>RXPK01000191.1:805556-1423908 GCA_004143645.1 Protaetia brevitarsis | reverse complement strand
CTACATAGAAGCAGCTACCTCCGCAATTCCCTATCCTTTGTAGATCGCAATTAGAACTGACCGTAATTTCGCTTCAAACCGCAAGCAGACCATTCATCATCATTCACCTACCTGTATAATTCCACGAGTCAGCTGTGACACAAAAATTACATCAATTAATTACAATCCACGGCGAATAGGTACGCGATGCAATTAACCGAAATGAAAATCACAACAAACCTTAGCACAACATAATTAGTGAACCTTACCAACACACGCAGTTGACGCAAATGACATTCCCTCTCTCCCTCTGCCACCTTCTTGATACACCAATCTTGCAGCGCCCTTAATTACAGTCTTATTCGAAGAGTCTAAGGTGGCCATGAAATAGAGTATATGGTACAACATATATGGATGTCGCGCTGTTAAAACTCAGATAAATGCCATCGATTAGCAGGAGAACAAGGTCAGTAGTGGTGGCACGCGATCACCAAGTTGAAAATTTCCACGAGCGATCAGAAAGATTAGATGCCTGATCGGGACATACATACATACAAACATTTACTTTTTCTTCTGCGTCTGACTTGAAAAAATTAAGCCAGACGGGTTTTTTCTTCAGGGGAAACGGCAGAACAATTCGATGCCTGTCATAGAAGAAATCGGCTCACCAAATTTTCGTATTTCATCTTCTACTGGTGGTGACGGTTCTAAAAATAAATACGATAGCAAAATTGATCAAGCTTGGCCAGGATTCGGGACGGCAGATTGAGGACCTTCTATTGGAAGATGTTTGGCGTCCAATGGGAACGTCAGAGCCAGAAGGGGCAGTTTGAAGATGTGGCCAAATCCGAAGACATCGCGGTAGAATCGATTTTCGTATTGGGGAGAGTGATAAGTTTTATGGATTCCCACATGGGCATGTCAAGGAATTGTGGTGAGAAAAATTATAGCTTGATAAATGTTGTTAAATAAAACAAACGATTATAAATAAATCTGTAATATCTATAGAACATAATATTATACGGGTTTTCAGGGACTGGCTTTAGAAGTTTTCGGCTTAAGAAATTCCTCAGTTTTAAAAAATTGGGGTTTGCACAATTTGGCACTACTTTCTTTCTAAAATATTTTCACCTTTTTTGTGTTCCGTTTAACCGGAAGTCGCCACGAACTTTATTATTTTAAATGGAACAGCCTATATATTATTATATTTTGAATTTACCATAAAAATTCTATGACGATTCACCATTAGGGTATCTTTATCCTATCTTCAACTGTTTCTAAGATATTACGATTTTTGTTAAAATTTTGGACATTTACATTGTTGTATGTAATTGCATTATTTTCACTTGATTTAAGTTCAGAAATCTCCGATTTTGAAATCAACAAGTACTACTTGTTTACCAAAACGTAGAAAAAAAAAATTAGTGACATTATACAGGGTGTTTAAAAATTAGTGACATATCCAAGAATTTTGAATGTTGCAAAAACTTATTTTTTTCAAATAAAACACCCTGTACATTTTTCTATTTTTTGATGTACAATTAATTCTATTACCGATTTGCTGTAGCATTCCCTCTACCCATCTTCAGTAGTTTTCTTTTAAATTACTCGTTTTGTTTATTACCGCTTTCAAATGGCCGAATAATTTCTATCTGGTGGCCATGACATTAACATCACAACAATTTATTATTATTAGCAAGTATTATTGTAATAATCATTGTTTGTTACACGTCACGTGTTCAGATCGATGAAATATTATTGTGGAATTTATGAATTAGACAAATGAAAAATATTGGAGGAGCTTATTTCTAACCTAGATACTATAAATTTTTTTAGATTCACTGAGAATGCAGGAAGAACTTATAGAGAATTACGGTAATTAAAGGATTTATTGGTTGTTAATATATCTAACGGAATCCAGAAAATTTTGAAATGATTTCTCTTAATACTTGTTTCAAATTAAGGGAAATGGCATAAACGATAACGACGACAACATAACAAAAATTGTTTCAACTAAAACGTAGTGTGCTTGTCAGCACAATGTTTTAAAGTTTTTGATATATTAAAGTATTTTCAAAATTATAAAGGTTTTTATGAAGAATATTTAGATACATGCATACTTAACAAATGCAATTTACAAGCAGCATAAACTTGACCATGACATAGAGCATCAAAAAATGCTCAATGTGAATTCCGTTTACGTCCAAGCATTTTTATTTTCGACGTCTTAATGTGTCGCCTTATACTTCTTCTCATTTCACCTGGGTCTAAATTCATCAAACGTTCTCGTCACACGAATCATTAAATCTTGCTTGGTAGTACCCAAAGTTGCGTAACAATGTGTAATCTGTGTAATGTATTATTTCAAAGTTTTCTGAATTTTATTAGATATATTAGCCGAAAATTAAATTCCTATAATTACCGTAATTCTCTATAAGTTCATCCTGCATTCTCAGTGAATGTAAAATAAATTTAAAGTATCCAGGTTAAAATAAGCTCCCTTCAATATTTTTTCATTTATCTAATTCATAAGTTCCATAATAATATGCATTTATCTGAACACGCGACGTGTAACAAACAATGATTATAACAATAATACCTACTAATAATAATAAATTGTTTATGATGTCAATGTCATGGCCACCAGATAGAAATGATTCGGCATTTGAAAGCGGTAATAAACAAAACAAGTAATTTAAAACAAAACTACTGAAGATGAGATATAGGGAATGCTACAGCAAATCGGCATAGAATTTAATTGTACATCCAAAATAGAAAATGTACAGGGTGTTCTATTTGAAAAAATTAAGTTTTGCAACATTTCAAAATTCTTGATATGTCACTAATTTTTAAACACGCTGTATAATGTCACTGATTTTTTTTCTACGTTTTGGTTAAAACTTGTGTAGTACTTGTTGATTCAAAGTCGGGATTTCTGACACATAATCAAGTGAGAATTAATCATTTACATACAACAATGTAAATGTCAAAATTTTTAACAAAAATCGTAATATCTTAGAAACAGTTGAAGATAGGTATAAGATACCCTAAATGGTAATGTCATAGAATTTTATGATAAATTCAAAAATATAATAATATATAGGCTGTTCTATTTAAAATAACAAAGTTCGTGACGACTTCCGGTTAACCGGAAGTGCAAAAAAGGTGAAAATATTTTAGAAAGAAAGTAAGTGCCAAATTGTTGCAAACCCCAATTTTTTAAAACTGAGGAATTTCGTTAAGCCGGAAAACTTCTAACCAGCCAGTTCCGTGGAAAACCCTGTATAAGTATGCGTTCTTTTTCTGTTATTGATCAAACCAATCTTTAAATTGCAGTTCATTTTTAATGTATCTTTGACTAAACGTGCTAGCCTATATACTCATTTCAATTTTACTACAATAGTTAATACAAGAAAGAATCATGTATTACGTATTGCTGAGTACTAACTGAATTAAATGAATTTTAAAATGAAAAAGAAAATTAAAATTAGATAGCTCAACGGATAAAATTTTAAAAGAACGCAAAAGAACAATTAACCTCAGAGTTACCCTGGCGAATGAAAACTTGAATCTAACCACGAAAAGTAAATTGTGAGTGAAAGAAATCTGACTTACTTAAAAACCCCAAAAATTGAAAAGGTTTAATTAAAAATAAAAGAAGGGAATTTTTAACCCAACGAAGATAATAACAAACAAAATTAATTTTATAAAATGGGTAAAATTGCAAAATGGCAGAAAAAAAAAACCTGAACTGAAAGTTCTGGCCAAAAAAATAAAAACTGCACTTGATTCTAAATTACAATAGGACAATGCTATTTCCTATACAAAGCAAAAATTTTGTTTGTTCAGGAAGATAATCCTAAATCTAACAATTTCAATCTACGTGGTTTCAAATTAAAACAAACTAAATTAAGCGTGGACAATTTCCAATAAATAACAAAAATGAAAAACTAAATGCAAGCACAATGCCTGGACTCACCCAAACGAGGTGATTAATAAAATAAAACTGAATCAGTAAAATAGAAAAACGGAAAAAATAACTCTTTAAACTATAATGAGAGAAATATTAACTAAAATATATCTTCCTCAACAAAAATAATAAATGATGTTATATCTATAATGTGTACACATCAATATATTAACAATTCCCTAACAGCCAGAAATATTACATAGATATTTTTAAAAATATATTTTATAAATATTTTTCGTGAGAGGTTTTTGAATATATTTTTCATATTTTTTTCTAAATATAGATAAAATATTCAATCAAAATATTTATTAAATATTTTAAAATTAATGTAAGCGCTATATTTTTTCTAAAATATTTATATGAAAATTGAGATTTTTTATGCAATCTATTTAATTTGTCAAAATGAACTAAAATTGTTCTTAGTTATTTAGAATGTATAACGTCGATAACGAAAAGTTGAAACATACATAGAGTTGTCTAAAAGGCAAGAACTTGTTTTTTCACACTCACCATACAAGTTAATAATCAATAATTCTGGCATCTTTTAAGGCATACTGAAGGTTTATCAAATTAATCACTAATTTTTAATTGAAGTGTTCTAAATAAAAAACAAACGTATTTATTATCATTTTATTTGAATAAGCCAATAAAAATGAAAAATACTCATTTTTAAGTCTAGCCTTGGCTGTTGCCAGGTACAACCCTATGGCTTTTTTCATATCTTCGGTAGTGGCGCTCTCATGGCGTTTCCTTGTGGCCTCTAAAACAATGCCAATTGTATTAGATCATACCATGAATAAAACATCGTACAACATTATCAACACCTACTACTACATTTGTAGCATTTACAATAATTGGAGTGGTAGCTACATTCTAATACTTACGATACTTATTTTTACTTTATTTCATAATATTTGAAAACATCCCACGTACAAACAATAAAACAACACAACGTATTCTAACCTCTATTTGAGGTTATGACGCTTATCTACCGAGATGAATCTCTTACGCAAATCAACTAGCAATTTATCTGGTAGATGCAGTACATATATGATGCATAAAATTCCTACAATTATATTATTAAACGATTTCTGTACATAGCGATATTGAGCATTCCAATTATCTTATAAATGCCATGACATGTTCAAAGTTTTGCTTACCTCGTAGTCACCACAAACACTAAAACACACCCCGCAACAATTAATTACACAGTTAACCCTAATCTGCCCTAATCGTATACTATTATAAAACTATAACATGTAACGGACAAACGAATGAAAACGTTGATGATACGCACGTGCGCGTATGCATTCTATGTACCTAATCCATAGACGCATAAACAATACTAAATCATATAACACCGGCACCGTAATGAATAGAGGTGTTGTGTTGACGTTACTTACAAATATTACAAATATATAATACAAAACGCAGATATATTAATAGAAAAGTTACAGCGCTCAACTTAGATACTAATTAAATCATATTAGATATATATTATCTAATTTAATCTTTAAACTATCATTTTAAATAGGTACATACCTGCTTAATATGTATGCATATTTTACCCATTTTATATTATTCGTCCTACGCACCAAATGTACAAAAGCAAAAATTCAATCTTTTTTTTTTATATGAAATAAATATTTACAGAAATACAAAGCAAAATATTCTTGCAGAGTTATGAAAAATATATTGAGAAAACATTTGCAATAAATATTATTAATGCTACATAACATATAATATTTTTAAATGTTTTCCTATATATTTTTCTATAATATTTTTATGCATATTATATTAATATAACTAATATTCAAGAAAGATTTAATATTTTTTAAATATTTATAAAATATGAAATAAATATAGTTGGTCACTGGGGTAGTAATATACCAGAAATAACGCACACCGCATCTCCCGAAATAGATGCACACGCGTTCACGACGAAACGTAACTCAGCCGATGCACTAATTTTTTACATTACACATTTGCAAATCTCTAGGTACAATGCATCATTACTTACCATTTCATTCCCAACGATTCGATTGACTTGTTATTGTTTACAAATTAATGTCAACTTATCAAAATTGAATACCAGGACCGAAGAAACACTTCCAAAGAAAAAATCCGAAAAACGAAGCATTTTTAAATCGTTCTTCGTCAACCTCGACAATTATTTCGACAAAAGCACCTTACACGGCTTGAGATACATTGGCGATTCCTCGCTTACAATTGGAGAACGGTAAATGCTTATCGTATGTGGATAACATTTAGATTTTATAAACACAAAACTTCCCAGCATATTCTGGTTGGTATCCTTCCTAACAGCCGTAAGTTTTGCGGCATACTTCATCAACAACATTTACGCGAAATACAACATGAATCCAGTTATAATAAGCTTCAGTCCGACATCGGTTAGCATCTCTGAGATCCCATTTCCAGCCGTAACCATTTGCAGTGTCAACATCGTTAAGAAGACCGAAGGAGAGAGGATTTTGCACACTGGGTATGGCCAAAGGACCCGCCAATGATAAATTTTAACAGTTACTTTTACAGGACAGATACGGAGAAGTTGCTTCTGGACGATTACTGCGACACTAATTACACAGTGGCAAAAAGCGAGGACGATTTGGAGAATATGGCTGATTGGAATACCGTAAAGGCCTTCATTTTAAAGGTAAAGGAAATATAATTGCTCGTTAAAGCTTAACATTCAATGAATTAGGTCACCCAATCTTGCTCGGAGATGCTGAAACTGTGCAAATGGAAGCAACGAGAACACGACTGTAATATCATCTTCAATCCTATCCTAACTGACGATGGTTACTGTTGCACTTTTAACAGGCTTCCATCTTCGTCAATATTTAGAAATCCGTAGGTTTCTAAACATCAAAGTGCTTAACAATCAAGATGTCTCACACATGTTTTTTCTTTAGGAAGGAACTTAATGATTTAAACGAAACTTACCCAGCCCACGTATACGATTGGACTCCTCAAAAAGGTTACACTCCGAATGTTCCTGATGATGCCCTGCCTTGGAGATCAACTGGTCAGTAAAATCTTAAATAAATTTTTGGAAATGAAAATTTTGCGTTCTGCCAATGCGTATAACTCGTTAACTATAAGAAATAACAAATGCATCTTTAGTATTAATAATAGATAATAGATATTTTTAGGAGTTTATTAAGGGATAAAAGTAATGCGACATTATTACAGTTGAAATTCAAAATTCTAGTGGACTAAAATTCATTGGGATATCTTTATATATTCCTTCAGAGCCAAAGACATTCTGGGGAGTTTATTTAAGAGATAAAAGTAATACAAACATTATTACAGTTGAAATTCAAAATTTTAGTGGACTAAAATTCATTGGGATATCTTTATATATCCCTCCAGAGCAAAGACATTCTGGGGAGTTTATTTAAAGGATAAAAGTAATGCGAACATTATTACAGTTGAAATTCAAAATTCTAGATGACTAAAATTCATTGGGATATCTTTATATATTCCTCCAGAGCAAAGACATTCTGGGGAGTTTATCAAGGGATAAAAGTAAACCGAACATTATCATAGTTAAAGTTCAAAATTCTAGTGGACTAAAATTCATTGGAATATCTTTATATATCCCTCCAGAGCAAAGACATTCTGGGGAGTTTATTAAGAGATAAAAGTAAAGCGAACATTATTATAGTTGAAATTCAAAATTCTAGTGGACTAAAATTCATTGGGATATCTTTATATATCCCTCCAGAACAAAGACATTCTGGGGAGTTTATTAAGGGATAAAAGTAATGCGAACATTATTACAGTTGAAATTCAAAATTCTAGTGGACTAAAATTCATAAGGATATCTTTATATATTCCTCCAGAGCCAAAGACATTCTGGGGAGTTTATTAAGGGATAAAAGTAATGCGAATATTATTACAGTAGAAATTCAAAATTCTAGTGGACTAAAATTCATTTTCAAATTCAGTACAGACCTATAGTGTAAGATCTACATGTTTCTAATGTTTCATTTTTTTTTTTTTTGAATTTCCAGATTTGGGATCTTTTCTTATAAAATACAACTAACTGAAATTAATTTTATAGGAGCTGGCGCCCATCTAGGACTAACTGTTGTTGTAGACGCTCAGCTAAACGATTATTATTGTCAAACAACTAACGGAGCGGGTTTCAAGGTCCTTACTAACATTTCCCCAAACGATTAAAAACTTTAAAAAAATCAATCTTTAGATAATTCTATCCAATCCCATCGAAACGCCCAAGATGAAAGATTTTGGCTTCTTCCTGAGGCCCGGATTGGAAGCAAGAATCGTGGTCAAACCAAAGAAAATCGACTCGACACACACTTTGAAGAACATTGATGTCGATAAGAGACAATGTTATTTCTCCGGAGAAAGATATTTGCAGTTTTATCGGTACGGTCAATGAGAATAATCAAATATTAGGTACTTCTTTTATTGTAATTGCAGAGTATACACTGAAAAGAATTGCAAACAAGAATGCCAGGCGAACAGAACTTTGAAATCGTGCAATTGTGTACCCTATTTCCTACCGAGTAAGTATTTTATTTTGTACGATTATTACTTACGGCTTTTCTGCCTTCAAGCAGAAAATAGAACCACCAGGATTTGTGGGAAGAAACAAGATAGTTGCGTCAACAGGGTTAAAGGTAAGAGAGAATATATATTTTTTTAAGTATTATTGGAGGAATTGGTTCAAAAGTATCTTATATTCATCTTATTTAGGCATAATGGAAAAACCTTTTATGATGGAACAGTGAGCATATCTTTCTGCTTTGTGTTATTCAAGTTTCACACACAAGACTTTGAAATAAGCACGTGTTTCACTTATATCTTTTGCTTGTTCTAGTAATAGGAAAATATAAATTACAATACACAGGGTGCTTCATTAATAACTGTTGATAGTGTAACTGGAAATTTCTAATTGACGCAATTAGATTCAATATCCACTCAGTATATAGACCATTATTAGTGAAGCACGTTGTATCGAATGTAATATTTATTCGGAGTGATCTTCAAATTGTATTAAAAGCAAAAAAAGCAGTCACACCTTCACTTATTATTTCCTCAGATGCAAATGCCTGCAAGCCTGTTTCGAAATATCGTACAGTAAATCGCTGTCTTTCAACATCCTATCTGTGAAAGCCAAGCCAAAAGAAGACGTAATTAAAAATGAAAGTATAGAATATTTTGCGTGAGTACTGTTTTTTTTTTTGTTAAATCTTGAATTTAAAGGTAAAATTACATATAGGGATGTTTGCAAAATTCTAATGCTACCCCATAAATTCGAATTTCATTTTTCGTTTTGGCAAATTCAACACCGTCATAATATGTGGACGTCCAATGATTTGAGTAGATCTGATTGATGATTGTGTCGAAAATCTAGGAATATATTTTGATTTTTAGACAGCGCGATAGTAACTAAAGATCATTTTATTATAAAGAGAAAATAAAATAAGAAAAAGGGAATAATGAAAGGGGAGTTGGGAAAAAAATGCTGGAAAAAGGAATGGGAAAAGGGAATAGGGAAAGGAGATATGGAATGGGGAATAGGCAAAACGGAAAAGGGGATATGAAAAAAAGAATAGAGAAAAGGGAATAGGGAAAGGGGAATGGAGAAAAGGGAATAGGGAAAAGATATAAGAAAAACGGGATAGAGAAGTGAAAGTGAGAAAAGTGAACAGAGAATAGGGAATAATGGAAACAGAGAAGAGGGAAAGAGGTACAGAAACAGGGAAAAGGTGCAAATGTGCAAAAGGGAACAAGGAAAAAGGAAGCATAGACAAAGCAATAGGGAAAAGGAGCTAATGGAATTTGGAAACGAGAAACAGAAACAAGAAATGCAATATAGAAAGTGGAACAGGGCAGAGAGAACAAGGAAAAGGGAATTAGCATAGCAACAGATAAAGGAGAATGGATAAAAAGGAATAGGAAATGTGCAAAAGAAAACGGGAAAAGGGAACAAGGGAAAAGGAAGCATAGACAAAGCATTATGGAAAAGGGGATAATGAAATGGGAAACGAGAGAACAGAGAAAGCAAAATGGAAAGTGGAACAGGGAAAAGGGAACCAGGAAAAAGGAGTTGGAAAGGCAACCGGTAAAGGGAAAAGGGAAATGGAAAAAGAGAATAGAAAAAGGGATAAGAAATGTGTAAAAGAAAACGGGAAAAGGGAATATGGAGAAAGGAAGTATAGACGAAGCAATAGGGAAAAGGGGATAATGAAATGGAAAAGGGAATAGGAAATGTGTAAAAGAAACGCGAAAAGGGAACAAGGAAAAAAGAAGCATAGACGAAGCAATAGGGAAAAAAAGGATAATGCAATGGGAAAACGAGAAACAGAACAAGGCAATATGGAAAATGGAACAGGAAAAGGGGAGTTGGAAAGGCAACAGATAAAGGGGATTAGAGAAAAGGGAATGGGAAATGTGTAAAAGAAAACGGGAAAGGGGAAGAAGGAAAACGGAAGCATAGACAAAGCAATAGCTCCATATTTCATTATTCCCTTTTCCCTGTTCCAGTTTCCCTTTTCCCTACTCCCCTTTATCTGTTGCCTTTCCAACTCCCTTTTTCTTGTTCCCTTTTCCTATTCCAATTTCCATATTGCCTTCTCTGTTTCTGTTTCTCGTGTCCCCATTCCATTATCCCCTTGAATGGGGACACGAGAAACAGAAACAGAGAAAGGCAATATGGAAATTGGAACAGGGAAAAGGGAACAAGGAAAAAGGAGTCGAAAAGGCAACAGATAAAGGGGAGTAGGGAAACTGGAACAGGGAAAAGGGAATAATGAAATAAGAGTTGGGAAGACCATCTGGAAACGCAAATGGAAAAATGATAAAAAAAGCAAATAAGGAAAAGGGAACATTAAATGGAGATAAGGAAACAGTGAAAAGGTAATGAGAAAAATGGAATGGGGGTAAGGAAAACAGAAGAAAAAAAGAAACAAAGGGGATATGAAAAGGGATAGGGAATTGAGAAAATGGAAACTGGTAGAGAGGTAAGAAGGAACAAGGAAAGCAGCAAAGGACAAGGGAAAGGGAATAGGGAAAAGGGAATAAAGAAAGAAAACAGTGAATAAATCTATCTTTTTTTCAAATAGGTTTAGTGGAATATAGCTAGGTGATAATAAAAGGACTTCTTAAATCATATAAGACGTTTCGATTATTTGATTCGTTTTTTTTTTTTTGCAATTAGAAGACTAATTAAATAGTCGAAACGTTTTACATGATTTAAGAAGTTCTTTTATTATCACCCAACCAATATTTCACTAAACCTATTCAAAAGAAAGGTAATTTTACGATAGCTACGAAAAATAATAATCAAAAATTAAAAGTGAATAGGGAAAAAGGAATAGAGAAATGGGAGTGGGAAAAGAGAACAGGGAACAGGGAATAATGAAGAGGAAATTGCGAAGAGTATCTGGAAAAGGGAAAACTCAAAAATCAAATAATTAAAATTCTATTTACATTACAATCAAAGAAAACTACTCTTCCACTCTTAATTCAACTAAAAGAAAAAGAGCATCCCGCTTAAACATACTATATTCTATGATGTGGTTCCTTTTTGGGTGGACCAATTGGCTTACCAATCTTCAAGGAGCTTGTTCCAGGAGAACGCCCCACTTCTAGTTATTTTATAAATTGTGAATTCAATTAGATTTCCCTTAGATTTGACATCGTTCAAAAAATTTGCCAAAACGAATAATTCCGTTCTTTTACATTAAACAAAATTTCCATTTTCAAGGTCGAACATGGCTATCTTAAACATCTATTTCACCGACAGTACCTTCACCCAAAGAATGAAGAGTGAAATTTACGGATTTTCGGAATTCCTGTGTAAGGTGGTTTCTTAAAATTCAATCTTAAATTTTGTCACCAACAAAATAATAGCGTTTATCGTATTTCAGCAAATACGGGCGGTTTGTTAGGCCTATTCTTGGGATTCAGTTTCTTGAGCGCCGTGGAAATCGGTTACCACATACTGGTTAGGGTAGCTTGCAAATTATTCAAAAATCGATTGGATAAGCGAAGAGCCAAAGGAAATCGGCCACTGTTCCGATTGACTCAGTTTATCCGTTTATAAAATGAAGTGATGAAGGCACCGCATAATTTGTTTTATAGTTTATAGATAAGCATCGCACTTTTATAATCGCTTTTTGCGTTTTTTAAGAAATCCATATATATATAAACCCTTTTGCGAAGATATGCCTAAAGTTACTTGTGTTTCTCTTTGCTGCAAACGTCCTGTACATACACCGAGTGTTGCGATAGAGAACTAAACTGTGCGAACAGGTATATTGCAATAATTGCCGAAACGAATTTCATTTGTTCTTGAACTCTTGAAATATTTACTCCTCCTTTCCTGTAGATGTGATTGCCTACCTGGTTGTTTCGAAGTGTGCTACGAGTACTCCTATACAGGTATACAACTGACGAACGCGTGCGCCCTCTCGAAAATGATCTAAGAACTATCGACCCTAAATACATGGCGTAAGAGTTTTTTGTTATGTTTAAAGACTTCTTTTCGTTTAAATTAAGCTTTTTGCAGGGAAAACATATCTATATTTCATATCTACTATGTAACACGCGATTTTGATGGGTTATTAAAGAGTGAATTGTTTGGATTTGCGGAATTTTTGTGTGAGTATTGCAAACGTTATAAAGTACCACAAACAATTTCAAATAATCTTTAAAATGCACTATGTCATACTTACTTATACATCCTCAGCAATAGTACACTTTTCTCCTAGCATTGTTTAAATATATCTAGTTAGTCAACGTAATGCATTTTCGGAAAAATAAAGTATTGCTCAGGGAAGTGGTGCACTCTATCGGTGAATGTAAATTGATTTTAATAAATATAACAGGTATCTCGGTCAGAGTGAGAGACAGATTTCTGTGTTTTATCCATCTGCGGAAACGACGGAATCCGTATCGGTGATTTACTGGCATTGGCGAATTGTGTGGCCTGGGGAAAAGGGAGGGTGGACGCATGTGACGCTGTGATGACGCACCTCGCGATAATTCTCGTGTTTGTTTACATTAGAAGATTAGAATTCTGAGGTATTCTGTTATGAATATAAAGAAATTGAAAGTATATTGCAAGGCACGTTCTTGTTGACAAAACATTAATTGAACAATTTTCTAAATTGAGGTTTTTTTCTTTTAAGATTAAAATATTTAAACTTAAAGCAAAAATCACTGAAAAGAGAAAAGTTAAATCTAAAAGGACGAAAATTTGCCGAGAAAAAAAAAAATAAATCTACTTCTCAATATTTATTTTCTTAGTTTTTAAATTAATAAGTTGTTTTGTTAACTTAATTTACTTATATTTATGATTATATAATAATCAAAAAAAAATTGTTTTATTAAGAAGAATAAGTATTTAGTTTGATAATAAATAATCTGTAGTTCGATGGCCTTTTTATATTTAAAATTTTAATAAAACGCGGGTTTTTCGTTCGAACGTATATACGAAAACCTTCTTCTCCTCCTCTCTCCTATTGCTATCTTCGCTTCTCCCGTGTATAGCGGTACTGTCGCTAACTTCAACTGGTGTAAAGGCGGGAAATTTATATAGTTTTTCTTATATTTACAAAACATTTTTTACTTGATTTACTTATGTTTACTATTACATAATAATAGAAATTCGTTTTTATATGATAAAAATATGTAGTTGGGGTACAAATCGCCATTTATTTTTACATATATGCACCACTTTACTTATTAAAAACACCATACATGATGACACATTCGCGCTCTTTCTCTTGAGCGGCTGAAAAGTTACGAGGTAACCTTTGGGGACAACATCCGTATATACAAGGTTACATCGTAACTTTTCAGCTGTCACAGCTATTATGAATAGGAAAAGTAAAAGTAATTTTTCAAACTAATGAATCTAGACTACAAGAAAAATACATCATATACTAGTATTTATGTACCTGCCAAGTGAAGTTTTTAAAATATAATGATCGTTCTTTACATCAATCACATTGGTATCATTATATTATCCATATCGTGCATATTTGATGCAGGTATAAATCGGATTACATTTACAAACGACAGTTTACAACACGGTGTTAGCGCGATTAGGTTATGTTGCACAAATTGCTCGTAATTGCTCGGACGTCGGATCGCGAGCAGAAAGAGGAACCTCTTTGTGATCTGGATTTGCTTGCTCTAAACAAACAAACATGCACAAATCACACTCTAAAATACAAACAAACGCGTAAAATTCCATGGATCTGCTTAGATCAGACAAACAAACAAACCTAATAAGTAACGTGGTGCATATATGTAAATATAAATGGCGATTTGTACTCCCAAACTACATGTTTATTTTTATAATGAAAAATGAATTTCTACTATTACGCAATAGTAAACATAAGTAAATCAAATAAAAAATATTATATAAATATAACACAAAACTTAGAACTATGCACATATATAGAGCATAACATTAAATTAGAAACTAAAAAAAAGTAAAGTAAAATGGTAAAAAAATAACGATTATATATTATCAAACTAAATATTTATTCTTCCTAATAAAACAAACATTTCAATGTAAACACGAGAATTATCGCGTGGCGTGTCATCACAGCGTCATCGCTTCTCCACCCTCTCCTTTCCCCGGGCCTCACCTACAATCTGCCTACAACTTACGAGGTAACTATTGCAATTAAATAATATTTTACCAACACGTAAGAGAGCTATCTTGTATGTAGTAGTCTAACTATAAAGTTTATATTTAAATCGAGACGGACATCAACGGCGTGCTGCCATCTACCGCTTTTTGTCCAAAATGTTCAAAAATCCGTTAACTATTTTGTCCATAAGGTTGACTAACTAGTATGTATATAAACAATGCTCCTACTCATGGACATTCAAATAAAACAAGCATCGCTGTATTTACCCCACCATATTCACAATCCGAATCATTAACCCTCCAATTTAAAATAGAAATTATTTCAACTCATTCTACCGACTGATACGATAGATTTACTCTCATTTCTCTAAATAAATTTCCACGTCCACCTCTTAAGACAATCATATACATCTATTAATTTTATTTTCAGCCCAAACTGGCGGACTCTTAGGTGTCTTCCTAGGTTTCAGTATACTCAGCGCAATTGAGATACTATTTCATCTATTCCTAAGAACATCGTGCAATAAATGCGGGACACGTCCACCGAAGAGGAATCCAAACTCCGATGACGACGCTAATACATCGGAACCGAAGGTCATAAAACCCTTCATAGAATGAATAGAATTGTTGTTCCGATTATTCCGGTGATTCGAGCACGCAATAAAAAGCACAACACGAAATGTATTTCAGTATATATTCTGCATTATTGTATTTACATGGGTGTCAACTGTAAAAATACTAGTACATTTTTATCAGTTAACGTTTTAAACTAGAATTAGAATCACAAATAAAGAATCAAACGTTATTAGTGTCGTATTGTGAGATAATACTAGCCGATCTGTGGGGAAATTGAGCGGGCCAGAAAATGTTTAATCCTGCCTGTCCTTGGTGTTGTGGAAAAAAAATCTAATCCGTAATTTCAAAAATCCATTTAACACATTCGTCGTTCCAGGTGTGGCGTAATAAATAATTTCATGATTTATCTGGTTTACATAGACGTTACAATATGTTAATAGTTGATATCTCGGATAATATCGTTTTTAAAATATACAAAAAGATACACAAAAAAAAAACAGAAGTCGTATTTTACGGCCGAATCTTTGAAATCTGTCTTTTCAATTCAGATTAGTCGAAAGAGGTGCAATAATTAAGAACGACATCGTTTAATCTATTTTAGTAAATAACGTTTTAAAACTATGATTTGTTCTCTTTCATCAGCTGATGTGCCATTTTTTGTTTTTCAGGTAATAGAAGAATATTATTCCTTACATTTTTTTTAAAGCCATTACCTTGAAAAAAAAACTATTTCAATTCAGAAATAAAATATGACAACAAGCGTGTTAAAGTCAATGTTAACTAACTGTCGGTTATTGATTAATTTTGTTAAAAAAAGTAATAGATTCTTAGAAAAATGTTATTATTCTAATTCTATTCTAAATTTATGTGCAACTAAAAAAAAGTTCTTTCAAATTCCATTAGAAAAACTGGAAGAATTATGAATAATAGGGGGTCTAAATATCATTATTATACTACCTTTAGGCAAACTCGAAAAAAAAAAAAAAAAAATTTTTCACAAAAAGTAATAAAGTAATAGAATTTTTAAAAGTCTCGTAATAATAGACGTGGTAATACTGCTTTCTGGTTAGAAATATTAGGAATATTTCCTGCATTGCCAACGTATTATTTACGCCTTATTACGTCCAAGATCACTTGGGTTTGATTTCTAAGTACAGTAGAACCTCGATTTATCCGTGCTTCGTTCAACCATGCGTTGCCTGTATGCGCCTCAAACTTATACTCGTTTATCCGTAGCGCGCTATCTGTTTAACCGTGCTAGCATGATACAAGAAAATAAGGTATGCTCATCTGAAAACCAAAACTCGTCTTTTTCGCGCATGGCCCTCAAATACGTCATCACTCGGCTGATGCCATTGTTGTTGATGTATTTGCCAAATTACTATATTTATTTTAACAAGTTTCAGTTTATTTTTAAATCGATTAGAACACTTTATTTAGTTTTTATTTAATGTTTTGTGTCAGCTTATGCTTGTAGTAGTTTCGATTTACGTGTATGTATAGTGATTTTAGTTAGGTGTTATAAGTTCGTTTTAGGTTTTGTGTGGATAAACTGTTTATAAACGTTGTAGTGGAAATTCTTGAGTTTCTTCATTTGTTTGAGGGTGTAGAATAAAAAGAATTGTTAAATGAATTTGTAAAAAAATAAAAATAAAACACTGCACTCACAATCATTAATTCTTTCTTTTTTTTTTTATTCCAACACTGTCTGCATTAATGTTTGTACCAGACTAATAGATATTTCATTTGCCATTAAAAAAAAAAATATGAACCACTTACAATTAGTGAAATTTTAGTACGTGTAAGTACAAACAAGTATGAAGGTAAGTGCTGAAGAAGTGCAGAATATGTTCAGTTAAAGTAAAGTTTGTAATTATTAATGCTTTATTTCTTTCGTTGCACTAAAATAAGCAAACCTGAAATGTTATACTAAAGGCAAAAAATACTTTACATCAACAGAATCACTCATCATAAAGCAACAACGATTTTGCATTCAATTGAAAATTACATTTAAAAATGTGAATTATCTAAAATTTTGTTTCAATGCAAATTTGATTGAAGGAAATGGCAAAAAAAAAAACAGTTTTATTGATTTTAATAGAAAAAATGGGAGTTAATTTTCCTTACATTGGTGATATCTATTAAATTATTGGATAGGTAGTACTGTTTGGCCCTCAAATACGTCCCACCTAGATGCGCAAGAGCATACCTTATTTTCTTGTATCATGCGTGCTAGGTTATTGCATCGAAACATGCGCATGAAGTATAAATTTGTTTTCACATGGCTGCGGGATTTATGTGCAGTGTAAACATGTTGGAACTCGCAGGAAAAAGAAAACGAAACGTATTGACAATAGGAACTAAATTAAAGATTGTTGAAAGGATGGAAAAAGGTGAATCAGTAGCTATTCTTGCTCGTCATTATCAAATAACACAATTCGTGTTGTCAACTGATGCTTTTAATGCTTCGTCGTTACGAAAAACATTGGAAACGTCGACTATGAAAGAATTGGATCAGGCAGTTTATAAGTGGTTCATGCAAAAACGAAGTGAAGGACAACCGATTACTGGGCCAATGTTACTGGAAAAGGCTCTTTGGTTTCATCAACAGTTGAATATTCAAGAACAAATCAATGCATCCCAGGGATGGCTACAACGATGAGAAACGTTGAGCGCCGATGTGGAGGCTGCAAGTTCATATATGACGGAATTTAAACAAATTGTCGCCACTCACGGTTTAACTGTCAAACAAATTTATAATGCAGATGAAACCGGATCGTTATTGCAAGCCCTTCCATCAAAAAGTCTGATATCGTGCAATGAGAAATCAGCACCAAGCCATAAATCTAACAAGGAAAGAATAACTATTACGGAATGCTCCAACGTTTTAAGGTCACATAAACTAAAACTTCTTTGTATAAGCAAAGCAAAAAAGCCAAGATCTTTTAAACGGACAGAAATGCAGCTTTTTCCCGTTGATTATTACAACCAGAAAAAAGGATGGATGAATCAAGAAATATTTAAACAATGCAAACTTCTCCTAGACCCCTCACCACAAACTGCACTAAACTGACGATTCAGTTCAGCGTTTCTGCTGATGATGATAGCTTTGCTATCGAAACGTACGTCCAGTTTAGTGCAGTTTGTGGTGAGGGGTCTAGGAGAAGTTTGCAGCATTACCAGTACCACAGTTTGGAGTATTTTTGTCATTTAAACAATGGTTCTTTCAAAAATTCGTTCCAGCAGTACGTGAACATTTGCGTCCGACAATGCGCCGTCACATCCTAGCGGCGATATCCTTAAAACTGAAAATAGTTGGAACACTTTTGTGCCCACCTAATGTCACCGCTCTCATCCAACCTACTACTAGAAGCATTCAAGCGCGGATATAGAAAGTCATTGTTGCGCGCCCTTTTCCAAGAAGACAAAACTGGACCATCAAGGACTCAATGTATTCTGAAGCAGAAAGTTGGTCGGAATAATAACGTTGACTCTGCAAAGATCTCGGAGAAAATTATATCCAGAGAGTGTTGCACCCGAAAGCGATATTAGAAATGAAGATTTTGTTCTAGTTACTGCAGAGTCGCTTATAAACATTGTGCAAAACGTTAACGACTTTGAAGAGGTAGAAAGAAATGACCTTGAAAAATGGATGAAAATAGATGAGAGAGACCCAGGGTACGAGATTATAGACGACTCAGCTATAGTATCAGAGACAATAGGTATTGTCAGCACCGACGATTACAGTGATGAGGAATCTGTAACAGAGGCTTCAACAACTAACAAAGTTTCTTATACAGAAGCTCTTTCTTGTTCAGAAACTCTACTGGAGTATCTTAAACAACAGGATGACACTAATTATAATGAAATACTTAGCGTAGAAGAAGAAAAATTCGAATGTCAATTAAACAAAAACTTCTTAAGAATAAGCGACAGTCACTTATGACTGAATTTTTCGAAAAGTAATTAACAAATATATCCTTAAATATGTGTAATGTAAAGCGAAACGTAGTAGTTATTAATGCTCATTTTCATACTTTCGATCTAAAAACCAAGAAGAAGAAGAAGAAATTAAAATACATATACGTGGTCAAGAAAAGAAGCTTTAAAATTAAATTCTTTTTTATTATGTTTATTAATTTATTCGATTTTCCGTGCTTTTCGATTATCCAGCCATGCCATCCCCACTATTAGCACGGATAATCGAGGTTCTATTTATATAAACAAAATACAGATAATCTTTGACAATGTTATATGCATATAAACGAGTTTCGTTTACACCAACAATGTTTATCACTAAATCCGGTTTCTTAGAATCAAATAAAAATCTGTAATTTTGTAAAGTATTGCCACCATTTTTGTCGCGTTAGCAATAATTGTCAAAGTTTTTTTCTACGCATGCGAGCTATAGTTTTTGTTTTCAATTGTGTCTAACAGGTTTTAAGAGTGTTATGATTTTTGTTTGTAACATGCAATACATCACAACCAATTTAATTTTCATTATATTATAAACAAAACTGTTTCTTTTTATAATTATTTCTAGTAATTTGAAAAATATTTATTGAAATAGTCGAAACGTTTTACAAGATTTAAGAAGTTCTTTTATTATCGCCCCGCCAATATTCTATTAAACCTATTTAAAAGAAAAGATAATTTTACAATGACTTCGAAAAATAATGATCAAAATACTATTCTTCACTTAATTACACACGCATTGTAAAAAAATGCTTTGCGAATTGATTTCATGTTAATTACCTTCATATTTTGTCTAGCTGCCCTCGGCAATAATTCGTCGATCCTTCTGCAAAATTGAGATATGAACTTTTCTAAATAATCGGTTGAACGAAAGAACAAATTATGTAGAAAATCAAACAAATAAACTGCGAACGATATTTCCCCAGCTATTAAATAATATATATTTTACACCATAATATATTTAAAAGCATTATTAATTTTTTTTCTCAACACAACAGGAGCGGACGGATTATACCCATTTTAGGCACTACGAACTTCCCACGCACATCGGCCAGTACACCTCCATTTCGCATCGTCCCAAAAACTCGATCACGCATTCCTCCACATACTCCGACATAATCTAAATTAATATACAAATTAAATAATAATAATAATAATAATATAACCTGCGGACCTCGCCCTGAATACACAGATACTATTACGGATTTTGAAAATTAATCTTAGTTTAATAGGTAAAATAGCACCAACGAATAATGATGTACAATACATAGATATAAAATAATATTTTAAAGTTTTGCTGTCGCTTTTATTCTTCCGATTATTACACACGGCACAAACCCTTGACAATCAAATACGACGTACACAACGCACTTTTTAATTATTAAATTAGATGCTGTTGATTGCTGTTTCGGTACAAAATATAAAGGGAGCAGAGGTTGGGCGAAAATTGCATCAATCAAATCAGGATTTCTCAATGCGTCAGGCGTACGAATCTCGCTTACACCACACCTTCTTCTTAAAGGGATTATTTTTTTTTTTATACGACAACGTCGTTAGCTCCCCTTTCGTTTCTCCCCTCAGCGTTGGTATCCGTGGAGCTGCTCGTGGTATCGGTCGATGTGTCCGAAGAACTACTCGACACCTCTATACTGGTCTCGCCGTTGATGCTGTGATTATCGGTGGCGAGTGTGGGATGGCGCGCCAACAGGAAGGTGCGTGCGACGTCGCGCAATTCGCGCAACCGCTCCACGCTCGTCCTCAACGATTCCACTTCGTTGGCGAAGGTGCCGCCGCCTCTGTTGCGCTGGTTTTGGTTCGCGGGATTGACGAGAGGCGTCGTGTCGTCGTCGGTGTCGCTGTCCGTGTTGCTGTCCTCGTCGTCCGCGGCCAGGACTCGTCGCTTGCATACGGGGCACACGCGACGGTTATTCGTCAACCAGGGGTCTATGCACTTGGAGTGGTACGCTGGAACATGTTAAAAGAGTGTCGTACAGTATGTGATTGGTCTGGGACTTCTTCCCAGATCCTCCCAGAGTAAGGTTTTTGCCATGGTTTTCCCTTACTCCGTGGCCATTGATTTTATATAAGTATATTATATATAAACTAAGCTATATGGGTAATACGGTCTTTAAAATAAAACTGCTAAATAGCCTCAATATTTCGTCATATATTTATGACTTCCTCAGGAGGACATCTACAATATTATAAAGAATATGAACCAATTTAGAATTTTTAAAAAATATTTTAAAAATTCTAAATTTAAAATACGTTTAGTTTGATTATTATATTTGAACTTTGTAAGTATTATTTTAAATATTTTATTACTATTGGTTCATATTCTTTATAATATTGTAGATGTCCTCCTGAGGAAGTCATAAATATATGACGAAATATTGAGGCTATTTAGCAGTTTTATTTTAAAGACCGTATTACCCATATAGCTTAGTTTATTCTTCAACGAAGTTCCGGTCGGTACTCCTTTTCAAATATATTATATATAATCAGTGTCCTTGGCGATTGCTGGGAGATAATGAAAGTCGTTCCATGGGCGCATTTAATAATAACTGATAGCTGACTGATTTACAGTAGACTCGCGATTATGTGAATTAATCACATTTCACATATTTTATCATTTCTCAAAAGTAGTATTCATATGGTCGCGAGGCTACTGTATTATATTTTTGTTATTAAAAATCATAGGGAAGTTATTTAGTTAGAGTAGGAACATTTCAATTGTTATGGAACTCATATAGTACTTAGAATAGGTAGCCTCATGTAGTACCTTTTCAGGTGGAGCACGGGGTTGGGATGATTTGTAATAATTTAGTTTTCATAAATAAAGTGTGTGATTGGTTGCCTATACGGGGTACCGCATTAAGTCTTTTTAATTCCTATTTATTTTTACAGAAATACGTCACATGCAGGAAAATGGTATTCTAACATGTCATCCTTATAAAAATATTTCAGTTGGAATCCTACAGGGTTCGATCTTAGGCTCTCTCTTGTTTACACTGTTCATTAATGATTATTTTATTTACCCGCAAACATTACAGGTCAAGTTACACTTTTACGTAGACGATACCAGTGTCATAATTGTGTTGTTGAAAACAACATGGCGCCAACTAGAGTAAACAAAGATGTTTCTATCACTGTATTTACTTGCAAAAGATGCTCTAAGGAAGTAAAGACATACACAGAGATTCAAAATGATTGTCAATTCCGCTCCTATAGATAGTAACAGGGTGTAGGTATATGCCCGCGTGTTTGTAATGAAGGTTTGAACTAAGTTAGTGTTGGAACATAAGAAAGTAAACGGATCTGTAATAAATAAGGAAAACGTAACCTATATTTGAACTTGCATTATATAAACGACTATGGATTGGTGTTTCTGCTTGTAAAAATGAAATGTAATTAATTTAACTATTTACTAAATTATGATTTTACAATTCAGTACTAACTGGTGTTTAACTAAATTTATTTATTACTTTAAATTATAACATACAATTAGTATAATTATTAAATGACAAAACTGCATCTCTCAGTTCTTCTATGGTATGCATGCGGTTTCTATAGATCCTATTTTTTAGATAGCCGAACATGAAGTAATCTAATGGGGTTAGATCAGGCGATCTTGGTGGCCATCTTTGTGCTCTAACGAACCTGTCAGCAAAAAACTGTTGAAGATATTGGCGGGTTTGTCGAGCAGTATGTGCTGGAGCATTATCGTGCTGAAAATAACCTGCTTCAAGCTCATTTTCTTGTAACTCTGCAATAAACAATTCCAACATCTGTTGATAACGTTGGGCTGTTACAGTTTCCTCGAAGAAAATTGGCCCTCTTATTCGTTGCCTGGACATAGCTAACCAAACTCCAACTTTTACGGGATGCAATTGCGTTTCTCGAAATTCGTGTGGATTTTCTGCAGACCAGATACAATAGTTTTGTAAATTGATATAGTCTGTTAGATAAACCAGGCTTCATCCGAGAAAAATGATTTGCTTAGCAAGTCCTAGTCCCTTAAATTGTTATTAAACCAATGACAATATTCCAATCGCCCATCGTGATCTAATGGTAATAATTCCTGTACCGTAGAAACTTTATAGGGATGAAAATGTAACTTTCTTTTGACAGTGTATGATAAGCCTATAAAATTATAAAATGTAATAAACTATTTCACTTAATGTTAATATTGATTTTTTACCTGTTTGTTGAGCTATTACCACAGATAAACTCCCATATTTCCTTACAGTATTCAGAAATACTATTGTTGGTGATATTAGATGTAAATATAAACGATTTGAAAAAAATTATAAGATAAATAATCGAAAGATACTACAACACGCACGCCAATGTCGCTAAATGTCAAGAAAATTCATTTAATGTATGAAATTTGTATGTAGCTAACTTCGCTCATTAAATTGGTAATAAGTATAGATAATTTTTTCCGGAAAACAGTTTTTTTTTTTTTTACGACAATCATTTTGAATCACATAGTATGTATTCTATTCAGTAAATGTGAAGAATATTGTTTGTTAAAAATGCCGAGGGCCAATGTGCTGGTAGATGGAAGAATTCATTGCTGCACCACATTAACCTCACATTTTATGGATGATAAGGAAGAAATAAATTTAATAGTTGGAGTAGTTGGAGGAAGAATATGTCAATATGACGTAAGAAAAAGACGAACAATTAAGTAAATTACAACAACAATTATACGATTATGAGGTTAAGTGTAGATGCAAAGAGATGGAAAGATTAACGGCAAAGAAAGACTTGGAAATTAAAGAATTGAAAGACAGAATATTTTCCACAAACAAGAAACTGCTAGAAAGATCCTTGGTGGAGAATTTGGAAAAGGAAAAGGAACTACAACGTGAAATAGATTCAGTATCATGTAGCGACAAACTATCTATATTGGCAGTATATATGAAAAACGTGGAAGAAAAGCTAAGTATTCAAATAAAGGAATTGCAGGTAAATTTTGAAAAAATAAATGGTGTGTGTGTGAGTGTCTGCCTAATAATGCTGGTTCATGCCCTAAAAATGGAGAAATTAGATATATGATAGATAATGTAAATAAACAACCAATAATGAAAACATTACAAGAACCGCCATCTATATCTCAGAGCTCCAAGTTTACATCGCAAAGCAGTAACAAGTCCAAGCAACAGAACAAAAATAAAACCATAATGACAGGTACCGCCGAAGAGATGAAGGTTGCACAGGTAGAAACTAGGCAACCTAATATACAGGCGAGTAGTAAAGATAGTGCATACTTTCAACATATGGAGAAACATACTTTCAAGGAAGATAAAGGGGTACAGTATACTTGGAAAGAAAGTAATAAGGTCTGCGCTGAAAAAGCTCTCGACAAGAATAGGAATAATGATCTAATAACACTGCGTAGGCTTTCACGGACGGTGTCAGTATGAACAGCGAAACGTCGAGCGAAAGTTTTGACACACGGCGAAACCCGCAAGAAGCTGTTAGTTATAATGATCTAATATTAGGCACACAGAGTGGACAGGATATAGCCTTTAAAGTTAAAAATGTACACTGGCTCTATACTGGTAAATATAAACTGGATTTTACAGAGGCTCATATGATGGAATTCATGGAGAGAGAGTTTTGGAGATGGCAATAACTTTATAATACACGCTTTTGAGCGCAAAACTAAGTTTTCGGAAGAAACATACAGATTTTTTAAAATAGGTATTGACAAACACTTAAAAAATGAGGTGTATAAACCGAAGCACTGGCCGATGGACGTCATAAACTACTATCCGACCAAAAAACATAGCACAGAGAGGGCTAATTCAAATTAGAAATCATACTAAATGATTTTTAATAAAAAGATTTCCGTCTGCTTTTAAATGTTCGATGACGATCGTTTAACATTTGTACATGCGACAATGTGTAATTTATGTACGTATATTTTCTATCGTATGTTTATTATGACACGCCTTTTATCACATTGTAAATCAGCTTTAGCTTGTAACAAAACGTCACACATCCAATTAAAAGCTCGTTTCGGTGTTGTCTAGATCAATTTTTTTTTGTTAATTATGACTTTTACTTGTTTTTAAAATTACCAAACTATAAAAAATAAAATATCAAAACATATTGCGTATTTGTTCTCTTAATTATCAACGATAAGATTTAAAAATTAAAAAAGCCAAGAGAGGCTTTAGGGGAATTATTTTACTTTGCAATTGAAAATAGTTGCAGAATGCGATATCGAATTATCATTGCAGTTGTGAGGAAAATAGAACGCTTCTACGTTCAGAATTTCGATTTCCTCAACAACCATTCGTTTCTACTAACTTCAAACCGGTAACTTTTAATGTGTCATGGCTGTACATTCATTATTTCCGTGAGAGTGTCGCAGTATATAAAAAATTGACAAACAAATCTGTTAAAATATTTCGTCTTTCCGAAAATTCCTTTGAAGAACAATGAGTTGTTTTTTTTTGATTGAACTTGTATTTTTTCTATTTTTATTTAGATAATATATTAAATTCTAAATACAACGTTGCTTTTATATCTTTTCTGTGCTTCATTATTACAAAAACGCAAATTACTTTCCAAGCTTTGGAAATGTGTAAGTTCTGAGCCCAAAACGTCCTGTATATAGTTATTATACACCTAAACCGGTTTTGGTATTAATACACAATATTTATTTATCTTATATTAAACACGAGCACGTGGTTTTTTTTTATAAACTGCTTTTTTTTTATAAATTATACAACCCAACATAATCTTCTCTACACAATTTATCAGTAAAAAAATAAAATAAGAGAAAAAAAGCCTGTTTGCCCCAATTCTAATTGTTATCGCTTTAACCTTGACGTTATTTTTATTATTGCATTTCAAACAGTTGCTCGCAAATTGCAACGTATTATTAACACTGTCCTTATCGGCAGTGTTTATTATGGACAATGTAAACCAGTAAGCCATAAAAATATGAATCCGCGGGGCGAACTTCTTTACCAATGTTATGCAATGGGCGCGAATCAAACATTTAACGATTAAAAATAAAAGAAAAAATACTGATATCAGCGCATAAATATATAAAACATATTCATTGTTATCCTACATTGACTGGAGGGTATGAAGTTGAAAAATTATATCAGGTTCTTTCCAGTCAAGTTTCTTATTAATATTCTTTTAATACATGTTTCGGCATTTTGCCATCTTCAGGTATTAAAAACGTCAATAGAAATACTATGTACAGAGAGAGTAAGAGCATTAAAATATTAATCATATATTGCTTAATGATGTAACGGAACGGGTTTTCTTACTTGGAAACTTTTGGGGGATGGTCAGCCCAAATTCAATCGAGCAAGACCGAGCCTCGTTTACAGGTAACCCCTCCTGCCCTTTTGACCGGCGAGCCACTGCTGGGAAACAAACTTTTTGTTCGGTAGCGACTGGTTTTAGTAATTTTAGCCAAAGATGTTTCCCAACTGTGTTTTCCACCGTCAGTCGAAGCAGGGCCGTTAGTTGGCCTAATGATTGTCGGCTTTCTCTTACAAAATTGTCTTCCTCTCCGGGTCTTTACTAAGGGTTCAAACTGAACTCCTTTTAAAATGACGAAATAATAGAACGACTTATATGTTTACAATTATATATTGAATATTTTAAGACATTGAAAAAAAAACTCACAAACTATACAATTAAATAAAATAACAAGTGAACAAAAATGAACAAAACAATTTTGTTTTAACGATTTTTTTTTTGTGACAATTAAGTTAAGCTAACAATCTACGAGTTTAATAAAGTATCAAGCAAATGACAAAAACAAAACACAACTATTTAGATGATTTTTTTTAGGCTTTACTTAACAATGTTGATTAACTTAAATTCTAGTAATTCTTACTTTCAATTTATTTATTAAGGGAGAGAGAGAGAGAGCAAACGAGTTATGGTTTTCACGTAATTACTTTGGTTAGTTTTAAGCAGAAATTTTGAACATCTTACCAGCCGATGTGGGAAAAATAATTCTTCTCGTAATACAAATTTTAAGGCACAAAACTTTACACAACACCCACAAACATTTAAGCCAAGAAAAGGGGGTAATTTTCATGAATTTTATCACAAAACAAAACACCTCTCGAAGAAAGCTTGTGCTTCCTGTTCACGAATTTTAAGCGTATTTTGATTGCAAAAACTAAGATGAGAAGTTTTAATTTTAAGATTTGGAAACGCCCGATACGAAGGGGACGCGTGCTTTTACTTTAGCTGTAACGAAGACCACGCATTAATTAATTGAAAACAGCTATGTTAAGGGTTTTTATAAACTTTGATTGTGACGTCATTTCGCATCGATAACTAGTTTCGCTTCTCTTTACAGAAGGGCACAAGTATGACCACCTACTTGAGAGGAACGTGGGAATTGCTGAACGGCAAATGTAACATACAATAAACAAAGAGGCAGATAACATACAAAGTAATACCATATTATTTTAATTACGCGAGTCTTTAAACGAAAATAGATTATTGTTTCCTGTTAGGTAGACGCTACTCAGCAAATGCCACGGTACCTATCAACTACGTATTAATAAAATGAATTTAAATTCTCGCATTATACAGGGTGGAATTTCGAACTCTTACATCCCTTCTCCCTTAGTAAAAGAAAAGAGTTAACAAAGGTAACTCTTTTCTGCAAACCTTTTTTTTGCAACACTTTTTATGTAAAATACTAATAGTTTTTTACGTTTAAATATGTTATATTATTTAAAAAGAGTAAAAACGCTATTACCCCAATGCGTTGAGGCAATAACGTTTCTTAAAAACCAAAATAAACAATTGTATTTTCTATATTTGTCAGACTAAATTATTCATTCATCATGATCACAATCTATACATCATTTTTCACCATTAGGCCGGATTTTACATAAGAAACAACATAAAATATAGACGTTTTAGAGTTTTTAAATTCTGCCCCACTTTTTTACTACTCTCCCCCCACTCCTACTTCTCTACTCCTCAATCTATTGACATTAATCAAAACTTCTCAACTGTAAGAATTCGAAATTCCATCCTGTATGATACAAAGTATTTAAAATCATTTTATTAAGACGTAGATGATAAGTAATGTGGCATTCGCTGAAGCAGCGTCTACTTCATAGGAAATAATAGTCTATTTTGTTAAAAGTCGCGCGTAATTAAGATAATATGGTATTATTTTGTATATTATCTGCTTTTTTGTTTATTGTATGTTACAAATGCTGACCAGCGGATCCCACGTTACTCTCAAGAAGGGAAGTTCAGAAAAATAACACCTTCGATCATACTAGCGCCCTCCTGTAAAGAGAAGCGGAACTAGAAATCGGTACGGAATGACGTCACAATCAAAAATTTATAAAAATTCTTTACATTGCTGTTTTAATGCAATTAATTCGTGGACTCCGGTTTAGCTACAAGTTAAAGCACGCGATACCCCTTTCGTTGTCGGGCGTTCCCATATCTTAAAATTAAAACTTCTCTTCTTAACTTTTGCAATCAAAATAAGCTTAAAATTCGAGAACAGGAAGCAAAAGCTTTCCTCGAGAAGTGTTTTGTTTTGTGCTAAAACCGTCCGAAAACTCCCTTTATCTTTAAAATTTTTGTGAGTGTTGTGTAAAGTTTTTGTGCCTTATAATTTTGTTTACGGGAAGAATTAATTATCCACGTCGGCCGGCAAGATGTTCAACATTTCTGCTTAAAACTAACCATTGCAAATACGTAAAAACTCGTTCGCTCTCTCTCTCTCCCTTAATAAGTAAATTTGTAAGTAAAAATTACTAGTGCTTATGTTAAATAACCTTTCAAATTAAAAAAAAAAATCATCCAAATAATTGTGTTTTGTTTTTTTTTTTGTTCACTTGTTATTTTTATTTAATTGTGTAGCTTGTTAGTTTAATTCCATTGTCTCAAATAATTCAATATATAATTGTAAAGATAAAAGTCGCTCTATTATTTCGCCATACCTAATTAAAAAAAAGAAGCTCGATTTGTACCCATAGTAAAAGTTTTGGACAGGAAGTTATTTCGCTAGGAGAAAGCCGACGAAGGTGGGTAAGTCGACAATCTTAGCTAACTAACGGCTCTACTTCGACTGACCGGGGAAAACACTGCTGGAGAGCATCTTTCGCTAGATCTTCTAAAACCAATCGCTACCAAATAAAAGGATTGCTTTCCAGCAAAAGCTAGTCACTCCAAAGAGCAGGTGGGGTTATCTGTGAAACGGTATTTGGCTTTGTCTCGATTAAATTTGGGCTGGCCATCTCCAAAAGTTTCCAGACAAGAAAACCCGTTCCGTTACACAACTAAAGTTTCTTTATGTGTTAACATTATATAACTGACAACATAGCGTCAACATCATTAATCATCTGTTATAGTCTACTCTTAAATGTATGAATAAATAAAATTTACCTACCATGCGCACAAGGAAGAACTCGCAACTTTTCCCCTTCTATATAATCGTCCAAACAGATGGCGCAGGTTTCGTAAGGATCCCCCTTCTCGAACTTGTGTATCAGCATCTTATTCAAAGCGGAAGTGGGCAATCTCTGTCGCCTTTGCCTGCGACGATCTTTTATACACTTAACGATCTAAAAAAACTGAATAAGTACCATTTCATTTCGACTAAAAATACTCTCCTCACCATGAAGATGATCATCACTATAAAGCAAATAGCTACCACGATCGCGAACGGCAACAGTAGATTCGTATTAATATTGAACGGCGCCTCCGGAGTTATCACGATGTAATACAAATAGTCGTGCACCGAAAATTTTTGCTTCAAATACATTCCGTCATGTTCCCCTATGAACACCGATGGTATGTCAATACCGGTCGCATTCTGAACGGACATTTCCTCCACGTAATCAGAGCCGACGTTATGTACGATGATGCCGTCGTAGTTGGCACTTTGGGCGTTGCGTATCTTCATTTCGAAAGTGCAATTGTTCCTGGAGACGAGGGCCACCCATCTCGAACTCGAATTAATCGGCGGCGGCTCTATAGATTGGCATCCGTCTGCTGGATTGGCATACTTGATTCTGGCTTGTAATCCTATAAGTAGAGGTGAGGAATTCAACAGGAAATTATTGCATACAAAAACGGTTTAATACAAAATTTTAAGAACCGAGTTACAAGGAGAATTGTTGTTTTCCGTTATGATGCACCTACAACAAACCAGAGTACATTCAAATATACTGGATCAAGTACTCATAGAGCACCACGATAATACCGATGAAAATATAAGGATATTCTTTAGTACGCCTGAACAACGGCAATTATTTTTAAACGAAATCGAAAGGTATGTATTAATAAATAATTATTAAATTGGTGCTTATTATATACTAATATAACCTGTTACAGTGATGATTCAAACCCAAGCGGTAAATCCGCAGATTCTGGAAATTTATCGAATTAAATTTTATTCTGGAGTTAATGAGAATAACAAATTAATTTATTTTTTTTTTTTCATTCTCTATTCTATTTTAATTTATTCTTATTTATATTTTGATTATATATTTTTTTATTGAGTAATAAATATTTATTTAAATAATTCCTTTAATTTTGTTGATATAAATGAGTTTTACAATTAAAAAAGGTTCATCAATACTTCTACAAGATAAATCGAAAATTGTTGAAGCTGGTGAAATACATGGTGGTTTTATAATTTTTTTTAATCCCAATATTAGCTGCAGCATATTAGAGCTCTTATGCATATAAATAACAAAGAGGATTCAGAACTGACATTTACTCAATTGCAATAATTTTTATATTTCCCGCAATTATTCTTAGTAACTTCAACGTTGAAACACGAAATTACCAATGATTTTGTACACAGAGATTCAAAATGATTGTCAAATCCGCTCCTATAGATAGTAACAGGGTGTAGGTATATGCCGCGTGTTTGTAATGAAGGTTTGAACTAAGTCAGTGTTGGAACATAAGAAAGTAAACGGATCTGTCATAAATAAGGAAAACCTAACCTATATTTGAATTCGCATTATATAAACGACTATGGATTGGTTTCTGCTTGTAAAAATTAAATGTAATTAATTTAACTTTACTAAATTATGATTTTACATTTCATTACTAACTGGTGTTTAACTAAATTTATTTATTACTTTAAATTATAACATACAATTAGTATAATTATTAAGTGACAAAACTGCATCTCTCAGTTCTTCTATGGTATGCATGCGGTTAGATCCTATTTTTTAGATAGCCGAACATGAAGTAATCTAATGGGGTTAGATCAGGCGATCTTGGTGACCATCTTTGTGCTCTAACGAACCTGTCAGCAAAAAAACTGTTGAAGATATTGGCAGGTTTGTCGAGCAGTATGTACTGGAGCATTATCGTGCTGAAAATAACCTGCTTCAAGCTCATTTTCTTCTAACTCTGCAATAAACAATTCCAACATCTGTTGGTAATGTTGGGCTGCTACAGTTTCCTCGAAGAAAATTGGCCTTATTATTCATTGCCTGGACATAGCTAACCAAACTCCAACTTTTACGGGATGCAATTGCGTTTCTCGAAATTCGTGTGGATTTTCTGCAGACCAGATACAATAGTTTTGTAAATTGATATAGTCTGTTAGATAAAACCCAGGCTTCATCCGAGAAAAATGATTTGTTTAGCAAGTCATCGTCCCTTAAATTGTTATTAAACCAATGACAATATTCCAATCGCCTATCGTGATCTAATGGTAGATTAGATGTAAATATAAACGATTTGAAAAAAATTATAAGATAAATAATCGAAAGATACTACAACACGCACGCCAATATCGCTAAATGTCAAGAAAATTCATTTAATGTATGAAATTTGTATGTAGCTAACTTCGCTCATTAAATAGGTAATAAGTATAGATAAATTTTTCCGGAAAACAGTTTTTTTCTTACGACAATCATTTTGAATCACATGGTATTAGATTGCTAGTTACTTTGGTGTCTTTCTGTTGAAGTTACTAAGAATAATTGTGGAAAATTTAAATATTGCTACAAAGGATACATCATTCAAGAAAGAATTACAGAAATATATGTTATTTCCGATATCATATACCTATCGGCTATTTTACTATAAATTTCAAGCAAATGCCGTTATAAGAAACAAATAAGAATTTTAATAATAATTGTATTTTTTAAATATCATGTGTCTCTGTGTTTGCTTAAAATGTGGCTTTTGTTTCATGAAACGCTCAAGTATTAAATAGTAGTAAAAATGTATTGTTGTAGGCAGACGTTTTATTTGTAGTTAGAAAGTAAAAATAGTGACAATCAGGAATTTTTAACGTTGAATAAAAAAAATGTTGCAATAATTTTAAGGGGAATTACCTAATTCAATACAGTTTTCAAATAGATTGCAATAAACAGTAAACAATGCAGATTAGATAATCGATTGAGGAAATAACGACGAAGATATAGAACTAGCTTGAATAAACACATTAAGACTACCATAAGTGCCTTTACATTTTAATAATATACCAATTTGTGTAAAAAAAACTCCAAAAAAGATTTATCTTTTCTAAATTTACCACATCTCTATCAATGTGTAATAAAAAGAATATTAAAATAGCTATTACGAATATTTTGACACTTACTTTTAACTATTTACTGCGCAATTGATCTGCAATTCTTTTTTTTTTTTAATTGTACATTACATAACAAAAAAAAGATTTCCCAATAAATAGCAAGCTGTAAAACCACGTAAGGCTAAAATGAACTTACCATCAAGCTATAGCGATGTTAAGTGGCAAAAAAATACGCAACATTTTGCAATTCTAACCTCTTAAGAGGTTCCTTAAAGATTAGTATTTTTCGCGCCCAAAAACTTCAAGTACCAAATTTATTAAAATAATGTTATCCTTTACAAGTTTAGCAAATCACTCCCTTTTTTGTTAAAATACATTAGAACAAACTATAAAGTGATTTTTCTATGGTTTTGTTAGAGCCAAGCGAATTTTACAGTAAAGCCAAAAACACACTTTTCTAATTTTTCATTGTACGACAATTAGCATTATTTTCAGCACATAGCCTACAATTTTATATACTAGCATTCCTCTCAAAAACAATTACTTTTCATATTGAGGCAGCAATATTAAAGATTTTGAACTATCAGCAAGTAAGTAAGTACACTAAACATTTTATTTTAATTCAGCTTTAAAACATTATGATCCAGTTTTGATTATTCTTTTAAAGATAAAGCTGAAGCATGCCTACTTATGAGTCCAATTTCTGTTCCGATGATCACTATTATTAGCTGCGATAATAGAACTTCACTTGTTGAGAAATTTATCGCAAATTTGGTGACCACGAAAAATAAGTAATTCTAGCAATATATGAACCTCGAAGAAGTGTATTTAATTAAAAAAAAAAATAACAGAATTGTATTAAAATTCCTAAATACATTAAAGAATTTAAATATAAATTGCAGTTAATACAGTATTTAGCCATGAAATTTAAGATAATATTAAAGAAGCCAACTTTGCAAAATCAATTATGTAAATAAGTCAAAATGTGCAAAATAGAATAAATTTAAACGGCTAGGAGGAGCCCTATAATTATATCCAGAGAAGAAATGAAAAATAATATTGTAGGTATGAAATACAAACCATGAAGCAACAACAGAAAGTCATTTAATGTCACTTGCAGAAATAGGTCGGCTTATATTTCAAAGGAGACACCCTATTGTTGCTACCGTTACTTTATTAATAAATTATCTGAGGATTGCCTACCTTCATATGGGATTTCACCACCGAATTGTGATGGGACATCTTTGAAATCATCTAAAGCTATCGGTTCGCCCTACAACCAACCACATCGATAATAAAAGCACCATTAAACGACTAAAACTTCGACAACTCACATAAAAATACAACAGTATATCCGCAAAGACACAAAGCGGCAAGTAACACAAAAGTATGCCTATATAATTTAGTATCATTTCGGTTTTTATTAAATTAATGGAATCACATAACTTAGGTTTTAAAATTGATAATTGCTACTATGGCTTTGAACATAACCATAACACTGATACCTGCAATTTAAGCACACATATTAGCACTAATTCACGCATTATTTTCTTTGTTTAATTCTAAGAGTTCGACGACTGAAACGTAAATTGTCGCGCGAGACTAACGCAAGAGATTTAATAATTATTAATTATCTGCATGTATGAGTAATGAAATGAAAAAAGAAAAACGTCAAATTTTTGTCTGAAATGATTACATGGGTGCGGTAAATAAGAATAACCAAAAAAAGTAGTCGTTAATTACGAATTTTGTGATGGAAAAGAATGGCGATTTTTTATAATACGCAAATCATCGTACTTATTTACTTAATTAAAAATGTCATGAAAATACCACAATGTAAAGAACTTATCAAACTTTACGAAAATTGTCAACACATTAATGATATTAGTCACGAGTTTTGATTATTGTGTGGTTGTGTTTAAAGGGACGTTTGTTACTGTTATAATGTAGTGCTTCTTATTTTTATATAAATCAAACTCAAATTTACCTCTTAGAAATTTTAACCGCAACATAGTTGTAAAAACTAGTTTGCGGATGTTTATAGATTTACATAACGAATGGAAGAATAAAGATTTTAACACCGCAGTGCGTTCCGTTAACCAGCACATTTTGTATTTATATCACCATCTGTCAAACGTCAAAATAACAATACAGCATGTTATTCTATCAGCTCTTATAGTTGGTTCAATCGTTAAAAAAACCAATTCCGATGATGAAAAATCATGTTACAGATCTGTTCGCGCAAACAAAAACAGATAATCATCCTCCTATTCCTAATATGTAGCGCGATAGGTAAGCGGTTTCAATAATAATTTCGCATAATGGACATTTTTAGTTTCTGCAAGGTTTAATACTATACGTAAGTTGTGCTGCTCAATTAAACGAAGATGAGAAACCACAGCATCCAACCACGCGTACTAAAGAATTAACGAAAGATGTGGAAATATTAAAGCGCCTCCTGCATCAAGCGCACATGAGAATTGAAGATTTATCGGAGCAGCTTGGCAGATTTGAGATGAGGGTTTCGAAGAGGTATCCTGAAGTGCAATTTTTAAATTATTTGACGCGGAAGCGAATACTGGTGAGCTCGTGATGTGTGTTATTTTTGATAAAAATTTGATTTTTATGTATTGTTAGATAACGGGTGGTGCAGGATTTGTCGGTTCACATTTAGTTGATAAGCTAATGTATGAAGGTCATGAGGTGATAGTGGTAGATAATTTCTTCACAGGACGTAAGAGAAATGTGGAACATTGGATCGGGCACGAGAATTTCGAATTGATACACCACGATATCGTCAATCCTCTTTTTATGGAGGTGGATGAGATTTATCACCTGGCAAGTCCAGCCAGTCCCCCACATTACATGCAAAATCCCGTAAAAACTATTAAAACTAACACTTTGGGGACGATTAACATGTTAGGTGTGTTAGATTCATGCGATGCTATTGTATAGTTAGTAATTTTCATGTTTTAGGATTGGCGCGGAGAGTTAATGCGAAAATCTTGATTGCAAGTACGTCTGAAGTGTATGGGGATCCTGATATTCATCCTCAACCTGAGACGTATTGGGGACACGTTAATCCGATAGGTGATTTGTGTATTTATTTATGATTTCTTTAATTCCAATGTTTTATGTTTGATATTTAGGACCTAGAGCTTGTTATGATGAAGGTAAAAGGGTAGCAGAGACTCTGACTTATGCCTACGCGAAGCAGGAAAATATGCAAGTTAGAGTGGCTCGTATCTTTAATACTTATGGACCGAGGATGCATATGAACGATGGAAGAGTTGTTTCGAATTTTATATTGCAAGCGCTGAAAGGAGAAGTCATTACGGTGAGTGATTATTTATAATCAGTGGCGGATTTCCACGAATGTGAAGGAGGAGCACATCTAGGAACTCATAAATCAATGGGTTTTAAAAAATTAACTCTCAAAATAATGATAAAAAAAAACTATTATGTGCACTCCCAAAATTAAATTGCCAAAAAACCTACAATATGTCACAATTTTTTTTTATAATAGGGCTCTATATGTTCTTGTTTATTATTTTACTAGTAATTTTAACCAGGCATAGTTCTGCATAAAATCTACCTGTATTTTTTTATTTATTTGAGATTTTATTTTATATATTTTAATATATAAAAATAATGTGTTTAAGGTAAAATTAACAGAAAATGTGGATATAAACCGGCTTTTTTAATTTAACTCAACGTTGATTTCCAAAATAAATAACAATAACAACATAATAACAAAAATGTAATAAAGGAATGCAAATAACTAGGTACAAAACAACAAAATATATATAAAATTTTTTTTTACTTAGTGTAAGGAATTATCTTCATCAATATTTTCATTTTTTTCATTTACCATTTAATCTTTAATAGTTTTTTTTTTCATTATTTTGGCTATGATTAAAAAATACACATGTTTAACAGTAATTTATTATTACGTTTCGGTTTTGTTTTTAATCCTTTTTAATATTCCCTATTCTGCCTACAAATAATGAAATTATATTTAAAATGCAATTAAAACACACACCAGCAAGGTCCAAGACATATATCTGACGTAATGTATTGCAAAAAAAAATGAGGTAGATATAAATTTACAATTATTAAAAAAAGAAACATTATATATACCTTGTGATTCAAAATGATTGTCGTAAGAAAAAAACTGTTTTCCGGAAAAATTTATCTATACTTATTACCAATTTAATGAGCGAAGTTAGCTATATATAAATTTCATACATTAAATGAATTTTCTTGACATTTAGCGACATTGGCGTGCGTGTTGTAGTATCTTTCGATTATTTATCTTATAATTTTTTTCAAATCGTTTATATTTACATCTAATATCACCAACAATAGTATTTCTGAATACTGTAAGAAAATAAGGGAATTTATGTGCGGTAATAGCTCAACAACAGAATCAATATTGACATTAAGTGAAATAGTTTATTACATTTTATAATTTTATAGGCTTATCATACACTTCAGTGCAATGAGCTGTCAAAGAAAGTTACATTTTCATCCCTATAAAGTTTCTAAGATACAGGAATTATTACACCATTAGATCACGATAGACGATTGAAATATTGTCATTGGTTTAATAAAATTTAAGGGAGGATGACTTGCTAAACAAATCATTTTTCTCGGATGAAACCTGGTTTATCTAACATACTATATCAATTTCAAAAACTATTGTATCTGGTCTGCAGAAATCCACATGATTTCGAGAACGCAATTGCATCCCGTAAAAGTTGGAGTTTGGTTAACTATGTCCAGGCAACGAATAATAGGGCCAATTTCCTTCAAGAAACTGGTAACAGCCCAACGTTAAACAGATGTTGGATTGTTTATTGCAGAGTTACAAGAAAATGAGCTTGAAGCAGGTATTTTCAGCATGATAAATGCTCCAGCAATACTGCTCGACAAACCTGCCAATATCTCAACAGTTTTTTGCTGACAGGTTCGTTAGAGCTCAAGATGGCCACCAAGATCGCCTGATCTACACCCTTAGATTACTTCATGTTCGGCTATCTAAAAAAATAGGATCTATAGAAACCCCCATGCATACATAGAAGAACTGAGAGATGCAGTTTTGTCACTTAATAATTATACTAATTGTATGTTATAATTTAAAGTATTAAATAAATTTAGTTAAACACAGTTATTACTGAATTGTAAAATCATAATTAGTAAAGTTAAATTAATTACTTTCATTTTTACAAGCAGAAACACCAATCCATAGTCGTTTATTAATGCGACGTTCAAATATAGGTTACGTTTTCCTTATTTATGACAGATCCGTTTACTTTCTTATGTTCCAACACTGACTTAGTTCAAACCTTCATTAACAAACACGCGGCATATACCTACACCCTGTTCTATCTATAAGAGCGGAATTGACATCCTTTTGAATCTCTGTGTATATGCATCCTTTATACCTACTGACGGAGAATTTATTTCTGCATTGAATGGTATGATTAGTAATATAATGTTACATGTGAAAAAAATGAATTTCCTAAGGTTAAATGTATCCGAATTGACAATCGATTTATGAACACTCTGTATACAATTTAGTGTTTTTTTTTTGGCAGAATTTGATACGGACAACTATTTTTATTGGGTACTTATATTTATGACAGATCCGTTTACTTTCTTATGTTCCAACACTGACTTAGTTCAAACCTTCATTACAAACACGCGGCATATACTACACCCTGTTACTATCTATAGGAGCGGATTTGACAATCATTTTGAATCTCTGTGTATATTCCATTTATTTTAGGTAATTTTCAATGTTATGTCTATTATACTTTTTAGAATGTTGGAGTATAGTAAAACTATCCTCCCAAAAATATTAAATCCGCCTGTGATTATAAATATTTATATTAAAATAGATAAAATTGTTTCAACACTTCACTCAAGTGCCTATTGTTTTTGAATGATCTTTATCTATCCTACACTTATAATTTTAATCATGAAAACCAGATATACGGATCAGGAGAACAGACGAGATCCTTTCAATACGTATCCGACTTAGTGGACGGCCTGGTCGCTCTGATGCATGCCAACTATTCCCAACCGATAAATCTAGGCAATCCAGTCGAACACACGATAAATGGTATCTCATCGAATTTCAATGAGAGAAACAATCGATACATATTGATTTTTCAGAATTCGCCACCATAATAAAAGACTTAGTCGGCTACAGGAATAAGATCATCCATCAGGCCGAAGTGGAAGACGATCCTCAACGGAGGAGACCGGACATAAGCCGTGCCAAGACTTACCTGAATTGGGAACCGAAAGTGTCCCTCGCAGACGGTCTGCAAAAAACTGTCGATTATTTTAAAAAAGAATTGCAACGGTTCAACGATACCGTAATGAAATACCGAAACGTCACTAACGATCATTTTTTTAAATATAAAAAACAGGATGCCATAAGGCGTAGGTCCTGAAGAATAACTTTTTTCACTGATTTGAGATTTATTTTTAAATAATAAAACAGAAACGAAGTAGTATTTACTGTATATTTAAAATTCTAAGTAGATTGCGTTGGATTTCAAGAACGGGATTTTCTGAATCAAGGAGCATATGATTTGTTTTGTTATTTTTTTAATTGAAATTTTTACTTTCAATTTTGCGATCTTTGCGAAAATTTCAGACTTACTTGTATTCTTTCGTGGTGAAAATCGAATCAGCTGAAAGTGATATAACTGGATGTGAACAGCTTTTAATACGTTTTCCCTATTACAACTTTAATCTGACTTTGACAGATGTTTCAAGGAAAATAAGGAATAAGATCTTGCTTACATAACAATACATAATGTGTGCTTTAGCTATCTTCTTTCATTTACATCAATCATAAAAAGTGTGTGTGTCAGAGAAGGAAGTACAATCTCGACTCAAGATGGCCGCTATTTATCATTTTCTGCGTTAAAACTACGTAATTAGTACAAATGTGGAATTTGATTAGTGATGAAGAGATTATTACTGTTATAATAATAATAATAATGTTTATTGGCGTAAATTGGAAAAAAGGAAACTTCGACAGTGTCATGGCATATTACAAAATTAGATAAACAAACAAACGAACAAATAATAATAATAATATTGGAATCATAACAAAATACATTTCATATTTCCCAAAAAGACCAAATCACCATAATAGTGCTCTTCCTCTGCCTTTGAGTCACGTCCAAATATACACAAATATACAAACTAAATATTACATACTGCTGTGTACTGATGGTACCGGCATAAATGCGAAAATGAAAAGTAAAAAAAAAATTAAAATTTAATTTTACTAGCACAGCGGATAAAAATAAAAGGACGCAAAAAAACTATTTATCTCAGGGTTACTCTCACAATTAAACTAATCATGAAAAGAAAATTGTGGGCGTTTGAAAATTTGACTTTCTAAAATTACTCCAACAATTGAAATGGTTGATTCAAAAATAAAAGAACAGAAATTTTGAAAAACAATAATCAGAAATTTTTATTTTTTTAAAAAAAAAGAAAAAAAAACATTTAATTACAAATTACGCAGGAAAAATCAAACCTTGGACTGAGAGTCCTGGCCAAAATCAAAACCTGCTTGAATCTAATTTACTAAAGGACAATGCAAATCCTTCAACGAACAAAGGACAAATTTGTTCTAGAAGAAAATCCTTTTTTCACAAAAATCCACGTGGTCTCAAAATTAAAAAAAAAAAAACTAAATTAATTTAAACGTGGACAAAACAAGTGTATTTTACAAAATTGAAATTTAATTACAAGCAGAATGCTTCTTTTCACCTTAACCGAGCTGATTAATTATAAAATACAAATCAGTAAACTAGAAAACGGAAAAATTAAACTCTTTAAACTAAAAAAAAAAAAATACCTTCTAGAACAAATATAATAAAAGATCTTACATCTAAATTGTGCACACAATAATATAATGCCAATTATTATTTAACGAGTTCATTGAAGGATGATAAAATATACAAATTAAACGAACAAAGCTTTGAAATTAAACGAAATTACTAAAAATGGCAGCAAAGAAAATAAAATAACAATCTACTTACACGCTATCGTTCAAGTAACTGCCCTTCAGGGGCCCAAACATCGCATACATATAACAAACAGATGCGTGCCAAAGCAGCGCATAAATGCAAAGGTCATAGAAGAAGAATTCTTCTAGGAAGGACATAAACTACATGATCAAATAAAAATATATTACAGAGTGGAAATAACTTTAAACCAACTGAACATTTAAATAAACAAATTAGACAAATCAATTCAATTAACAAAATCTTATTTAAAAATAAAATATTAATTTCTGAGAAAATTTGCCCGACACATTGATAAAGATTAATCTCAATAAATAAAATATCATTGAATTTACGAACCCCGGGGTGCCAGACCACAGCAGTACTCACGCAACGAATAGAAGGCCCTTCTCCAGCAGAAATTCCTTCGATTTATGTTTGAATTTAGTGATGTCCCGAGAAATGGCTTTAAGGTTAGTGGGCAATGCATTAAAGGCTTGTATTCCTCTATATCTGGGACCGTTCTCAAAAAATTTAGAAGAGTGCTTAGGAACAGAGTAGTCATTAAAAGAACGAGTTTGCATATTGTTATAAGAGTCCTTGTTACGGATGAATATTGCATCGTTAACTGTCAAAAATATTATTAATTCATATGTATAAAGGCTAGGTAAAGATAGAATTTAAAATTCACAGAACAGACCCCTGCATGGGTGATAATAAATGAAAAATAAAAATGCTGTTAAAATGAGTAGATGAACCCCAGAAAATTACAGCAAAACGCAAACGTGACTCTACCTGAGCGAAATAAAAACTTTTCAAAGAAATCATGGTAACGCATTTTTTTTTAAATATTTATTCCATATAGGGCAGAGTTAAGCAGTTCCGAACAATGCACGTCCCATTTTAAATTTTTATCTATTATTAATCCCAAAAACTTTGTGGACTCGACTTGAGGTATTGATTTGCTATTTAATTTCACGTAGAGACTGTAGTTGTTACAGGTTTTAAAAAAATTGATTAATCCAGTCTTTTTACTGTTCAGTATCAGCATGTGGACATATTAACTATTGTATCGTTTAATTGAGAGCACACGTCAGAAAGTGAAGTAGAGGACACAACGCAAGTTGCGTCATCCGCATACAGGGACGTAACACAATTTCCTAGGGATGCCGGCAAATCATTAACAAATAGCAAAAACAGGATGGGCCCAAGTATGGAGCCCTGCGGAACACCACTAACAATCCTAGACGGGTTCGAAGCATGATCTTTACTGGTAGAGTCCATATTTCCAACTATAGTAGTTACACTTTATATTTATGAAAACTAAATTATTACAAATCATCCCAACCTATTCTAAGTACTATATGGGTTCCATAACAATTGAAATGTTCCTTTCTCTACTCTAACTAGATAATTTCCTTATGATTCTTAATAACAAAAATATAATACTACTACGTAAGAAATAAACAAAATAACAATAAGTTAAATTAAAAACACAGTAAAATTGGTGTAAATCAAGGATCATTATCCTTAAATAAATTGTCGTAAATTATGTTTGGAAATAAATTATGTTTGGAAATGAGGAGATATGTCGTCATTTGTATAGTGTTCTATATCGTAGTCGATAATAATCCATTCACATTGTTAAGAAATAAGATAAGATCATTATTTACCTCAGTGAATGGAACACTACATGTTACTTACATCGTAAATAAAACTATCGAAATAAAATAATTGAATGAGGAATTAATACATATAATATAATAATCCAGAGAATATACTCACATAGCCAAATTTAAATTGCCCGCAATTATTCTTAGTAACTTCAACGTTGAAACATAAAATTACCTACTATTTTGTACTACATCCATAGTTATTTTAATCTCTTTACGTTGAAGTTACTACAAAATGTGGCGGCAAATTTAAATTTGGCTATTAGGGTAGCAATATCTGGTTTTTCTATATTTTACACATACAACATCCAAAGCGCTCAGTGAGTGTCTGGTCACAGAATATCTAACAACCAGATTTCATCTGTTAATTTAAATGGTGTTTATCGAGTGTAAATCGATAAAGTGTAAAAATAATGGAAAAGAAAGTAAAAAAAAAAAAATGTAAAAATAAGCGATATACATTCATTTTAACGTAGATAGCATCATATTCTCGAAACTCACTTCAGTTAGTTCCTGTCAGGTACCGAATTCTATCAAAGTCCATCCTTAAGAACAGTGACGTCAAAGTCACGAAATTTTGCGCACTGAGATCAAAAGAGTCGACAAAGAGCTGAATTCTAACCCAGTAAACCAAATTCAAATTTCCCGCAATTATTTTTAGTGTAACTTCAACATTCAAGCATGAAATTACCTACGATTTTGTATCAGATTAATAGTTATTTGAATACCTTTAAGTTAAAGTTACTAAATATAATTGCGGGAAATTTGAATTTGTTTTGCTGGGAATTCTGAAAGAAAGTGGTATTTGTTGTTTTAGGGTGCGTTTGAGCTACATGCACCCATTTTATTGTCCAAAGTTCAGAAAAATCGAATTTCCAAAGCTATGTTTCCTTTATTCAATACTCGATAGATAAGATTTTCTTAGGAAACTTTGATCATTGAAAAAAGATCTACCCACTTTACAGAGAATGCTCCAAACGCCTTTCAAGAACTCAAAGGTGGTGTAAGATTATGAGAGTTTCTAATCACAGTAGCATTCTGGATTGAGAAATTACGTCAATTTTTTTCATTTAAAATTTTATTAAAAAATATATCAAAATTGTAAGGTTATACACCGTAATCTATAGCTGACGACGTTTCGGTTTAATAAAAATAAATAAACACTGTGATTTGGTAATATGTAGATGTATAATAAAATAATAAAGTACGTACAACACAAAAAAAATTGGTGTTTCAATTGTTCATTTCATCATACCTATCTACAAAAAAAAAAAAGTTTCTTTAGGAATCATGCCCTACAAAAGATTAAACCACTATAAATTTAAATAAAATAAAATAAAAAAGTAAAAATGTAGTCGACTTTGTCTACTTTATTGCCTTATATCCCATATAGCCAAATTTAAATTACCCGCAATTATTCTTAGTAACATCAACTTTGAAACATAGAATTACCTACCATTTTGTACTACATTAATAGTTATTTTAATGGGTTTACGTTGAAGTCACTAAAAATAGTGGCGGGAAATTTAAATTTGGCTAGTAGGGATAGTGACACCACATATGATCTGATCATTTAAATTTATTATACAAGTCCAATAAAGTAGCATTATAACCCCGCAAATGAATATAATGAAATCATACTTTATGATGTAGAGTTAAAAAAATATAGTAATTATTTAAAGATTTTATATGAATTTACAAAAACAACTTATGTCTACACAACCTCAATACACATATACAACTTACTTTGTAATTTATCGATAATACTTTAAATATTTTACAAATGAAATAAGTTTTACTTACAAGTCCGACTTAATTCTAAAGGATACTACTATTCATTGAAGTATGTATTAACTTTTTTCTATTGCATATGACTTATAACCGTGTTTCTTTAAGATTTGTATCACTAGTGTTTTACTTATTGACAGTGATTTAGCAAGCTGTGCGGTCGATAGTGTTCGATCCTTTTCAATAGCCGCACACACCAGAGTATCTCGTTCTTCGTTGTTTTTGGGCTCCCTTTTAGGTGCGTGTTTATGGGATGACGCAACCCTTGGACTCGAAGCACTTAATTAAATTGCGTACTGTACTCGTAGATAGTTTCGGTCTGTCTTGATAAGTATCGTTAAATAAGTTTCTTGTTGCTTCCACAGTGTTTCCACCATAATACCATTTAAGCAATTGCACCTTTTCAGCAGTAGTAAACAACGATGTTTTAGAGCAGTTTACCATTGTTTACAAACTAGATTTGTTAATCAGATCCATCAAATAGAAGGTTTATTGCACGGTACAAATAATACGGTATGCTCGTTTTGAATCTCAAATTCGTCAAGTCCGGTCAGATGACGTAATTAAGGAGCGTATCGAAAACAGTAAAATACATGTATGGTAAATTGCAAAATGTTAAATCAAATTATTCACAACTACCAAATTAATGTAATTGAAATGCAGCTTTGCCTTTAAAAAGCCCGTTTTAAGTTGAAATTTACTTTATCTATCTTGTCGCCATCTAGTAGCGCTCGTGTTTATTTCTACAATTGTAGCGAATTTCGTGTGTGTTTACAAAGTGTTTTCGTGGTTTTTCTAGAAAATTAAATCGTGAAAACATCTTAACGTTTTTGAAATATGTTCCGTAACCCCGTCCAGACTTTTTAAACTTACCTTTCGCATTAACAAAACCCTCACGGTCGAAATCGATTTTAATATAATAATATTTATATACGTGGCGCCATTTATGCCTCCTATCTGACGTAACTTTCGTATGCGCATAAGCATACCGTATTATTTGTACCATGGTTTATTGTATACTTATATATTGTTAATCAATCTACCATCCACCTACTATCTTTTCTACCTAACCTCTAATTGAAATTTAAAATACTTTTAGCGCTATCGCGCCGGGTAGTAGGAAAACCACAAAGGAAAAAGAATTTAGTGATGGGCATAATCGAATGACGAAAAAGGCATCATTCGATTATGACGTTTGAACTGTGAACGATCATTCAATATTCGATTATGAATGATAGTAATAAACATATATAGATAAAGAAGCGAAGACCTGAAAGAAAAAACTACAACCATCTCCTTCCAATAAATGATATTATTACGATCATTCGATTATGCCCATCACTAAAAAGCTTCGATTGTGGATTGATATAAGCATACATAAGGTAGACTGGTAAAATAAGCGTGTTCTGTGAAATAAGCCTTACTTGAAAATTATTTAAATTTATTATACTTCAGACTCTTCAGAGTTTTAAAGGACAGCTGTGTTACCTTTTGCATAATTTTCAACATGTGAAAAATTGCGCAAAAATAGGTTCAAAACCTTTTAACATATTTTATTGTTAAAATACGAAAAAAAAAAAAACAACACATTCTATAATGGCATATATATATTTTGTTAAACCATAATATTTACAAGAAGTATGGATAATATTCCCTAATAGCCAAATTTAAATTTCCCGCAATTATTCTTAGTAACTTCAACGTTGAAACATAAAATTACCCACCATTTTGTTCTGCATTAATAGTTATTTTAATGCCTTTACGTTGAATTCACTAAAAATTCTGGCGGGAAATTTAAATTTGGCTATTAGGGATTAGCACGTATTTTCTTTATTTAGGTGCACGTAAATGTAAATTACCAAACTTTAACAATTTTTTTGCTCTAACTAACTCAAGTGACTATAACATTAATTAATTGTCACAATTGCACTACTAATAATAAATCACTTTGAAAGTTAGTTAGTTCCAATATGAGAACATCGTAGTAAATAGTTGCATAGTAATTTACGACCAGTGGCTTGTGTAGTCTACAATAAATTGCCTAAAAAATTGGTTATTTGCAGTCACTTTTCAGTAATACACCAAGGGTACACTTGGACCAACTGTCAAACAAATGGTGTTCTCAACATTAATTTAAAATAAATTCCCCTATATTTTATTATTAACATAATTTTTTTGCAACGAACTTAATAATCGAATTAAGATTTTATAAGCTTGTTTAATACAATTAATTTATTAATAAAAATTAAAACATTTTACAAAATATAACCTTGACGGCATCTGGTAATGAATAGCTGATTTTCAGTTTACTGTAAATATCAGTTTGTCATGTTTGGGATTTCTATTACAAATTTAATATAAAATTACTATTAACTATAAACTTGATAATTATATTAAAATTATTTATTAATAATGTTATTTTAATAGTGATAATTGAATTATTTCAATAGCAAAATAAGAATATACTATCTCCATCTGTTAATAGATAGTCGACATTTAGTTCAAATTATCATAATCGCAGAAGCTTTCTGTAAATATTAGTTTATCGTGCTGTCAACGTTTATTTGAAGCTTCTATTGTAAATTTAAAATAAAATTATTATTAACTTGATAATTATATTAAAATTATTTATTAATAATTGACGAATTGAATTATTTTTAAAGGAAAAATAAGAGTGTACTATGGCCATCTGTTAATAAGTAGTGGACATTTACTTCAAATGATGAGCATAGAAGAATTCTGTAAGGAGTAGTTCTATCTACGATCAATAGAGGGCGCCTCTAATAATAATTTAATGCTATAGTAACTAGGTATACCAGTAGATGACGATATCGTAGATATTATTTTTTCAAAAAAGTAAGCATAACATAAATAGCAAATTAAAGAATTTATAAAAATATCATGCTGTGTCGGTGGTGTGGAATAAAACTACATTTTTTATTTGAAAATATATTTCTTTATTTCAACAAAATATTTCTGGTGAAGAACCGAACAAAATCGAGTGCCCCTAATACATACATATTTTATACGGATATATTAGTAACATGTTGAAACAACAACCTCTTCTCTCACATTTATTATAATTAAACTGGTAACACTTTCACATACGTGGGATAGATCCTGATATCTAAATTAAGTAATCGTTAATTATTATTACATAATTTATCATCCGCTACAAGCTGTATGCGTGTTAACATTTCAACCAAACATCCAATAAGGATATTAATTTAAATGAAGTAAAAAAAAAAATAATGATAATAATGTCAAAATATATCAGAAGCAGGATATTTACTCGTAAAACTCACATACTTTTGCAGAGGAAAGGGACAGGAGATACATTAGCAGCTTTCTACATTATATAATCTGTTTGAGAGTAAATATTTGATGTGAGAATACTTTTCCCCTATTACAATAAATATTCTATTTTAAGCTATAGGTATCATTGATTAAATTTCTATTAAAAAAAAAAAAAACAATACAAAAAGAAAATTAATGCTGAAACGCACTTAAAGCAAATTAATGCTGGCGTGTTTGTAAGTGATGTTGTAATGACATAATTTACATCACGAAAACTTAAACGGAATACAAATATTTAAACGTTCAACATTTTAAATACATAAAACCTGCCGTATATATTATATATTTGTATACTTAAATGAAGTTCTACAACACGAAGGTAAAGAAATAAAAATGGTATATTTATATATTATGCTTTGGTATTTGCGTGTAAACTAACTGCGTTCTTCAATTTTTCTAATATAGTATATCATAATATAATGACGAATATAAATGCAAAACACCGCATAGCAATACGATTTTTACTATGAAGTTCGAAGCTTAGATTATTTAACAGCGTTCAAAAGTGAGAGTCGTTTTAAAAATGACTAGGAATTGTAGTGTATTATAAAGTTGTGAGAATTTCCTTTATGTCAACGTCAAAAATGTAACCAATCTAATAAACATGAAAGTAGAAAATCCCTAAATGACTAGTAAATTAAATAAAATGTTGATTGTCATTTTTATTCTTCCTCTAAAATAATCCTATTGTTTATGTTAATTAATTTATTTGGGATTTAAGTCGTATAAATTAATTAATAATGCTTATAACTTTATTTAAATTTCATTTTATGTTTGTTTATTTATTTCCTAGTTTCAGGATAATATACCTTCTTCAGATGTACAATTAGAATTAAATTAACGCAAGTTATTAAAAAAAAAACTAAAATGAAAGAACAACAGATCATCTAGTGTGAAATTTAAAGTTTTTTTTTTAGTGTGGCATCGCAGGCGTATCTTCTCCAGTACCCGCACTCATTAACAAACGAGGTTACACTATGGTATAACACTACACTATATTTTGAAATTATAAACAATATTTGATAATACAAGGATGCCAAAAGGTTTTTAACTACTAAGAATTTTGTGAAATTATTCGCAAATTAAGAATATTTGCTACTTATATAGTCACATATATATATTTTTTTAAGTTAGTGCAGATGTATTTTATGTTGTATTTGTGTCTATATATTCTGTTACGTAAATACTATTGAGTTTGGCCAATATAAGCACTAGTATTACAATCTTTGCAATTTATTTTGTAATTTTTGACAGCCGGACTTGTTTTGGTTCAGTGTGTAGTGCAGAATGGCAAAACGTAACATCTTATTTTGCCTATAAAACAAAAGTGTGAAATATTAGACAAACTAAAAGATGGTGTTAGGTAGGGTAAATCACTTGCCCTGCAGTACAGCGTCGGAACGTCTACCATTTCTGATATAAGAAAAAAATGAGGATAATATAAGGAGAAAGATTAGTTTATTACATAAGTAATAAGGAATTACGTATTGCTGTGGTTTTGGACTCCGTGAACCATACTACCCTTTTATCGCTGAGGTGTATTTTAAGTTGCATATTATGGTTGTTGTGATTTCTTTGTCCGTACAGCTGATTTTATTTACCGAGAATTTTCCATTTGTTTTTTTGAATAAGTTTAGTTTAAGAGTTTATTATATGATTTTATTCATGTTGTGATTTTTTTTAATTAATCAAGTCATCCAAATGTCTATTGTCTGTGTTGTACGAAATTGAGAGAGAGATTTTTGTAGGAAAATGAATTGTAGGGTTTTGTTAAGAACTTCCTTGTTCGACTATTGATGTAAGTAGACGTATTTCTTAAGTAATTGTTGCCATTTTGTTATTCATTTTGTATTGCAAAATTTAACTTTTTTCTTTAATATAGTCAATCAAGGAAACATTATTGTAATAATTGTTAATGTATTGAAGTGTACACCTTGTAGATATAAGATCAATTATTATATTTTTTTGTTTAGGAAGATTTGTTTTAGTTTCTTCTCTCATTTATTTTTAGTAAGAGTTTAGTTAGTTCTGTTAAACTATTTTGTTGTATTATTTTAATTTTTCTATCATCTCGTTTGGGTGAGTAGAAAGCATTTTTCTATCATTTAGTTTTTTTCATTGTTAGTAAGTTTCTAGCATTTATCCACGCTTAAATTATTTTGATTTGTGAAACCACGTTGATAAAAATTCAAAGGTTTTGTATATTGAATAATCTTCCGGAACAAATAAAACCTTCCTTTTTTGCTTTGCATAGGAAATAGCATTGTCTGTCCTATTTTAAATTAGAGTCTAGTACAGTTTTTATTTAAGGCCAGAACCTTCAGTTCAGGGTTTTTTTTCTGCACCTTTGTAATGAAACCCATTTTAAAAAAAAATAAATTTGATTGTTAATTATCTTCGTTGGGTTAAAAATTCTGTTCTTTTATTTTATATTTTAACCTTTACAATTTTTCGTGTAATTAAGAAAGTCTGATTTCATTTACTCACAATTTACTTTTCGTGGTTAGATTGAAGTTTTAATTCGCGAGGTTAACTCTGGGATTAATAAATAGTTTTTTTTTTATTTAAAATCTTTTCCGCTGAGCTAGCTAATATTTTTTTCTTTTCATTTTAAAAATCATTTTGCATTTTTTTATTTATTTCAATGAATACACAGCAATACGTACAACTCAATCCCTCTAAATTTTGTTTTCGTTTACAGAAATTACATTTGTTTTATATTTTTAATAAAATCACATTGATTCATTATGAACTTACTCATTTTAATTATACTTATGCACGCTGGTATATTCCAAAAAAAAAAAAAATCACTAACTATTCCCTTAACGGACACCTCTTCTTGAACGGACATATTGGAATAGTCTGGTAGGTGTCCGCTCTAGAGAGGTTTCACTGTATATGCAATCGTTTTTATGAAGGTAAGTAAACACAGATAATTTAAATAGTACTGCCTCTTACATTGTTTGTGGTTGTTTTGTTTTTAGTATATTGATTGTAATTTTTATTTGTAACATCGAGTTTATTCTAATTTACATTATCAATATTCTTATGGGATGTAGAATTCCAAAAAATAATTCACGTTTATGGAAAAAAAAAAATAAATAAATAAAATAAAAATTGGTAATGTAAGTATTAAATTAATAGTAACAATAAAAAAATGTAATGGATATATTATATCATAATTATTATTTCAATTAATCAAAAACAGTATTCTCTCAACTTCCAAAGTAATAACAGTTCCAAAATTTGGTGATAAAACTTTTTTTTTTCAATGTAAATAAATTCAATTCATTGAAATAATAGAACTTTTAAATGTAAAATCTGACAATTCTCGTTACCTCTTTTACAACAGATTACAAAACATACCTGAGGATAGCCTAGGTCGAAACATGTAGTATCCCAGTAAACACACATGTGTCTGTTACATCTCTGTTAGGTATCATTTAAGGAACAATGCCATGTAACTTAGATACGTAAATGTTACATAAATGTATGTATCCTAAATGTTATCTGAACTGAACTGCGATACGTGGCGCTAGCTACATTATAGTGATGTATCTGAGATGTACCTAATAATACATCACATATCCTTGATATGGTGCTGTTCAAGAACTGTTCGTGACATATCTTTGTGTTTCCCGCAGTTTAAAATTTCTGAGCGACTGTGCAAATGGCGTGTCCTACGTTGGTGTCGATTTGTGACATATATTTACTGGTTTACCTTTAACTATAATAAATTTGACAACGGGGTGCCAACCGCTATTACACGTAAGTAAATTTTTACTTTACAAAATAACGTTTTTGAATGAATGTTTGTGAAAATGTCTGCTCTAACCTCACATTTATTTGTTCAGGAATTATTCACCGCTTTATTTTCGAAGTAGTTTTTATTCCACTAAAACATCTCAAGATATAAGAACGATTAGTTACGGACGACTGAGGAAATAGAACACCTACTACCCCTCAATTCTAAACAAAGTTTGAATAATTTCGAGTTTCTTTTAAGCAATGATTTTAATACTCCAAAAATCGTAAGTGAATTACGTGCACGGTTTTCAAATTAAAAAATGTTAATTTCGTTTTAGCGATCATTCACAAAAAGAATCGGAGGCCAGAATGGTAAAGATATTTAATACGACTCTTGAAACATTGCTCCACCAACTTCACTAACGAACTTGCGCAGCATCTAGTTGGTTCGGACAAAGAAATAACATAAAAGTTTGTTAACTGTGTAGAACCATTATATTTCCATTTTTAGGAGTTGTGACATCATAATTCAAGGATTATAATGAACACACGGACGGAGCGGCAAGTGAGTTCTTTATATCTTGTAAATCCAATAATATTTATATGTATTTACTAATGGATAAATATATAAGTAACTTAATGTAGATTCGAAAATGATTTTTACCTTTTCTTAAAGGCCTAGGTTTCATACCTAGCTATTTATTGCGCAATTTATTAGCCAATTTAAAATTATTACGTGTATAACACGGATTTAATACGTATAATACACGTAACAATTTTAAATTGGTCAATAAATAGCTAGGGGTAAAACGGCTTTAAAAGAATGTTATGTATCATACAGAGAACATAATAACCGCTCTGAAATAGAACAGTGTTCATGTATCAGAAATCATATGTATGTGATGTCTCAGAGACATATCAAAGACAGCTGCTTGATGCGGACATTACGCACCGAATGAAGCCTACGTGTGCCTTACATGTTATGTGTCTGAGATAGATCAGATGATACGTATTTGTTACGTGTCTGAGATATAAATGTGTTTACTGGGATGTTAAATTAACAATTAAAGGATTGATAATTAGAGCAGTTTTGTGTTACCCAATATATACATTATTATTTCAATTGTTTGTAGAAAAAATGCGAACAAAACAATTGTCCAAAAAAAAATTAGATGAAGTTATAAGTGTTACAAATTATTTTATATGATCTAAACCCCAAATAAATCAATGAATATAAACACAAAAATCAAATGTCAAAATTAAATCGAATCAACGTAATAAAATAACCCTAATTCAAAAATTAATCCTTTGAATAATTACAACGCATACAGTGATCTTCAAAAAAAAAGTTAATTACCGCAACAATAAAAAAAAAATTGAGTAAGTATATTGTATACTATTATATATATCTCTATACATATATAATTCTCTTTTAGATACTTTTAATTTATGTACATCTTTTTATTCTTCCTAATTGTAAGAAACAGTCTTTTTTTTCGTATATTACACCAAAACAACATTCGAAAGCGAATTCGAACAGTCTATAACCTCGTCATAACCGCTCTCATCACTGCAAGCACTCTTATTCTCCTCTTCTTCGAAATTATTTTCACACTCTTCGTTGTTATTGTTAAGTTTTATCACCTCTTTCTCTTGGTTGTCATTTTGCACTTTCTTCTTGAACACTTTGAGGCTACTGAAGTCTGTTTGGCTTTCGCCCACCGGTACCAAACTCACCTCGTCGCTTTGCAAGATATTCGCACTCAAAATGGTCGACCTCAAACCGCAATATCTGCGCATGTCCGATTCTAAACTTTTTGCCCGGTTTAAAACGGTACCACCCACTTTAAAGTCTAATTCAGTCTTTTTAACGTTCATCATCTCCTCTGGTCCCGGATTATCTTCGTCGATGGGAGATTCTTCTTCCATGATCGTCGAAAAGGTGTGCTGATCGAGGTCTGAAGTCACAGTGCTTGCACTCTCACAACCGCTGGATAGAGAACTTTCATCTGAATCCGTCAGAGGAATCAAATCTGGCGTTTCAGATAATCCCCTCAACCAGCCATTGACGTTGCAGGATTCTATCAGATCGTTACGTAAACTATCCTCAATCAACTCCTGCAGAATCATTTCACTCCTCTCATCCACGCTGAGATAAGAATTCTTTTCGTTATCCAGACTATCACAGCTCTCTGCCAGTTTACGAGGATCCAATTGACTCTTCGCCGCCTTATTTTTATCCAAGAGGGCGCTAGTGCTGTCGTAGTGCCTCAAGATCTTCTTGACGTGACTCCTCGATCGGCCTTCGAAAATCTCCTCCCTCTTCAAGATTTTCCTCGATTATCGTCAATTTTGGCGCGGATTTCGACCGCTCCAACGGGGCCTGTAGTTTTGCCCTCCGGTACTCAACAGAATCTTCCTCCTGGGTATCGTGGGATTCTCGTAGACGGAGTTGACTAGGGCCAGTCGGGCGTTCTGTCTGCTTATCTTTGTCGTTTTGAATTCGGCCAAGGCTAAAGCGAGGGAATGCTTCAATTTGCTCTCGATCTGTTTGGCGATGGGGGGAGGGGCAGAGGACCGCTTGGCAGCGGAGTTCGTGACGTAGTCTGCGACCTTCGTGCCTGTACACCCAGCAGAAGAGGCGTGGGAAGTGCTGGGGCGCAGCGCAGTAGGTGAGACGGTTGGCCCAATACTCTGTCAGGCCGTGGTCTTTCGTGTTGGCCTTCAGACCGCGACGCGGTGACTGTTAGCTGCATTCTTACGTCCGGGCGGGAAGATTGGGTGTAGTTTCGCCATAGGGTGGCCAAGGGTTTCTCTACACAGCCATCTCCTGGAAAGAATAAGAGAAAATAGTATTATTGGGGAGGCATTGAATAAAAGGATTTTGAAAAAGAAAATCTTGTTGGTTATAATTAAAGACCGGATTATATGCAAAGTGCATATGTAAACTTCTCCTAAACCCCTCACCACAAACTGCACTAAACTGGACGTATGTTTCGATAGCAAAGCTATCATCATCAGCAGAAACACTAGTTCAGTGTTGGTGAAGGTTGGTGAGGGTGGTGAGGGGTTTAGGAGAAGTATACAGTATTACCAGCACCACAGTTTGGAGTATTTTTGTTAAAGTGCATATATTTTATTTTTTGCATATCTTTAATTGTAGTCTATATGTAGACGTATTACACTAATTGCCGGCAGTACGGCTGAGAAGGAAGGGTGCATCATTGCCAATCTTGAAAGTCAAACAGCAATATGCGGTCCCGGTTGTTGGTTGGGTCACCATTCGGACAACACTTCTCAGTGTCTGTGTGTTCCGGCACTCTAGCCAAGGGCCTTCAAGGCCTGTAGTGCTGAGTTATTATTATTACACTAATTGAAGTTAATTAGCGCTAATTAGTGATTGCATATATTGCATATTTAGGCATTTCTATGCCTATTTTTTACAAAAGTTGCATATATTGCATATTTAAGCTTTTTCTTATCCTTCTATTAATAAAAATTCTAGTAATTCCTAATGTAGATCGACAACCGACAATTCTCCGAACGATAAAATCTTTTACATTGTTTCTCTAATACTTTTTTCCAAGAACTGTACGTGTTTAATTTCGCCTAAGAAGGGAGTGATGAATACATTTATTATTATTAATTCCCAAATAAACTATTCATTCATTGAATATCTTTGAGCGAAACAGCATGTAATTGTATTACGTTTTTAAATACTGTACGTACTACATACAATGAGTATAGCGAACAAAATTTCTTTATGGATTAAGCCATATCCTGAACTGGTAAAGGATGGCGACAAAATATTTTGTCGAGCCCACAGTAAACTGTAAGTTTAATTTTACTAAAAGCTTACAATTTTCTAAATTCTTTTAACTTTTGATATAAAATGATAATGTGTTGAGTTATCTTCTGAGAGAAAATACCTGATTGATCAACACGCTAAAACTCCCAACACATATGGAAATGTGAAAAACTAAAGCGATCCGCATGTGTGCAGCATCTATACGTCCAATGTGTAGTCTCAACTTCACGAAACTCAGAACAAGAAGAATATAATAGGGATCTGTCTAACGCATTAATTTCGTCTAACACACCATTAACAAGATTAAACAATGTTAATTTGAAATCATTTCTGCAAAAATATTGCAAACATAATATACATGACGAAAGTATCTTACGAAAAAATTATGTCACATCTTGTTACCAGCAAACAATAGTAGAAATTCCACAATTGGTAGAGAATAATTTATTATATTTATATCATGGTAGATGAAAGTACGGATAGTGTGGCGTTATATTGCCATTTTTAATAGGAATTCTTCATGATATTGTAGGAAAACATATTTAATTTATGTAAGAACTTCAAAAAACAAATAATGTGACAATTGTCCAATTCGTTCAAGAAGGTTTATCAAATTTCTTTTTACCTAGAAGTATACCTTGTGAAAAAATGTTACTAATGTTGTCCGACGCTGAATCATACATGATAAAAGCCGGGCAAATTTTTTTTTTTTTATAGTAACATTATTCTACACACTTGTTCAGCTCATGGTTCAATCGTTAGCCGAAGACATTAGAATCAATTCCCTTTGATTAATATTTAATTAGCAATGTCAAAAAAGTATTTTAAAAGCACCTTTACGAATCCAATTTTAAGGAGCGACTTCCGGTGTTAAGTTGCCTCTGAACGATTATATACGAGATGGGGTACATGGTTAAGGCTGCAATTTTTTCGCCGATAATTGAAGGAATAAAAAATGTAATTCTTGAAATCACTGCTGACTGCATTGCTCTAGAAAACTGTAAAGAGATAGTAACATCAACAGAATTCTACAAAACCTTTTTATATTAAGTCAAATTATAATAGCTTTGTTTCAATTCCATTCGTTAACTAGAAAGCAAGGGATGTCGCTCTCGGATCAGTCGAAATAGTAGACGAATTTGATATGCTATGTAAGAAGATTAAGGGTCAATAGGTAATTCTATATACGATAAATTTAAAAATATACTATAATACTTTATTTATACAAAAACAGAGGAAGAGCAAAATAATAATCTAAATAGTATTAGAGGAAATAACATAGATGAAAATAATATTGATGCTATAACTAAAAGCTGAAATAGCAAATTTTTTACCTAAAATAAATTAGCAAATACTCTTTGTATATTTCCTAATTTATTCTAGGTAGAGAAATTACTATTGCAGCTCTTTTAGTTATAGCATTAATATTATTTTCATCTATGTTATTTTCTCTAATATTATTTGGATTATTGTTTTGCTCTTCTCGCGTAGTATTCTCCATATTCGAACGTAGCTATTATAAGACTGTTTGAATTGCGAAGTTGACAGCCTCCAGCCATCTATAACTTATCCCAGGTAACCAAATTTAAATTTCCTACATTTAATTCTAGTAACTTTAATGTTAAATATTGAAATTACCTACAATTTTGTATTACATTAATAGTTATTTTAGTACCTTTATGTTGAAGCTACTAAAAATAATTGTGGGAAATTTAAATTTGATTACCTGTGTATGGAAGATGACAGTTGCACAATGACCAACACTAAAATTAAACAAATAGTGCTGTAATAAACTTCATTATAGCACTGTTTTCGATTACGCAAGAATTTTATTATGACACCGAAATAGAAAAAATAAAATTATATTAAAACACACGCAGGTGGACCACTTATTTATACATAGTATAAGTATAGTGTGCTTTTGTTAGTATTGGCAATTCAGAACATGTGTGCCTATTTTAACACGAGAAGTACGAAAAAGAAGAAGAAGAAGCCATGTTCGTTAAAAAGCAGAGTCGATATTAGTAGCTTATAATAGTTGTGTTTGTGTTCAGGTTATGTGTTAAATAGTAAAAGTTATAACAATAAAAACTATAAAAGTACACTGCGTGTTTCAATAGCTTTCAAATAATTTCTACGGCAATTCCAAATATGAACCTTTCATATTTCATAATTTCTACAATAAAGTTTATGTTTCAAAAATATTTTTCGTTAAAAAAACTATTATATATTTATGAGATTATAACGTTCTACAATGAATAAGATTTTGTACCTATAGCAAATTAAATAGATACAAAAAAACAGTGTATATACACAATAATAATAATGGACATTGTGTGTTAACATTGTAGGTATCTAAAGCAGGTCGTTTTGAAATGCATTAAATTTTATCGTTTCTACAACTTCAACGATTTAACCATACAGATCTTTTGTGAAAAATTGTGATTAATTCTTCTATACTATATCACATAACATCTACTGCCATGTGCAATATTATCCTTGACTTACGGATCACACATCATTTCACGCGATACAACAAGGTAAACATCGAAACCTACCATTTTCATTATGTTTATCGACTAGGCATCCTTTCTCACGCACATACGTAATTATGATGATCGTGTTCTGTTTACGTTTCGTATTCTCAAAATCCTACCGCAATTTTTTGTGATATGTATGTATGTATATACACGTGAATTACATACGTAACCCAGTATGGTAAATATTTAAAGTTCAACATCGTAAAATTTAGAAGTAAAACGTCATAATAAAAGCCGATTGTAAATTATTAAACGTGGAGATTCTGTGGACAATTGCGTGCATTAATGCTTGAAATGAGATGTTAAATCGTAAATCAAAATCGTTTTGTTTTATATAGTACCTAATGTATACTTTCAGATTAAGGTGAATGTATTGTTTTGAGATTAAATGATTATATAGCGTATATCATCATGTATTTTGACGTCATTGTTTCGTGCAATTACTGAATAACTTTTCTCATGTTTGCCTTGATATATAATTTCTAAGATCACACAAATACAACAAATGAAGAATGCCTATACTATCAACATTGTTCTCACACTTTAACGATTATGGAATGATGGCCACCAATTAATCGTATTTTTCGCACAACTTTTATTATATACTATTGTGTGTATATGTATAAATTTTTCCGTTTCAATTATTCAGTTCGTGAACACGTTTCTTGTATACCGTTCTCCTAGCGGATTATATTCCGAAACAGAATGGCACCAGGCCAACCTACAACGGTAAGATTAGTATTAGACGAAGCGGCCAACACCAGCGGATTACATGGAAGCTTTGGTTCGCTGGATGTGTAAGCATCTACTATATGGTGTACGCAGTTAACGGTTACCAAAGCGGATAACTGCTGTGGATAAACTCGAAAAGCGCCTATACATAGTGCAGCAGGCAGCTCACAAGCGTGTTGAGTTCTGGTGAGAGGATTAATATATCAAGGCGATAATAGATGCCTGGAATGAGGAGGTTGTTTCTTTTCTTTTTGTTCTCGATGCGTCTGTGGAATGTTGCTGGAAAGAAGAGGAAGTAATTGATTGGAAATTAATTGTAATAAATTTACCTCATTAAAACGAAACACTTTGGTTCTGATTTTACTGATAGAATATGTCGTTTAAATTTACTCTCTAGCAAGCCATGTTAGATTTTGAATAAATACAAAATATCATGTTGGTAGTCACAAATAAAATACATCCGTCATGTGTTTGGTATTAGTTTATTGATATTGACAGTCCAAAATGTTTACAATAAGTCATAAAGTTTTTATTATCGAATCATACTTTAGTAAAATTAGAAAAAACGGTTGTACTCTTTGCAGCCATTGTATAGAAGAATTTCGAGCAGAATTTTGAAATCTTCCGACAATTTGCGGCAATTGATACAAGAATCAGTGGCAAAATTCTGTGAAATAAGGCCTGTGTCCGGAAAGCCAGGTAGCGGTAAAATAATATATTTTACTCTGTGTACCATGTGATTCAAAATGATTCCCGTAATAAAAAAACTGTTTTTCGGAAAAAATCATCTATACTTATTACCAATTTAATGAGCGAAGTTAGCTACATATAATTTCATACATTAAATGAATTTTCTTGACATTTACGCACATTGGCGTGCGTGTTTAGTATCTTTCGATTATTTTATCTTATAATTTTTCAAATCGTTTATATTTACATCTAATATCACCAACAATAGCATTTCTGAATACTGTAAGAAATAAGGGAATTTATCTGCGTAATAGCTCAACAAACAGGTAAAAAATCAATATTAACATGAAGTGAAATAGTTTTATACATTTATAATTTTATAGGCTTATCATACACCTTAGCGCAATGAGCTGTCAAAAGAAAGTTACATTTTCATCCCTATAAAGTTTCTACGGTACAGAATTATTACCATTAGATCACGATAGCGATTGGAATATTGTCATTGGTTTAATAACAATTAAGGACGATGACTTGCTAAACAAATCATTTTTCTCGGATGAAGCCTGGTTTTATCTAACAGACTATATCAATTCACAAAACTATCGTATCTGATCTGCAGAAAATCCACACGAATTTCGAGAAACGCAATTGCATCCCGTAAAAGTTGGAGTTTGGTTAGCTATGTCCAGCAACGAATAATAGGCCATTTTCTTCGAGAAACTTAACAGCCCAACGTTACCAACAGATTTGGAATGTTTATTGCAGGTTATACAGAAAATGAGCTTGAAGCAGGTTATTTTCAGCACGATAATGCTCAGCACATACTCCGACAAACCTGCCAATATCTTCAACATTTTTTTGCTGACAGGTTCGTTAGAGCACAAAGATGGCCTACCAAGATCGCCTGATCTAACCCCATTAGATTACTTCATGTTGTTGCTATCTAAAAGAAATAGGATCTATAGAAACCGCATGCATACCATAGAAGAACTGAGAGATGCAGTTTTGTCACTTAATAATTATACTGATTGTATGTTATAATTTAAAGTAATAAATAAATTTAGTTAAACACCAGTTAGTATTGAATTGTAAAATCATAATTTAGTAAAGTTAAATAATTACATTTTATTTTTACAAGCAGAAACACCAATCCATAGTCATATAATGCGAGTTCAAATATAGGTTACGTTTCCTTATTTTATGACAGATCCGTTTACTTTCTTATGTTCCAACACTGACCTAGTTCAAACCTTCATTACAAACACGCGGCATATACCTACACCCTGTTACTATCTATAGGAGCGGATTCGACAATCTTTTGAATCTCTGTGTATATTGTAACGCTACAGAGTAGTATACAACTGGGTAATAAAAAAAAAATGATACCTTAATTTGTACGTATAACGGCCAGTTTCCAAAATATCATACGCACGAGACTCTTGTACATCAATTATGATCAAATTTGTATGATAAAGAAAACATTTCAGTGTGAATAAAAGTGGTTTTATTTAATAATAAAGTTCGAAATGTGAACTTGTGTAAAATAAGACATAAATAAGGATATTATTACCTCTAGGTAAGTTACGTGAGTTCGCTTAATTAATAACAATTACATTTCGCTAGTAATTCCACTTTTTGCAATATAAATTCATCACAGAAAACATAAATACGTTTAATTTTAAATTTCAAAATTCCCGCGTTTTCTGAACGTTCAAACGGAGTTATGCTATGCTTAAACGATATGTGAATCAGAATGGCCAACCTTGATGGTAAAATTACTGGATATCGGTTCGTACCGTAAATACATATCAAATATTAACATAGAAGAGTACCAACTTATACAAATTTTCCCCCCAAGTGGTTGCAAACCGTTCAGCGATGATACAAACATACAAATTCCTAATCCCAAAATTTGCTGAACGTATAAAAATGAAATTTCTTATAAGTATAATTAAATTTAGATTAGGATTGAAATAATACGTTTATTTTTAGGTAGATTTGACGAGGAATAATTGTCAACAATTGTCAAGGGGGACAATTATCTCAGAGAGTCCGTTACTTTCACCGAAGTGAGGGGAATATAAGATTTTTAAAATATGAGAATGCCCATGTGACCGAATGGACTGTCGAATGTTTAAACGAAATTAAAATAATTATTGCAAAATTCTGGAATCACCTTACAATTAAAATATAATAAAGGTAAGTGGCTCTGGATGATGGGAAAAATACATTTAAAAATTGTCAACACTTATTACTATGTAAAATTGACAATCTTAAAATTCATTACTGTACACAAAAAGTAAGCAACTATTTATGCACATAAAATCGTGACAAAAGCAAATTTCCAGCAATCTTCCATGTTTTTCTGTTGACATATCAATGCAATTGGAATGCCAGTGCATATAAAAACATTATTAGACTAAATTTAAATAAAATAAGTACACTGTGAAAAAAAAAATAAAATTGTGAATTTGAATTGAGCTTGGATCCAACTTTGATCTGTCAATATCTATTGTAAAAATATACCATTCAAATTTTAATATTCATTTTCGATGTGTAGGTATATCACTGCTCATCATCTTTACTTCCTGAAGGGAACACTCTGAAGGAAAGAACTTGCCAAATGCAGAGATTTCTTACAATACCTGGACATCGTCTGGCTGTCTGCTGCTACATTTTATATCCTTTTTCTTATAATATCTAATTATTTTTAAAATATTGCGACGTACACCCCTTTGATGAAGGAGATGTACTTACGACTTGTTCAAAAAAGAACAAAAACGCACGCAGAGTCCGGCTGCTCATAATCCGCGGCTGGGGGTTCGTTAGTTGATATTATAAACGTGAGGCGCCCCTGTGACTAGCAGCAGGGTGGTCAGGTAAGCAGAGATTGACAAACAACAACTGTTAGTATTAAATGTAAATTTAATAAATTTAGAAAAATGTGTATATATAAAAGTGTATAAAAAAATTAATATTATAACAGTAAAATAAATGAAAATGGAAATATTGCATTCAGCGACAACAGACAACAAGTAGGTAATGTAAATTTAGGTAATTGAAGCATAGGATAAATGACCCCAAATGCTTGGTATGAATCGTGACCAAACGCAAACAAATGCATAAGCCTAAACATGAAATGACATAAAAGTCAGGTTATGACGGCTGCAATACAATTGCAGGCTAATAATTTAAAAAGTTATATAATGCAACAAAGAATATGAAATATGAATATGTAAGTTGAAAAGTTCAAACAGTAATTTAAATTCCTAATAATAATAACATTTGTTTCAGTTACCATAAACAGCTGTTACCGGTTTACAAGTTAATTAGTCAAAATAAGGAAAATAAAAAAATTGAGTTGATTTAAAAATCGAAGGCATAAATATTTAAAGTGGAATTAGTTACATTACGAAGCAAAAATATAAATAGGCGCACCATAAACAGTGTATTCACACTTACACGTAGGATCGGAGATAATGAGTACAGCAATCTTCAATTGTAATACTTCTAGGTGGAATTGAATAAGGTTTCTAGTTTGTCGATGATGGATGTTGCACACAACATGCATTACGATGATGGGGACTAGACTGGACAGCACATGACGAGGACCAAAAGCTTACAACATCCTTGCTTCTCCGGACAGTGTCGATTTAAGGAATTCTAGGTGTTATGGAATATAATATGCTATTCACATTTCTTGATACATCCCGTATCACTGTGGATCACATACACCTGTGATTTGACGTAGATGGAATTTCTAGCCTCGATGAAGTTAAAATCGTACAGATCTTATAATCTTACAGCCTTTACAGCCTTTACAGCCCTTACAGCCTAAAATGGAAATGACAATCACCATGTGCTCAATTGTAAAAATTGTGAAAAAGACACAATCAATGAAAAATACATTGCTTAAGGCACAAAATAAATAATAAAATTAGATAAGCAACATTCTCAAATTGGAAAAATCTTGATACTTACTCAGATGTTATAAGCTTAATATTTCACACATGTAGCAAAGACAGACAAGACAAAAATGGCAGAACTGATATGTCTGCCTTCCACTTTCTTTGAGAAAAAAAAAAAAGGTTTAATATTAAGTGATACCAGCTAAAATTTATTTAAATGTTAAATGAACTAAATTGAAAAGAGCACATGAATAATTGTCATTGACATTCAAAAATGGAAAAAGAAATGTTTGTAAATATCAATAAAATTAATTAATAAACTGATTTGACTGTTTTTGATGATTTGCTGTAATTTGTTGGATGTATACACCTCCGTCCAAACGTCATGTAGGTTACAATATATATAAGTAAAATTTGTAACTTTACACTTAAATATTATCAAAAGTACACATTCCATGACAATATATAACTTCCTGTTATATTAAAATATGTCCGTTATATTTAGCGATTTGCTGAGAAACAAAGATACCTATATTAAGACCTGATAATTTACAAATTTACTCAACCGAAAAAGACGGCCACAGAAATACTTTTAATTACAGTCTTAACAACGTAATAAATGATAACTTCTGAACGCGTGTATAATTCCTCTATTACACGTAACATGTTCGTAAAGACAATGAAGGAAGTACGGTTGGTTGAGTAATAATCCCTCCCCCCACTTTAAAACCAGAACCAACGGACAACTCAAACGTGAAGAAGAAGAAAAAATACCACACACAAACAGCGCAGAACGAAACAGGAGATTCATCCCACTTATACACAATTCATATAGACACATTTAAAGAGTCTCGTTTTAAGAATTTCAAAACGTATATTCAATTAACCTTAGTTACAGCAATTTTAACAGTGAATGAATGAATAATACTATTGTCCTTTTCTCTCTTAAAGAATGTACATCAGTAATTGGATGTTATTGCGGCTTCGTATGTGTAAAATCTAAACTGAAGATCTTGTCGACTCAATCCTTTTTAATTAAATCTTAGTTGTATAGCTTCCGGGATTGTGTATTGCATTTTCTACCATTCCCGATACATCTGATGTTCGATTCTATTGGAAACGAGAAGAGTGCACGCTGAAGCATGCAGCAAGCGCACAGGTGTTCCAGTAAGTCTGCATGTGGTAAGAATTTTTACAATCAATAGATGCTATTTGCTATTTACAAAGTGCAAAGGTTTAGCCAGATGTTCTGCGTTCAGGATTAACGTGAAGTTGCCTTGGGGTAATATTGCACTATAAAATTATTTTAATGGATTAATTTTTATAAAACATGGGACATAGTCTGGTTTTTCATAGATCTTTTTCAAAGAACTTTATGTAATGCTATATAATAAGAAAAAAGTTTCTACAAACATATTACGAAAGGAGCATATACAGGGTGGTATAGAAAAAACTACAATGCATAGCAACATGTTTAAGAGGACCAAGAAATAACAAAAAAGCTCCTATACACTAATGTCCGATTGTTGTTTTGTTTTCAACCTACAAATTATTGTTTTTTATATTGTTCTTGTATTTTAGCATTACTTACTAGTCCATATTCGTCGCCAAGATATTTATTGCTAACTTCATACCGGTTCAAAAATTAAAATTTATAGACATTACTGATCGTCACATAATCTTCTGTCTTATGGAATTAATTTTTTATTTATTAAAGAAAAAGTGGAAGTACAAAAAAAAGCATAAGACGCCAGTCGTTTATTAGAATATTTCCTGCTTCGTTTTTAATCTTAGATTAGTGTAAAAGGAAAGATTTCCTACCCTACATCTTCTATATAGAATTGCAGAAATTATGTAAGAAAGTTTGTCATGCGCTTTGCAGGAAATGAAACACTGACTATTAAGAATAAGATGAATTTAAAAGTATAAAATAACTAACACATAAGTATGAATCATGTCCAGGATATCCTTCTTTAATATGTATAATTTGTCAATATGAATATACCTACATATTATGTAATGTCAACGATACGAATTAATAATACGAAAATTTAAAAGTAATAGCATACATTTTTATTTGTTTAAAACATTACACTAAAACAATTTCATGTTTTAAAACGATACTGTTTACATCCTATCCATAAGAATGATGAATCTCATATCAGACATGTTAGAGATGGTACAAAATACGAAAACGGCAAATGTTGTATTTTGAACTTTAACAGCGTTTTTGTTAGTTTCAGGGAACAAGCAAAAAAAATTATACATACTGACTTCTTTCCTAAAATTGACATTGAAAATGTTTTCCTATTGGAAACCTCATCATATTATACACTGGACATTTATTAAATTAATTACTGCTTCAACACTGCTAACTGATTTTCTTTACTGTATCACATTTCAGTCTTATATATGTAAGTACACAGAGATTCAAAATGATTGTCAATTCCGCTCATATAGATAGTAACAGGGTGTAGGTATATGCCGCGTGTTTGTAATGAAGGTTTGAACTAAGTCAGTGTTGGAACATAAGAAAGTAAACGGATCTGTCATAAATAAGGAAAACATAACCTATATTTGAACTCGCATTATATAAACGACTATGGATTGGTGTTTCTGCTTGTAAAAATGAAATGTAATTAATTTAACTTTACTAAATTATGATTTTACAATTCAGTACTAACTGGTGTTTAACTAAATTTATTTATTACTTTAAATTATAACATACAATTAGTATATTTATTAAGTGATAAAACTGCAGCTCCTAGTTCTTCTATGGTATGCATGCGGTTTCTATAGATCCTATTTTTTAGATAGCCGAACATGAAGTAATCTAATGGGGTTAGATCAGGCGATCTTGGTGGCCATCTTTGTGCTCTAACGAATCTGTCAGCAAAAAACTGTTGAAGATATTGGCAGGTTTGTCGAGCAGTATGTGCTGGAGCATTATCCTGCTGAAAATAACCTGCTTCAAGCTCATTTTCTTGTAACTCTGCAATAAACAATTTCAACATCTGTTGGTAACGTTGGGCTGTTACAGTTTCCTCGAAGAAAATTGGCCCTATTATTCATTGCCTGGACATAGCTAACCAAACTCCAACTTTCACGGTATGCAATTGCGTTTCTCGAAATTCGTGTGGATTTTCTGCAGACCAGCTACAATAGTTTTGTAAATTGATATAGTCTGTTAGATAAAACCAGGCTTCATCCGAGAAAAATGATTTGTTTAGCAACTTATCGTCCCTTAAATTGTTATTAAACCAATGACAATATTCCAATCGCCTATCGTGATCTAATAGTAATAATTCCTGTACCGTAGAAACTTTATAGGGATGAAAATGTAACTTTCTTTTGACAGCTCATTGCGCTGAAGAGTATGATAAGCCTATAAAATTATAAAATGTAATAAACTATTTCACTTAATGTTAATATTGATTTTTTACCTGTTTGTTGAGCTATTACCACAGATAAATTCCCTTATTTTCTTACAGTATTCAGAAATACTATTGTTGGTGATATTAGATGTAGATATAAACGATTTGAAAAAAATTATAAGATAAATAATCGAAAGATACTACCACACGCACGCCAAGGTCGCTAAATGTCAAAAAAAAATCATTTATTGTATGAAATTTGTATGTAGCTAACTTCGCTCATTAAATTGGTAATAAGTATAGATAAATTTTTCCGGAAAACAGTTTTTTTCTTACGACAATCATTTTGAATCACATGGTATATTCTGTTTGTGTTAATCTAAATTGTAACTCCGACTGAGCCATTGTCTATTTTCTTTAATTTGTACTATAAAACTTATATGCTAAATTATTAGGTATTAAATTTCAATTAAACTATTATTGAGTGACTTGACTATTTCAACAGAAAGTCTTTGTTTTGCAAAGAACAATATGGTTATTTACAAAATAAGTCAACAATACAAGCTATTTGTGAACTAATTGATACAGTCATTAACAGTTTCGACGAGAGAAAAAAAGTATCTGCGACAATGTTAGATTTATCTAAAGCGTTTGACTGTGTTAGCCACAATATCTTATTTGAAAAGTTAGACTTTTATGGCATAAGAGGAGATCCTTTAAAATTATTTCAATCATACTTTGCAAATCGAAAACAAATAGTGATGATTGCTAATGAACGTTCGAAACATCAGAACATAGATTGTGGAGTACCACAAGGATCTAAGCTAGGGCCGATAATGTTCCTTATATATGTCAACGATTTATGCACTAATCTTCAGATGTGCCAAACAATTATGTTTGCCGATGATACTACTCTAGTATTTAAAGCAAAAACAGCAGAAGATTTGGCTGAGCTGGAGTCGGTGGGTATAGCGGATGCAGAAAAATGGTTTACAGCTAATAAATTAAAACTTAATGAAAACAAAATACAAAATATCGTATTTGAGACGAGACCAGAGCAGACAAGTTCTGCAAAAATGCTAGGTGTGCACATAGACTCTAACTTAAACTGGAGCACGCATATAAATTTCTTATGCAATAAATTAAACACGACCGTTTACCAAATCCGGAGAACAGTAGACCTAACAGACGCAGACACTGCTAAATTAATATATTACTCAGATTTTTATTCCCTAGTTAATAATAGTATTTTGTTATGGGGTAGCACGGAATGCAGTGAAAGAATTTTTAAAATACAAAAAAAATGTATAAGAGCTATATTAAAAGTTAGTACTAGAGAACATTGCAAACCTTATTTTACATCTTTAAAAATATTAACTATTCCGTCATTGTACATTTATAACTGTTTAGTTTTTGCAAAAAATAATTTAGAGAATTTTAAAACTCAGTCGGATGTACATAATTATTCAACAAGAATTAATTCAACTTTAACTATTCCTTATCACAGAATATCTTTAACGCAGCAGTCTGTTAAATATCAAGCAATAAAATTTTATAATAATCTGCATATGAATTCAAAATATACTATCAAACAATTCAAAGAAAGAAATAAAACAAATGTTGATAAGCAATGCTTTTTATAAAATAGAAGAGTTTCTTTCATTATGAAACATTCATTAAGTAGTATTATTAAGTAGTATTTATATTATTGTGAAATAATTCTTCATATTTCATTTTTATTTCATTTTTGTATCTTTTGTGTTGACCTTCCTAATGATGTACATATCAGTTGTCAATTTGGAATTAAAGGTTATTATTATTATTATTATTATTATTATTAAACACTTTTAAAACGACGCTAACTTGACAGTTCTCAAAAAATATTTGACAGATTAAGCCTACTATCTATCATGTCATTCACAGGTATGTCTATTATTTTTAGACATTTAGTTAAAATTGAACTGGCTGGGAAAAAATAGTATTCAAACAACGTGAGGAAAGTGCTATAGCTATGCATAGAGCACTTTCCTCCCTTGGTTTGAAATATACTATCAAATAGTCTTCGTTTATATAGTTAAGACGCGCTGGCATTTTGGCTTGCACAATATTGACAGTTCTACAGCGCACTAAACAACATCAACTATTTTTTTGGATAATATTTAATATCTTTTACATACAATAACAATAATTACATGTAAGTTTTGTTACACAATATTTCAATTTACGTTAAATTACGCTATATTATTCGTACAGTGTAAGTGTGGTTTTATTTGAAGGTCAGCCTATTAGGTGGGGTTAATTATTAATTAACTGAAGAGGAAAATTACAATGCAGCCATTGTAACATATTGAATAGATTATTTAAATTAGGAACAGCGTAATCTTTTTAAGATGCCGGGTACTTTACAATTCAAGAGTGAAACATAATATATTTCAAATATTCACGCACGTAAGATGACCCAACTATTTCTTACGTAATCCAAAGATTACATCAATTAAGTTTGCTGAAAGGTTCGGATTTCACAATATCGCCAGCGACGGGAGATATTTAAGGAAAGAAATCGATTAAGCGCTATTGCTTAAGGCGCTGTGTCGTTTCGTGGATTAGTATCAATTACGTTTATGGAGGAAAATACGGCACTTTGTATCATCGATCCGTCGTTGTTATATTAAAGAGAGGCCCTCTTTTATAAAATGGGGTGCGATTGACTAAACATTTAATTGACGCAATCGTGTGAAATTATTGCGCATTTTTTTTATTACATATAGAAGCACCTCAGAATATTAAATTGTTATGTACACAGAGATTCAAAATGATTGTCAATTCCGCTCCTATAGATAGTAACAGGGTGTAGGTATATGCCGCGTGTTTGTAATGAAGGTTTGAACTAAGTCAGTGTTGGAACATAAGAAAGTAAACGGATCTGTCATAAATAAGGAAAACGTAACCTATATTTGAACTCGCATTATATAAACGACTATGGATTGGTGTTTCTGCTTGTAAAAATTAAATGTAATTAATTTAACTCTTTACTAAATTATGAATTTACAATTCAGTACTAACTGGTGTTTAACTAAATTTATTTATTACTTTTAAATTATAACATGCAATTAGTATAATTGTTAAGTGACAAAACTGCATCTCTCAGTTCTTCTATGGTATGCATGCGGTTTCTATAGATCCTATTTTTTAGATAGCCGAACATGAAGTAATCTAATGGGGTTAGATCAGGCGATATTGGTGGCCATCTATATGCTCTAACGAACCTGTCAGCAAAAAACTGTTGAAGATATTGGCAGACTTGTCGAGCAGTATGTGCTGGAGCATTATCGTGCTGAAAATAACCTGCTTCAAGCTCATTTTCTTGTAACTCTGCAATAAACAATTCCAACATCTGTTGGTAACGTTGGGCTGTTACAGTTTCCTCGAAGAAAATTGGCCCTATTATTCGTTGCCTGGACATAGCTAACCAAACTCCAACTTTTACGGGATGCAATTGCGTTTCTCGAAATTCGTGTGGATTTTCTGTAGACCAGATACAAATTTTTGTAAATTGATATAGTCTGTTAGATAAAACCAGGCTTCATCCGAGAAAAATGATTTGTTTAGCAAGTCATCGTCCCTTAAATTGTTATTAAACCAATGGCAATATTCTAATCGCCTATCGTGATCTAATGGTAATAATTCCTGTACCGTAGAAACTTTATAGGGATGAAAATGTAACTCTCTTTTGACAGCTCATTGCGCTGAAGTGTATGATAAGCCTATAAAACTATAAAATGTAATAAACTATTTCACTTAATGTTAATATTGATTTTTTACCTGTTTGTTGAGCTATTACCACAGATAAATTCCCTTATTTTCTTACAGTATTCAGAAATACTATTGCTGGTGATATTAGATGTAAATATAAACGGTTTGAAAAAAAAAAATATAAAGATAAATAATCGAAAGATACTACAACACGAACGCCAATGTCGCTAAATGTCAAGAAAATTCATTTAATGTATGAAATTTGTATGTAGCTAACTTCGCTCATCAAATTGGTAATAAGTATACATATATTTTTCTTACGACAATCATTTTGAATCACATGGTATACTATAAAAACGAACGTTAAATTGAATTTTATAGTTCTGCTTATTGCATATACGGTAACCGGCAGAATTAATTCAATTAATTTACCTCTGCATGCCTTTAAACTGGAACGGTATTTATCAAATCTGTCGAAATTCTAATTGTATACGAAGCAAGGTCAAAAATATGAAATTACGCTAACAAACAAAGTCACCTCCGATTTTGATAAAATTTTGCAGGCATGCGGAACAGTGAAAAATAATCGACCCGTATTGTTTTTTAGCTGCTGATATTCACTTGTAGGGAAGATACAGACTCCTAAAGTTACACCCCTTGAACCCATTTTCGACGATATCTTTGGAACTAGAAAAAATATTGAACTGAACTAAAAAAGAGAATATAAAGTTAACAATTAAAATTAAAGTTTAAGTTTTAAGTTAATAAAGTTTGAAAATATGGATTCAAGAATGAAAAAGTTTAACAAACAACATTAATTAATTAAATATTATCTTTTGTGTTATGTATTTTAAATATATTTTTATAAACAATACTATTTGACAAAACGGGAAGAAAAATGTAAGGGAATGGATTTACCTACCTTAAAACATGATTCCATCTATGTACCCAAAATAAATTGTTACGTATTGGTCGAAATTCAAAATTACACTGAGAGAAATGAAATGGTTATTTCAACATTTTCGTAGTGTCACGAATTTGAGCATTGATTTAACCATGTTGCATTTAGGTGAATCATATGCACCTATTTGAAACAAACACATATTTATATTGTTGCATACTTTAGAGTTAATTTAACAAGATTATAGTGTTCAGGGGTAACCAATATTTTATCTTGTTGGTTTAATCCCACAAATTGTCGATTTGACATTTGAAAAAGATGTTCTTTAAATATTTACTATCGGTGTTAACTCAATGAAATGTAATATTTAATACTATTACATATAGGTGATCGCACATGCGTATAGTCAGTCAGTATCCAACCTCTGTAGCAATAAGACCTATGTTTGTAAGTTTCTGTAACATTAATATTGAATAATAAAGATGTATGTTAATTTCTATATAGGTATACAGATTATCAATTCATTTTTATTTCATACTTCTCACATTTAAAAATATATTTATAAACAAGGCAATTGGAAAATATCATTTTTCCTAGAAGATTTCTAAATAAATGAAAATATTAAAAAACATTTGAAAATCAAAATTATTTTCTTTAAGAACCTTGAACACAATTACCTATTTTTTTCTTTATAATAATATAACAAAAAATATGCTAATCTGTGATTAGAAGATTCTGTTAATAAACAAAATGTTTCTTTTGGGAAAGCAATTTATATCATTGAAAATCTCTGAAAATCATTGCATTTTATGTTTATTTGTACTTAGTAGATGTATCGATAATGATGTTCTGTATTAAATATGAAAATAATATCAAAGACTTTTAGAATAAAGGACCTTTCATCCTCTGCAGTCTGCACAGAATTTGGCCACAACAAACTCATTAATGAGGCAAACAAGTTCAGGGGGTCATCGAAAATACTAATATTTATCAATTGCTTTTGGAGTAGGTCACGATTTAGGAAGACAAATAAATAATAAATAAGTACATCTAGATTAAGTATTTACGCAATTAAATCAAATATAGAAAGCCAGATTTTGATGGATATTTTTAGAAAGAGTTTTGTTACAAAAATAGTTCATGGATCATGTAAGATTAAACTTTCTATCGGCATACGCGAAAGAGAACAGACAATGGTTATTTTATATATTTACAAACGTAAATTGACAAACATTTTTGTTAAAGAATTTATTAACTTTTATTAAAGTAAATATATTTGTTTTGTAATAATATGTTTGTTCCTTAGCCAGCACCTGCATACTTTTCACACATAAATTTAGATACACATAAAAACGAAAAATGTACTTACTACATCGGTGTAGTTATACACTAAATAAAATAAACTTAATGTTTACTGCACGAGAGAGTGTCATATTACAAGATATTTCGTATAGAAAGGTTTGTATTCTTCAATTCAGTTTATGTTTAGAGCAACGGAAACCAGTTTTCTCTACATGTGAAGGTGTTCCAGCACGTAATTTACAAGAAGTGAGTCATTCTCAATGGGAGATTTAAAACGGGAACCGCACTCATTTTGAATTAAAACACAAAATACTAGGTAGGTACATTATACATACAAACTTATACCGTATGCGAGGTAAGAGTATAGTCAATTAAAAAATCGATTTTATAACTGTATATAGAAAATTGTGTAAACTAAGTGAATTCTTTTACCAAAATAAAAATACTTCGTAATAGATAATAAAATATGTATAATCAATCATTTTGAATTAAAACACAAAATACTAGGTAGGTACTAGACATACAAACTTATACCGTATGCGAGATACGAGTATAGTCAATTAAAAAATCGATTTTATAACTATATATAGAAAATTGTGTAAACTAAGTGAATTCTTTTACCAAAATAAAAATACTTCGTAATAGATAATAAAATATGTATAATCAAAAATATCAAGTTCAACATTTAAGCTGGTTTAAATAGATATTTAGATTATTGGTAATTTTCATTCGATATAATTTTACATGATTTTTGACAAATATATATCAACACTTCAAAGGTGAACTATATTAAGTCACTTTTTTTTTAATTATTCAGTATACGTAATTTAAATTTTTTGCCAATTCCAATTTACTGTCATTTTAGAGTATCAAATCGGATATTTTCGAAACAACTGAACTCTTAACTGGAGTATAGCGCACATAACACATTTTGACGTTTTCGAGAATAAATCTTTTTTTGAAATTTTCTTTCTAGTTTAATATCTATTTATCAATAATAAGTACAATGAAGACACCAGTTCATCTTAGCATGGTTGAACAGTAGCTTGATGACAATTTAATACACGGCTGTCATGTGGAATCTAGTGTGGCCAACCTTTAGTGACATTCTTATAATATGACATATACCAACACAAAAATACTAATTGTGTATAATTAAAGATAGCAGAACAATAATATTTCTTCTAAAAAAGAAACAAAAAATGCTCCTATCTCGCAATATCGCAATACTGTTTAATTTAATAGTAGTGGTTACCTGTTTTGAGTCTAATGGCTCATTTACAGAAATCTGAATTTTTTTGTGTGTTTAATAATTTACTATATAATTTGATTTTTAAACCTTCATCAGGTGTACTATAGTAATATTTTATAATCAGTTGAAAGGTGTAATGATAAGTACAGCGTGACATCGCGGGCGAACCTTCTCCGATATCACACATTCTGCCATCAGCAACTAACAGGATAACACTGGGTGAACAAATATTTTCGATATTGTGTCAGATTATGTTGTTCGTTCAGTGTATGTCTTAAAGTCTTTTAACCTTTTTAAAACGTTAATTTATTTCCTACAGGTTGACGGGAAGATCATATATAATACCTCAAAATTTTCGTTATAAAATATTAATATGGAATACAATGCACAAGAAAAGTATCAAAAGGTTACTTGGAAGTGTTGCTAACAAGTAAGGGAATGTAGCAAAGAAAAAACGAAAATGCATGCACAAAGAAAATTGTTTGTTTCTCTAACCTGACCGACAAATATCTCAAGAAAAAAAAATAATTAAGGGAAAAAAGATCAAACAAGAAAGAAAAAATGGATATTGTTTCACACAAAACCAGAAATGTGAAAAGGATTATAATGATCTCAAACACTAGTATGTTTGGTGTGTTTAAATAAATACAACATACACAATTGTTGACCACATTGGGTGGGTAGTCAACAATTTAAAAGTTTTCAGTGATTCTCATGTATGTATGCGCAGATAAATGATAAATGTTAAATTAACAAAGCAGGTTTAATTGGTAAAATTTTGAGGTAACTAAAATTATAACTATGCAATCTAACAAGAAAGACATACTGAAGGTAATCATATTATTACTTCTATTTTGTTAATTTAATTGAGTTTATTATACAATAGGTATTGTTCCATTATGTGTATAAATTTGAAAAATAAGAGTAACCGAAATTGTTTTAATACAATTATGATGTTAAAATTACTTGTGAATAAATATGCTTTAAAAAATCTGACTCAGAAGATGGATTAATTTTGCGTGATTGTTTGAAACATTTGAATGGTTTGGGCATATTTAAGTACACAATTTGTTGATTGAACGAGTATTATAAATAAATCAGAAAATCTTTTTCTCGATGTATTGTACGGAGTAGTTAATATTTAAAGCCAAAAACACACTGAAAAATGTTTGCAATTTGTGTAAAATTCCAATAACATATAGGGAAAAATTACCAAAAAATTTAAAAATTGAATATAAAACACTAGGTATAAATATTAAATATTAATTTTTTTGACAATTTTATCCTATTTGTTACTAGAATTTTAATGGAATGGGGGGATACATGTTTAAACTCCATCTTCAAATAGTAAATAAAACACAATTAATTAATAAAATAAAACAATAGAATTTTAAACAGGAATTGCAAACAATTTTTAGTGTGCATGTAAAATGAAGATCTATTTGTATGAATCCAACAATTTTCCTTAAAGCATTTACATTAAAATAAACTACTATGTTTAAATATCGATAAAAAAAAGTAAACTCACCTTTAGCCCAGCCAGTAACCACATTCCCCAAATAAAGTACTTTATAAGTGGGATCCGGTTCAGTTATATCAGCACTAGCACATTTCCTCAGTCGTAAACGATTCAGGAACATTCTCAGCGCCCTCTTGCCCCTATCCTTCTGGTATCCCCGACCGGGCATCTCGCTATTCAACGCCTCGATCGAGGGCACCCGTTTCGGCGCCTGTTGCTTCATCATCAACGCCGTATCGACCTCGTCGACACTTTCCATTGTCGATCGTCGAATTTAATCAACTTATTAAAACTAATACTTTACACCGCAATCGATACAAATAACGAACTGATTCACGAGTCACGGCGACATTTTCTAATTCACACTTTCGATGTCGAACGTTCACTGAAGGCGATAAAACGATACGCGCGAACTACATAATGGATGGGGCGATGCGCTGCTCGCGAACTTCGTCGAATCTCCAGTATAGGCCGCCCTCCCTCCTTCTCGACACCTGCAAAGGCGAACAGAAAGAAACAAACACATTAATTAATAATACATTAACTCGTCTGTGTAGTACATACAAATTTCGGAAAGTTACAGCGGGCTATTGTTTTGTTGAAAAAAAAAAAAAAGGTATTCTCTGTGTCTTAATTACTGCTAATAGCTCTCGCATTAAGGCATTGAGGTTAAGAGCTGTGTTTATTGTTCTATCTGATAATATAGGATAGGTACTTTTTTTTATTTTTCTGAAAAGATTGCCGAAAGCAGTGCGTCATTATAGAAGTATTACGCTGACAAGCAAAGTCATCCAACTGGTCACATCCAATCTTGATAAAAATTTTGCTGGAATGTAGAGCAATGAAGAATAACACTGCCCAACACAATTTTTTTCTCACACACCATTGTGTGTAGTTTATGTCGTTTTCCATGCTGATTTTAAAACTAATTTTAAATTTGCTCCAACACGTCAACTTTTTCAAAAAGTACATTAAATTTTACAGAATTTCAAAGTAATTTTTTTGTATAAGAAAGATATTACAAGATATATTATCGTACTGCCGAGCATTGAGTGGACAGATAATGTGAATGTACCTAATCAAAAAGCAATTGCCAACGAATTTGGTAGGTATTTCTATTTGGTAATTAGGGATACTGTATGTGATCCCAGTGAGCCACGTTCTGTAATTAACACCTTCTTTTTTGAGCCTGTTGAACCTGCTGAAGTCGCTAAGACTATTAATAACTTAAAATCCACCAATTCTGTTGGTATTGACTGTATGTCTAATACGTCTATCTTAAAAGTTATAGCTTGGGATATTGCTGAACCTCTAATAGCTTATATTATTAATAAATCTGTAAACGACGGAATTTTGCCAGATGATCTGAAAATTGGTGTCACTCTCCCAATATTTAACGGCGGTGATACAAATCAGGTGCAACACTATAGACCAATAACATTGCTCAATGTTATTAGTAAAGTTATAGAGCGGTTGGTGCATGTGAGGATGTTTAAGTTCCTAGTGTTACGGTTTTTTTGCTTCGCTTACCTCGATTTAGTTCTCCGCTAGTCTTTTCGACAAGCTTTTGTAACCCTATTTTCTTCTATTTCCTTCTTTTATCTTCAGAGATGCTCCTACGTCTGGTAATTTCTCAACGTAAACATTATCGTTTAATTTTTGGCTTTCAAATTGTGTTTTCTTTCCCCTGTTAGTGCGGTCTAGCTAGAATTTGTATCTTTTATTCTCATTTACTTACAGTTAGTTTCTTATACTTAATACGGTCTTAGATTTTCGTTTAATTTCTTTTAATATTAGTAAATGCCTTCAATTCCCATGTTTTGACATTTGGATGACGTTTTCTTTTTAAAGTTAAGATCTGTTTGTTTTGCACATGCCGGCATTATCGATTCCCACGCATCGACAGATTTGTTTGATTGATCGTGGTTTTATTTAGATCTGCCCTATTCTGTGTTTACATCTTTTCGACGTTAGAGGGCACCTCCATGTCTTTTTACTCGTTTTATTTATCTGTCTTCTGATTGGTTGTGTGACGTATTCCTTCCTTCCGGCTTCCTGGCCATTCTGGGTGGTTGTTTAGACGCGTTCTTACGAGTACCTCTTCCTATCTTTGGAAATTTTGGATATTTTCACACATCTGTGGATTTTATTGGAAGATTGCTTGAAATAACCATTGGCCGTATCTTCGCTTGTGTTTGGTGTGGAATTTTCGTGAATATCACGGCAGATGGGTCCGATAAATTCGGGATATAATTTGAGAACCACGCGTCCCAACGCCATATCTGTTTCTTTCTTCTCTTCGTTGTAAAACCTCGTTATTTAACGGTGAGCAAATCTTGTCATTCCTTTTAAATAACTAATTTTGAGGTTTCTGTGTTTTTAGAGGTCTTTATAACCCCTCCTTATTTTTGAATTCTGGAATTTAATACCCAAAAAAAAAACAGTTTGCCTACAGCCATACAGGGGACATGAAACTTGGTTTTTCTAGTTCAATTAAGTTGTTGGGTGTGCATGTCGATGCCAATATGACGTGGTCAACTCATCTTGACTATGTATGTGCTAAATTAAGTAAAACATACTGATGGATCCTTCTTCAACTTAAAAAATGTCTCGCTGTTGAGAGTTTATTGAATGTGTACTACGCTTTGGGCTGTTACACTGCACTCAATTTCAATGTTATTGTTTTGGGGAGGTGCTACAAGATCGGAAAGATTGTTGATCTTGCAAAAGCGCTTGTTATTTAACATGGAACATAGACAGAGCTGCACCTTTCGCACTAGCAAAGTCATGACATTTCCATCCATATACATTTTCCGATGTATACTTTATGTTATAAATAACAAGACACTGGAGACTAATATCGACATACACCACTATGATACCAGGCATGGACGATCACTGCGGCTGGAGACTGGTCACAGAACTTCTCCCCAGACATCAACCCTATCGAGCTTTTATGGGACCATCTCGATCGACAAGTTCGACAATCGACTACAACGTCTACAACAACATTGTGGGACCAACTACAAACGGCGTGGAGGCACATAGACCCGTTTGCATTGTCCGAACTAATTGAAAGATTGCCCAGATTGTGTCAAGAAATCTTTCGACGGAAAGGAGGTCACATAGATGAGCGCAATGTTTAATTATTTTTCTTGTTTCCTTTTTCATACTGATATGTTAGTAGTTTTTCTATTGGTGTTTCACTCAAAACTACGTTTTATTAGAGGTGGGTAAATAATTATGGACCATCACATCGACTGCAACTTTGTTTTTAGCGATCTTTGAGGTAAAAAACTATTTTTTTTTAACAAAATTATTGGTGATCCATACATAACCCACTATTACTAACGTACTGCTGTGGTCTGGCACCCGTAAATTCGTAAATTCAGTTTTTTTTTTTTCTTATTCATTCCAATTAGTCTTTATAAATGTTGCGCAAGAGCTTTCACAATTTCAATTGTGTATTTTATTTTATATAAGATTTTGTTAATTGAATTGATTTTATTTATTCTTTTAATAGTTCAGTTGTTGAAATTAATTTCATTCAATTGTACATATTGCGTTCACCAGTATTGTATATGTTGTTCAATGTATATTCTAGAAGTTTCTTCTATGATTTTTATGCGTTGCGATTGCACGCAGCTGTTGATATATGTGTACGACTGTTATCCTTTTGAGGCGCCAGTTCTTTGAAAGGTGCCGGACGTGTAAGTAGATGTAATTTTATTTTCTTTGCTACCATTTTGGTAGTTCATTTTAAACTTAAAGATTTGTTTGATTTTGTTTAATTTGATATTAATTCGTCCTTCAAGGAACTCGTTAATTAATAATTGTTGTTGTATTTTTTTGTGTGCACAAACTAGGTATAAGATCAGTTATTATATTTGTTCTGGAAGGTATTTTTAGTTTAAAGAGTTAATTTTTCCGTTTTCTAGTTTGCTGATTTGTTTTTTTAATAATTAATCACCACGGGTTTGGATGATTAAAAGCATTGTGCTTGTATTTAAATTTCAATTTTGTAAATTTACTTGATCTGTCCACGTTTAAATTAATGTAGTTTGTTTTAAATTTTGAAACCACGCGGATTTTTGTGAGAAAAGAATTATCTTCTTGAACAAATTTTGTCTTTTGCTTTGTTAAAGGAATTTGCATTGTCCTTTTGTAAATTTAGATTCATGCAGTTTTTGATTTCGGCCAGAGCTCTAAGCTCACGGTTTTTTTTTTACTGCAATTTGTTACTAAATGTTTTTTTCCTTTTTTTTTTTATAATAAAAGTTTATTGATTGTTATTTACGTCATTCTAAATTCTGTTCTTTAATTTTTGTTTAAACCTTTTCAATTTTTGAAGTAATTAAAGAAAGTCAGATTTCTTTTACCCACAATTTACTTTTCATGATTAAATTTAGGTTTTAATTCGCGAGTGTAACTCTGAGATTAATTGTTCTTTTGCGCCCTTTTATTTTTATCCTGAGCTAGTAAATTTAATTTTTCATTTTTCTAAATTCATTTTGCATTTTTTTTGCATCTGCAGTACATAGCAGTACTTTCAAACTGTATATGTACTAAATTTCTAAGGAAATGAGTTTGATTTTGCGATCGTTCTGCACTTCTTATAAATCGATACAAGAAACCAGGTTGTCTTTGTGAGAAAAATGCAAATCACAGCTTTCATATATAGAATCTGCGAAAGCTATGATGAGATATACCCAGCAACTGACGACTTCGCATTTGACGTAAGAAAACCAGGTCAGACCGACTCTCATCAACATCTTCCTTAATACGGCCTCCATTACAACAGTATATATAACTTGTTCGTCAACATATAACGTCGATACTTCATCGCCAATTTCCAAACACGTGAATCCGAGTCTCTGTGTGTATGTATATGATACGTCTATACGACTACATAATAATTTGGATTCTGATAAGGCATTTTCATTCACCGCGGCGCGGGGCGTGCAGGCATCTGTTTTCGCTACGCGTTCCTTGAAGGTGGACGATTGCGCGCGTGCCAGAACTCCTAGATCAGAACGTCATCACGGAATGGTTCGCGTGTTTTTCATTTAATTTTGAAAGTCGCATCAGCGGTTGTACGTTTTCGGAATAGCAATGGGAGATTTTAGAATTCAGTGCATGTTCACGCCACGATGGCGTGTCGTTGTGGAAACTTGACGGCGTCGGTGTGCGCACGTAAATACAGTATGATCAATTAAATTTACCCTGTATATAGTAAGCCGTGATTTTGTTTATTTAAAATATCATGTTGGTAGTGATAAATAAAATACATCTGTCATGCGCACAGTATTGGTTTATTGACACTCAAAAACGTTTACAATAAATCATAAAGTTCTTATTATCGAATCATACTTTAGAAGTTGTATACAATAATTAGAAAATGGAGAATGGTTGCATTCTTTGCAGTCATATATAGAAGTATTTCGGGCAGAATTTTCAAATTTTTCAGTAACATATAACAGTTTGCGGTGCGGCAATTAATACAAGAATTAGTGGCAAAATTCCATGAAACAGGGGGTGTGTCCCGAAAACCAGGTAGCGGTAGACCATTAAAATCGACAGTTGAAAATATAGCAGATGTTAAGGAGCGAATAACTCATTCATTCATTTCACATCAAACACAACTTTAATGTGGAAGATTAGCACACAATTCTTAAGAAAAAGATCTACAAAAAAGTCCATACAAGTTTCATTGCGCGCAAGATGTCTTACCCATTGATCACGTAACCCCAAGTAGCACATTTAGTTGTGATTACCACTGCTACAGACACAACTACTTCATTATAGTCAATGTTACGTAATTTTTACTACAATTACCAACTTTGAATGAATATCTACTTCGACGACATATCTATAGTTGCAGTTTCATCATGGCTACCAAATAAATTACTTTATTGTGCTAATAAAATAGTAATTCTTACGTCATTCTTACTTGTTGAGTCACTCTAAAGTTAATTCGTTCACACAGTTATAGATTAAAAGTCGGCGTTACTAACATACGCTACCAAAATCTGACCTTATTGTAATTATGACTCGTGAGTAATATATTCGGTAGAATTGAGGCGAGCAGCACGTAGGTATTACCTACCAAAGTTATAGACATTTTTTGTTTTTACAATTACGCAATCATTACTTCCTAGGGCGACGATATGTACCTTTAACGAAAAAGTTACATTTGACTATCACCTTAAAGTAACCATTCCAAATATATACAGCTTTATAGGGAAATTTAACTATAAAGTAGTAGAGTTTAAATGTATTTAGATGAGCAGTGGTTTTGCTAAGTGCAATATAAGCGTAGTGGGTACTAGAGTTTAACGCAAGCTAGCTTATTGAGGTTTCGATACACTTCGCATACGTCATCGAGGCTCGTTGAGATCTCGGTGACGTATTATAACAGGTAGGATTTCCCGAGATCTGTATTGAAACCTCGTTCACCGCGCTGAGTAGAACTATTAACCATTCTTTCTAATAATAATGTTAAAACACAATATGCGGGTTTTATCTTTTTGTTTTTATTATGCATGTATATTCTATCTCTGGTTTATCAAAATTATGACACAAATATGAAAACTTATAATAGAAAATTTATCACCTCTTTAAATTAAAAACTGCATTTTCCTATTGTTCCTTACAATACCTACGATGTGATCTTATTTTCTATTACTGCATCTTGTAAACGAAAATAATAGGTCTCTATCTCGTCCGTTAAACTCCAGTGGGTACCTAAATATTTTTACATACTTTAATATAAACTTGGTCTCTATAAGATGAGTGCCGTCTCAAGAAAGAAATTTTAATTGAACTTGAACATGTTGCACTAGTATTGTGCCGTCGTTATATAGGTCAATCACTAGCTAATGTAACTTTGAGGTTATAAAGAAGCTAAAAGTTACACACGGAACTTGAAAGTAAATTCAGTTACTTTCAAGTTAAATTATATTACTTCAAAGTGAATTTAATTGCGTTATAGTAACATATACAACTTGAAAGTAGATTTAATAGGAGAGGTCAGGTAATATTTAGGACGGATAAAGGATAGTATCAACTGCTACCATCTAGTAAATATCACTTCAGAGTTATACACTTCTAGTATATATTACTTTGAATACGAAAACGTAAATGCCAAGTGAAACAAAATGAATGCGCCATTACAATACAATTACCATGGAACAATATACTATAAAATAAACAAGATTCTAATCCAACACAGATTCAAATTTTCAATTTCACTATTCATATTTTTAGTTAATAAGAACAGAGTAACGACATTTCTTGACATACATGCTGAATAAAAAAAAAGGGTTGCAAACACTTATTATTTTTATCAATTAAACTTCATAGCATTTGAGGCGAGCGTATTTTTAAGAGCTATCACATTAATATTTACCAAAATGGTACGCGTTTTTAATTATAACAGATATATTTAACGTCACCAAAACGTAATTAGAACCCAATATTTGTTCCCCCATTTTGGTAGTAGTTACGGATATATCACATAATTAGAACATAACACCTAGTAGTAATTTTGACTTCGTGGAAACCTTTAAGATAACAAATACAGCATGGCGACTAAATGTGCTACTTGGGACCCTACGTAATTACCACCAATGGTTTTTGGGTACGAAGAATAACAACGACGTTCTTGATAAATCCTTTTTCTCGGATGAAGTATGGTTTCAATTATGAGGATATTTAAACAAACAAACAATACGCATCTGGTTTAGTGAAAATCCACATGAAGTTCTTGAAACACCCTTGCATTCTAGTATATTTCTACTATAGAGGGTACAAATATTTAATCATATGGTACGATTTATTAAGCAAACTCATTAGATACATTGTGTTTTTTTTTCTAACCATTCTTTTTTCATTTCCATTAGAATATTCAACATACCATACCCATATTTTCTATAAATAGTGTTTCATGGTAAGCTTCGCGAAATCAATCATAAGATATAATTTTTACCCTCTTTTAAATCAATCAATCAAACAATCCAAAATAGTTTTAACCAGCTATAGATCGGTGAAATGCCCCACTGGCAATAGTCTGATTTTTTTTTACATTTTACTTATCACAGTATACTCAAAAATTCTAATATAAAATCATATGTTTCGAGCAATAAAAAAAGACAATATAATGTTTAATACCACAAATTCTTTTTTCCTCACAATAATACTGATGTGATAATACAGTAATGTAGGTGTTAACCTTGAATTTTGGAAATGAACAGTGAGCATTAAACCGCACATGTTGGAAAAAAACCAACTGCTATTTTAGCATCATTATTAACCACATATTTCACATTTAACCCGAAGGGATTTAGAAAAAAAAAACATTAAAAAAATAACAAGAAATAATAGTGGACTACAAAAAAATGTAGTATATATGTATATCATATGACAATTCATTAGTTATATAAATAGAACCTAGTTGCAATTACTACATGTTTTAATTTAAAATACACATATATAAATATAATTAATTACAAAGATCACCAAGTCAGCGAAAGCTTTATTTACCTCATATACATACGTAGCTCAATGTCGACTTTGAAATATGGACTGTCATAATATAAGATATTAAACATTTACGTTATATCAAATGTAAATATAAATAAATCTATGTAAATATGTACATTATGAATATCTTGGGCAAGGTTGATAATGTAGCAAATAAAAGCTGTGTTCTTGACATTGAAAATTAATAATTTATTCAGTAAAAATTATGTACATATACAGACGCGTTGAAAATTTTTAAATCAGAAAAGAAATCAATGTATTGCGTTGATTGTCCAAATCAATACATAATGTGTAATAATATGTATTTGCTTTATTTAACCTCGCCTTGTTAGTAGATTATTATCATTTTTTTCTTTAATATTTGTGCCAGATAAGAAGGATAAGGGTTCTGTTTTTGAGGCAATTATCCTTTTTATATTTAATAAGTGTTCCATAAGTTCCATATAAAATATTAATTACACAAATAGAAAATTTAGTGGTTCTAAATAAATGAAGTGATAAGTGTGACAGTGTTCTTTTTTACATTCACCATAAATGTTATTAACTTTGAGAAATTAGATTAAAATTTGTTTTGACTAATGTTTAATTTGAAGATTCGCTTACAGCAAATAAAAGATTATCTCTTTTAGATTCTACTTCTCAAACGAATGTAATTCAAAACAGTTACAATAAATTTATGTGAAAATTTATCTATTAATTGCTACAGCCTAAATATCTTTGAACTTCTCTGGCACACTGAGAAAAGAGATTGTATTAAATGAAAAGTTTTATAACTTTTTGGTTTTTATCATGTTCAACGAAAAGAATACCTTTTCTCAGAAAAATGTTTATTTCAATTGAAAGTAGCGTGGTGTTTTGCCGGAAGGCTATTTTCTTCTGAAGTACATGCTTTTCGACGAAAAGTAATCGCAATTAAATGAAATGCACCTTAGTTTTGATTAATATTTTATAATGTCTGTATAACTTCTCTTTAAGTAAGACAATACACAGTACATATTATATTGTTATTATTATGTACATATTTAACAATATATTTTAGTTTCTTTTAAGTATTATTGAATTATAAACAGTATTTTAAATAAAAAAAAGCCGGACGTTTTGATTTATTTGCGTGGACACGCATGTATACATTGATTTAAAACTTTTACCTTTTAACGGAAACTGCAAGCACCTGTATTCAAGCTGAGTGCTTTTTTACTCGGAAGTATTTTAGTTTTATTCGTGTTCCCGCGTGCATAAGTCTCAGATACACAAACAGTAATGAACAAAAGTGAATATTTTTTGCGCGACGTTAAAAAAATTTCAAAAATAATTGGAATCTTTTCAGTTAATGCTGATTTACTTATAAGCCAAGGAACTTTACAGTAATATATAGTGTTTGAAGGTTTTAAAACTGTTATACATAGGAACAACGATTTTGTTGTTTTCAACCAGTTTTCATGCATTTGGTTACAGTTACTAAATTATTACTTGATTTAGGAATATTAAAAACATTCCTGTATTAAATCAAACAAATAATTTGTTTAGTAGATTTATTTGAAGCTAGCGCAGTATTTATTAATTTAACTAAATATTTACATGGAAGTAAAAAAATATCATATTTTATTTTTTGTATAGCAGTTTTCTCCCCATATAGTACAGCAGATGAGCAGATATACTTATGTGTAGTAGAAAAATTGTCGCATAGATGGCGCATCTCCTATTTCATTCCAGTAACAGATAGTATTTCGCACAAAATAGGCTGGAAACTACGATCGTAACATACTAATCTGGTATATTCCTCCTTAGTGCATGGGTTTTTGGAAATAGTTCATTTTCATTTCGATTAAAAATGATCACGGCATTTTGTAGTGTTTACGCTTAAGTCCAAAATGAATAAATGTTATAAGAAAAGGAATTGAATCAATATGCTTACGGTTTTCTGCCAATCTGCATAGTTTTCAAGTTCAATATAAAGAGGGCTTGAATCAATTACCAATATCTTCACTTAAAATAATAAACTGTTTCAACGAAAAATATATTATTTCCGAAGAAATGCGTGAATGTTGGCTATATAGAAAATACAAAAACTTTTGGTTTAATGCAATTCCTGTTAAAAGAAAAGGATATTTCCCTCAGTGCAGATTCTTAAATTCAATTGTAAGAATAATTAAGTTTGATATCAGTAGAAATTAACTTGATTTATGACAAATTAGTGCAAATAAAACGCAAATGAAGAACTAATTGTTTTCCAAATTTACTCGACCTTAAATCCAAAATAAAAAATTACAAGAAAATACAAACAAAATGAAATAAATTCGGTTAATTAATTAATGTAGATATTATGTTCCATGACAGTAGATCTATTTTAAATTATCCACATCGTACGTGGTTTTAATTCTCGAAATAGATTACACTAGTGACCAATTTGACGCCAAAGAGGTGACCTAGAATATCGATTTTCGCGAGAGCATTATCCATAAGCGACTGTTAACCGGCACCTTGTGACCTTCTGACACGAAATGTCATGCTATATAGTGAAACGGTGCGGTAGAAATACGAACGCCATTTACAGGCGAGCGAGAATTACATCGTGAAAATGATCAATGATCCGATGGATATATACATTTTCAAATAGCGACTTTGGTTCTCAATATAGCGCTCTTGACATTTTCCGCGTATACCATCCCTGAATTATCAAGGCGAGTTTGACCTCTGGGTGCCCTATGTATATAACGTTTTTGATGATCCCAAGTCATTAATGCATTTTTTTAAAGATCTATACTAAAATGTTAAGTGTACGATTACGTAATGTTTGAATGATTTTGCCTTGTAAAAATTTGTACCAATAGAATAAATTTGTTTGGAACAACGCCTATTAGAAATAGATAGCTAAGTTCTCGTATACATTAGAATGAGTATATGGAATTATAGATTTCTTAATATTACAATTCTATTTGGCCCCAATTTCATAAAACTTCACAACAAATTATTAAACGTGATTTAAAAAAAAAAAACATGGTGGGTCGGTATTTAGGCAATATACCTTTTTGGGAAAATTTGTTACCCTTCGGTTGCAGGATGTCAATCTAATTTAAAATGAAGTTCATATTGACAAGTACCAAAGTTAAAAATTCTCAAAATTATTCTAAACAACCTGTTTGCTTCGGTAAAACACGAGCTGTTAAGGTTATGTACTATTTAGTTTTGATATAAACCAGGTTGTAATCAGCTGTGTCCTCCATTACTTCATTTTGGCGTGTCAAGAAAGTAGTTCTCATGTTCTCAAACGTCATGCAGATGTCCCTACTTACCAGAATCTGTGTAACATTCAATTCAATGAATGAATTCGACAGGCCGTATTAAAGCAAACTAAGTTATCAAGCAGGTCGTGGTTTTGATAATTATGTCAGTTTTTCAGTTAAGAGATGTTATGATGTAAAAAGAAGTTTGAATAAAATATTGATTATCCGGACAAAGTTTTGTATTATTGGCAGTGATAATATAATATATTTGACGCATGCAACGTGTGGGGCAAACTTACTAGCTAAATGGAAATGGATCAGACGGATATGTCGTTAAAGAATTTTTTCGCAATGTGTATGCAGGATGAACGGAAAGAGAGAGAAGAAATAGCTCAATTAATAGCGGCAATTATCAAGACCTGAATCTAAGGGAATCATATCCAATTGGTTTAAAAAGCAAAGATGAAATTGCAAAAGAAGAAAACTAAACATTGGAGGAAGAACAATTCAAAAGAAAGCATAGATTTACAGAGGACAATAAGGAGGCACTTAAAGGAAAATAGTGCTGATGGGAAAGATAATGAAGTGGCAAATGTCAATAGTGAAAAAGGCTATCATTATTATGGAGAAGAATTAAGATTGGAAATTGATTTATCAGATTTAAAACAGAAAGGTACCGATTTAATCAGTGAAAATAGGTTAAATTAGGTGGGTGTAGAAGAAGATAACAAAGAAAACTTTACACAGAATGAGGACGACGACAATGAACACATTCGTAATGATTTATTGACACGTAAAGACATAATGGTTAGAGTTAGAAAATTAATTATTTCAAACATCAATGCAAAAAGCAGAATGGGTTGTTATGAATTGAAAAAAGAAAAAGAAATGGATGATAATGAAGTTTTTTTTTTTGAAAAAAAAATAAGTGGTTTATAATTTAAAGTTAATTATGTTAACATGTTTAACATTATGTCAGATTATCAGTTAAGAGATGTTATGATGTAAAAAGAAGTTTGAATAAAATATTGATTTTCCGGGCAACGTTTTGTATTGGTAAAAGTTCTGTCTTAAAGCGAAACTTTTTATAACTTATAAATATAATAAAATTGAAATCTGTTTTAGTTTTGTGAATAGAAGAAAAAGGATCTATCCTTTCATTCTTTCATAATATTTTTATTTTTAATAGTATCCCGAAAAAGATGTCTACGTATGACGCTCCTGCAAAAAAAAAAAAGTACAAATTAGGCCTCCAATTTACTAATTTTGCCCGCTTTTATCACCTATTACATTCAATTCATTGTAACGCAACGTGCTGAAACTGTGAGAGGAAATTCTCACAATTCAGGCGTCGAGAACATGGCTGCTAACAATAATTAAGGTATGATACAAGAAAACGTGTCAACCTTCAGATATTATTCTAATGAGTGGGACCAATTAAGCGTGACTATTTTATTCTGTGCATATCTCGTGGGAGAGAATATAGAATAAATGAGGAACAAAAGTTGATTAAACAAGCATGCTTGAAAGGATAAATATTTGGTCCAACATTTTTAATACTTAATATAATAAAGAAAATAATATACGTTTTATAAATTCTCAATATACAGGAAGTACATCATTATATGTACTTCTTGTTCTCATTGATACAAATATAGTAAAAGATACAAACAACACGTTATTTTTTTTAGCTTGTTTATCATAACAAATACAAACAACTAAATATTTTAGAAATCTCTAAACAATCATGAATTCAATCCGTAAATCGAAAACTATTGTAAAAAAAAGCTAACTACGCTACTGAATTTTACGTAAGAATTTAGATTACATTCCATTTACACTTTTTCATTAAATACCATAGCAACTGAGATACGAGGAGTGTCCTAAACAGTAAAATTCTTAATTCCATCGACTCTGATTCTCAACAACTAAGGGACTAAGAAAATCCTCTTCGCAACATCATTATTTCACAAGAAGAACTCTACCACAAAAAGCGTAATTCTCCATTTTATTTAATAGCTGAGAGTCTCTGTCAAAGTGCCCAAGATGGGACTTCCATTATATACTATCGACTCAAAAAAAAAGATGATATAGGGGAAATATAGCATAAGGAAACATAAGGAGAGATACATCTCCTTTAATCTACCAGCGATTGAGCATATGCAGATTCTAAGAATTATTCTTTTTTTAAATTCTTCTGCGGAAACTATAAAGTAAAACACTGCGAATGAAATCTAGTCAAAAAGATTACGGCATCTTTGTCGCATAACATCAAGGGGATTATCTTTCGGAACGATTGAAGTATATCTTTCTTTTGTTGTTTTTAGCCATCGATTACTCGCAGGTGATCAGATGGCATAATTTGTGCAAATATTTAAAATTTGTTCTTGTATAATTATTTGAAGAAATAGATTTACCGAAACCACTACTTCAATTACAAAAAAAAAACTGTTTAAGATTTAGTTTTTTAAGAATTTCTAAATATAGATGTATAAAATAATCTATTAAGCATAAATGCCAAATGGCAATTTTTATTGAAAAAGTTTAGAAATATAGAAAAATCTTATACGTTTTGGAAAAAATTGTTACCATTACTAAAAAAAAAATAGCTATTTATTTCTATTGCTTTTTATGACGACACAAATCGAATTATATTAATGGAAATTTCTGCATAAAATGTGGATTAGATGTTTTGAGTTTTAAACTTTAAGAAATATTGATGTCTTAACTTAATAGTAATGTCAAAAATATGAACATAAAAAGACATAACAAAAATACTCCAAACTATGGTACTGGTAATGCTGTAAACTTCTCCTAAACCCCTCACCACAAACTGCACTAAACTGGACGTACGTTTCGATAGCAAAGCTATCATCATCAGCAGAAACACTGAACTAAATAACTATACTAAAACTACCCTAATTTATACCTAAAAAAGTCAGGTACAATGATCACGTCATGGCTGACTGCCCTCATGCTTAACTAGTCACTAATCCTAACTCCGCCTAATTTACTACTTAATAAACCGTAAAGACAAGAATTTAATGGTCCAAATCTGAATTCATTAAAATATGTTTTGTTTATATATTTCCATACCCTCATAACAATTAATTGCACATAGTTGTTTACGTTTTTAACTAACTTTATATTGTCAACTTTATGGTTTTCTTCAAGCATATGTAGGGCTACACTAGATTTGTCAAACCTTCTAAATTTAAGATGAGCCAAAATAGAAAGACATGGTTAAGAGATTGTTTTGGTAAACCTATTATTAAAAAAAGTATGTAGTTACAATTTTATTTTGTTTTTCTAGGGATTTTTCCATAGAAAGTTCGCTCCTTCAATTGAATGAGAAATAAGCAAGTAAGCCGCTTCTTTTTCAATATTCAAAGGTTTTAATTCTAGGCAAGCCGAAAAGGTGGCGGCATCTTTGTCGCGCACTTTCAAGACGATAGCATTCTCGGTTGCAGAATACGATGGCATTGCATTTAAAGTAGATACTGCTATGGCATGGCTCCCCGGTTGTTTGAACTCTATGCTGTTAATTTTCCAAGGTCAAGTTTTGGCGTTGCCGCGCGCAAATTCTCACTTAGATTTAATTGTAAGAAAGAATTTTATAGTTTTGTTTGAGTATTTTATTGGTCAGTTGTGTATAGTTAATTTCATTTGTTTGTACATTTTGCGTACTCCTTTTTTTTGTGGTATAAGAAATTCCTTCTAGAACGAATACACCATTTTGTTTGCTAAAGGATTTGCAGTGTCCTTGTTAATTGTAAATTCACGAAGGGGTTATTTTAATCCAATACCTTCTGTATACGTTTTTTCCCCTGTTGTTGTAATTAATGTTTTTTTTTCTTTTTTCTTTTTATACAATAAATTTAATGATTGTAAATATCATTTTAAAATTACAGTTTCTTTTATTTTTGAATTAGCCACTTCTATTATTAGGGATTTTAAAGAAAGTCAAATTTTACAAACGCCCACTATTACTTTTAATGAAAGTTACTCTGAGATCTAAGAATCTCTGGCGCCCTTTTAATTTCATATTTGCTGAGCTAGCTAAATTAATTTTGTCATTTTTAATTTCTTTAAACTTATATGCTTGGACAATCAGTTCACAGCATTTAGTGGGTCATAATTTTTTGATCCAATTGTACACTGAGAATTTGTAAATATATACCTGTACGACATTGCTATTACTGTTTTTCTATTTTTTCAAACAGATTTGCGTTTGTCAAGGTGTTTGTATTCGATATGCGAGACAAGCATTTCATTAATATTCAAGTTAATAAAAAAAAAGCAAATAAATTTGTGGTAGAGTATAAATTTAAGTTTAGTAATGTTAAAAGGTAATAATCAAAAACCTGATTTGCTTGAATAAATATGTAAATTAAACACGATAATGTATATATAGGTTAGGTATATATGTTAATTAAATGTACAAACTCCATAATATTTATAATCGGTTTATAATCAGCAGCAGAAAATTAAAAATCATTATACTTATGTATGCTATATCACATACAACAGCAGTTTTAACAGTATAATCCTCTATTCTATTATCTCTATAATTTTATTTAAGTAAATAAATATTTATTTACATAAGAGATTTTCTTGCGAATTACGATAGAAAATTGAAGTAAACAATTTTTTCTCTATATAAGCAGGAACAAACAAAAAATATAAAATAAATTTACAGTAAAAATATGAAAAAAAAAATAACTCTGCCCATGAATGTAATAAATAAATTGGAAATACCAGCACCATATCAATAACAGAAAACGTGTATATATTATTAATATGAAGTTTGGAATACCTAGAATTCTATCGAATATCAATTTACATCAACCGTTATTAAAACGTGCTATTAACGAATACCACAACCTTAAACTTCGGTTGAACGTTTTATGTTGGGGATTAGCATAATAGATAAATGAATAAATTTACATTAAATATAATATCAGATGTATGTATACCTTATATAGATCGTTGGATGAAAATTTGAAATTGCTATATGCGTATGTATAAAAAGAAATAAACTCTTGTTTCGCAGATTTGAAAGTGATTTTTTTATTTAAGATTCTTAAGATCGTAAAAAAAAAGTACAGAATGTATTCGTGTCCCACAAGTACAATTCAGTCATTTTTACAATAGTGCTGGCTTATTATTTTGGGAAATATTTTGGCAACGGTCAACATAATGGGACTTGGCACACACATACCTTCTAGATTTTACGAGTATCTACCAGTTATAAGTTTGTCTTAATGATTTCATACCGATACAGCGAAAAGTAGGTCAAAATTAGTATATTTCGAACCAAGGGAGGAAGAAAGTGCTCTATGTATTGCAGGCCGCGAGCAAATATTATAAACCGAAGGTTTGTAATTACCCAAGGCCTGCGATAGCACTTTCCTCGCGTGGTTTGAATACTATTTTTTCCCCAGCCAGTTCAATTTTAACTAGATGTCTAAAAATAATAAAGACATATTACCTGTGAGTGACATGATAGATAGTAGACTTAATCTGTCAAATATTTTTTGAGAACTGTCAAGTTAGCGTTCGTTTAAAAGTTTAATAGATAGTTTAATTGAAATTCAATACCTTATAATTTAGTAATTATCCCATAAATGGGCTCAGATTGGGTCGAATGTACTAATGTCATCTATCAATAATGTCACATATTCTCCCTTATGCTGTATCATTTACTTTATAAATAACGTAAAACGTTAAAAATAACATAACCTATAACATGCAAGCGTCATCATAACGGTTGCAATGAATTTGCATATGTTGCATCACTATACGTTTATCCCACGTGTTAAAATTAAAACGTTATTAGAAGAAAAAAGTATGGAGATGAGAAATGTCTAACAACGGAGACAGCTTTATGCGTGATTCTGTCAATTAGAAAGAATAATCGGGGCGCAAGCGTAGCGGTTAGTGTGGTAGTGGTATTGTGTCGTGAACAATGACATTTTGAAGAAACTATTTATACAAATTCACTTGAGAAACGAACATAAAGATTAAAATATTAAAAGAAGAATGAAATTCCGCTTTATTACTTATAAATATTGATTATTTCACGCCAAAAATATCTAAACGAGCGCCATCTATAGAATCAAACTTCAGTTACCCAAGGAATAAATAAAATATAAAAATGTCAAAACTAAAGAAACCCGAAATATTTGTTGTAATGAAACGCTGTCAAGGATATTATTAATAAATTAATTACAAGAGAAAGTTCTAATCACTGCCAATTCAGTATGATAAATTAACGTTACTTTTAACGCGAACAGTCACATATAGAAGATGTGTGTTAGGTTATGTTGAAAGTATGGTCGGTGCTGTGAAGTAAAACCCGGTTAAAATTAATACATAAGTAGTAAGTGTTTTTCTTTATTATCATCTTCCGAGGCAACACAAAGAGAGACAGAGTTCGAAACGTGGTAGTAAGAACAGATTTAAAACCGATCCAAAGGAGTATAGAGAAACAACTAACGTGGTTTGGACACTTATTTCGACTAGAGGAGCAGAGGCAAACATAGCCACAGAGGAAGAGAATAAGAGCGAGATCATGTTAAAGTTAAAGTGGAACAACCTGATGGGTTAGTGCTTGGAGAGAAGAGGCTTGGATTGGAACAGCAGAAAAGTGCTACCAAGGAACAGGAAACATTTGAGCAAATATGTGTATCAGTGAAACTATTAAACACCTTACATCTTGGGGTATATACAAGGCTATCATATATGTCACCTCCCTTTTAAATGTTAGTATCCCTACGTAGTCAAAATTAAATAAAAAACTCTTCGTGTGTTTTTTGTGTTTATTAAAAACAAGCTTGTAGAATAATACAAACATATATATTTATGACAAATGTTGCGAATACTTTTACGTGAATTTCCATATTTTGTTTAATAATGCTTTGTTCTTGAATTTTTAGTAATTTGACTTGCAAGTGCCTTATATTTACTAGACCATTATTTACTTCCGGAATTATTCGGCTTACAACAGATTGTTCTACCGCCACTTAACAATTTTGTCCCACACACTTCTGATAACCACTGTGTGCGTAAAAAAATACTTTGAAAATATAGTATTTCCATGTTTGAACAGATATTCTACTTTAAGGGCTATTAGTGTTTGTCCTTATTGCTGTATGAATGGTTGTATTTATTATGTGAGGACCATATTCTAACAATCTACCTAAATAATTTTATGAAAATATCAAGAAGTAGTTCAAATGATTTTCCAAGTCAGGTCCAAGTCTATTTCAATTACAGAATTATTCCTACAAAAATACAAATAATCTTTTTATCTAATGTACCTTTTGATTGCTTATTTCACAGTTAGTGTTATCATTAACAGTTAAAAGTTGCTCTAATAAGCCAACAGTCAACAAATTCTTGAAATCATTACTCATTTTAAAAAATCAACTCGTTTCCGTTGACAATTCAGTAAACTTTAACCTCACTTTTGTTCATAATGTTGCTGTTATTCGTATAACTGCAAGGGATCGTATGGCGTTATTTTATTCCACATAACGTACAGTAAATAACATCCATGTTATTTTATAATGTACACTTATCGGATACAACATACCACTTCAAACTGAAATAAGGTAAATACGTTATATTTGTTGATAACGTACACGTTATTAATAACGTAAATGATACAACATAAGGGGGATTGTAAGATGTACAGTTTCATCATGTTAATGTCACTTATTTTCCGCCCTAGAGAGGAAAAGTACAACTTTCCTCCCTCAAATGAGGAAGAAAAGTGGACACTTTCCTTCCTGCTGAAAAAAAAAAAAAAATTGTAAACACGATATTCTTAAATTAAATGTAAGCTGTAACCATCACGATCTGTTATTAGCAGATTATTCACATTATAAATAAATAATATATCTAATTTTTCAAATCTGGCGCCATATTTCCTCAGCACGGCTCAGTCGTAAGTAGTTCTATATTTGCCTGTTATGACGTAAACATGACGTCATGTGTTTCCAACGAAATCTATGTACAAGACTTGGGTTTCTCCTTATTTCTATGTTCTATGTTGTACCCTTTATAACAGAGATATTCTTAACAGTATCTGTAACTCCTATACTAACCGACCTTGTATTTTTGTATGAAAAATAACTTATTTTTTTTTTATATCACATTAATACCGGCAAAAAATCCTAAACTGCTAACTTTAAATTCACACAGCATATTAACACATCAGAAAAACCAATTTATCACATAATATGTTGACCATACTAAATAGATTATATACTCACACAGATATTTACAAAATTTATTTTCAAGTTGACAGTATGTCGCCAATAATAAATCACGAAACAACTTAATTTTTTTGTTATTTCTTATGTACATAGCTACAATATACATACAACTTGTGATGTCGCATCTGATTTCATATACAGCTCTATTGTTTAATACACAGGCTGATTCTCAATATATGCGACAAACTTTAAGCGCTGATTCCTGGGGTTATTTTGATCATAAAAGTTCATAAGAACATATGTCCAAAATTGCTTAGTTTTAAAGTTGTACAATGTTTAATAGTAAGTTAACATAATTAATGTTTTTATTATAAATTAATAAAATAATTAGTAAAACAAAATTAACTTATACTAACTGTTGAAAATGATCGCCCCCAACTGCACTACAAGCTTCTATCCTCCGTCGTATTGACTGGCGAGTCCGTTCTAAAATACCAGGGGTATTTCGAATTGTTTGAAAAGCTGCGATAATACGATTTCTCAGTTCATGGACATTTTTAATGGGAGTCGTATAAACTAATGATTTAAGGTGACCCCAGTGAAAAAAGTCCAAAGAATTTAAGTCTGGAGACCGAGGAGGCCACGGTTGTGGACCTCCCCGTCCTATCCACCGATCTGGATACGTATTGTCTAAAAACTCGCGAGCAACTAAACTAAAATGCGTTGGAGCACCGTCATGCATAAAATACATTTGTAATCTTAATTGCAAGGGAACTTCTTCCAGCAGTGATGGTAGCTCCTCTTCAAGAAAATTGCGGTATACCTCGCCTTTTAACCGCATCGGTAAAAAATGTGGACCTATCAAGTGATCTCCAACATTTCCGGCCCACACATTGACAGAGAATTGATGTTGATGACGGGCATTCACTAGTTCGTGCGGATTTTCTTCGGCCCATATGTGATTATTATGAAAATTAATAACGTTTCTAGAGAAAGTAGCCTCGTCGGTGAAGTATATTTGAGCCAAATAGTCAGGATTTTGTGCGATTTTGTGTTGCATCCATTGACAAAAAGCCACTCTTTGCGGAAAATCTGCCGACAAAAGTGCCTACACCCGTTGAATGTGATATGGATACAACAATTGATCTTTCAATATTCTCCAAACTGTGGCCTGACTAATGTTTAAAGCAAACGCAGTTTTTCTGTTGCTTGTAGTAGGATGTTCTTCAATTTCATTTAGTACCATTTCTTCAACTTGTGGAGTTCTCACTGTAGATGGGTGCCCGTTATCAGTCGTCCGTTTTTTTTAAATTTCCCGTTTCACTAAGACGTTGGTGAAGACGGGCAAATATTGAATGATGCGGGATGATACGGTTCGGGTATCGTTCTTCATAAAGACGTCTAGCAGCACGCGAATTTCCATTGGCAAGACCGTAAACGAAATGCATATCACACATCTCAGCATTCGTGTAATTCATTTTAGAAAACAGAAACTGGCAATAAACTGAATGAATACTCTGACAACTATTGACAAATATTGAAATGACAAATAAACAATTCCCTCTCAACACAATAGTTTTCGAAGAACCAACTGTGATATTATATCGTGTTAGTCATAGTTCATAATTTATTATTAAACATTCAATAACTTTAAAACCAAACCGTTTTGGATATATACTCATATGAACTTTTATGATCAAAATAACCTTAGAAACAGCTCTTAAAGTTTGTCGCATATATTGAGAATCACCCTGTATAAAGCAGAAAATCAAGGTATTCATAATTTGAAATATATTCTGCCATGTAGAAAGTTTAAATTTAACCTCGCGTTCGTCATAATACCTTTCAACATAATAATCTATTTATTTTAACCATTTTAGTAGTATGTATGTAATCAACCAATCATTTATTACTAATCCCTGGTATTTTAAAGAACCTACCTATATAGTGTAAGTAGCCAATTATTCTATAGGTATTTTAGTCAACGATATTTTACTTGTATAGCGATATACGATGCATGAAATCAAAATCTAATTACAACCTATGCGTATATAATTTAAATCATCAGGAAAGAATTAACAATTGGCTCCGTGTATTAGCAATCTACAATCAGAAAATAACCCGTTTTTATCTAGTATTAAGTAGGCTAAAAGTATTAGCCATCAAAATCCGATTTGCTTTGTTCAAGGTTTAATTCGAAATCACTACTTATTGTAGTCGTAAGCCTTCCTTCTTTTTTTTTGTTATTTGAAATGCCTGCTCTTTAATACCTATGGAATTAACGTTTATCAGAACGCAATGATTTATGTTTTGTAAGTAGCTGCAACAGAAAATGTTCGCTCTTCCTCATAAAGTCTTGATATTTTTCCGTTTTTGACAAAAAAAAAAATTGTTTGTACTTGAAAGTTTTAAACACATTTTACTTATATTTTAAATAATTTTAATATTTTAAAAATTCAATACTGACTGATAATTTTGACTTATTTTGTTTAACATTTCCAAGAAGGTAAAAATAATTAAGTGTTTTATTAATACTTTAAAGTTACGGTTGAAATGTCACTTTAATAGAATACAAAACAAAATATAAGTTTATATCAGCTTAAAATGTGGCGTTTTATTCCTACTTAATAATGCAAGAGCGAAAAAATCATTTAAGAACAAAACCTTAAATGCTTTTAAGGATGCATTGGACAACGTGAAAAAAAAAGCAAAATTCATTATGATTAATTAAAATTTTGATTAGCCCGTACTAATAATATTTAATCCCATACTGATTATGAGAACAAAAGGATATTAATCCTTCTAATATAGCATCAATAAAGGTAATTTTAAGCATCTCATTTGCCTACGCAAAATATCCTTACTTTTAATGTTTAGTGATGTATAACACTGCTTCTTTACGTTAGCAACTACAATCCCCTTCTGCGTCATGTGCCTCCCAAGGTCATCAAAGCGATCTAAATACCCAATCTATACAACAAAATGTGCATGTGGATCATTAATGGGAAAATCAGACCTTAATGATGAAGTAAAGTAATGCTGCTTTGATGATTGTCAAACTTATTTGTCATTTTCATAGCCCACTGCAAGAAATGTACTGAATTTTTTTTTTAAATGAAATAGAAACTAAAGTTTTCATAGCCGAGTAAATAATGGTGGATATCTTGAAAACGACTAGGAATAGGTACCATGTGATTCAAAATGATTGTCGTAAGAAAAAAAACTGTTTTCCGGAAAAAATTATCTATACTTATTACCAATTTAATGAGCGAAGTTAGCTACATACAAATTTCATACATTAAATGAATTTTCTTGACATTTAGGGACATTGGCGTGCGTGTTGTAGTATCTTTCGATTATTTATCTTATATTTTTTTTCAAATCGTTTATATTTACATCTAATATCACCAACAATAGTATTTCTGAATACTGTAAGAAAATAAGGGAATTTATCTGTGGTAATCAGCTCAACAAACAGGTAAAAAATCAATATTAACATTAAGTGAAATAGTTTATTACATTTTATAATTTTATAGGCTTATCATACACTTCAGCGCAATGAGCTGTCAAAAAAAAGTAAATTTTCATCCCTATAAAGTTTCTACGGTACAGGAATTATTACCATTAGATCAGGATAGGCGATTGGAATATTGTCATTGGTTTAATAACAATTTAAGGAACAATGACTTGCTAAACAAATCATTTCTCTCGGATGAAGCCTGGTTTTATCTAGCAGACTATATCAATTTACAAAACTATTGTATCTGGTCTGCAGAAAATCCACACGAATTTCGAGAAACGCAATTGCATCCCGTAAAAGTTGGAGTTTGATTAGCTATGTCCAGGCAACGAATAATAGGGCCAATTTTCTTCGAGGAAACTGTAACAGTCCAACGTTACCAACAGATGTTGGAATTGTTTACTGCAAAGTTACAAGAAAATGAGCTTGAAGCAGGTTATTTTCAGCACGATAATGCTCCAGCACATACTGCTCGACAAACCTGTCAATATCTTCAACAGTGTTTTGCTGACAGGTTCGTTAGAGCACAAAGATGGCCACCAAGATTGCCTGATCTAACCCCATTAGATTACTTCATGTTCGGCTATCTAAAAAATAGGATCTATAGAAACCGCATGCATAACATAGAAGAACTGAGAGATGCAGTTTTGTCACTTAATAATTATACTAATTGTATGTTATAATTTAAAGTAATAAATAAATTTAGTTAAACACCAGTTAGTACTGAATTGTAAAATCATAATTTAGTAAAGTTAAATTAATTACATTTCATTTTTACAAGCAGAAACACCAATCCATAGTCGTTTATATAATGCGAGTTCAAATATAGGTTACGTTTTCCTTATTTATGACAGATCCGTTTACTTTCTTATGTTCCAACACTGACTTAGTTCAAACCTTCATTACAAACACGCGGCATATACCTACACCCTGTTACTATCTATAGGAGTGGAATTGACAATCATTTTGAATCTCTGTGTATATGCATCCTTTATACCTATCGACGGAGAATTTACTTCTGCATTGAATGATATGATTAGGAATATAATGTTACATATGAAAAAAAAATGAATTTTCTAAGGTTAAATGTATCCGAATTGACAATCGATTTATGAACACTCTGTATACAATTTAGTGGTTTTTTTTTTTTTGGCAGAATTTGATACGGACAACTATTTTTATTGGGTATTAGTAAAATGACATCATTATCTTTAATGGTTTGCAAAATATGATGCGTTTTCGAAAGAGATGAAAACGTCAAAATTTTGGCAAAATCGTAAATATCTCAAAAACGGTTGAAGTTAGGGATAGAGAACTTTAGTGAAAATTGTATTCAAATAATCTGTAGAATTCATTGAGGTTAGAAAAAACATATGATTCCATTTAAAATAAGAAAATTGCTATCCATTTCCGGTGTAATGGAACGTTTCCGGAAGTTAAAAATATTTTCACGTAATTCTTTAGGTGGGGTTTTGTTATTAAATTTTTTGTCGCATTAGTCTAGCTGCAGTAGATCGCGAGAAAAAGATAGGGGACGAGTGGTCTGAAACACCCTGTATGTTTCATAACATTCGCAGCTTCTTTTGATATTAAATAGCTGCTACAAAATAGCAATTTTCTTCGTATAGCAACCTATCACTATTTAACGCCTTAAAAAAAGATTTTAAGCGACGTTGAATACAATTTAAATAAATAGTTCAACCATCGATATATTCGCTGTTAATACGCTACGAGGCTTTACAAAACAAAAGGAGAGAGATATAAAAAAAAAGTATTCCGAGTATAACAAGCATATCTTTACGCAATGAACAAGGCAGGTATACCTATGTATATACAAGTATAGAATTAAGAGTTTTAGAAAGGTGAATGTCTGCCTCACCGCTGATGGAACACAATTCCAATGTGCTGATGGCGGCCCAGCGTGCGAACGACTTGTGTTCATAGATTTCTAGTCTAGAGAGGAAACAGGAGGAAATCGTGTGGTGTATAGCAGCACTTGCTGGTTCAGATTATGGGAATGTAATTTTCATGGTTCCCGGCGTACGAAATTAGGCGAAACGGACAAAGTATACGGTTTGTTGGAATGTGCTCGTGAGACAGATAAAAATAACGATTGCTTTTAAAGCCAAAACTAATAAAAATCTTCAGTAGATATACAAGGTGTTTATATAAATGGTAGGGTTCGAAAATCTCAGCCTGTAGAATACAATAATATATTCACTGTTTTATTTAGCACTTTTTTATACTTAGATATTGTATAGGTATAGTTAAAATAATGTTTGTTTTTTTTTCTTCTTAGGACGTATTCTCTTAATTAATATATCATTTAATACAATCATTTTCTTTATGATAAAACTCTATCGGTGAATGTTGAATATTTCCTTAGCGTAAACATATAAATACAATTTAACAACACGAACATTTTTACAAGGCAATAAGTAATGGTACGCTGTTATATGTTTCATTTCTACGCATGTGTGAAATTGAACCGTTTACTCTGGCTATTAAACATCCCATATTCGGAAAGTGTGAAAAGCAAAGTATACTAAGCAACCATCCATTAAGAAAGAAGAGTTAACGAATCTTTACCTGAGCATTGCAAAGACACCAACAGATTATTTTGTTGCATCATTAAAAGAGTGGTCAAGTTTCGTCTGGGCGCCAGGTCAGTACTAAGTTCTATACAGGGTGTATCAAATAAAAAAGTAAACTTTGCTTGGGTGTTAATTACACGACATATAAAGCACAAACCCACGGAAACCGGATTTCATCATTAAAGAATAAAAAAAAGTAAAATTTAGAGCCAAAAATTCTTTAGTCCGGCCTGATGCAAGAAACGTCATGTTAAGCACCGCTAAACGTGGTATTATGTATAAATACATTGCACTCATTTAGTATTATTCTTAATGGTATGCCGTAAGTTCATTTAACGTCATTCTGAATAAATAAAGGCCCTTGTAAAAATAGCAAAACTGAGGCATTTTAAATTTCTTCTTTTTATAAAATAAACATTCCTTTTTTGTTAAGAGCATTCTACGTAAGTCTACAAAGTATTATTTTTAATATCCTGATAAGACGTTCGAGTTTCACCGGATATCCGATTTCAGTAGTTACAAAAAAAGTAAATATTTTTCTTTTGCTTTGTCGAATCGAGAGTTAGTTGTTAATAAACGGTCCCACATGATTCTGAGTAATTTCTTTTGGATTTATTTAATTAAATAACGCAAAATGAATTGAATCGAATTACACAGAAATAAATGTAGATACAGAAAACTTGCAAACACGCCTTTTTACTATGATATCACACGAAAATGAATCTATACATTCCCCCGCTTTTGCCGATGCATCAAGCTTCGATTTTCTTTATATGAAATCATAATGGTCCTGAAAATGATGGTTTTTTTCGAGACGGGAAGAATTTAAATAAAATGTTCGAAGTGGCTTGCACTCCAAGCGCCGATCCACACAAAACTAACAGCGGTAATGACTGAATGATAGTGGTATGTGGCGGTATACTCGGGACAGCATTTAGGTTGGGTACAGGTGCGGCTCTAGCCCACGGCATTTACAAAATATTTTTTTTCTCGTTAATGCTTACAGATAGACCCCCTGTGCATTAAGACTTTTTGATCGTAAATGATTACAGCTGCTACATATTATTATATTTACCTCTATATCGGATACACCCTGTGTATATACATGGATTTTTTTTGTATTTAGATATTGTATATACAGGTAGTTAAAATAATGTTTGTTTTTCTTTTCTTAAAACGTATTCTCTTAACTAATATTTCATTTAATACAATCATTTTTTATGATAAAATTCTATTGTTGAACACAACAATTTTTACAAGACAATAAATAATGGTACGCTGTTATATGTTTCATATCCACCAATGTGTGAAATTGAACCGTTTACTCTGGCTATTAAACATCCCATATTCGGAAAGTGTGAAAAGCAAAGCATACTAAGCAACCATCCATGTAAGCCAGAAGAGTTAACGAATCTTTACCTGTGAGCATTGCAACAACACCAACAGATTATTTTGTTGCATCATTAATAGAGTGGTCAACTTTCGTCTGTGCGTCAGGCCAGTACTAGGCTTCATAGATGTGACATTAACGTTTAACACAAGTATACAACAATACAGGGTCGGGAAAGAGCAAAATTATTTATTTATTTAACTATATATATTATACTGGGTGAGTTTTTTTTAACTTGAGACGCGGGATATCTCTAAAACACTGCATCAAATCAAAAAAAGATCTTAATAAAATTTGTTATAATGTAGGGGGCTCACTGAATGGTGTCGAACGCCCCAAGTATATAGTTTTTGTTTGAAACTTTTTTTTCGATTCGTAACAGACTGCGCTGTAATCGCAAAAAACATGATTGTGAACGTCTAGCAAACACGGAAAAATATACAACAATATTGTAGAGAAAATATTGTGGCAGTAATTAGCATAATTATGTAACCTTATCACAGATTTTTGTTAATTATTACATGTTATTTTCGCAAATAATACTTTAAAATTGTGGTTAATATTTTGTTGTATAATTTCACACAACTGTGACATTTTTTTCAACAATGTTTGTGTCGAGACGTACACAACAAGATTGTGGCAATTTTTGACACAAAACTTCCTATTTTTTCGATATTTTTGTTTCTAAATAAGTGGTCTAATTCAAATACACCAATGACGAATTATAATGGCAAAAGCTAACAATGAGAGACTGCAGTCGTCAGAGGGCGTTATTCTAGTACAACTCCATCAAATTTTTAACGGATAGTCAGTTTATGTCATAGTTTATACGGCCATTTGAGCATTTTGAGCTGTTGACGTGGTTTATGCACCTATTTTAGATATACCTAATTTCGGAGCGATGGAGGAGTTTGTTGTAATCGAAGTGCAACAGTGGAAGCTGGAAAAACTACTGGATGTGTTTAAAGTGTTTAAGACAAATTGAAAGTTTAATATTATAGCATGGCATAAGTAGGCACATATATTGGGCAATATATGTAAATATATTCGTCTTATCTGTAAACGATATAAATTTAATTTAATCCAACAATAAGTAAATATTTCTACTAGTGGCTGTATCTTGCTGGGTGTGTATCTTATAGTGGGTGATGGTTCAAATTTTACTAACAATACTTCTTAAGAATAACAAAGAGTATAATTTCTACGCTATTTCCAATTGCTTATGATAGAGAACACATTCGTGTTATCTAATTTTAACGCATTTTTGTTTTAGATAACGAAGTAAATGAAGAATGCTTCAAGAATTAAACTTCAGATGACATTAAAGAGCTCGTCTTGTATTGGGTGTTTGAAAAATAATCGAGGCCAAGTTCAAAGAATACTTGTCAATTGTACAGGTATCTCCTGAACTCTATAAGTAAACGCAGTTTAGGTCACCAAATCAGAGTCATGTCATATGCGCCTGCACATCATACCACAAGTTATTGCTGATTTGCTGATTACTAAATGGCGTGTTGTTGAAGTTTTTTGTTTTCTTTTTCGCATAATGTATAAAAAATATATTTACATGTCATATGTTTATCACATTGTTATATTTTAATATTTTATATTTTTTATTCATATATGAATAAAATTTTGCATTTAAATGCGTTATTATTGAAACAACACCTAGTACCCTTTACTACAAAATTGTAGTGTTATCTGAAACAATACTGTTGTATGTTTTCACACAGAATTGTAGTAAATAGTAAGAGAATTTATATTAAATTTTACTTCCTAATAAGGTGATTTTTCGTACAATATCTGTAACTAAAATGTACACACTATTGTGTCAACGCTTGGAATAGATTTTTTAGTAATTTTTACAACAATATTGTATTTAATAGAAATACAATCCGTTAACTACAATCGTGTGATAGAAATTTAGATAAATTGTAGCCGTCGTATTCCCACGACAAATTGTAGCTAACTGTTCTACAATTGTTGCTGTTTTGACAAGAATTTTTTTTCCGTGAAAATACACAAAAAAGAGAAGCAAGCAAACATGATTTTGTATTTTTTTTTTTTAACATAAACTAACATTTCAAAAAAAAAAACTGTTAGTAAAGTTAATTCCAAAACATCTACAGCCCTCTGTATCAAAAAGATAAACAATTTATTTGACTCTATTGCTTTGATGTCAAGCATATTATTTTCAATAAAACAATTGTTTCTATTAGTGTGTATGTATTTAATAGGTGTGTATACCTTTGGTATTTGAATATTTAAGATTTTTACACATTGTATTTTTTCTATATAGAACATATCTTCACATAATGTTATATAAAAACTCTAAAAATATTCACTTTAGAATGTGCCTCTGTTATTAGAACGTTACAGTATGGGAATAAAGGCCTAACATGCATTTTATTTATGACTTGTGTATTTAGAATTGCGCAGATTGTACTAACATACATGTGATACCATCCATTCATGCATGAAATCTTATATTTTTGAATTTGCAAATTGTTCATAAAGATATATTAGAAATTTTGTTACTCCACGGAACTGTATATATAATAATTAAGGTTATTTATTATATATACAGTACAGCAAGCGATAATATTTCAAATAACAAAAAAAAACAAACGCCAATGATAAAGATTTTTGAATTTCTGTTAGAGGTGATACAGCATTGTTTAAATAAAGAAAAAATTAAAGAAAAATGAATATGATACGTTATCAGATTAAAACAAAGTGGATTAAGAAAAATTAAAGATTTTTCTCCTCATAAGTGCATACAGATAACACACACAAACGTTTCGGATTTGCTAATATAAGCTGGTAATAAATATAATTATGAAAGCGCATTCATTAACTCGGCACAAGTCAGTTGAGTGTCGCAATTTCTAAATGAAATCGTGTAATTTGCATTAAATAGTTTCGTGTTTATAGTTATTGCTTCTAAATTATGGATTTATATTTATTTTAAAATAAAAAGAAACTATAAAAGAAGTCAGATAAAGAGTTATTTATTATTAGTTTGAACAGAGGAGTCGCTTAACATAAATGCGATTCTGATTTTTTAAATTGTTATCGTCTGTAGTTAGTTCCTTTTATTGTGCCTTATTAACGTAGTACAGTTCGATTGTACTTTGTTTGTATCTCAAAGGTGAAAAAAATAAAAAGGGTTAAAAAAATGTCAGCAAGCAAGTACAAGATATTCAAAAACGGACAACGTCATTCGAAAGAGCATCGTTTGTACCCGTTTGTACCTCCATTTAAATCGTTTGTACTATGATAAAAGAAAATAAGGTATGCTCTTGCGCATCTAGGTGTGACGTATTTGAAGGCAAACAGTACTACCAATCCAATAATTTAATAGATATCACCAATGTAAAGAAAATTAACTCCCATTTTTCTTTAAATCTATCGTATTAAAATCAATAAAACTGTTTTTTTTTGCCATTTCCTTCAATCAAATTGCAATTGAAACAAAATTTTAGATAATTCACATTTTTAATTTTCAATTGAATGGAAAATCGTTATTGCTTTGTGACGAGTGATTCTGTTGATGTAAAGTATTTTTTGCCTTTAGTATAACATTTCATGTTTGCTTATTTTAGTGCAATGAAGCAAATAAAGCATTAATAATTACAAGCTTTACTTTAACTGAACATTTTCTACACTTCTTTAGCTCTTTATAGCTTCATACTTGTTTTGTACTTACACGTACTAAAATTTCACTAATTGTAAGTGGTTCATATTTTTTTTTAATGGCAAATGAAATATCTATCAGTCTGGTACAAACATCAATGCAGGCAGACAGTGTTCGAATAAAAAAATGCAGATAAAAAAAGAAAAAATTAATTAACGGTTGTAAGTGTAGTGTTTTATTTTTCTTTTTTTTACAAATTTATTTATCAATTCTTTTTATTCTACTCCCTTAAAAGAATGAAAGTCATTCAAGAATTTCCACTACAACGTTTATAAACAGTTTATCCACACAAAACCTAAAACGAACTTATAACACCTAATCAAAATCACTAATATACACGTAAATCGAAACTACTACAAGCATAAGCTGACACAAAATATTAAATAATAAAAACTAAATAAAGTGTTCCAATCGATTTAAAAATAAACTGAAACTTGTTAAAATAAATATAGTAATTTGGTAAATACATCAACAACAATGGCGACAGCCGAGTGATGACGTTATCTGAGGGCCATGCGCGAAAAAGACGTTTTCTTGTACCATAATTTATACTTCCACCAAACCGGAAGTAGAAACATTTGAAAATAAGTAAGTCGGAGAGAGAGCCCACGACATTATTTCAACTAAAACTATTTACAAAAATAAAGTACTATTTACATAAATACTAGTAGAACGCACACAGGTAAAGTATAGGACTAAATTTAATGATAACTAAAATATAAGAAAAAAAAAAATACAAATAGTATATTGTAATAAAATTTCCACGTGAGCAAGAGAATTGAAAATCAGCATTATTCTGCCAACAATCTTTGTACTTTTCGCCAATTCTTTGGCGAAAAGTATAAAGATTTTTATTCTGGGAATATAAATCGCCGAAAAGATGGCGGCATCTTTGTCGGGCATCGTAAAGGATTTTATCTTTCGAGATGATAGTTCATTGCGTCGTGGATTTCGATGGCATTGCGTTTAAAGTGGATATGTTAGAATTAAAGCTACGAATTCGTTTTACCAATCGCGGTCATAATTTTTTGAGGTAATTTTTTAGTGTCAATAAACCAGTATAGTGCACATGATAGATGTATTTTATTTGTCACTACCTACATGATATTACAAATAAATAGCATCATGGCTTAGTAGAGGGTAAATTTAATTGATCATATTGTAGTTGTCACAAACACATCTTGCTTATTATTTAAGGGGGTTGGTGTTTATTGTTATTTACTATGAAAAACTGTATTCTTCATTCATCCTTTTTCTCAGCTGTTAATTAACGTATTGTCATTTTTCTTTTTTTAATAAGTGCATAAGCGCATCAGGTTTAATTAAGACTGACAACTTTTCAAAATTTTATTCGGCAGGACTAGAAAAAAAATTCAAAAAATTTGAAAAAGAAAAGATAGATTTTTGAAGTGTTGTAACTTCTCTTTGCAAAAGGTTTTGGCTATAGTTCCGTAAGAAAATCACTGATTTTGTGATTTATATACATATTAGCGGAAAGAGCATGTGTTCCTGAGTGTAAAACAGCCATTCATTTTTTGAGCAAATGGAAAGAACGTCCTCAAAACAGTGTCCGAAAAGTACTATTTCGAGGTTATGTGCGAGGCGTTTTTGACGGATTTAATGTGGTGTGGTAGCACAATGATGTGGAAGGAAAAGTTACTAAAAGCGCTCAAATTTTAGATAAAACAGGCGCCAAATACAAACTTATTTGTTAAGTTAATGTGAATCAATTGTAAATTGAAGTGATAATTATAACAACAATACTCCAAACTGTGGTACTGGTAATGCTGCAAACTTCTCCTAAACCCCTCACCACAAACTGCGCTAAACTGGACGTACGTTTCGATAGCAAAGCTATTATCATCAGCAGAAACACTGAACTGTAAAGTAATAATTGGGCAGCGGTTCGATTCAATATCCTGGAATTTGTTTGTTTTAAAGTATTTATTTATTTTGAATTTTAGTACAATTGTAAGAATTATTAAGTATAAGTTTTCGCATTTCTCATTATTGGTTGGTGTATCGGATAGAAATAAATTCTTGTAAATCGGAACTCTTACCAAAAGGAACTTAAAGAATACAATTTTTCCTATAGCAAATAACAATAAGCATCGACCTTCTTAAACATTAATATGCCTATGTATTTTGCGTTCAACAAGATAGTTTTTGTCGTAAGGATGAATACTTTTACTTTTAGCTTTTTTTTATAAAAGTGTCCATTTTTTTATAAAGGTTAACCCATTATACACTGTAAAAGATTTCATATCCACCTGTAAGTTCAATTTGCATATTCACTAAATTAGCGTATTTTTATCAATTCGCCCAGAAAGAAAAAACCTCTCGCTATATTCCCCGTATTAACCGCATTAAATATAAGAATTATATTTATAATCTAACTGGTACCGAATCAAAGAATATAAGTTGGAAGTCGTTCCACGTATTTCTCCTTCTGTCTTTCTCCCACCGGCATTATAGTTGTTACATTACATAGATTGGTATGAGTATGTATAGTAGAATAAGGAATCAACAAGCGCTTGGTCGTAACGTGTATACATAATTAAGAACAGGTTTTTGTCATTTATATCCCACACGAGTGTTTATTGCCAGTAACAACAGATACACACGTTTTGAGAACGATATTAAAGTAGATATACTTACTTAGAGAAAACACGAAAATTCCTCTTGTATCGTATAGCAATGATGATAGTATTAAGCGAACCCAGCAGGTGAACGAAATTCGTAGAATAAGAAATCCACCTCTCTCCTTCGAACGTATATACAGAAGAGACGAAGCACTATTATAATATATATTATTTGAATCTTTTATAAACTGCTTTTAAGACACAAAGTTTCAAATGGGTTAGTTTCGTTCGACACTATATAGAAATCGGACCGTAAATTAGGTATTATTCACTATATATGAGTTTATCAAACGATTCTCTCACCGAGATCGATGCAAATCAGATGACTGCACGCTTAGAAGTTGAGTGGACAACTGAGGAGCTGAAACACACCGCGGCAGAGAAACGACTATAGATAGACGACTCGTGCACTCATCAAAGGTGGCGTTGAGTACGTATAGTCACCGCGCACCACTTTGAATCGTTCGTGTAAAACCTGCGGCTGAGATCTTCTAGGTCTCTCTCTTTATGTTGGGTTTGTGTGTGTGGCTGATACGAGATCTGCGATTAATAAACGAACGGAAATGCTATATAACGTTCACGAAATTAGAATAAACATGTTTCCTCGTTCCTCGTTTCATTTTTTGTGGTTTTTCGATATGGTGATCGTCGGTATATATAATAATATAATATTACATTCTAACGTTTCAAAATTACGTTTTTGCGCCTCCGTCCGGAAACACTCATTTTGTAGTACTTCAAAGCGGCATATATCGTAGTTCCGGTCTACTAGGAATTTGTTGTCAAAAAACCAACAATTGTAGAACAATTAACTACGATTTGTCGTGGGAATACGACTGGCTACAACTTATCTAAATTTCTATCACACGATTGTACTATGAGATTCAAAATGATTGTCGTAAGAAAAAAACTGTTTTCCGGAAAAATTTATCTATACTTATTACCAATTTAATGAGTGAAGTTAGCTACATACAAATTTCATACATTAAATGAATTTTCTTGACGTTTAGCGACATTGGCGTTCGTGTTGTAGTATCTTTCGATTATTTATCTTATAATTTTTTTTCAAACCGTTTATATTTAGATCTAATATCACCAGCAATAGTATTTCTGAACACTGTAAGAAAATAAGGGAATTTACCTGTGGTAATTAGCTCAACAAACAAGTAAAAAATCAATATTAACATCAAGTGAAATAGTTTATTACATTTTATAATTTTATAGGCTTATCATACACTGTTGAAAATATTACGGTGTTGGCGTTAATTTTGCGCTAGTCAAATATTTTAGTGTTGATTTTTCCAAACTTTGCCAGACGAGTTGACTACGCGTATTTAATAGAACAGAAATGACTAGAATTTCGTGTGAATTCTTTGTTCAGATATGAGGATTGACTATTTTTCTAGACATTCAGAAGCGTCAACCAATCAGAATTTTTCCCTCGGATAGAAATATAGAAACCCCACCTATTCTAATACAGTATTGCATTATACGCACCACCTACATTGCACGTGTATCTGTTTTCGTGTTTGATTCTCCGTATTAACATATCCAAACAAACCACCAAATGTGACTGACTTGGAAAGTGTAACCTCGTGTTATTAAACGTTAATTCCAGTGGGCATAAAAATTTCAACATCTTAAAGATGTATTGGAACATCTTATTTACGCAATTAGTTAGACTTGAATCAAATAGCATAAACATTCACTTAATTTTATAATGGTTCTCAAAAAAATCATTTTAAAATTGGTACGTTTAGTTGAAACCAAAACTTGTGAATGAGTGGTTTTGCATATTTATAATTGAGAAAACGTCTTAAAGAGAGAATATTATAGCACTAAGAATAGGAGTTGCATATTAAAAAGACGTGTTTTAGAAAATGGTGTAAAAACACCCAATAGATCGCATTCATTTAGTTAAACAGCTAGTAAATTTGTCTAGTCTAGATCAAATAAAATGTGACTAGAAGTATTTTATAATTCCACGTGTTAGTTGGATAAAATAACCCCTTAGCAATAGACAATACTTGACTATCTTTTGCTCGTCAAATTTAAACTTCTATAGTTCTCGACAAAATAACACGAAAAGAGTGTGGACCTCTCCTGACTATTAAATTAGTCAAAAAAGTGTTAAAATTTTCAACAATGTACACTTCAGCGCAATGAGCTGTCAAAAGAAAGTTACATTTTCATCCCTATAAAGTTTCTACGGTACAGAATTATTACCATTAGATCACGATAGGCGATTGGAATATTGTCATTGGTTTAATAACAATTTAAGGGACGATGACTTGCTAAACAAATCATTTTTCTCGGATGAAGCCTGGTTTTATCTAACAGACTATATCAACTTACAAAACTATTGTATCTGGTCTGCAGAAAATCCACACGAATTTCGAGAAACGCAATTGCATCCCGTAAAAGTTAGAGTTTGATTAGCTATGTCCAGGCAACGAATAATAGGGCCAATTTTCTTCGAGGAAACTGTAACAGCCCAACATTACCAACAGATGTTGGAATTGTTTATTGCAGAACTACAAGAAAATGAGCTTGAGGCAGGTTATTTTCAGCACGATAATGCTCCAGCACATATTGCTCGACAAACCTGCCAATATCTTCAACAGTTTTTTGCTGACAGGTTCGTTAGAGCACAAAGATGGCCACCAAGATCGCCTGATCTAACCCCATTAGATTACTTCATGTTTGGCTATCTAAAAAATAGGATCAATAGAAACTGCATGCATACCATAGAAGAACTGAGAGATGCAGTTGTGTCACTTATTATACTAATTGTATGTTATAATTTAAAGTAATAAATAAATTTAGTTAAACACCAGTTAGTACTGAATTGTAAAATCATAATTTAGTAAAGTTAAATTAATTATTACATTTCATTTTTACAAGCAGAAACACCAATCCATAGTCGTTTATATAATGCGAGTTCAAATATAGGTTACGTTTTCCTTATTTATGACAGATCCGTTCACTTTCTTGTGTTCCAACACTGACTTAGTTTAAACCTTCATTACAAACACGTGGCATATACCTACACCCTGTTACTATGGTATAGGAGCGGAATTGACAATCTTTTTGAATCTCATAGTATTTCTATTAAATACAATATTGTTGCAAAAATTACTGAAAAATCTATTTCAAGCGTTGACACAATAGTGTGTACATTTTAGTTACAGATATTGTACGAAAAATCACCTTATTAGGAAGTAAAATTTAATATAAATTTTCTTACTATTTACTACACTTCTGTGTGAAAACATACAACAATATTGTTTCAGATAACACTACAATTTTGTAGTAACGAGTACTAGGTGTTGTATCAATAATAACGCATTTAAATGCAAAATTTTATTCATATATGAATAAATAATATAATATTAAAATATAACAGTGTGATAAACATATGACATGTAAATATACTTTTTATACATTATGCGAAAAAAAAACAAAAAATACCTCGACAACACACCATTTAGCAATCAGCAAATCAGCAATAACTCGTGGGGTATGATGTGCAGGCGCATATGACATGACTCTGATTCGGTGACCTAAACTGTGTTTACTTATAGAGTTTAGAAGATACCTGTATAATTGAAAACTTGAACTTGACCTCGATTACTTTTCGAACACCCAATACAAGAGAAGCTCCTTAATGTCATCTGAAGTTAAATTCTTGAAGCATTCTTCATTTACTTCGTTATCTAAAACAAAAATGAGTTAAAATTAGATAACACGAATGTGTTCTCTATCATAAGCAATTGGAGCGTAGAAATTATACTCTTAGTTATTCTTAAGAAGTATTGTTAGTAAAATTTGAACCATCACCCACTATAAGTTACACACCCGGCAAGATACAGCCACTAGTAGAAATATTTACTTATTGTTGGATTAAACCAAATTTATATCGCTTTCAGTTAAGACAAATATGTTTACATATATTGCCGATATATGTGCCTACTTATGCCATGCTATAATATTAAACTTTCAATTTGTCTTACCTTTAAACACATCCAATAGTTTTTCCAGGTTCCACTGTTGCACTTTGATTACAACAAACTCCTCCATCGTTCCGAAATTAGGTATATCTAAAATAGGTGCATAAACCACGTCAACAGCTCAAAATGCTCAAATGGCCGTGTAAACTATGATATAAACTGACTATCCGTTAAAAATTTGATGGCGCTGTACTCGAATAACGCCCTCTGACGACTGCAGTATCTCATTGTTAGCTTTCGCCATTCTAATTCGTCATTGGTGTATTTGAATTAGACCTAGACTTATTTAGAAACAAAAATATCGGAAAAATAGCAAGCTTTGTGTCAAAAATTGCCACAATCTTGTCGTGTACATCTCGACACAAACTTTGTTGAAAAAAATGTCACAGTTGTGTGAAATTATACAACAATAGTTTAACCACAATTTTAAAGTATTATTTGCGAAAACAATATGTAATAATTAACAAAAATCTGTGATAAGGTTACATAATTATGCTAATTACTCCCACAATATTTTCTCTACAATATTGTTGTATATTTTTCCAAGAGATTTTTTTCCGTGTACCAGCAGCGTTATTAGAAATAATGTCCATATCAGTGTGGTTGTGATATTGTGTAAATATATGCATGCACGTATGTATACTGGAAAAAAAAAATGCCAAACGGAAGTCGGAAATCATGTCGAAATTACCATCTTTTTCGTATTCCGCACAAAACATGCATCAGGAAAAGAGAAAATACAAACCTCTAAAATATATCACGAACTATTGAATACTAAAATATATCGACCTTATTTTAACTTCCTGTATATATACATATATACATAAGTTTCCACTTGTTTTTAAATGCAAAATCAAGTAGCCTTAGACAAAATTACTATATATACCACATAAACAAAGTAAAGTGCATATTGCGCATAGTTACTCGAGTGCATATACCTATACATATAAAATCCAATGCAGCTACTTCAATGCTCTTTTATTTGCGATGCAAATTCGCACGTTCCTAGGTCGGATCGGTGAAACTTTTATTCGCTTTTCTTTACCCCGAAGCGAAATTACTAGTTAGCATAATGGAACTACGACGCATACAGATGAGACGTTAAATAAATCGGTCCAGAAATCTACCAGAATCTAGAACATCGCTTGCAAGATTATAATATGCAAATTACCGTTAAACGCATAATGGAATTCAGGGTTTTGTACCTCAAAGAGTTCTAGGTGACAAAACTGAGATCAATGCATACAGTAGTCTATGAACTATACACTGTTGAAAATATTACGGTGTTGGCGTTAATTTTGCGCTAGTCAAATATTTTAGTGTTGATTTTTACAAACTTTGCCAGACGAGTTGACTACGCGTATTTAATAGAACAGAAATGACTAGAATTTCGTGTGAATTCTTTGTTCAGATATGAGGATTGACTATTTTTCTAGACATTCAGAAGCATCAACCAATCAGAATTTTTCCCTCGGATAGAAATATAGAAACCCCACCTATTCTAATACAATATTGCATTATACGCACCACCTGCATTGCACGTGTATCTGTTTTCGTGTTTGATTCTCCGTATTAACATATCCAAACAAACCACCAAATGTGACTGACTTGCAAAGTGTAACCTCGTGTTATTAAACGCTAATTCCAGTGGGCATAAAAAATTTCAACATCTTAAAGATGTATTGGGAACATCTATTTACGCAATTACTTTAGACTTGAATCAAATAGCATAAACATTTACTTAATTTTATAACGGTTCTCAAAAAATCATTTTAAAATTGGTACGTTTAGTTGAAACCAAAACTTGTGAATGAGTGGTTTTGCATATTTATAATTGAGAAAACGTCTTAAAGAGAGAATATTATAGCACTAAGAAATAGGAGTTGCATATTAAAAAGACGTTGTGTTTAGAAAATGGTGTTAAAACACCCAATAGATCGCATTCATTTAGTTAACAGCTAGTAAATTTTGTCTAGTCTAGATCAAATAAAATGTGACTAGAAGTATTTTATAATTCCACGTGTCAGTTGGACAAAATAACCCCTTAGCAATAGACAATACTTGACTATCTTTGCTCGTCAAATTTAAACTTCTATAGTTCTCGACAAAATAACACGAAAAGAGTGTGGACCTCTCCTGACTATTAAATTAGTCAAAAAAGTGTTAAAATTTTCAACAGTGTAACTAGTCATAGAAGAAGATACGTTAAGATACCTAGTATTCGATATCCTTTCAAATAGTGTTGGGCAAGATGTAACTGAAGTTACAAAACTAAAACTACAGTAGTTAAGAAGTACAGTTATAATTTCCTTCTGTAGTTGGAGGTCGTAGTTAATACATATACAACAATATATTTGCAACCAACCAACAAGCACGAAGTTTTAAATGTTATTATGTCAATTGCTAATAAAACATCTTCTGGTATTGACGAAATTTCTTGTCGGGTTGTGGGATTCGTTGCTGAGTTTATATCATCGCCATTGTCATTCATGATTAATCAGTCATTTTTACAGGGCGTCTTTCCATGGTTGCTTAAGATAGCTAAAGTGATACCGGTCTACAAAATGGAGGATAAACATCTTGTGTCAAATTATAGATCAATATCTATTTTATCATATTTTTCAAAAATATTTGAAAAAAATAATGTCTTTTGTCAATAGATTCAAATTATTAGCTCCGAGCCAATTTGGGTTTCTTAACCTTAGATCTACGCAAGATGCTCTTTTTGAGGCTTTAGATCACATTTACGATTTTTTTGACAGCGGGGTTCTGGTTGGCGGTCAATTTTTTGATTTGACTCCGTAGATCATGAGCTCCTGCTCCATAAACTATCACTCTATGGTATTAGAGGACGTTGTTTGCAGCTAGTCCGTTATGTGGTGACGGAACTATTTGCTCCTCTCCTGCTAAAGTTTTACAGGGCCGTGCCGCAGGGATCCGTCTTCGGCCCTCTTTCATTTGTATCATTCGTGAATGACCTTCATCATTCCTTTACAAAAAATGATTTGTATCAATTTGCCGATGATACTACAGTTATAGTATCGGGTCATAGTGATAAGGATGTATCCTGCACAGGCTTCATTTACGCTGGTAATTTGTCTTCGTGGTGTGACCGTAATAATTTAATTATTAATAAATCTAAAACTGTTTTTTACTGCCTCTTACAACTATAAGGCGTTAAATTGATACATAGCTGGATGTATTGAGAAAGCAAGTGTATTGTATGCGTTAAATAGATCGCCATTAGTTCGTTTACATGGTGAATCCATTCCTGTGGTGTCACATACAAACAGAAAAACGATTTCTTAATTGAAATAAAAACATTTTCTTGACTATATTCACTTAACACAAGTAAATATTTACTTCATTCAAGAAAATATTATAGGTTTAAGTAATTACACCTTTTTGTGTAAAATATTTTATTTGCTTGGGATATTACGGAAACCAAATAGTAATTTTCTTCATGGAAGTATTGTAAATACTTAAATTTAGTTAGTGGATAATGGTAGGAATTGCACATGTGCAAACGCATACGTTAATTGATTCTTATTGGTGATTTTAGACCATCTGATCTAACAGTGAGGATGCTAGCAAACGCGTACGCAACACATGAGTATGTAAGTGTTTAAATCAAATACACATTTATTTAAATATTCAAGAATTTACTATTCTTCTTTGAAGTAACTACTTCTTTGCGTATATATGAACGTGCCGTTTACTTGACTGAAGTGAGAATCACTTGCATCAAGTAATCGTTTTTCTGTGTGTACAGTAAGTTTTTGGGCTGCTATGTGGGTACTCTTTTATCGTGGGAGGAGCATTTATCGGCCCTTTGTTCTAAGTTGTGTTTGCTGAATTATGCTTTGTTCAAACTCAGATGTTGCGTTAATATTGAAATGTTATCGATATTTTACCATGCTTACATTTCATCTAGGCTGACGTATGGTATTATATTCTGGAGTCCGTCATCTCACTTTTTACGTTGTTTTTATTATTGAAAAACGAATTCTTTGTACTATGTTTAATCTAAATAGGACTACCTCCTGCCTACCTGTATTTAAGTACCTGTTTAATGTCACTGCCTTCGTTATTCTTATATGAATGTGCTATGTTTGCTAAATAGCGCCATTCTTACTTTACATTAAATGAAGACATAAATACTACGTATGACACTAGAAATAAAAAGCATTATTCAATTCCAACTCATAGAACCGCTTTGTATGAAAGAAATCCAAGATATATTTGCATTAAGGTATTTAATAAATTACCATCAGGCTTGCGGTCATTGGAAATGCCTCGATTAAAAGAACTGCGAAAGATTATTTTATTCAGAATTGCTTTTATAGCATCTCTAAGTATCTCGGTTAGGGCTGTGTGGTTGCTTGGTATCTTGAGACTGTTCTACTGAGTTTTGTATTTGTGTATGTGTATACTAATTGTATTTTACTTATTATTTTTTTTATGGATGTTACTTATTTTTATGACGAAGCTTATATCTTTGCGATCAAATGGCTAATAAAGAATTATTATTATTATTATTATCATTAAACTGATATTACAAAATACCTAATTAAATTTGGTAAATTTTACAGTAATCACTCCATTATAAACTTTTTTTTACTTACTATTGTAAAGTGTAGATTATTCATTCAGAAAGATGGAACTCCAACAGCATCCAAACTTCAGACTATAATCAACAAAAAATAAAATAAAGTTAAATAGGTCATTACACTCAGGAAGGTTTATTTTATAATTTATAAATAAATTAATAAAAATCCTCAATATTCGGCACATTCTCTAAGGTCAATCACCTATATAATACACAAAATAGGATTTGTCCTAGGTTAATGACAACTTCCCACACAACAGCTTTCGTTACGTCATTGGCTACTTGAAATTCGGTAACCTTTTAAGATTCCCTTTCGTATATTACGTGCGAACATACAGGATTAATTTGCGAGAGGTTTATTAAAAGCACAAATGGCGAGTGCATTTTTTTTTTTTTGCAACAGTATGACTTTCGCTGGAGATATTCTTTTGTATAGCCTCAGGGCAGAATTATCTACTTGAAGGTTTTTTGTCGTGTCATTCAGTCGTCAAGTTTAAAATTTGAGTAGATATGCTTGTGGATGTTTGCCAAAATAATTACGTGCTAAACGTTAAAATTATGGTAATTAGGATTAAATATATGTATACAGGGTGATTCTCAATATATGCGACAAACTTTAAGCGCTGATTCCTGGGGTTATTTTGATCATAAAAGTTCATAAGAACATATGTCCAAAATCGCTTAGTTCTAAAGTTGTACAATGTTTAATAGTAAAGTTAAACATAATTAATGTTTTTATTATAAATTAACAAAACAATTAGTAAAACAAAATTAACTTATACTAACTGTTGAAAATGACCGCCTCCAACTGTAGTATTGACTGACGAGTCCGTTCTAAAATGCCAGCGGTATTTCGAATTGTTTGAAAAGCTGCGATAATACGATTTCTCAGTTCATAGACATTTTCAACGGGAATCGTATAAACTAATGATTTAAGGTGACCCCAGAGAAAAAAGTCCAAAGAATTTAAGTCTGGAGACCGAGGAGGCCACGGTTGTGGACCTCCCCGTCCTACCCACCGATCTGGATACGTATTGTCCAAAAACTTGCGAGCAACTAAACTAAAATGCGCTGGAGCACCGTCATGCATAAAATACATTTGTAATCTTAATTGCAGCGGAACTTCTTCCAGCAGTAGTGGTAGCTCCTCTTCAAGAAAATTGCGGTATACCTCCCCATTTAATCGCATCGGTAAAAAATGTGGACCTATCAAGTGATATCCAACAATTCCGGCCCACACATTGATAGAGAATTGATGTTGATGACGGGCATTCACTAGTTTTGTGCGGATTTTCTTCGGCCCATATGTGATTATTATGAAAATTAATAATCGCGTTTCTAGAGAAAGTAGCCTCCTTGGTGAAGAATATTTGAGCCAAATAGTCAGGATTTTGTGCGATTTTGTGTTGCATCCATTGACAAAAAGCCACTCTTTGCGGAAAATCTGCCGGCAAAAGTGTCTGCACCCGTTGAATGTGATATGGATACAACAGTTGATCTTTCAATATTCTCCAAACTGCGGCCTGACTAATGTTTAAAGCAAACGCAATTTTCCTCAATTTCATTTAGTACCATTTCATCAACTTGTGGCGTTCTCATTGTAGATGGGTGCCCGTTATCAGTCGTCCGTTTTTTAAAATTTCCCGTTTCACTAAGACGTTGGTGAAGACGGGCAAATATTGAATGATGCTGGATGATACGGTTCGGATATCGTTCTTCATAAAGACGTCTAGCAGCACGCGAATTTCCATTGGCAAGACCGTAAACGAAATGCATATCACACATCTCAGCATTTGTGTAATTCATTTTAGAAAACAGAAACTGGCAATAAACTGAATGAATACTCTGACAACTATTGACAAATATTAAAATGACAAATAAACAATTCCCTCTCAACACAATAGTTTTTAAAGAACCAACTGTGATATTATATCGTGTTAGTCAGAGTTCATAATTTATTATAAAACATTCAATAACTTTAAAACCAAACCGTTTTGGACATATACTCATATGAACTTTTATGATCGAAATAACCTCAGGAATCAGCTCTTAAAGTTTGTCGCATATATTGAGAATCTCACCCTGTATATTGAATCACCCAATCGCGACTTGTCTAACTCATGGAAGAGTTTAAGCTACCTTAAAACAGTCTAAGGATTGCTTTACGTCTGGCCTGACAGTATACCTAGTTTTTCAATTAAGGATTGCGCCTGTATTTTTGTAAAATCGTTACACACCATCTTCAATCAAATTCTAAAACATCCAACCTCAGCTCGCCTACGTCCACTCGGTATATATAATTGACGTAGATATGATACAGGGATAGAAGTACGTACAACATGCAACTGGAGAAGTATGCAGCACACGAAGGAAACGGTATTAAATGAAACATCAACTTTCATATCATAACGGTCGTGACAGAATTTACACGGCGCACAAAGTTATACGTATAAAGAACTTCCCTCGGTACACAGTACATACTAAAATAATTATGCGCGGAGCCCTAGTTTATGGGCACCGTTATCGCGTTGTATGCATGTGTATACGCTAGCACTGGAAACTTGAAACGCATTCCGAACAACCGGTGAGGAGGCTATTATGTGTTCCGGAAAGTTTCTGCAATTGACCGATTCCGATGTTATGAACTAGCAGAACGCGGCAGGATGATGTTTAGGAAAAGCAACTTTTGGATTTTTGTCGACGAGAATGAGGGCATCAACATTATGTAGATATTGGCGGATGTAATGTATAATTGAAAATGCGTTAGTCATAAGTGAAAATTAAGTCTGCGAAGATTGCAAGCTTTTTACAGTAAGATATTAACAAATTAATGTATTTTGTATTTATTCTTGGGAAAAAATTCTTCTTAATCGTTACAGTTATTAGATTAGCAGAGATATATTTGGTTCGTTCGAAGCTACAGTTCAGAACCGTTCTCTGATTGAGGCGCGTGCGCAATGCTATTTTTACAGGTTCGGACATTGCAGTTCTCGAATTTCAAATTCGTAGAATTTTAAATTCAACGTTCGGATTGTCAGAACGATTCTAGAACCGTTCAACCAGTTCTTGCTAGGGAGTATTTGAAATTCGGAAGTAATTCTAGACCTGAGCAATGTAATTGAAGACATTTATTAGAGTGTCAAATACTTTGAGATCATTGTTTTAGGTTAAGAGTTGCTTACTTTTGTCATGAATGTAATGAATGTTTATAAAATGCCTTAGGAGTTGCTGTTTTAAGTATACTAGCTCACTGACCTTGAATTATTTACGTAAACTTTAATGCACTTTTAGATATTGGGGTACGTTTAGAATAATACCTTTAGAACGCAATAAATGCGGTGTATTCATACGTAATATTCACCGTGTCTAGCAAGAATTCAAAATGACGTTTCCTTCTATCAGGCCCGGATTAAATAATTTTTGGGCCCTAAACTTTTTGTTTTTTTAAATGATAAAATACGCTTACAGTGTATTTTGTACTTTATATGTCATTTAGTTAATATCTAATGAAATTTACGTCTTATTTCTGATACATCCTGTATATTATTCTTAATTTTTTTTAGAGTTTGGTTATATATCGGTATTTTTTGCATGTTCTACGCAAACGTAATATTTTTTCCATTGCATGTTGTGTGTAAACCAGAAACAAGTAAAAACGAACGTACCTATAAGAAAAGAAAACGCGCTAATTATGATCTAACATTGTGTGCTAAAAGAATCGTTTATATTAGAACAACTAATTTCTAACAAATATTGCCTGAGATATTTTTAAAGGTGTGAAGTAGAGAAGTTCTATTTGTTCTTTATTTTTATAATTAAATGCTGATATTGTATACGTCACCCACGCATCATCGTATCAACAGATTTGAATATATTTATAAGATAAGGCAAAACTATAAAACATTGGCGCTCTTGGCTTTTTTCTATGTTATGTAACGTTCGTATGTACCATCTTTAGCAAATTAAATGCGCATGTAAGCTCCACAAATCTTCGATTATTAATGCAATCGAAGCTGCGGTACTCTGAAATAGTAATTAAAAATTATTTGCAAGCAATCCTAAATTACGCAATACTTGTAGTTCCGGTTGCATAAACAGTCAGAGATTCATCTGGAGCTTCAATTCGCATTTAACTTGTTAAAGATGGTACATGTACCAACGTCAAAATAGGTTATCAATTTCTATTTGCGGCCTTTACATCATAACAAATAATGCTTACAAATCTATATTTGTATCTTCGCATCATTCGATAACTAGAAACTAATTTCAAACTATAACAAACAGCTAAAATTACATTTTCGTATGTCGGCAAGTGCGAATCTTGTTAGACCTCGTCAATCACATATCTAGCCCAAATTATTACAATAAATAAAATGGTGGACGTATCAATTAATGTTTATTGTTCGAACAAACATTAACTCGTTTAATGTTCATATTTGCAACGCGTGCATGTTTGTAGTTCACGAAACAGATTATTATCTTAATTCTGTAGTCATTCCTTATACTGTTGGAGCAATGAGTAATGGTTTGAGGAGACTATTGCCTATGGTAGCCGATCACCACTGCTCGTTATTCGATTTTTGATTTAAAACTATTACATTGCCAAAAAATCGAGTTAAACAAATTATTTTTTGTCACTGAGTATATTTGAACATTTTCAAAAAATCACTTCGCTTGAAAAGTTGCATTTTCTTACAGATCTTTCAAAAATGCGTTCACTTTAACGCATACAATACACTTGCTTTCTCAATACATCCAACTATGTTATCGCCATCAGGGCTTTAAAGAAAATGAAAAGAAAGTTTAAAAAAAACGCACTTAAAAATCTAATATAAGTAATATTGAAACGCTCGAACATATATACAGGGTGATCCTCAATATATGCGAAAGAGAAAGAGAGATACCCGAACCGTATCATCCCGCATTAATCAATATTTGCCAGTCTTCACCAATATCTTAGTGAAACGGGAAATTTTAAAAAACGGACGACTGATAACGGGCACCCATCTACAGTGAGAACTCCACAAGTTGAATAAATGGTACTAAATGAAATTGAGGAACATCCTACTACAAGCACCAGAAAAAATGCGTTTGCTTTAAACATTAGTCAGGCCACAGTTTGGAGAATAATGAAAGATCAACTGTTGTATCCATATCACATTCAACGGGTGCAGGCACTTTTTTCCGGCAGATTTTCCGCAAAGAGTGGCTTTTTGTCAATGGATGCAACACAAAATCGCACAAAATCCTGACTTTTTAGCTTAAATATTCTTCACCGACGAGGCTACTTTCTCTAGAAACGCGATTATTAATTTTCATAATAATCTCATATGGGCCGAAGAAAATCCGCACAAACTAGTGAATGCCCGTCATCAACATCAATTCTCTGTCAATGTGTGGGCCGGAATTGTTGGAGATCACTTGATAGGTCCACATTTTTTACCGATGCGGTTAAATGGCGAGGTATACCGCAATTTTCTTGAAGAGGAGCTACCACTACTGCTGGAAGAAGTTCCGTTGCAATTAAGATTACAAATGTATTTTATGCATGACCGTGCTCCAGCGCATTTTAGTTTAGTTGCTCGCAAGTTTTTGGATAATACGTATCCAGATCGGTAGATAGGACGGGGAGGTCCATAACCGTCTCCAGACTTAAATTCATTGGACTTTTTTCTCTGGGGTCACCTTAAATCACTACTTTATACGACTCCCATTGAAAATGTCGATGAACTGAGAAATCGTATTATCGCAGCTTTTCAAACAATTCGAAATACCCTTAGTATTTTAGAACGGACTCGCCAGTCAATACGACGGAGGATAGAAGCTTGTATTGCAGTTGGGGGCGGTCATTTTCAACAGTTAGTACAAGTTAATTTTGTTTTACTAATTATTTTGTTAATTTATAATAAAAACATTAATTATGTTAACTTACTATTAAACATTGTAAACTTTAGAACTAAGCGATTTTGGACATATGTTCTTATGAACTTTTATGATCAAAATAACCCCAGGAATCAGCGCTTAAGGTTTGTCGTATATATTGAGAATCACCCTGTATACGCTATTAAAATATTCTCCAAAAGCATTTACTATATCAACGGGAGTAGAATATTCTAATCTAAGCCCTCGTATTTAAACAAAAGGGACGAAAATACTAAATATTCGTTCAAGGATTCTACAATGTGGCACAAAAGTATTGTCATAATTTGAATTGGCCGCCATTTTTGCAGATGGCGCCAAATGTCACTGTGCTTTGACTTTTATGATGTAGATATATAGAGAATTAGTTGTCAACAAACCATGGAGCGATGCACATTTTAAGAACGTGGAATTATTATTACTGCTTATTTGACAAATTTTAAGTCTGTTGCTTTAACGCAGCGTGAATATCGCCGTCGTTTTCCTGGTCATCTGTCCACTATTATATAGAAAAGAACAATAAATTACATAAGAGATAACCAACTTCATGAATGTTTGCATCGTTAAATAATTTTAATAATTATTAATCAGAAAGGCGATATACTTTAATTGTATACACAAAACTGAAAGTGAGAGTTTTGATATGACTATACCATGTATCGTAATTGTAAAAAAAAGAAACCCTTTCGCTACCCGTTTGTTCCTAGTGAATGTAAAAAATCAAGCAACAAGAAGCAAACATACATTTTCATTTACTTTTCTGAACACTTTCTCCAAAGTTCTCCACCTCAATCAGGTGTATCAGCAGGCTGTGTGCATTGACTCTAAGAGTGTCAGAGTATCGCTATATACTTCACTAATACACACGTCACACTCAGAAGTAGATATTCTTCGAATACGTCGCTCGTATTAAGATACGTTTACCTAAGGAGAAAGTGAAATTAATAGCGATTTTTTTATAATGTGAGAGATAATCTATGTATTATTAAAGGTTCACTGACTGGGATTTATAATGTGAATAGATTACATAGTTGAAAAAGGCTATATGCATATAGCCGAAACATCTAAATTTTAAATTTCAAATTAAACTATGTAAATCAAGAAAGAGTTTTATTACACATCCGGTACTACCATCAAGAAAACAATTTCCATTATAATATGAATATACTTACATTATAATAGATATTTGCTTTATATTTTAAAATATCCGAAACAATGGTATTGAAATGAACTGCATGTAGTTACAAAGGCATTTTTGAGCAGAAATGGGTAATATTCCAAAGTTGCAAGAATGGTAAGTGGCCGAAGAACTTCAAAATGGAGTGCAATTGAAGCTATTTGGCAGCAATTAAGTAAAACAGTCTGTGTAGAATGAATTAGTCAATACTCAAAATTGTCGAATATGGTCAAGAGATTTTATTTATATTTAAATTGTTAGAAAATATTGTGAAATGTTTTACAATATTTTACAACTAGTAAATATAATAAATTGCATATGATGGAGTAGGCGAAAGTTTTAAACGAGAATTTTTATACTGGGAAACTTTATAGTACTCGGACCTGAAAAAAATGGAAACAAATAGTGAAAAAAAAAATGAAAAAGGAATGATCAATCAACAAGACGCTTGCAAAGTTTATTTTCACCACAGTTGTATATGTTAGTTATGACTTATTCTGCAAATCTCTTTGTTTGTTAATGCAATAACAATTAGGGTACTAGATCAGCATTCAAAATAGAAGCCCATTTTTACTGTCCACTTAAGAGGTATTGACGATTTATTAACCATACGCAATTATACAGTCCATTGTATGGAAATTAGATTCTTGCAGTAATTCCGTACGTGTATAATAGCTTTCCTATTTTGTGCACACGAGATCTTATCGTTTAAATATTAAGTTTGTAAACAACTTCAGCTTAATCTCTTTTTTGTGTGCGCATATATAACTTACCAGGATTCATTCGGTAATTCAATTGCTAACAACAACATTTACATTATGATTGGCTATATTTTGAACGGACGGCAGACACAAAAAAAAGAAATTAATGTTTTGTACAACGCTTTCCTAAAAATAAAATGAAACTTTGGCCAAGACAAACAAATAAGATATTAATTACCTAATAGTGATGATGTTTATGGGGCAATAATTCCTATAATTATCGTAAATAATCAATAAAGGAAATTAATGCAAAATTGCAGCAACATCTGCACTTTTTATCAGGCGAGTGAGAATAAACATATTAATTGAAGGCTATTAAATATTCAGCAATTACTTTCATAAATTGCGTGAAATCATACATCATACAAAGGCGATTTTCTAACTCGTATGGAAGAAAATGTTAATTTTAATGACCCTCACCTTAGGCGATAGACCAGCAAATTTGAAAATAAAGAAAGAAATGATTATGTCACAGCAACTCATATACTGGGTGAGTTTTTTATCTTGAGACAACGAAATATCTTTAAAACACTGCATCAAATCAAAAAAAGATCTTAATAACATTTGTTATAATGTAGGGGGCTCACTGAATGGTGCCACCTAGATCCCCCTCCCCAGAGTGGAGGGGGACAACTTTGAAATCTTCAAATGGAACCCCCATTTTGTATTGCAGATTCGGATTCACACGCCATCAAGTATGTAGTTTTTGTGTGAAACTTTTTTTTCGATTCGTAACAGATTGCGCTATAATCGCAAAAAAAAAAACATGATTGTGAACGTCTAGAAAAAAATACACAAAAAAGAGAAGCAAGCAAACATGATTTTGTGTTTTTTTATTTTAACATAAATTAACATTTCAAGGAGCCATTCAACAACGAAGAACTTTACTTTATCATATCCCATTTAAAATGTAAAATGTGCCGTTCCACTGCGATACATTTATTTATTCGCAATTGGAATGATTGCACACTGACAACTGACAATGAGAAGTGTTTCCGGCGTATTTTTTATTGCGTATTTTTAAATATACAGAGTGTTCAGGAAGACTGGATCTTTTCGTTAGAGCTCTATTTTTGCTTTTAGGAAAAAAATCTTTTCTACAAAAGTCTTATAGAATTGAATGCTGCATAACCTAAAATTATTTTTAAATATACCGGATGTTCAGAAAGACTGGGTTTTTCATTATAGCTCTATTTTTGCTTTCAGAAAAAAATCTTTCCTACAAAAGTCTTATAGAATTGAATGCTGCTTAACTTAAAAATATTTTCAAATATACCGGGTGTTCAGGAAGACTGGGTTTTTCATTATAGCTCTATTTTTGTTTTTAGGAAAAAAACTTTTCTACAAAAGTCTAATAGAATTGAATGGTGTGTAACCTACAAATATTTTTAAATATACAGAGTGTTCAGGAAGACTGGGTTTTTTCATTATAGCTCTATTTTTGATTTTAGGAAAAAAGTCTTTTCTACAAAAGTCTTATAGAATTGAATGCTGCGTAACCTAAAAATATTTTTAAATATACAAGGTGTTCAGGAAGACTGGGTTTTTCATTATAGTTCTATTTTTACTTTTAGGAAAAAATCTTTTCTACAAAAATGTTTTATAGAATTCAATGGTGCATAAGTTAAAAATATGTTTAATTATACAGGGCGTTCCAGAAGACTGGGTTTTTCATTATAACTTTACTTTTGCTTTTAGAAAAAAATTGTACAGATTTCAATGCTGCATAACCTAAACATATTTTAGACTATACAGGGTGTTCCAAAAGTAAGAACAAAAGAAAACTACTTAAAGCGTATTGCACATTAAAAAGAATATGATTTTCAAGTGAATGGACCGACTTCAAAATACCACCTTCCTCAAGTACCACTAGATGCGCAGCATCTAGTAGGAAAATAATAAAAGTCGAAAATAAAAACTCACGTTTTTGGAATTTTCAAAAAAACTAATATTTACCGTATTATTTATACAGAGTGATTAAAAAGCACCGGATCACCTTCTAGAAGGCGCTAAAGAATCATTATTTGACAACAAAAATGCAATCGCAATTTCTTTAGAACTTTTTATTTTTAAAAAAAATGGTATTTATGGGTTATTAAAGATTGCGTTTTAATATAGTATGTTTTGATTATTTGTTGTTACTAAAATATGAAAAATTGAATTTTATAATTAAATAGATCTTTAGTAATATTGTATTTAGCTATAAAATTAAGTTATATGGTTTTGTGAAATATTGTATGTCTGTTTTATCATTAACTGCGTTTTTATGTTTATAAATTTGAATTATTTCAAGTATATTACGTGTTTTTAAATTTGTTTAAAATTGTTATTTTGTTAAAATCAAAGGTACGCTTTTGAGTTATATCTTGTTTTTTTAAGGCTGTAAGATTTTTATTATATTTATGTCCGTTTATTCTATTTTTTAAATATGGTTTTCTAAAAATGGTTTTACCCATATATACACCATTACAATTTTGACAGTTTATTTTATAAACTATGTGCGACGTTTTATTTTTTCAATTTTTGATTTTAATTTTGTATAGATTTGGTTTTGTAGTTTGTTTGTGTTTTGATAGGCAATTTTGTAATACTATGGTTTGAAAATTTGATTTATTTTTTCGGATAAATGTTTAACATTAAATTTTTATGAATTTTGTAATCGCATTTATATTTTTTGCTGATTTATTATAAAAAAAGACAAATTCTTTGTTTGAATATTTTATTTATAAAAGAATTTGGTTAATTATTTTGTTCCAGAATATTTTTTGCTTTATTAATAGTATCTAATCGTAAAACTGGGCTTGTTAATGCTATTGCTCTGTAAGCTAAACTAATAATGACACCAACTTTTTGACATTACTTAATTTTTCTGTTTCTGATAATTTGACATTTTTTTGAATCTATATATAATACATATGTATAATTTAATAAGTATGTCACTTTTTGGATTTATTAATTAATTGACTTGTTTCGACCCACTTATGTTTTTTTGTTTGTGGCTGTTTGAAATAAAATTATCTTTCTATGAACTTATTACAGTTTATACTAAATTGTGATACAATTCATCCCTGCACATGCGTATATAGTTTCTATTATAGCAAGTCTTGTATTCAATACTTGCCAATCTTAAATATTATCAACGTCTATAATTTCGACCAAGAGATTCACGCAACTACCTCGTTATATCAAATGCGCAGTAAGTTGTATTACAGTGTCCGGGAACTGGAACCCAAAGTCAATTTTCCAATTCAACCAGCCGTCGACCTTGAAAAAGGTATAATAGTCGACGTATACAACAACACGTGTAATGTTTACTTGTTCGAGCTTTTTTTGTCGTTGTTTGTGAAGTATATCAATTTGCCGTTAATGATGATGAGAACACGCCAAATAATTTAGCTGAGATCTGTTTGTTAATTGCGTATAGATTGAAAGCGTCGTGATGAAAAAACCTCGTATATGCGATCTTTCTGGAAATTGTAGAGTATCAACAATTAAATTTTCCGAAAATAAAAGTGAGAATGTTTGAGTTCTGATGTTGATACTAATCTTCTTTTTTTAAGTGTTGTAAATTTTGGTTCGGATTTATTAAACATCATTTTAACCTAGAACTAGAAACTGACTTGCTGCTTCGTTAAGTCTTAAGCTAATTAATTTAATTTTGTCGAAATTTGTAATGAATTTTTTTTCCATATCACATATTCATTGCCCGTAAAATAATACTAGACCTATGTATATATGTACTACATACTAATATATAAAATTATGTAACTTTGTAAATGTAAATAAAATTTGTGTTTAATTACAAAAAGGAAAGTTAATAATCTTTCTTTTTCTTATTAGCACATGCATTGTTAAAAAGTAAACGTTTTCTTTTTCTGTCGTTGACACAGAAAACCACACTGTGAAAATGCTAAATTAAAAACAGAAAACAAAATTTATGTTTTTAGTATGTGCGAAGTTGAATTTTATTTATTGTGAGGCTCCGGTTTTATTTGCATTCAACTTTATGTTTATACCTATCATTAAGCTTTTAACTAAACATGATTTTTAATGCGCACAAATATATCAGAAATTTATTGGGAAAGTACATCTTATCTAATTATGTCACGGTTAACCACTACTTCCGGTTAATAAAGGAAATTTAAGGAATGTTTAAATATAATGATCTTAAATTATCAACGCTATAGTATGTATGTATGTATGTAAATAGAAGGGTGGTGTTACACTGCGACCTAAAAGATCTATTGTGTGCCCTATTCTTGCTGCTTTACAGCTGGCCTTCCAATCCTATTCCTTTTAGAAAGTGTAGGATGTCAGAGGCCCAGTCTAGGTAAGTCTCCCTCTTCGATTCACATGCTCCCAGGTACAATGCCTCGAGTTGCACAGTGCTACGCAGTTTGAGAGGAGGTGGATGGATGTTATCCTGTTCCCCAAAATCTGCATTCAGGATTTTTTTCCATCCAAGCTTACTCAGGTGTCCTTTCAGTCTACAATGGCCTGAAAGTATTCCTGTTAATATGCGAACATTGTTCTTACTCAGGTTGACGCATTCTGTAAACCTCTTCTGGTTATAAGTTCCCAGAAGAATTTTACTTTGCCTCATTCCTGGAGATTTTCCCATAACTGGATTTTCTCTGCTCCATTTCCATTTTAGTTTCTTCAGTATTGTACTGCTATTTAACCCGCAAAAGGATTCAGGTCCTACAAAAGGCATTCCAGCCCCTTTTTTTGCGAGGTTATCCGTTATTTCGTTTCCTTCCACTCCTGTGTGACCCGGAACCCACAGGAGGGTTATTTTATTTCTTTTGCCTAGCTCATTTAGTTTCCCTAGGCATTCCCAGACCATCTTGGAGCTGATTTCATATGAGTTCAGCGCTTCGATGGCTGCTTGACTATCAGACACGATGATAATCTCCTGCTTCCGATAGTTCCTATCCATAATGAACTGAACACATCTTCCAATAGCGTGTATTTCCGCCTGAAATATACTTGGGTATTTTCCCAAGCTTCGAAATATGTAGTTCTAGGCCATATATTCCTATTCCAGTTCCTTCTGCCGTTTTGGAGCCATCAGTATACAATTTGATGGCATTTCTATTCAAGCTCAAGATGGTGTTATGATCCCATTCGCTCCTGTTACTTAGCTTTATGGTGAATTCTTTCACAAAGCTAAATTTTTTTAACATATCATACCGGGGCATATCCCTGTTGGATCATCGTCATGAGATTGAGGCCTATGCCTAATCATTCCTTCCTTGACCATTCTTAGTGCGGTTCTTTTCGCCACACCCTCTACTACAATGTGGAGGGGGGCAAGATCCAATACTACTTCAATAGCTGCTATTGGGCAGGTTCTCATAGCCCCCGTTATGCATACACATGCTAATCTTTGCACTTTTGAGGTTAATTCTCGCGGTGGCCAGATTAGTTCTTTTGCTCCATGATAATGATTGGATCTCGTTTATATAAGGTGTAACAGCGGCAACGCCGTGGTCTCTGATAGTCAAATGGTAACAACTTTTGAAATATTGTATATTAGGATATATGCAGGTAGACTAGATCTTCAATTTAAAAATAATAACAGTTGTCATGGAAGCTAAGTTCTGTTGTATTTTTGATAGTTTTGGATTTCGCTCGTAGAACCTTTAAAAATGCCTCTTTTTCCTAGAAGAAGAGCTTCCCAATCTTCTTGAAGATATCTCCTTGAACGTCCCTAATAGGATGTGGTTTGTCCATGACGGGTGTCCGGCAGCCTATGGAAGGGTGGTAACCGACTTTTTGAACACTGCGTTTCCAAACCGCTGGATAGGACGGAATGGAGCTGTCGCATGGCCCCCGCGCTCGCCGGATCTAACCCCTCTCGACATTTTCCTCTGGGGCAATGTTAAGACCATCGTTTATGGACAAGAGAAGCCGGCTACCAAAGAAGAACTGGTAGGTAAAATCCGTCGGGCATTTCAGGAAGTTCGTGGAAACATGGAAAAGGTCAACTGGACTGAGTCAAAGAGTTGTGTTTGGTAGTCCAGGATCGCCATTTTGAGCAGCTTTAAATGTTTACGTCATTATTTGTTTATTAAAATCATTAAAACTTAACCATTTCTGCTTATTATTGTAGAAGTAAGACTGTCATTTAAGTTAATCGTTCCTTAGCAACCATTTCATGCCGAAATTCGAGCCAAATGCGTCCATGATTCATCTAAATTAGTTATATACCGTAACCAGTGACTTTCAGCGCTTTTGACCGTCCATATCTAGAAAACGGTTGAGAATTGGACCTATGTTAATTTTGATACAAGGAATAACCCTATGAAGTTACGCAACTCAACGGGGAGACACACTGTATATTGCCGAAACCTCAATGTCAATTTATTGAAGATTATTTATGAAAGTCTGATCTAAATATTCCGATTTCAGTAATACATCCTTTTCATTTATTTGACACTCCAGGAAGGTCTTTTGAAAAAAATAACTGAAACTTCATCGCATTGATGGTCATAATTTACAAGGTGTTTGACAAATATTTCTGCAAACACCTGGAAAACAATTAGATATGTCGACATTTGCTTTTCAGCAATTGATTGATTCCTCGTTAAAAGACGCTTTAGCGATTTAGATTTTAAGCGTAAATACCTCAGACACCGTTAGATATATCGATACACCAATACGTTTCATAAAATTTCATATCAATAGTTTCAAAATAAATCATAATGTCCTGTATATATTAGTAATACATAATTCAGTAGATAATATCATTCTTGTCAATTATCTATATTATCGCTAATTATTTTTTTAATATTCTCGAATTCCTTGCTTAAGTTTTGTAGCGCAAATTTACATACTTGATACGGAGCGAATGTATCTAGTAGATTACTTATCAAGGTTATAGCATTTTTGACCATCCACATAGCGATGCCGTCCATTTTAATTAGAATGAAATAATTGCTTCTGAATAATTTACCATACTGAAATGGAATTATAGAGTTTGAAGTTTGAATTATGTATTTGCTTAGATATGTAGATACGGTAGATTAAAAACTGGTTTGTGTCGATTTTGCTTTTTCACTTTTTTCCTCTTAAATATTTGAATTTTTTCTGATATTTTTTTTAAATTCAGGTGTACGCTACTAGAAACTCATAGGTAATAAATTAGCATCTAAAATGGCAGATGCTTGTATAACTATTAAATTGCTTAGATTAAATTTAAATCGTCAGATAAGAAAAAAGGTAGGTAAAATGATATACAGAGTGTGTAGATATTCGTGAAAGACTTGTGTACATGACGAGCTTTGTTAAATTCTTTGCTGTTTATCTTAATTGAAAGACCTTCTATCTTATATCTTGCGTCTGCACGAAGTCTGGAAAGTTTCAATATTTAGTTATATAATTAAATGATAAGTACTCTTCAATTAACAAAGTGAATATTATTAAGAAATGAGGATTACGCTAACCACAATTTATAGTTAATTCAATGCGATTATTATGTTTGAATTACTTTTTTTTACAAACCTAGCAAAAAAACATTCGTAAACATTATTATTATGGAGAAGTTTTCTACCCATATAGTTACGCTTAATAGGTATATGTGTTACAGCCATTGTTGTAAAGATGGCGCTTCTCTTATTTCACTCAAACACCGTTATAAAATATTGATTTAGTGCATTTACCAGAAAAACATTGTATACTGGTGAAGGAGAATTCGCAAAAGTCAAATACAGAACAAAATAAATTAATGAGATCAAAACTTCTCAAATTAAGGACCCTTTATTCCCTGATTTAGCAGTCCAGGTTTACTGCACGCAAAATGCTACTGAAAATTCACTATTGCATTTGCGGTAAGCAATATGCATCAGTTTATGGTCCTTTTAGGGGGTAGATTATGTCAACAAATTGTGCAAAAAAACTATATATTATGTTTCAAAAAAACACATTATACAGAAAATAATTATTTTTAATTAAAATACAAAACGACATTAAATTTAATTCCAAAAATACGAAGAGAAGTAGTCTTCTGTAGCTGTACATGGAAATGACGATAATTTCCTAAAATAAATATTTAGATTTTTATTTTTTCATGTAGTTTAAAGGCTGAAAGAAAAATTGAATTTATAATATACAAGAACGGGGGTGAGAAAAAAATTGTATTTTTTAACCCCCTAATCAGCTGGTGGGTGCGCCACTGTTATTTTTGCAGCCTAAAATGTGCGACTGCTAACAACGAACTTTTTGATCTTTAGCCGATCTTGATATCTTTTCTCGCGTTTCTGAAATATTGCAAAAAATGTGTTTTTGGGGGAAACTTTGAGCCCCCAATACACTCGTCAGATTCCCAGAAACAAATACGGGACGCTAAAAAAATACGTGTCAAATATTTTTCGGTGCTTTCTACATTCCTATCAATTTTTTTTTCAAAATCGAAGATGCCTTTCCTTGTTAGTGCCTTATATGAAATTTGATAGCCGTAAAATAAACGTATAAAATATTTTAGTATTGATTGATTTCTCATAAAAAAAAATCATTTTTTATTAGAATATAGCACTTGGCATTTTAAGATACCTTTTTCACATCAATGCTATAAAACAACTCTTTGGCATTTGTTAGCAAGTTGATCGAATTTAAAAATCGCCCAAATTTTATTTTGGTATCTACATTATAAGCACATCGGGAAATCTTTAACACCGTTGTACATTTGTTATCTGCAAAGCGAGTGCCAACATAGAGTTGCATTAAACAAAAATGCGCATGCAAATAAGTTATGTTTTTTTCTTTTCTAGCGTATTCCAACGTTAATGATACATAATTAGCCTAGAAATTGTGTTGCAAAAATCATCTACTATTTTTGCAAGAGAAAAAAAAAAAACTACGTTTTATAATTATCCATAAAAACATACTTTTAAAAGTGTTATTAGTTGTACAATGTTGCAGTTTGTGTGCCGTGCATGTTATAAGCACCAAAATTAGTGGCAATTTATTTCTTTCTGTATAAAGAAGAGAATTGAGAAGCTAAATGACTCAATCGGCAACTAAAAGAAATACCAATGGTTAAAAGGACAAAGGAAAAAAAATATTTGTGGCATGAGCTAAAAATATCGACCAAGAAAGTGTACTGAAGCGACAAATATAAAGGGTGGAATTCTTCCAATCTTCCGCTATAGCTTGCCATATACAGTGCGTCTAAAATGTTTGGAAATACGCAAACAATAACGTAATTAATGTTGAGAAAATCAGAAAGCATGTCAATTAATGTTTTTTTTTAAATCTTTTATAACAACAGTTTTTTTTGCAGTGACCTTGAAAAGTTATGGCTTTTTTTTTTTTCCAAATGGCAGTATAGCATTTTCGCTTCAGTTTCGGATAGAGGCTATCATTCTCTAAATGACACTCAAAAATACTTACACCTTACCATACCATACCTACCATAAGAAATTATCTGAAAAAAAAAGCCTAAAAATTATTCCAAAAATTAAAAAAAATAAAAGTGCTTTGGTAGAGTTTATTTAATTGGAATTTAATGTATAAAAGATAAAAAAAATATAAAAATTTCTAATGCTTACCCCAAAATCACTGCCACAGTATACAACCAGTAGGTTCGTACAACAGGAGTTCGCAAAATCTTTTGTTCTTTTGTGGTCCGTTTTCAATTACCTTCAACTAGCCTAGTGCATCCCTGTAAAGCTGTTGCCGGAATTTTTAAACTGTGGTCACATTTGTTAGCAGCTGATTTCAAATTATTTTATATTTTGTTGTTGTTAAGTTATCTGCGCGGAAAAAGTACTTTTTTTACAATTTTTTCAACCGTAACAATGCACTGAGAGAAATGAACTGGTTATTTCACATTTTCGTAGTGTCACGAATTTGAGCATTGATTAACCATGTTGCATTTAAGTGATCATATGCACCTATTTAAACAAACATATTATATTGTTGTAACACTTTAGAGTTATTAACAAGATTATAGTGTTCAGGCGTAACCAATATTTTATTGTTGGTTTAAATCCCACAAATTGTCGATTTGACATTTGAAAATGTGTTCTTTAAGTATTTACTATCGTTTTAACTCAATGAAATGTCATATTTAATACTATTACATATAGGTGATCGCACATGCGTATAGTCAGTCAGTATCCAATCTCCGTAGCAATAAGACCTATGTTTGTAAGTTTCCGTAACATTAATATTGAATAATAAAGATAATAAAATCATCGCGCAGTATATATTATATATATGTAAACATGGCGCAGTCAGAATGAAAAACAAACAAATACAAAAAATCAGTGAAAGGAAGAAAAAGTGCAACAAATTATAAAAAAAAAGTGTCAGAAAGAAACAAAACAAATGGAGAATATATCTCAACCCGAGAAGGTGAAAATGGAAGGCGATCTAGCAAATAATTGGAGGCAATTCAAAGAAGTGGGAATTATATTCTACCGCGAGTGGTCGCAGTGGGAAAACAGCCGAAATACAAGCAGCTATGCTGTTACACTGTATAGGAAAGGAAGTTCGAAAATTTTTAAATAATATTGAAATTACGCTGGAAAACACATCGATCGACAGCTGGTGCAGGAGCAAGACAGAAGACACGTTCACCCAAGGCGCCGCCGAGGATGGAAGATCATTGGAAAGAGGTGTCCGGCAAATTCAAATAAGATTGTTTGTAACGCATTCGAACAATTCTAGAACAGGTCGGTGTACACGTTGTAATTTTACGCATGCGCAAAAGTTGTCCAGCTTATGGTAAAATATGTCATAAATGTAACCTAAAATCATTTTCTCTAATTGTTTAAGTAAATCGTTTAATATGATAGAAACCAATTCCGTTCAAAAATAATGATATGTGGTGGATATTTGGTTAAATGTTGTTATTAAGTTTTATTGTGAAACGTTAAATTGTACTTTCCTTTCAAATGTATGAATAAAACCTTATAATTTTTAGTTATGTTATTAAGCTAATATAAGTCTAGTATACAATGCAGTAAATGTTTTTCTTCTATTACCTACTATAGTCTTCCTAATTAGGCAATATAGAGCTATGGGTTGCTATCAATGGAGTAATTGCTGAATGTGCGGGCGGATTTTTAATTTCATGATCCATCGATACGTATATCTCTATTTAATACATTAATGATAAAGTAATCGATGATCCATCGATGAAAATAAAAACTCGCCCGATCAGTAACGTGATTTTAAGCAAAATCGAAAATGGTTCACTAACAGAAAAATCTTTTCGTATACCACCTAAAGGTGTTGAATTAGATGCAAATAGTCATTGGATGATACTACAGGTAGGTAAATGAAACAATATAAGTTTTGAATCAACATTTTATAGTGCTAAACCAATTATAAAATTATAGAGACAATTATTACTTCGTGTGTCTACAACAAGTAACTGTGTGGGATAATGGTTTATATATTCAATTAGCAGGTAGAAATTGTTAATGGAAATTAAGTACATGTTCAAAGAATCACGCGTAGTCTGTTTCTTATAACACTTATTATATTCAGTTAACTAACGCAATTAACATTTTTTTTACGTATTGCATTAACCAAAAATATCATTGCTCATATTGAAAAAGAAGAAACTGTGCAATACACCATTTTATTAGTTAATACAACACTTTTTTTCTCTCGGTGTGGCATTTACTCATTTGGAAAAGTGTGATATGTTGGAGTTGTACTTGCTGTTTAACAAAAATTCAGATGGAGCGCTCGAACGTTACATTCAGCAATTTCCTGACCGTGATGTACCAGACCGTCGCTATTTTTTGGAAGGAAACTTTATCGAAGATTAAGAAGCAACGAAACAATTTTTATAAAGAAGAGGAAAAAAAATTATTTTATACTATCACAAGAGATAGAAATAAATGTGTTAGCATATTTTCAGGTACATCCAAATAAGTCTGTAAGGGATTTGTCCAGAAAATCAGGTATTTCTCGTAGCACGATCCATAAAATTTTGAAAAAAAAATAAATATGTTCCCTTTAAATATCAGCCTGTTCAAACTCTACTTTTGGGCGATTATCAAAGACGATTAACTTTTGCCTCAATGGTTTATCATGCTTTTGAAGAAATCACAATTTCTTTAGACACATTTTATGGAGTGATGAATTTAACTTTTCTAATCGCGGATGTTCAATAAAGAAATAATCATTACTGGAGTCGTGAAAACCATTTGTTGTTTATACTTGTAATCCCCAACACCGATTTAGTTTAAATGTTTGGTGTGGTATAATCGGATCCCGAATTGTTGGGCCATTTTTCTATCGGGGTTCTTTAACAGGAGAAAGATATGTAGCAATATTGACAGAAATTTTAGAAAATATTCCGGATGAATTAAATTTGGTAGACAGAGAGATTATTTACTTTCAACAAGATGGAGCGCCCGCACATATTCACCGTGACACAAGTGAGTTATTAGAAAGATTATTTGCAAATAGATGGATTGGCACAAATGGTCCTCCTATTCAGTGGCCCGCGCGTTCACCTGACATGACGCCATTAGATTTCTTCTTGTGGGGAGCAGTAAAAAATCAAGTGCACAAACATAGATATACAACAGTGGATGAGCTTCAGGAAAGAATTATTTCCAACATCATTGACGACATCGACGGTAGGACAATTTTAGGAGCTACTCGTGATGTTCACAGAAGATTGATAAAATGTATTGAAATGGAAGGAAGAGGTGTCTTTGAATATTTATTTTGAGTAATTTTCTTGACTATTTTTGTATTTATTGTTATTTATCTATTAAATTAAAAGCTTTAATGAATGTGACGCTTTAATTTTCCATAGCCATATCAATTTCATGCAATCAAAGCAAATATAAAGATTTCTTAGTAACTACTTTATTTGACATTTTTTGCAGTTTGCGATTCTCTTTTAAATTGCAAAAAAAAAACAAAATATACAGGACGTCCCATTTAAAAAAAAATAATTTTGGACGAATATCTAGGAACGCGACGCTCAATTGTTTTTCTGTTTTCGCAATTGTAACCGCCATAAAAACTAGTGCTATTTTGTCCATTTGACCGATTCTGTACCTCCAAAGATAACAAAGTTATCAATAGTACACACTTAAGTGTGGACACCCGGTATATATGTTGCAACATTTGCACCGATCACTGCATAAAAATACGAATAACAGAACTACGTAAATTGCCCTAATTAAACGAAACCAGTTTCTTTTTAAAATGTCACTAGATTCAATATAGGTACGCAAATTATATCAATTATTCGAATAACGTATGTATATGATGTTAAAACGCAGGTGGCAAATTGAAACTTTGACATTTTAAATATCAGAGACACAAAAACGCACAAATTTAGTATGCAAAAATGTTGTTTCTTCACGTTCAACATATTTCTTTTCATATCTTCAGTACCCTATATATACATACTATCATTATTGACGTCATTATCTCACAAAACCTAATCAAGTCTTTGGAACATTTCAAGCACGAACGCAGAATATGAGCAGCTTGTAAAAATACCACCACAGACAAGACTTTTATCGGCAAGCGTGTGATATAATTTCACGGTGTTTTATTAGACTTTATCAAAAGGTTCGCACGGGCAGCTTTTGCCATTCCCGCTGTGAACGAGGCGTGTATCCTAAGCTGATTATGAGGAGGTCCGTGCTAGGCGCAACAGGTTTTGTTATATTGGTCAAACAGCTCTTGCGCCCTTGAACATGGAAACTCGCAATATTATATGTTACGTGACATTATGGTCTATATATATACGTATATACGAGCAGAAATTTATTTTGTGGGCTTCAAAACAAAATAATAATAGCCTGCACGTGTTTAGATCAACAACATTTAATTTGTTTTGGATAACCGGCGAATCGTTCGTAAAGTATAATTTCGGTATAGTAAACAAGATTATTAAATTTGCTTAATTATTTAACAAAACAGCCTGATTGCAACGGTATAATGAAAATAACTATAGCAAATAATTGTTCTTAAACACATATTTATCGATTAGGAGGGGGTATTTACTCTAACACAGGATGAGCATGTCAGTGGATAATACTTAGAATACTTTTTCTGTTTTTTTTTTTTTTTAAGATTAATCTACACACAAAAAAAAAATCTATTATCAATTTGAATATTTTTATTTATTCAGAAATCGAAACTTAATATATATTTAAATGAACTAAATCTTGTTGGTTAGAACATAAGAGTAAATTCTCTGAAAATACAATATACTCTTAGAATAAATAATATAAATATTTGCATTGAAGTATACTTCCTCCAAATGAACATTGTTAATGTTGTAAGGAATGAATCTATGCAATCATAGTGAGAAAGTCTGTAGATTCAAAATAAAATCCCTTAAAATACGTTTGGTATAATGAATTACTATATAAAATTATTAAATGCTTTGTACTGAAAACTTGAAATATCAAATTGAAATTACCATAATATTGAAACATTTGAAACGAATTTTACCCCACCATTTATTGCACTAAAACTTATCTGTCATTGGTTCCCTCTTTTTTAGGGGGGTTTAGGGAGTTTTGCATATACAAACATTTACTTGGCGTCACTTTTTGATTGACCAGCGAATAATATTGTTGGTTGTGAGTGTATTAAGTAAATCTAAATGGATACCCCAGCCGTTTCACAGCTACTTAGAGAATGGGGTGGAATGGGGCTGATGCACAGATGCTACCATTAAAATATTCGAAGGTAAATACATACGTGTTATCTAATATTAAAGGATTACTGGCTTAAAAAACTTTGAAATAATACTTAGAGTCAACGCCATTATGACGATAATATATTAACATGGTAGGTGTGTACATTAACAAACATATGTAGGTATTTACTAGTTATTAGTTTTCAGAAGGCAATACCAGCAAATTATTATACTAATTGAAATTATATCAGTAACCAACGCCGACTAGATACCAGGCCCAGGCATTGACTGGGAAGTATCCCGAAAACACCGGCCGCAATGACGGATACGCATAACATCTATACCTCTACGCATCAATATCCCGTGCGCACTCCTGGAGTATCCCGATACGCTACCTTCTCCCAAACATTGTAAAACTATAAAGTATGACAGCAAATTTATTTAATTACATAATATTTCTTTATTTATTAATTTTTCACCACCGAGGTTTTATGGTGCTACAGATACAAAATTAGTAGGCAATTATTACCCTTGAATAGTAGAAATGCTTAGATTAAGCAGGTAAGTATTATCAGTTCAATATACTTATATTTTGGAAGCAAATAATGGCAATACTTCAAATAATACTTTTATATACTTCTATCAAGTGTACATAAATTATTAAGGCATAAATATGATTGAGTTTCCAGTTGAGAAAATCTATTTGCTCAAATCTAAAATAATTATTTTTGTGGTGAAAATATTATATGTTCATAATAATTTTAGTATATTGATTACATTTGAACTAAAAAATTGTTTTGTCTAACAAATTCACGGTTTGGAAACTGAACAAACTTTATTCTCTATATAAATATATCATCTTCTTGCTTATATAGGAAGTTATGTTATATTCAATGCGATACATTTATATTCAAATAGAGTGTCAAACCCTTTGAGTAAGAAAAGCAGTTTCTTGATACAATAAACATTGATAATTTATAGTAACGATTATTAATGAATTCAAACAGCTTTTAATTAAGTCAAATACGCCATAATATGTATAGTCAAAAGCGGCTCAATGTTTTAAGCTGTTATATCGCCGTTTTAGTTCGTTTTAGGACGCTATACAGTCATTATACTTATTTTTTTAATGCTTTTTCGAAATATTGTATTTTGTATTCTGCCTACAACAATGAAATTACATATATTTAATGAAATATATGCACCAAATATGTTAATTTTATTTAAATTTTGTGACAATTTTTTCTTAATTATTATGTAATTGTGAAAATTATTGTCCTTATCATCACGTATGTATGTGATACCGTTTACATGCTTATGAGGTTTCGTAGATACCGTCCTTTATTGGGACTACCCTTAACACCTGAGTGTAGACGTGTGCTTGACCAATGCTGACTTGATAACAGGCCTAGTACTTGAAGTGGGAGATACCCCGAGAGCTAGAAGTTAGGTGGAGGGGGAGGGGGGCAATCAATAACCAGAAGTTTTACACTAGTGATTAAATAGACAGATATCTATCCTTTTTCAATCAACTCTTGGCGATGTTTTGAATGGTTCCGCATTACTATATTTCGTATGCAGACTCGTGGCGTCGTTTGCGAACTGCGTTTAACGAAAATTGATATACGAAAGATCTCTCAGAAGAGCGTGTATCTGAAAAGAAAATAACTGAGAAGGCCTAAATTTGTGTAGCTTCCTTTCGCTTTTACTAGCAGCTTCTTTAATATTAATACTTTTAACATAATTATTTAGAAACCTATTTAGGGTGTATAGGTAAATAAATAAAAGAAAGTATATTTAAAATAAAAATCTTCGACAAAACAATAAAAACAAATTAATGAAAAATAATGTTTATAATACACACTTAATTAAACATACTGATGATGCGCGATGGTGATGCGCAAAAATTATATATTATTTACATACCTCTTGTGAGCATACCTAATATACTTATACCATGGTATCTAGTATCGTATCAGTGTTAGTCGAGTCTTAACGCGAGATAATACAATTCTTCCTTAACTTTTTACGCATTGTAAATGTAATACAATGTCGGGCAATGTAGAAAATCCCAGAAAGCGACCATTGTTTCATAATCTAGAAAAGTATATCGGTGAATTCCAGAATTTACATTATAGTGGTGCCAGAATAGTTTGTGCAGAGTACGTAAACAGTTATTGTGCTGACACACATCGGACTACGCATTGGTGGTGATGTATCTGATCCGTTATCTACCTATAAAGATTGTTTTAATTAAGTGTGTATTAGATCCGTAGATGTTGAACGGTATTTTTCAAAATATAAGCATGTTTTATCATCGGTTTAGTAAGAAAATCTTGAAACACTTAATGCTACAAACTTTACAGCAATCTTCTACCATTTCTGCTACTTAAATAAGGTAAAGTGCTTATATATAATACATATTTGTAGTTAAATAAATAAATAATTTTGTTCTTTCCCGGCACTGTATTGTACAGTGTATTCCACGTAACTGGTTCATTAAAAGTTTATGATGTTCTATTATTTACTTATATTTGAGATTTTAACACCAGTATCTATTCGATTGGAACTATAAATGCAAAATACCTTAACCAAAATATCACTTCCGGTTGACCGGAAATGGATGTCAACTTTCTTATTTTAAATAGAATGATATAATTTTTTATTCATTTTTGGATTCTACAACTATAATCACGTCAGTTTACATTAGCTATTCCTATAGCTACATGTTGCCCTTTTTGAGTTATTAAAGCTTTCCTTTTTTTTAGTCATAATCATTGCATCATTGAGAAATTAATATCTCGGTTGAAACTGCAAGTAGAGACTCCAAATTTGCTATGTTATGAATGTAGATATTACTCTAAGAAACGGTAAGCACACTTTACATTCTAATATACAGGGTGTTCAAAACTGAGGAACAAATGCAGAAAACTCAATTTTTTTAAATAGAACACCCTGTATTTTAATTCGGAATTAGGAAGTAAATATCATCCCCTATCACTTCATATGAGCATTCCCTATACCTATCTTTAATAGATTTTGAGTTATGAGCGACTTTTTGTTAAACAGACTAACTAGCCCTATCTTTAAATGTTTGTAGCTGGCTCTGAAAGGGATTCACGTCAAATTCATGTATTGGTTTTGAATAACCATACAAGAATGTCTGTTCGAATAGTCATTTCTATTAATATTGCGTTGTACGAAAGTGTAATTACATTGATATACATAAACACTTTTGGTTACTCAATGAATTTGACATTAATCCCATTCAGAGCCAGCTACAAACACGCAAAGATAGGGCTACTTAGTTTGTTTAACAAAAAGTCGTTCATATCTCAAATTCTATTAAAGATAGGTATAGGAAATGCTGATATAAAGTGATAGGGTGATATTTACTTCTTAATTCCGAATTTAAAAATACAGGTGTTCTATTTAAAAAAAGAATACTTAGTCTGTTTAACAAAAAGTCGCTCATATATCAAAATCTATTAAAGATAGGTATAGGGAATGCTCATATAAAGCGATAGGGGATGATATTTACTTCCTAATTCCGAATTAAAATACAGGGTGTTCTATTTAAAAAAAATGAGTTTTCTGCATTTGAAAATATGTCACTTTGTTCCTCAGTTTTGAACACATTGTATGTTAGAATGTAAAGTGTGGTTACCGTTTCTTAGAGTAATATCTACATTCATAACATAGCAAATTTGGAGTCTCTACTTGCAGTATTAACCGAGATATTAATTTCTCAATAATGCAATGATTATGACTAAAAAAAAAAGAAAAACTTAAATAACTCAAAAACGGCAACAGTAGCTATAGGAATAGCTAATGGAAACTGACGTGTTTATAGTTGTAGAATCCAAAAATTAATAAAATATTATATCATACTATTTAAAATAAGAAAGTTGACATCCATTTCCGGTCAACCGCAAGTGATATTTTGGTTAAGGTATTTTACATTTATAGTTCCAATCGAACAGTGGTGCCAAAATCTCAAATATAAGTAAATAATAGAACATCATAAACTTTTAATGAATCAGTTACGTGGAATATTCTGTATACTTGTGTTAAACGTTAATGTCACGTACATAAAACTTAGTACTGACCTGGCGCGCAGACGAAAGTTGACCACTCTATTTATAACGGTGCAAAATTAGGGTTTATATGCCTGGCATGGTTATTTTACATTATTTTCAACATGCTAAAACCTGTTTTATTATAATAAAAACAAACATATTATGGTATATGGCTGCTCAGTAGAAACACCACAAATTATGATTAATCGGTTAATTGTAGTAAAGATAATGATGATTTATTATTGCCAATGAAATTTGGGAAGTTTGATATAATAACAATACGCATAAGAAAACCATCGGACACATCATTGACAAATTTCGACATCCAAACTTTCTAAAACTACAAACCGCAACATCTTATTTTCTAGTATCTATATAATAGAAATACAACCCAACACCGAAAGCAACCATTCTGAACTTGAATCAGCCCAAGTTATCACGCACACAAAAGCATGAATCACTCAACTCCCATTCATTGATTACGCACAACGTCACTACACACAGCTACTTTATCGTGATCACATTCGCCGTATTCGATTCATTCTTTTGTTTTTCGTTCGCCGATCACGCCCTCTATCGAACGGCACCAGCAGCCTCGACCTGTCCTCTGTCCTCAGCAACAACGACAAAAATAAAAAGCCAATATGTATGTTTTACGCATTCGTGAGAATACTTCATCAATCTAATTAAGAAAATTAAAATTGACTGGATCTCTAGTGGGCGTCGTATATAAAAGGAGCCAACGTTATTAACAAATGAACATAGCCGTGACATTCCTGATGATGTCTGCAGCATTTGTATGTATAAATATGGATAGCGTGGGTGCCATGTAGAAGGCAATGAGATCCACGTTTTTCTTCTTACCAGCTGATCCGTGCTTAGAAGCGAATGAAACCGGTGGTAGGCGAGATCCATTCTATGTATGTATACAATGGGATATCTGGAATAGCGTGGATTGCAAATTTCTGGGGAGAACACTTGCGTTGATTAAGATTTCGCGTTACTTAGCGTATAGGGACGAAATTGATGTTTGTTTATCCGTTTGTTTGTGTTATAGATATTGCGTTATTACGCACACGCCAGTTCTTAGATTCTAATAATTTTATAAATTCGATCGGAAGGAAGATATAGTTTATTTACTATAGGAAAATCGCTGGAATTAATTATACGCGAGTAAAGGAAGGATGTATTATTTTAGTTTTTCCATGAATAGAATTCTTATTATTAAGATTAAAAAAAAAATGATTTGTTACTGCTGAAAAGAATTCCTGTAACTGAGAAAAACGGTTTTGATATTTTTTTTATTAAGAAATTTATATTAACACCAAATAAAATCAATATTTGGAATGCGAGTATATCACATTTTTGTAATAACAATATTTTTGTATTAAATATTTCGCTTCAATAGCAAATGAGCAATCGAACACCGAAGTTCACCTGCAGGACTCTGTACACTGTAAAAATTACAGTAATTTTGCCATGGTAAATCAGGAATATTACATGTAATAACGTTGTGAATTTACCACAATAAATCATGTAAATTTTAACTAACAGCTTCTTGCGGGTTTCGCCGTGTGTCAAAACTTTCGTTCGACGTTTCGCTGTTCATACTGACAGCTTCTTCAGGATAACTGAACTGAGTTCAGTTTCAAAAAGTTTTGACACACGGCGAAACCCGCAAGAAGCTGTTAGTTATAGTTACACCGGCCGTGAAAGCCTACGCAGTGTTATCGCATGTAAATTTTGTTTTACATGTTTTTTCTATGATATTTAACATGGAAAAGGAAATTTCGGTAAAATTTATAGCTTTTTTCATGTAAGTTTAAGATGTAACAAAAATTCAAAAAGAAAATACAGGAAAAAACATGTACAATTTTGTATTTACTCTCAAAATTTACTTAAAAGTGTAAAATTGACATTTTTTTTGGGTATTTAGTGCACTTTAAAAGTAATTTTACTAGTGAACTATTAATTTGCTGTAAAAATATGAGGATCTTTTATATTTATTTGTTTTACTGAATTTTCGGGTAAAACTATAGATATCATGGAAAAATGCGAAATTCATTACGCCGCAATGTGATTGGTTATTGGATTATTTATCTGTGCGCGTAGGTAATTCTATTCGTTGTCGAACTTATTAATGGCTCAATGATATCATGGTACGTCACAAACAATCGTAGGTTTCGCGTAAGCGTGTTCATTCTAGATCCCTGGTTGAGCGATTCAGTATGACCTATTAGGTGCTATAAAAGAATTAGGCAAGTTGCTTGCTCTCTTGATAAAAATCCATATGAAAATTACTTCAGTGTTCGGTAAATATAGAGTTCATATAAATATTAAGTACATATGAATTTTACAGTACAATCTTTGAAAAACACATCAGCATGTGAAATTTACTAGATGGTAGAAATTTTACCTTATGAAGCAAATTTACCTGTAAAATTGTAGGCAACTTTGTTACCAACGATTTTACATGTAATTTTACTGCAACTTTTTTTACAGTGTATATACATATAGGGTGTTTCCTATCCTCTGTGGCAAAATAAATGAGGATACTTCCCAGCAAGTTTTAAGACGTAATAGTGTGGTATAATTTTTTTTTTTGAATCTCGCTTCGTTTTCGAGATACAGGGTGCTAATTTTTATTTTTTTTTTTTTATTAATTAATGCCAAACGATATTCTAATGATAAGGGTTAGAGCACTTTACTCTGATGGGTGAATCTTAAACTTTACTAATTGGTCCATTGGCGGAGATCTAAGTAAAAAGTACCTTATTTTTGCCCTGTTAAATAATCGAAATTCATATGGCACATGATGTAAAAATTAATTTTAACAAAATTACGCCTTTTGCATTTTTCTCGTATCTGTGACGGTTTTAGAGAGAGAAAAAAACATGTTAATTGCTAATGTCACACTGTGCACAACGTCAAGTAGTGTTGACCAGTCTATGTTCTTTCTTCCTTTGTCTGACATCGAAGTCATTAAAATTATTAAGAAGTTAAAGTTAAAAAAAAGTCGGTGGGTGTTCTGTGACTGTACTGAAGTCATGCAATTCAATCATTGCATTCTTGAGATGCAAAAAATATAGATAATTATAGACCCGTTCTTATTTTAACCACTCTATCTAAAATATTTGAGAAAGCAATATTGTTCATCGCACAACAGAGTACTATAATAAATTCAAATTATTTTCTAGTAGTTAGCATGAGTATAGGCAGAGGGTCTTGAACCGAGACAGCATGTACTCAATCTGTGCAATGTATTAATGATCTGTTAAAGTTGCTGTACTTCTTTTTGACCTGTCAAAGGCTTTTGATTCGGTGGATCACTCTATTTTGTCCTCTAAGTTGCATAATTTGGGAATTAGAGGGAATATTAACGAATGTTTATTATCTTATCTTTCAAATAGAAGAATTCGTGTCAAAGTAGACAATACAAGTTCGAATATCCACTCGCAAACAACAGGTGTGCCGCAAGGTTCCGTGCCTGTGCCATTGCTTTTTTTACTCGTCGTTGATAAAACCTTCCTGATAACATTACCTGTGGAAATGTATTTTTATACGCGGATGATACATCGATAGTGGTCCCAGGCGTAGATCTGATACACTGAAAAGAAATCTGCTAAAAACTCTTAATGACTAGTAACATGAGCCGTACTAAGAGATGACCATGGGAACAATGCGAATCGTCACGTACAGCTGATAAGAAGAATACCAACTTGTTTTATTTTACACAGAATAGTTTGTTTCTTTTTGTAATTTGCGTTCAATAAAAGCTTTTGTTTTTAAAAATTCTTAACTCGAATCGAATCATTTATTTGACTTTCATATTTGGTGTTATAAAAATAAGTTAGTAGTTAACACGGAAAAAACCAAATTGATTTTGTTCAACCAAAAACCAAACAATAAACATTTCTCTGATGTTAAAATAATTTATAACTATAACCTGTTAGAATGCACTTTAAACGTGCACTTTCTGTCAATTTTGTTTTATCCAAATTATTATTTATTAGAGTCTAATGTTGGATTAAAGAGTTATTTTTCGTATTTTTATTGTCGACCTCAAACGATAGATTAAATTTATTAACATATACTAAACGAATTACCAACAAACTTAGATTTTGTTACTTGGATTTTTATTATTTATGTACATTGTAAACTACATCATCGTTTATTTTATAGATTATATAGTTATTAACTATGAATGAAATATAAAATATATAATGATAATTCTAAAATTTACATAGCCATAAGTAAAAGTATAATAAGAAAGCGTCATATGTTATACGCAATACGCATTATATCACACATCACATGCTCCAATATTCCCGAACAGAAAAAATGACCTTTTTTATCGACTCTTTGTATGATGTATGTATTTACCTGCGGTTGTACTGAAAATTTATGTTACGCAAAACAACAGCTGTATTGCGAGGCATCTCAAACTGCGTCTGATTGCCATTGCTCACCATAACATAATGTGAACGTGTAATATTATTTAATGTAGGTGTAGTGAAAATAACTTTTTATAGTGACACATTCTATTGGTTTGTTCGAACATGCAGTTTGCGAACGGTTCACGATCATGTGAACCAATCAGACAAAGCGACTTTTTGTTAAACAGACTAAGTAGCCCTATCTTTAAATGTTGTAAACTGGCTCTGAATGGGGTTAATGTCAAATTTTTCTGACTAACCATAAGTGTTTATGTACATATATCATTGTAATTACACTTTTGTACAACGCATTATTATTAGAAATGACTATTCGAACAGCGACATTCTTGTATGGTTATTCAAAGCATAATACATGAATTTGACATTAATCCCATTCAGAGCCAGCTACAAATACGTAAAGATAGGCTATTTAGTCTGTTTAACAAAAAGTCGTTCATATCTCAAAACCTATTAAAGATAGGTATAGGAAATGCTGATATAAAATGATAGGAAATGATATTTACTTTCTAATTTCGAATTCAAATACAGGGTGTTCTATTTAAAAAATGAGTTTTCTGCATTTGAAAATATGTCATTTTCTGCCTCAGTTTTGAACACCCTGTATGTTAGAATGTAAAGTGTGCGTACCGTTTCTTATAGTTATATCTGCATGTACAACATAGCAAATTTGGAGTCTCTACTTGCAGTATTAACCGAGATATTAATTTCTCAATGATGCAATGATTATGATTAAAAAAAAAGAAAAACTTAAATAACTCAAAAACGGCAACATGTAGCTATAGAAATAACTAATGAATACTGACGTATTTATGGTCGTAGAATCCAAAAATGAATAAAAAATTAAAAATCATTCTATTTAAAATAACAAAGTTGACATCCATTTCCGGTCAATCGGAAATGATATTTTGGTTAAAGTATTTTACATTTATAGTTCCAATCGAACAGATACTGATGCCAAAATCTCCAATATAAGTAAATAATAGAACATCATAAACTTTTAATGAACCACTTACGTGGAATACCTGTATATATTTTAAATTTAAAAAGAAATTAGACAATATAAATTTGTAAAAACAAACTATCTTTATTTCTTTTTTTATCTGATTTAAATTTCGTTCGAGGTACTTCATCTACAGCAATATGTAAGGTTTGTTCCTTGGTGGCACACTTTCTATACTACAGTCTAGATCAAGTTTTAAAAGAAGTATTGTTCTTATGGACTATATGCGTCCCTTTCAATTTCATACTCGTTTATATGTATCTATCTTTTTCTATCATGGGGATTGTTGCCAGATTATTTGGTGGCTATCGGTCAGAGATAATATAGCTGTTGGTAATCATTTACTGTACCTGTCATTTGTCAATTTCGATTATTCTGTGTCCCTTGAGTTTACCCCAGTTTTTTTCTATTACGTATTTATTTTAAACAGATCAGTTTTTATAAAAAAGCCACTATCGCCGTCGTTTGTATTATCTGTTGTAAGTCCCTATAATAAAACAGCTGTTATAATCACATGTAATACAAAGGTGATGTATTCGTAGAATTGGAGTATGGAATCTTACAGGCGAAGTGTATTCGTCGAAGGAAAAGCAAGTGATCCTAAATTCCTTTTTACATATTTTGCAAAAAATATGAATGTTCTAAGCTGTGGAGGAAACAAGTAAAGCGCTTGGTTGTGGCAAAAGAATGGTGTATTCTGTTCGCAATGAAAAAAGAAAACCATCCAGTGGCAAAGCTTACAAACGAAGATAAATTGAAACAACAATTTTCGTTTGAAAGTATATGATGAACACATTCAGACACTTGTTAGATGTAAAGTTCATAGCTTTTTTGTAAGAAATATTCCGCCTGCGATGGCCATGATACTAACTGCAGTAAATAGCGAAGAAGGTTAACCCAATTTTTCGAAAAGTACACTCTACAGGTTCTTACTTGACATTGGTTTTACATTCGAGAAAATTGGAAAGAAAGTAATGTTGATAGACCGTGATGATATTATAAGATGGCGACATGATTGTTTACGTGCTATTAGGAGGTATTGTAATCAAGGGAGAAACATTGTTTTCACTGACGAATCGTGGGTAAATACTGGACACTTTGTTGAGGAAGGTATGTGGCGGTTGGATGAAATGCAAAATGAACCGAAAGAATTTATTATTAATTTAACATCGACCTCATCATCATCTTCCTATTGGTCTTCCGACATTAGTTAATCGTGTTATTATGATTATAGAAATAATTTTTAATTTGTTGTGACCATACCTCTGTAAATATTTATAAATATATTACAACATGTATATTATATCTATGTATGTTTTCCCGAAAATAAATACAAAACCATAAAATAAAACATTCTATTTATGTTGTGTATTTTGATGTGGTATAAACAATAATACAATCAACATTCTATGAATTTTTATGTTAATGGGACATAACCAATAAATACAAACGGCAAACAAAATTCACTGAATTGACATTTATTAAGCGTCAACCATTCAGAGCGACAACATACGAAAAATTAAGTACTTTAATAGATTTGGCATCGGTGGGTACTATCTCTATAAGAGTAATACTTCCTTCTCAACGTGAACCAGACTATAGCTTGTGATTAAAATAGGATAGAAGATTCGCAGTTTACGTACTTGAGAAAGATAAAATATGCACCAATATAATTGGTGTAGCACCAACGAACAAACCTGTAGTTAAAATCCCAGCAAATTATATCTAAAATAAATAAAAATATTCTCTAAGTTCTTTTCCTCACATATATTCACTTACTTTCCACTTAAAAATGGAATTAATGCATAATAATCATATTGATGTGTATGCAACGCTTAGTCTTTTGATCAAAGTATTTCAATTATATTTCTTTTTATATCTAACTCTGTATATTTGTATACGCGGTATATAATCCTGATTATAAGGAAAAAGTGGTTATACATTCATAAACTGTGATATAAGCCAGTGATAAGCACAAAAAAAAAAAAAAAAAAACGATAATAGGACAGGAAGTGCTGTGTGCGGTCGACTTATAAATTGCGAAATAAAAAATTAATGGAAACCTTTTCTGAAGCGCGTTTTCCGACTTCGTAAGATAGGGAATTCTGGAAAAACCGCCTATCAGTTGTGCTAATTTTGTCTTAAATTCGATAAATAATTTATGACGAATGAAATATGTACATGCATACATAAGGTAAAGTCAGGTAAGTGTGTAGTAAAAATTGCATAGTGTGAAGAAAATGTAACACTGTTCACATAATAAGACATTTTGATAAATTTTACACATAGAAGTACGTAATATATGCCTAGTTGTAAGCCTTCAATAGATACGCCTTTTATAATTATCAAGGGTTTACTAGAAAAAAAAAGAAAATTTTAAACACTGTCAATACTACACACTTACCCAGCAAAATGGGGCCAGTGTGTAACTGTTCCGCATTTTATATATTAATAGCATTATTCTTTAGTTTGGCCAAGTGTGTAATACTATACTGATGCCTTTTTAATAAGGTATGATATTTTTACAAGATATCCAAGTTATTACACGTTAGGAGACGTGAATTTTTAGTTGTAAAACTAGTGTGAAGTTTAGTACATTAGTAATATAACAAAGGACATCCATATTTTAATTTTAAAAATAAATATAGTCAAACTACACACTTGCCCCGGTTACACACTTACCTGACTTTACCTTAGTTTGTTTTTAAATTAATTCCAAGCGATTGAACACCTTGTACCTACGGACTGGATTCATTGCATTTCTCATTTAGGTTTAATTTAGCGAAGTTGCCAAATTTTGTGCTTGTCATGAACTCGCAGAAAAAAATAAACCTTTCACGAATTATACTTATTATTATTTTGTTTTTAATGATAAAAACTCATCTTTTATATCCAACACCATTATTTGAGCTCGCAGAGACAAAAAAAACACTCATTCTCAAGTTTGCTTTCAATCTTCTATATCTAAAGGTGTAGTCGCAATTTTTATATGACGTTTCGTCTTCTTCTTTAGGTTATCATCAACCTTCCTACTTCTTGTGAGTATAATTTTGAATTTTGACACTTGCAAGAAACTGGCATTATTTTGCAGTAACTGTCATCTTTTCTAACGCACAAATCTGCGGAAAATTTGGTGAAAAAATGTAAGACTTCAAATATTCATTTAAGAAAGAGTGCTAATTTAATAAAAAAATATATAAAAATATATCTTCAACTGTCCGAAGCCCCTGCTAAAAATCAATTTACATAAATGCCAAATGAATTGTACAAACTACCATGTGATTCAAAATGATTGTCGCAAGAAAAAAACTGTTTTCCTGAAAAATTATCTATACTTATTACCAATTTAATGAGCGAAATTAGCTACATACAAATTTCATACATTAAATGAATTTTCTTGACATTTAGCGACATTGGCGTTCGAGTTGTAGTATCTTTCGATTATTTATCTTATAATTTTTTTCAAACCGTTTATATTTACATCTAATATCACCAACAATAGTATTTCTGAATACTGTAAGAAAATAAGGGAATTTATCTATGGTAATAGCTCAACAAACAAATAAAAAATCAATATTAACATTAAGTGAAATAGTTTATTACATTTTATGATTTTATAGGCTTATCATACACTTCAGCGCAATGAGCTGTCAAAAGAAAGTTACATTTTCATCCCTATAAAGTTTCTACGGTACAGGAATTATTACCATTAGATCACGATAGGTGATTGGAATATTGTCATTGGTTTAATAACAATTTAAGGGACGATGACTTGCTGAACAAATCATTTTTCTCGGGTGAAGCCTGATTTTATCTAACAGACTATATTAATTTACAAAACTATTGTATCTGGTCTGCCAAAAATCCACACGAATTTCGAGAAACGCAATTGCATCCCGTAAAAGTTGGAGTTTGGTTAGCTGTGTCCAGGCAAGGAATAATAGAGCCAATTTTCTTCGAGGAAACTGTAACAGCCCAACGTTACCAACAGATGTTGGAATTGTTTATTGCAGAGTTACAAGAAATGAGCTTGAAGCAGGTTATTTTCAGCACGATAATGCTCCAGCACATACTGCTCGAACAAACCTGCCAATATCTTCAACAGTTTTTTGCTGACAGGTTCGTTAGAGCACAAAGATGGCCACCAAGATCGCCTGATCTAACCCATTAGATTACTTTCATGTTCGGCTATCTAAAAAATAGGATCTATAGAAACCGCATGCATACCGTAGAAGAACTGAGAGATGCAGTTTTGTCACTTAATAATTATACTAATTGTATGTTATAATTTAAAGTAATAAATAAATTTAGTTAAACACCAGTTAGTACTGAAGTGTAAAATCATAATTTAGTAAATAGTTAAATTAATTACATTTCATTTTTACAAGCAGAAATACCAATCATAGTCTTTATATAATGCGAGTTCAAATATAGGTTACGTTTTCCTTATTTATGGACAGATCCGTTACTTTCTTATGTTCTAACACTGACTTAGTTCAAACCTTCATTACAAACACGCGGCATATACCTACACCCTGTTACTATCTATAGGAGCGCGAATTGACAATCATTTTGAATCTCTGTGTATATCTTCAAGTAATATAAATGTTAATTTTAAACAATCTCAATATGTATATTTATTATACATGTTAGCATATTTATATCGAGTAAGTAGACAAATTTGAGACAGAAAAACATAAACTACCTACAAATCAAGCTGTCAAAAGCCTATTTGCAAAATATTCGCGATAATTTCACCAAATGAACAGCAAAAACATAGGCACATTCCATCGGCCACCTTTATCACTCCTAATTACTAAATCAAACACCGCATTTATTGACAATATCATTTAGAGATCATCATCAGTTATAATTACAGGCGCAAGCAGCCGTTAACAACTCCGACGTGAGGCTCCTCGAAATATCTTTCCACTCATTAGCGAGAGGATTATTATTGGTTTATTAAACGATTTTTGGGATGGTTATAAATCTGCTGGATCCAGTAACCGAATGAAAGGACGTTTTAAGGATCTCCAAATATACTGTTAATAGTACGCACGGTATTTTATGCAATAATAATATATCTTCGGCATCGATTACATGTAAGCGCGGCCAACAAAAATAAACCTAGGGTCGGGTGTTTATTTTAAAACTAAAGGATTTTGACGCAAATAAAGTATGATGCACAATCTGTTCCAAAAATCGGATCCACACGGATTTCTTTAATCTTTAGATCGGATTCCCCCAATTGAATGTGTTGAATTTCTCTTGAAAGCAAAAATATTATAAAAAGAAAGCCGTTTCGTAATTTCAGTGAGTCAGAAAATGTTGGAAGAGAAGCATGCAGGGAAACCAAGAAGGTTTTTTTTTAGTAAATGCATTCGGGAAGCTCAATCTGTACTTACAAATATACAAGAATATAGAATAGATACTAGTTTCCTAGTAACATTTGTTTGTAAAACAACTACAAACAATTTAATTTTTGTTTTGATAAACTTAAAGTGTGAACTGAACAACATATACCTCTTTAAATATATTCAAATACATACTATGCTTTCATGCATTCTTTCCTGATTAGAGTAGGCTGCCTCTTAAGGAAATTCTTTAGTAAAATTGGTTAGTTTTAAATGGTACTTCAAATTGTGACAGCTGTCAGTGACAAATCCAAAATTAGAAACGATTGCATTCCATTATATTTTTTATTACTACATATTAGAATTACAACATGATGTTAATTCATGTCCAGGGAATCAAAATAAACCTTCTTGTATAACACAATACTTGTTTTATTATTTCCTTATCTTTACATTTTTTAACAACAACTCTTAGTTACTTTTCCTTAACCTTCTTTTTTCGATTACTTGTTGTGCCAACCTTATAAACTTAAAATGACTAAAACTACATATCTATTAATTTTATTGATTTGACTTATACTTATTCTAACACAACACAAAACATATTATACGATAGTTACTTCAGAATTGGTCGAAAATTAAATAATGGAGAATGGGTTTATTCCATTAATCAGTGCATACAGGATTTCAAAACTATTTCCAGAAATTCAGATGTCAGTGGGGACATGTCGTACCGTTTTAAAAAGGGAAAAGTTATTTCCGTATAATAAATTCAACTAACGCAAGTAGATTTTGACACAAGAAGACAGTACCGTCAATGGTTTTTGCAGAACGTAATTAATGAAAACATTCTCGATATAAGATTTAACCACACGGTTTATCTTCAATCATAGTATTATACAGTCTGTCTATTTAGTGTTTTAACCAACGTCATTGATATGTCATACAAGTAAAGACAATCTTCTGATTTGACTATTTTGTTCAAGTATTGCTATTGAAAAAAGAAGCAAGTTTTCCGCTTGTCTCGCAGAAAAGATACAGGAGTAATTCATTGAATGTGACAGAATAGAGATAGCCGTATACTGCATTGTTTAATACAATATTTAAATAGATATCGCGCATAAGATATCCTGTTTATACGGTTTTTAATTTGACTCCGAAGTATCGATTTGATTCATACGGACAAAAATCGATGACGTTGGTTAAAACTTAAAATAGACAGATAGTAGGTAGGTATTTCAATTCAAAAACAATTTAATTAATAAGTGGAAGTAAAGGTAAGGGTGTTCTGCTTTAAAAATAGCATTTATGTCAACGAAAATAGGGTTATGTAGATATTTTCCTAAAATTAGATACGCGGATACGTTACAAAATTTTTACGTTCGATTAAAACTTACCTTCGTGTTGACACATACAAATCCGACGTAACCTGCATCAGGAACAGAATTTTCGAAAGTTATTTGCCAACGGCTACAACACACACTCACACGTAACGAAATAATATAAAACGTCGAAGTGTTGTTGACCCGCGACTAGGTCAATGGGTTTTTCGCAATGATTTTCACTGACAGCCCCCCAATCGAAGCTCTGCGTGCTTTAAAATTAAAAGTACATATTGCGTGGCATCGCTCCCGATATTATTGTCACTCTGATTGTTTGAATATCAGGAGCTAACAGAAACATCAACAAACGTTAAGTAAGCGAAAACAACACGTATATTATCACTTTTACATATGTATGTATAAACAAACACATGCGTTTTTAGGGTCGGCTGTAAAGGAAGAAGCGTTTTAGCATAACCTTGAAATCGAGCGACATGTTTGAGTGTTGGCATTTTTCTTGATAAAATATCACGGCTGTATGTAGTTGATAAGGTTGTTCTGTTGTTGATTTCGTACGGACAGAATGTGTAAATATAAACGGTTGACAAAGTTTTTTATTGGGAAAAGGCGAACGTGTATACACACTTTGCACACTGCCCAACAAATATTATGTCGGGATCTAGGTGTAAAGGCCGTTTTACACCTAGCTATTTATTGCGTAATTTATTGGCCAATTTAAAATTTTACCTGTATAACACGTATTTAATCCGTGTATTAATAAATTGCGCAATAAATAGCTAGGTGTAAAAAGGCCTTAGGGCTGTAATTATTAAAACTATTACCATTTGCACCAACAGACATTCAGAGGTCTCTTAGGGTAGTTATAGGTATAAAATATCTGATAGTTACGCATCAGGTAAAAGATTTGAAATTATCTAATACTTAAGAGAAACGTATATTAAATAAAAATACCACCCTAGTAGCAAAATTTAAATTTCCCACAATTATTTTTAGTAACTTAAACAGAAAGACATCAAAGTAACTAGTAATTTAATACAAAATCATTGGTAATTTCGTGTTTCAATGTTGAAGTTACTAAAAATAATTGCGGGAAATTTAAATTTTGCTACTAGGGCATTTTTACAGCTTGGAAACAATTTTTGGTATTTACATTAGGTATATTTCGTATTTAATTAGTTACTTTCAATATGTAGTAGACTATGGCGGATAGAAATACGAAATTATATTTACATTAAATATCTTGTTTGATTAACTTGTGCAATTATTAAAAAATAAAATAATCAGAAAATAACATCATAAGCTTCAACAAACATTAACTATTGTAATAATAATTTTTCCTTGGTATAGATGTGAATTTTAAATCTAGCCAATCGGCATGCAATTTTTGACAAAAATTTATTAGTGCTAACGAGAATACAACACAAAATCAAAATCGTACAAATTGAAGAGGGTACCTACTTGGAAGTAAGTTTGAATATTGAAAACATTTTCGTTAACAGAATATTTATATTAGGTATTATTAGTTATTAGTACCTACCAAATAAAAATATATTTCATCGTTCATACCACTAATAATGACAAACAACATTCTTAAGCCCGTTTTACACTGTCAATAATCATGGTTGTAAATACGACTATAATTCTAACCATAAAAATTTTATGTACAGATATAAAGTATAATTATTATAATTTTATGATTACAAACCTTAACTTGAAAATTTTTCCTATATGACACTACTTATAATTTATTCTTAACCATTATCACTATTAATTTACAACTGATTTAATATTGTCAATATTACACAGAGATTCAAAATGATTGTCAATTCCGCTCCTATAGATAGTAACAGGGTGTAAGTATATGCCACGTGTTTGTAATGAAGGTTTGAACTAAGTCAGTGTTGGAACATAAGAAAGTAAACGGATCTGTCATAAATAAGGAAAACGTAACCTATATTTGAACTCGCATTATATAAACGACTATGGATTGGTTTTCTGCTTGTAAAATGAAATGTAATTAATTTAACTTTACTAAATTATGATTTTACAATTCAGTACTAAGTGGGTTTAATAAATTTATTTATTATTCTTTAATTATAACATTACAATTAGTATATTATTAGTGACAAAACTGCATCTCTCAGTTCTCTTCTATGGTATGCATGCGGGTTTCTATAGATCCTATTTTTAGATAGCCGAACGTGAAGTAATCTAATGGGTTAGATCAGCGATCTTGGTGGCCATCTTGTGCTCTAACGAACTGTCAGCAAAAAACTGTTAGAAGAAGATATTGGCAGGTTTGTCGAGCAGTATGTGCTGGAGCATTATCGTGCTGAAATAACCTGCTTCAAGCTCATTTTCTTGTAACTCTGCAATAAACAATTCCAACATCTGTTGGTAACGTTGAGCTGTTACAGTTTCCTGGAACAAAATTGGCCCTATTATTCGTTGCCTGGACATAGCTAACCAAACTCCAACTTTTATGGGATGCAATTGCGTTTCTCGAAATTCGTGTGGATTTTTGCAGACCAGATACAATAGTTTGTAAATTGATATAGTCTGTTAGATAAAACCAGGCTTCATCCGAGAAAAATGATTTGTTTAGCAAGTCATCGTCCCTTAAATTGTTATTAAACAATGACAATATTCCAATCGCCTATCGTGATCTAATGTAATAATTCCTGTACGTAGAAACTTTTATAGAGATGAAAATGTAACTTTCTTTTGACAGCTCATTGCGCTGAAGTGTATGATAAGCCTATAAAATTATAAAATCTAATAAACTATTTCACTTAATGTTAATATTGATTTTTTACCTTTTTGTTGAGCTAATTACCACAGATAAATTCCCTTATTTCCTTACAGTATTCAGAAATACTATTGTTGGTGATATTAGATGTAAATATAAACGGTTTGGAAAAATTATAATATAAATAATCGAAAGATACTACAACACGAACGCCATGTCGCTAAATTGTCAGAAAATTCATTTAAATGTATGAAATTTGATGTATGTAGCTAACTTCGCTCATTAAATTGGTAATAAGTATAAATAAATTTTTCCGGAAAACAGTTTTTTTCTTACGACAATCATTTTGAATCTCATAGTAGACTATGGCGGATAGAAAAACGAAATTATATTTACATTAAATATCTTGTTTGATTAACTTGTGCAATTATTAAAAAAATAATGATCAGAAAAGAACATAAGCTTCAACAAACATTAACTATTGTATTAATTTTTCCCTGGTATAGATGTAAATTTTAAATCTAGCCAATCGGCATGCAATTTTTGACAAAAATTTATTAGTGCTAACGAGAACACAACACAAATCAAATCGTACAAATTGAGAGGGTACCTACTTGGAAATAAGTTTGAATATTGAAAACATTTTCGTTAACAGAGTATTTATACTAGGTATTATTAGTTATTAGTACCTACCAAATAAAAATATATTTCATCGTTCATACCACTAATAATGACAAACAACATTCTTAAGTCCGTTTTACACTGTCAATAATCATTGTTGTAAATACGACTATAATTCTAACCATAAAAATTTTATGTACAGATATAAGGTATAATATTATATTTTTATGATTACAAACCTAACCTTGAAAATTTTTCCTATATGACACTACTTATAATTTATTCTTAACCATTACCACTATTAATTTACAACTGGTTTAATATTGTCAATATTTTATGTAGAGTCTTTATTTATTATCTTGAAATCCAGGCTATCACACACATGGGCAATCCAAAAAGCAACGAAATTAATTATTCTAAAATCTTGACAGTTGCTAACTTATTCCCACATAGACAAATTTAAATTTCCCGCAATTATCTTCAGTAACTTCAACGCTGAAGCATAAAATTACCTACTATTTTCTATTACATTAATAGTTATTTTAATGCGTTTACGTTGAAGTCATTAAAAATAGTGACGGGAAATTTAAATTTGGCTATTAGGATTCCGATAACCGATAACTATATAATTGCAAGTATATTAGCTGACGCAGGCATTGAAATACAAAAAAATATATGGTTTTCGAAATTAAATGAAGGATCTGTATTAACTTTAAGAAGTTTTCTTGCAGGTAAAATTTCGATTGTGACGCTCTTTGACTATCGCGTTTACACTTGTTTATTAACACGGTTCAAGTGATCCGTTCAACGATATAACAGGTGGCCCCCATTACAATACTCCTCTCAACTTGTTTACTACGAACACCATCACGCAACTGGTTTTCATCCATCTGGTCTTTGTTACGCCCATCTATCGTTGTTATGTTATTGCTGTTATTGTTAGTCAAGGAAATTACAATGCCGGGCCTTATGGTTAGATTTCTTAGCCAGCATTAAGTCAGCGGTAACCACGCGAAATTACGTAATGTAGAAAAAGAATTGATTGAATATTTAAAACAGAGTCGATGTAGTACTTCAATAATATAAAATTATTAATTATATAATTACAATAGTAATATTAATGATATTAATGACGAAGATCACATATAAATATTTCTGTAACATGTATTAATAAAAAAGAGGATATTGAATTACCGCGTATTTTTATGTCTTTTGCAGTGCAAGTTATTAATAAAAGTTTTCAAAAATAGTGTAATGTTATTATATATTTATTATGATAAATTGCAAATATAATCATTTGTATTACCTCTATAATAATCCCGAGCAGCAAAATTCAAATTTTATTATTTTTTGGTTTGCCCTAACCTAATAAAACCAGGAAAACAAAGAGCTATGCCGCTATACCTACACTGATAAACTGTGATGGGCTCTCATTGTTCCGTTCTGTGTTAATGTTAATACCTGATAATTACTTACGAATTGGCAAACCGTGAAACCGTACAGATAATTTCTGTTTAAATTATTAGAAATATAACTGTCAAAAACTTTGTTTTGTGTTTGAATTACTCCACGATCTGCTTCATGACTTGGACAGCAAGGAACATTTAATAGAACGGACTAACAGCATCAGCAATGTGTAGCAATATCGGTAGTTCAGACACAAAATAATACACGTAATTAGACCCACAATTCCACAATGATGTATAATCATACCATCACACAAACCAACACAATTGGTACAAAGTAACAAAGCATGCTGAAGCAGACACTATTGAAGTGCGTGTTGTAGTTAGGTTAGGTTATTTTACGCGAAACGAAAATGTTGCAATAACGATGTTTATTGCTATAGTGAGCGTAAAGTAGCACTTTTCTGTTTTGTCGTTATATCTTCTTAGATTTACTTCGCATCAAATTTTGTTTAGCTTCCTCTGCTGCTTGAGTAAGTTTTTGGCGGGGTATAAGTAAAACACTTTTCATTACTCTACTCACTTCAAAACTAGTAAAAAACACTCAAGAATTAAAGTATAAGTACTAATTAAAATTGAAAAAGCTGACAGCAAATATGGCGACTGGTTTACGTATCGATGTTGATGCGGTTGCCATAGAAACAGTCATTAGCTTGATAGCTAATTTCTTGAAAACCATCTTCTAGAAGGATCATACATAAAATTTTATATGTGCCTCATGCGTAACAAGCCTTTGTGGACTTTGTCGTGTTAATTCGGTCCACAAAGACCTACCTTACGCCCTTGAAACATAAATAAGTTTTTACAAACGTACCTAAATATATCCTAAATACTGTATTAGCGAACAAAAGAAATGTTTCAAGATTATTTCTTAGATGTCAATACTAAAAAAATCCTGTCAGACGTTTTTAAAGTCTATGTGAAACATAACTTAATAATATTTCAAAAATATTACGTGTGAAAATATTGAAACATATCAAAAATATTTTTATGTTTAGAGCGTGATATGAATTTCAAAAATAAAAAAATTACTATTTTTTAATTAAGGATTAGGTAAGTGTTTAAGATTTAAAAAGAATTTACACAAAGCAAAAATCAAAATAATAAGACCTAATAATATACTATTTAATTTTGATTATAATAATAAGGTGGCAACTCTTTAATTTCCATTTCCTTTTCTTGAGCGAAAGATATATTCAACATGAATTGCTGCAACTGTTACAATGTTTTAGTTCGTATACATATAACTAGAATGTCAAGAAATATTTCTGCATATTTAGAACAGAATCTGGGTGCAGAACTGCTTCCTTTTTCTCTTTTATTTTAACATGTAGTTCATGCATGACTCTTTATAATAAAACGAATAACGAGTTCGTCGTAATAATAAAGTAACTGCGCATTGGTTAACCGCAATAACTAAATAATCTAGAATAATAGTAGAAAGTCCAGTACAGATAATAATTGAGGAAGTGCCGGACGAAATTAAGAAATTGCTTGCCAAGAGCGGAATTGTAAATTATTGCCGCAAGACAAACTATAAAATATTCAATACGAAGTTGTAACAAGGACTGTAGCGTAATAAAATATACGACCACTCTGTAATACAACAATTTAATAATTGGGAATAATGTTTCGGCATCCATGCATTTCCATTTTCAACCGAAAAGCAAATTTGAATTCGTATTTGTCTGAAATATTTAATTTTGGATAGTATGTACATGTTGAGCTAGATTAGACAACCAATTATACATCAATTTTAAAACGTTGGCAGATCAACACCATAGGAACATGAAAGTTACTAGGATGATTCGTTATATTTTATACGTATGTTTTCAATATCTCTAACTATAATAAATGTAATAAATTCATAAAGCAGATAAAAGCATGTAAATTTTATCAATATATCCTCTTTGAGCATTCGCTGTTTCACAAATTTCTAGTGACATTTTATTATACTCTGTTTGAGAAAAAGCTACCAACCACAGTTCTTTTAGTGAAAATATATTTCCGGTAGGTACGATTTCTCTGACTGTGATATTATTTTTACTTTTATATTTACTTCTAACTAACATCAATTAAAAATACAACTTTCGATCTTTAATATTTACTACGTAAAATAAGTAAGTTCCGTTTCAACCACGATTTTATTCAATATAAACAAGATGTTTCCCGATCCTGTCATCTGATCGCAAGTGTAGGTTATGTTTTACATGTGTTTATGTGTTCGCAGCGATGGCAGAGGAGAAGAAACCAACGAAAACTGAAAAGAAAACTAAAGCGCCTGCCGGCGATAAACCAGCGCTAAAGAAACGGCCATTCAAACGACACGGACGGCTCTACGCGAAGGCGATATTCACTGGATACAAACGGGGCCTTCGTAATCAACACGAAAACACCGCCCTGTTAAAGGTGGAAGCGTGCGACGCCAAATTAGACAGTTGGTTTTACGTAGGAAAGAAGTGCGTCTATGTGTATAAAGCGAAGAACAAGACTTGTGTTCCTGGCAAACCGAAGAGTAAAAAATCTAAGGTTAGGGCCATCTGGGGTAAAGTGACGAGGCCCCACGGGTGCACCGGTGCCGTCAGAGCTAAATTCAAGAGGAATTTACCCGCGAAAGCTATGGGCCACCGTATTAGAATTGTAAGTACATACTTGATGTTATATTAGCTGAAATTTGAGATTTTTTGATTCGGTTTTCGATGATGTTTATTGACATTTGAAACCTGAAGTTTTATGTTGAAGAATTCTGCTGAGAAAATACACATTGATATTTCAATTATGTTCGTATTAGTGGTGTTTTGATTTAAAAATTCCTTTTTTCTTTCAGATGTTGTACCCTTCCAGAATATAATAACGTTATGTTGTAATATATAAAATAAAAAACTTCAATAAACGTTTATTGATGGCTGTCTTATTTTATTTGAATTTATTAAAACACACTGGTTTATAATTCATAAACTACGCCTATGTACTTGAATGTACATTTGCTTCTTTTGCCAACCGAATATGAGTTGATTCAAATTCAACACACATCTAAATTACGTCGTAAAAAAATCCTTAGTATATCTCAAGATGGAGCAAAACATTAAATAGAAAGAGCACAATAATTATTGTAAAATTAATTCAAAATATATCTGAATCGCAATAATTTTTAAATTACACCTGTTTTGAACTGAAAATGATTAGGAAAAATAGCAACCCTATAAAAATGAAGTATTGAAGGATAATTACAGGTCGCTACGTATTTTAGTTAATAAAAAATGTGCATAGGTGGCAGCACTAAAATGCTTGGGTAATTTTATGATTCAAAGTTGAACTTATTGAATTATTGTGGGAAATTTAAATTTAGTTACCTGGAAGTATTTATTTTGTATTAGATCTATATTCTTTTAATTCTAAATTTGAATGCAAATGTGATGTGGAAACTGACTACAATAAAATATGTGAGAAAGTGGACCAGCTTTTCTTTTATGTATTTACGTAAATATTTCGAATAGGAACTTCAATATTTCGTTCCCCAGACTATTTGTTTCCCTGATGATAAAGCGTATTATAAAAATAGCATTTGGGGCTTTAAAAATTGTGTAGAAAGACGAAATATATAGATGGAAATAGAAAATAATCGCTAGGGTATTAAAATGAGAAAATAAAAATGGGTAAAAAACGAAAAAAGATAAAAAGAGGTGCCAAGTTTGAAAATAATTGTCAAAAATCTAAAAAAATAGCCAAAAAAAGAATGGATAAAGGTATTTGATGTAGTTATTAAAAATTGTTAAAAAGAGAGTATAAGATAATTATAAAATGTCAAAAGGAAATTGAAAAAATCGTTAAACAATAAAAGGTAAACAAATTCAATTCAGAACTGTAAAAAAATAAGAAAAAATAAAAAAGGAAAATGTTAAAAAGAGGTGCGAAATTTAGAAATAACTGTTACAAAAATATAAAAAAAATCGAAAAAAAGTATTTAAAAAATTTTAAAAAGGGGACAGAATTTTTTTAAACTAAAAATAAAAAAAAGAAAAACAATGTTAGAAAAAAAAAATTAAATACAAGTCCAAAAAATGCTAAAAAAGGAAAATGTTAAAAGAGGTGCGAAATTTAGAAATAACTGTTACAAAAATATTTAAAAAATAGAAAAAAGTATTTAAAAAATTTTAAAAAGGGAACAGAATTTTTTTAAACGTTAAAAATAAAAAAATTAAAAAATCGTTAAACAATAAAAGGTAAACAAATTCAATTCAGAACTGTAAAAAAATAGGAAAAAATAAAAAAAGAAATGTTAGAAAAAAAAAAATTAAATATAAATCCAAAAAATGCGAAAAAAGGAAAATGTTAAAAAGAGGTGCGAAATTTAGAAATAACTGTTACAAAAATATAAAAAAAATCGAAAAAAGTATTTAAAAAATTTTAAAAAGGGGACAGAATTTTTTTAAACGTTAAAAATAAAAAAATGAAAAAAATCGTTAAACAATAAAAGAGGAATAAATTCGAAGAGTTTCAAGAATTGGAAAAAATATTAGAAACTGTTACAGTTAAAAATTACAAAATGTAAAAAAGGAAGCTAAAAAAACAAAAAAGAATGTTAGAAAAAAAATTGAAACATAATTGCAAAAATGGTGTGAAAGGAAAATATTAACAAGAAGTGCGAAGTTTAGAAATAATTGTTGCAAAAAAAAATAAATAGAAAAAAAAGTATTTAAAAAAAATGTTAAGGGGGTACAAGGAAAATGTTTCTAATGTTAAAAATATAAAAAAAAAACTCGACAATTTTTTCTAAATGAGAAAACTGCAACAAAAAAAAAAGTTGGAAAACATTCACTACTTGACTTAAATGTTATTGGCTAGAATATGTTCATAGGCAGTTGAATCATATTGGAAAATATTAGCTTTAATCAAATAATTTGAACATGTAAATACTAAAATTCTCTATAAGAATGAACTATCAATTTGTCAACGATAAAATAAGGTACTATAAAACACGAATCAAAAACGAACCATACAAATATAAATACTTTTTTATTATCATAAGCTACTTACATCCGGGAAATATATGTACAAGAAATTATAATATTATTAACAAAAATTCATCACTACACAAACACTCATATCATCCACAGATCACACACGCAAATTACCATTTTCAGTCCATTTCGACTCTAATCAACTTTATCATCATCATCTTACATTTAAATATTCCGTATAAATTAGCTTAAATGCAACGCATCATTAACTGCTTTTGTCTTAATAAACATCCTGACAAGAAATCATAAATTATCACGATTTTACAAATCATATTTACACACAGCAAAATTCATGAAAAATAAAATAAAAAAAGAAAATCCGTGTTAGTTAAAGTGGAACCTGAACTGGAACGGACTCCCGTGGAAGGATTGGAAACCGTGGAAATTTTGGAAATTGGGCATGCCGCTTTTACCCGACTCCGGATCTAGGGGATCTTCGCCGTTGTCGAACTGTCTGCGTTTCTCGTCGTCCGTGAGGACCTGGAATTATAAAATATGCAGTTGTAACAAAAATGCGATGCAAGTTTTGTTAAGTATTAACTATTCGGCATGTAAAGCGGAAATCGCAGAAATTTGGTTTTATTATTAAAAAAAGGGGTCCAAAACATTATTTATTCCGGCCCTGGAACAAGGAAAAATGATTCCTGCTAAACGCGGTAGATATTACCGAATATTATACTAGTTTACATATGGTCAAGGGTGTGTAGTTCCTTTGTCGAAAGTTAGTAGCTTCTTCTAAAGCGGCGGGACCGACAAGGAACGAATGAAAATAAGCAATGGACCAAGCAAACTACTTGATATGCATAGCAGTAGATATGCTAGGACAGCTCTGGCACAAAATCTCATAAGGTTTACTTAGGGGGTCTAAATTCACTTTACTTCCGGTTTATTCAGATGCTGATCACAGTTCTCGCAAACAGCTCAAACAGTTTCAGTAACAGCTTGAACAGTTCCTAGAACAGATTAAACAGTTCTCGAAACAGCTCAACAGTTCCAAGAACGGCTTCAACCGTTCCTAGAACAGCTTAAACAGTTCTCGAAACAGCTCAACAGTTCCTAAAACAGCTTAAACAGTTCTCGAAACAGCCCAACAGTTCCAGGAACAGCTAACAGTTCTTGAACAGCTCAACAGTTCTTGAAACAGCTCAACAGTTTCTCGAAACAGCTCAACAGTTCTCGAAACAGCTCAACAGTTCTCGAAACAGCTCAACAGTTCTCGAAACAGCTCAACAGTTCTCGAAACAGCTCAACAGTTCTTGAAACAGCTCAACAGTTCTTGAAACAGCTCAACAGTTTTAGGAACAGCTTAAACAGTTCTCGAAACAGCTCAACAGTTCTCGAAGCAGCTCAACAGTTGTTGGAACAGCTCAACAGTTCTCGAACAGCTCAAACAGTTCTCGAAACAGCTTAACAGTTCTCGAAACAGCTGCAACAGTTCTCGAAACAGTCTCAACAGTTCTCAAACAGCTTAAACAGTTCTTAGAAACAGCTCAACAGTTCCTAGAACAGCTTAAACAGTTCCGTAGAAACAGCTTCAACAGTTCTGGAACAGCTTGAACATGTTACTAAGAACAGCTTAAACAGTTCCAGAAGCAGCTCAACAGTTCTAGAAACAGCTCAACAGTTCTCGAAACAGCTCAACAGTTTTCAGAACAGCCTTCATCGTTTCCTAAACAGCTCAACAGTTCCAGGAACAGCTTCAGCAGTTTCGTAGAACAGCTTTAAACAGTTCCCGGCCTCAGCTTAAGCAGTTTCCGGAACTGTTCTACATAGCTGTTCTAGAACTGTTGACTGTTTCGAAAACTATTTAAGCTGTTCTAGGAACTGTTGAGCTGTTTCGAGAACTGTTGATCTGTTTCGAGAATGTTTAATCTGTTCTAAGAACTGTTGGAGCTGTTCCTGGAACTGTTGCGCGGTTTCGAGAACTGTGATAGGCATCCGGAAAAACCGAAAGTAAAGTGAATTTACACCCCGTATGTAAACTTTATGGGATTTTGTGCTAGAACTGTCCTAGCATATCTACTCATAGCACTTGAGTATTGAAGCTGTGGGTAATTAAGAAATCTTTCCCAATTCGCAAAATTAAAATTTCCTACCACAATTTTTAGTAACTTTAAACATTCAAGTGTGAAATTACCAACGATTTTATAGACATGTTTAGTAACTAAAAATAATCGCGGCAAATTTGAATTTTATCCCCTGCATGTAAATAGTAGATGATTTGTGGATCGGACGTTATTATTTCTACGATCTATATCTACCCAACCTATTTTACTGAGTGACTATATTTCAGCGCGCTTATTTTAAATTTGAAGTTAGAGTTTCTCACTGTGGCGGCAGATGGCGCCACCATTAGATCGCGAGAATGCTCACAGAGGGCACTAGTGTACGGTGCGTCAATTCGCAATCGAAATTTCTAGCGTGAATAACGCAAATTTCGGGAAACACGTAGATGTTTTCTGTAGCAAAAGTAATATGAGATTACCTACAATCAGCGAGTGAAAACGAAAAGAAAATCTTTCCCAGAAATAAATGTGGGAAATTTTATTTTGCCAAGTCTTTCGTTTTTTTTCCTATTTTTTTTTTTTTTTTTAGTTATAAATGTATAATTTGACGGCTCTAAGCATTATAAGATATAATATTTCCAACAATTATATTTTCAATGTAAACGAAATTGAAGAAAATGCCTTAAAAGTGCAACCGGATAATAACAATTCTGCATATCCTTTTCCATTCGCCAACTACGGTCCTGGAAAACTGATACACCCCGTGAACAGAGGGGAAAGAAGGTAATAGGGTAAAACTTGAAAATCAGAGTCATCTATGCGTAAACATTTAGTCGAACTAAATTTGGAAGAAAACTATAATATTCAACTATCCGTCTTATCGTAATATGTAAAATAACTAAAATAATGGCGCTTCATACAAACTTAACTCCAAAATTAACGTATCGTGAACATAGATTACAAAAATCTAATTTACTGATTAACATTGAATTGAAACTAATTAATTATTTTCCTCTCTGTTCGGGCCTCCACTAATGGTCACAAGATGGGATGGTATTCCAGCCAGGATTCTTCTCAGGAAATTTTATAGGAAATTCTCGACGATTATACAGGTCAAAGTGTGGATTTAAATTATTCAGGTGTTATATCGATTCTTTCCTTATTTTTTAGGTAAACACTTTGTGGAACTTTGATATTTTTGAGAGTGAGCGTAAAAATCGTTATAGGATGTTTATGAACAACCGTCGTCCCTCGTGGCCACAGGAAGAATAAATAATTTAAACTAAAAGTAATAATTATCTCTTCGATTGTTATTGCTGTCAGGTAAACACACATAGAATTCAAATGAACTAGTAACTGACATTAACATACGGTTATTTAGTCTAGTTTGAGAAATCTTCCGGAGCAAAATATGATAAAAATAAAAAGAAAAATACCAGGTAAGGTTGAATTAACAAATAAACTAAAGTTCGCATTATATATAAGGGTCTAATTAGCACCTCTTGCTAATATGGTCTATTTTTATAGGCATTTTTAACAAATTCGAAATTTCCCTGTAGAATAAGCAACCGAGTATGAACTTACAATTACTCTTTGAAACCTATTGTAACGAGCGCCAACTTTTTAAACTAGCGGTTCCGATAGGCGCCCCTAGATGGCGCTAGCATAGCGGAAGAAAGAACTACCTACGAGGAATGACAAAGGGCAGTACCGGGTCGAAGATTCGCGAACATTCTCCTGAATCTAGAAGGACGTTCTAGAAGGGTCCCGAACAATCTGGAAGTTTCGCGCCAGATATAAATAACGCGTCGGATTGGCCAGGAGGCAGTCAGTCGATACGAGTTGGATAGTGCGGATCGCGAGTGGAAATAAAAACGAGTGAATTAGTACGTGTAATATAAATATCGGTGTAAATAAATCGTTTACATAAATAAAGACATTAGTGATTAAGTGATTTAATTAATAAGCATTTTTTAATAGATTTTAAGTACCGTAATTGTGTTAATAGAATAAGTTAATTTAAATATATCGGTTGTGTGTTTTTCTAAACCCCTACAACGTTTTAAGAATAGAAAAACGTTACACTATTTTAAATGACTCTAAATTATATTCAATACACCTATTTCCGCAGCAATACATACCTCTTTAGCGGCAGCGATATCGATGAACTTCTTCTCGGCGATTTTCTTCATCTTCTCGTCATTCTGATAATTATCAGGATGCCACTTCTGCGCCATCTTCCGGTACGCTTTCACGATATCACGTTTCGACGCCGTCCTTTTCACCTCCAATATCTTATAATAGTCCCGCCTCTCCGACTGTTGCTGCATCTTCTGCGCCCGTTGCTGTCCTTCTTTCGCCGTCTCGTAATTGGGATCGATATCCAGCGCGGCTTTAAAATCCCTGATCGCGTCGTCGTACAACTCCGACTGCAAATAAGCCTCCGCCCTATCACAGTAAACGCTGGCATCTTGATTCAGATCTAACGCGTCGCTACACATCCTCACGGCCTCCGACGTTTGCTCGTCTTTCGAATAACAGGTACAGAGTAAGCGTTTCGCGTTATAGATGATCATCTTCACGTCTCGTTCCAATTTTAACGCCTTGTTGCCGGATTCGATACATTCCGGATAGTTTTTCTCCTCGATGTAGTTCTCGGCTTCCGTCAGGGCTTTCTCCACCTTTTTTATCTTCTTGTAGAAGGGGAAACAGTCTTTGTGTTCGGGATCTAATTTCAAACACTCGCGTATGTACTTGAGAGCCTCGCTGGCTTGACCGAGCTGGTATAAGACGGAGGAGAGTTTGTAATAGCCTTGGACGTTGTCCGATTGGAGCTTGTGGCCGATTTTATGTCGCTGACGGCCGCTTGTACGTCGTTATTCTCCATGTGCATCTCCGATCTGAGTTCGTATAAGTCGGCGGCCCACGGGCTGACTTCAATGACTTCCGTCAGCAGTTGTATGGCACTTGGATAGTCTTCGTTGCCGAAGTAATACTCGGCGAGCCTCTTCTTCTCCGTTGATGGTTCTATTTTGTATAAGAGTTCGTTCGCGTCGGCGTTGTGGGGGTCCGTTTGTAACTATAATAAACGATAGTATAATTGCAGTTTATGAGACTTTTTTTTTGTTTTGTTATGCCAAAAATTATATTAAAGTAAATGTAGTTCACTTTTGTATTGTTTAGTTATTATTTATTATTTAGTTATTTGTCATCTAAACGAATTTATTTTATATTGAATTAAACTATTACTACTTAAAATTTTCTGAGCCATAAACAAAATAGAGTATAATGAGCCTGGCTATTTTAAATATTTATTACTACAAGTATGTAATTAAATGAAAAAAAAAGAAAAAAATGTAGACAAATGGTGGATATTTTGGAGCTGGCTAGATACGTTTAATATTCATGAATATTAAAATCCTAAACAACAAATCGATCCACTATCCACTACATTATTTAATATCATCTTGGATGCAGCTGTCAAAGAAAGTGGGATCCCGACGAACGGCACAATATACAACCAGAGGAACCAAATAATGGCATATGCAGATGATATTGTAATCCTGGCAAGGGCAAAAGAAAACTTGATTACAGCAATCAAAAAGATGGAAAAGGCGGCAAAAAATAGAGGGCTCGAAATAAATGAAAGTAAAACAAAATTTATGTTAGTGAAGGGAACGGGAGGGCACATACAAAATGAGGGACTTAAAATAAGAACTGAAGAGTCAGAATACTATTTCAATAAAGTGAACAATTTTAATTACCTATGAGTCACAATAACAAGCAAAGGAGAGGAAAAAGTAGAAATACAAGAAAGAATTGCTAAAGGTATAAAATGTATGGGAGGGTTACTGCATATTCTGCGATCAAAAAATATTTCACGAAATGGAAAAAAAAAGAATTTACAAGACAATAATAAGGCCAGTGGTTACTTATGGAGGAGAGGCATGGAAGCTGAATAAGAAAGAAAAATTGTCGTTAGAAATTTTTGAGAGAAAGGTGTTAATATATATATATATATATTTTATGTTTACTTTATAATTAGTTGATAAGTATAGATGAAAGAACAACTAAAAATGATGTTGAACAAAAGAAAAGAAACACAACGTTGTAAAGAATGAACTCATAAAGATAAGAACCGATTCCAAAACTCTAATTGAAAAGTAAAATTCGAAGAACAGTTAAGCTACCAACCTAACTCAACTATACGCCAATAGATAACTCTAGTAGTACTAAGAATAAATAAAAATAGAATAAACTTTGATAGAACTTTTCAATTTATGTCTTTAAATGATTAGATAACTATGACATATGATATATCTTTGCAAAGAGAATTTTTTAGAGTTTTAAAATACGCAATAAAATTCGGCACATTCCATTTAAATTTCTATATGTGTTTGCTATATCTGACACATTTGATGCTCAATTGTTTTTTATTCTAAGGCATATAATAGGTAATTAGATGTAGAACAACCTTTCTTCTTTAACATTTTGTCGTAGCTCTAACAACAGCCGAGATATCTGGTGTGACAGCTAAAATCAAACAGATTGTATACCAAGGAGATGGAAAACATAATTGATACACACTTGTGACGGTGGTGGGGGATAATGCTCGAAGTACCGATATCAATCAACTCTTAGAGGGCGCTAATCATTATTGGCGCGTAATTTGAATGCATTTCTGACGTTTATTGGTTTCTTTTATAGCGTTTTTTTTTTTTAATTCAAAGGTTCAACATCAGGTGCAAACATATAATATATTAGTGTTAATAACAATAAGCATCTTTAGTATTGAACTAAAAGTGTTTTAAACATTAGAAAAGGTGAGACCTTTGGAAAGGCCGCCTACAAGAATAAAAATTGTTAAAATAGAGTAAATTTATTCATGCTTAGATATTACTTGCAATATTTAGGCTTAAATATTATTATATATTTAAGATATGTCACATAATTTGCAATTTATCGTATCACAAACTAGGCGTATAAATAAAGTTATCTAAAACGAAATCTCCGATCCTATTCTAAACAGATGCTATCAGAAAAGTAAAGGAATTATTTTAGGTTTTAAAATTAAAACTAGTGACTGCTGTACCCATTGCTACTTCTTAATCATTTTCTTGAGGAGTTCAAGAAATTAAATTGCTGTTTTATAAACTTGTGTTGCAAATATTATTGAAGCATTTATTTGTGTTAGAAAAGAAGAACTTGCTTAACAATTATTTATAATATTATTGCGTTTAATATACCTAACAAACATTGTAAGAAAGCATATTACTCGTCAATCTCAGCTGGTGCTAAAATATTTGTTTGAATTTGATACAATAATTTCTCATTTCTACTGCCTAAAGTTGTGCTACATAAAGACAGTTTGTGAACAGACCATATTTCAAGAAAAAAAAAACAATGACATTGAATTACACAGGCCATAGCTAAAATATATTATTCGAATATACAATAAACGCAGGGACTCGAGAAAAAATCTACGTTTTCTGAACGTTCGCGTCAATTCACGCTAGAAATTTCCATTGCGGATTGATACACCGTATACTAGCGCCCTCTGTAGGCAGTATATATTTATATTTCATTTAATGATTCGCACTGAATATTGGGATACATCATGGAACGCGAACATTCAATATTGTTTAAAAAAAACCGTTAAAAAAGATCAATATTGTTAAAATAACCTAACTTCTTATTCTCTTTATAAATAAACTTTAATATTGTTGATAATTCTATATTAAACTTTATATTAGCTTTTTAAATTACCTTTGCATCGATTTTCCGGTTAATGTACAATTTAAAATTTTATAGTAGCACAATTGTTTCGTATTTACAGTTTAATTTAGATTAAGCACCTTACAAAGCCATAAAACCTATAGTGTATGAGTCCATTAAAGAATGCAGTAAATAAAAATTACCACACGGAATTATAATTAGGAATTAGTAAAGTAACACAATTAAATAAATTATTTAAAGTTGTAAATAAATAACAAAAATATTTCATAACGAAAATAATTGAATTACATTTGGAGTTAATTTTACAGACGAAAATCTATTGCTAACTTCACATCAGTAGTCGTAAATACTTTTCATAAATATATTTGTCAATAAAATGTCTTGCAATTTCTTTTAACTAATTTGAGCAATATAAAGACAAACATTGTTATTTACCAGTTTGCCACAATGTAATACGATTTTGTCAACAAGCAGAGATAATTATATATATTAATTTGAAAATGACAGATTTTCAAAGGTCACTTTGATATTATAAATTCGAAAATTGGTGCGACTTATAGCGCTACAACAATGAATATTGCAAATTAAAATCAGCACCAATCATTTATTTTAAATCGAAACAAAACATTATCAACTCAACTGTACACATATTCCAGCAGCTGATTTATTTTTTACAAAGCTTCAATTCTCAAAGAAATAATAATTAGAAACATTTCAGTTTAATTTAAATATATTTTATTTGAAAGTGCATATTTTTATAAATTTCTGTATCTTTACTACTTCTAAAATTTGGTATTTGAAGAAATTTTTAAAAATTGTGTTGTATTTTGGTCGTGACTTTAATATTCACTTCAAATTATTTTAGATTTTAAACAAATTTTAATGATTAAAAAATCAATAAACTAATGGAAATAAATAATATGTATTTATATTTTATTGAATTACTTACCACATTATAAAAATCTAATTGAGCCAATTCGTAGTTAGCTAATTTCAAATGCACATTGCCCCTGCTTACACGGGCCGCAGTAAAATCCGGTTTCAATTCTAACACTTTATCGAGATCGCTGAGTGCATTTTTTGCTTTCCCCAACGCAAGATAAACCGTACCTCTTTTGAAGTATGTCAGGTAATTGTTCGGGTCACCCTCTAAAACAGGAATTAATGTTCATAACAATACCAAAATAATTTTCCCAAGTGGTTATTATTTACCAACAGCTGTGTGGTAATGGGATAAAGCGTCTGCTAACTGGCCTTTGGCTAAGAATTGTCTACCTAATTCTAAATGGTTGTTTATCTCCGCCTGCGAGACACTGTCCGCAACTGTCCGAGAATAATGAATACATCAGTCGATAGATATAAAAATAGACGTCAAATTTATAGGTTATGTCCAATCGGGACTTACCGTCAAAAAACACTTCTAAAATTAACAGCACTACACACGGAGTCAATTTAGTCCGTATATTCGGTTTATTGTTTAACATTTCGTCTATTATCTGTACCGGATTCAACATCTCTGGACTTTACAAGTGCACATAGGGTAATTTTAACATTTCTATAGATTAGATAAAATCACATTTGGCGATACATAACTCTGACTTACTGGTGGCTACGGCAACTGAATTTCGTGGGCTACCGCCATTGGTCCAACGCAACGTACACGAATCCGGTCAGTGCGCACTGGCGCAAAATTTTAACGACCGTCGGACAGCGCGAAAAAGAAAACAACACGATCAAAAAAACATAAATATTAACGAAATAGTCGGCGATTCAGCAGTTTTGAGATTTCCCAAGTCGTCCGTCCTACTTTACCGGTTATTATTTAATTCGAAGTTTATCTAACAAAGTCAAGGTGCGTATATAGGGTGATACGAATCTAATCAACGTTTTAATTGGTTATAAATTACTGATTAGGTATTAACACACTCATTTTCAAAGGAAAAAAGTGTTGTAAAAGTATTTGCTTGTTGTAAGAGCCGCAAATACTGCCAATTTTTAAAACAAATTTTAAAATAAGCGTTTTGTCTTTGTTGCTTGTTTCCGGAATGTTCCTAGCAGTTTTTTTATATTTGGCGACACATCAAGATGTTTGAAACACCAATTCAAAACCAACAAAAAAGAATTGCCTATCAATCGAGGTTATTACACGATGAAGAAAAAAAAACATTAATTTGATAAAAATCTTTTAGAAACAAAAATCGAATTGTAAATTATTCGTCTTTCTTACGGAAGAATATACTACCCAGTAAACCAAATTCAAATTTCCCTCAATTATATTAAGTAACTTCAACTTATAGGGATTCAAATAACTATTAATGTAATACAAAATCATAGGTAACTTCATGCTTTAATGTTGAAGTTACTAAAAATAATTGAGGGAAATTTGAATTTGGTTTACTGGGTAGTAAAGCAGAAAAAAACAGGAAAAAAAAAAATCAGGATCATATAAGTATATGTAAAATTCAGATAAGCAAATAGTAAACAAACAAAAAAATGTATGCAATGATACAAAAATATAAAAACCGTTTATTATGATTTGATTAATAAAAAACATAACAGAAATTACACAACAAAGCTAATATAAAAGAAAAATAAGCATATATGTATTTTTAACGTAAAAATATAAAAAAAGGAAACAAAAACTTCCTATTGCACAATCAAAACTTTTTTCTTTCTTTTGCTTCACCGTTTTTAGCTTTTCCAAACTTTTTACTTTATGGTACTAAGTTGTGTGCCAAATCTGAATTATTACTTTCAAGTATGGAATCTCTTATATCTCACTGTTTAATGCTTTGTGATCATGTTTCAAAAATGTGTTTTTGCATCGAAACCTTGTTTATACAGTGCCCATCACAAGTTAATCATTTAATATTACAATTATAATAGGATAAAAGGATTTTATACTTTATTTTTTGTCCCAAAAGGTATCTAAAATTCTGATCTGCCAAATATGAAATATAACTAAGTTACCAAATAATGAAAATTAGTGGGAAAATATTAATTTTTGCCTGGTATCCATTACAGGTCGCTTTATATTTTAGTTGATGAAAGTATTCATGGAGGGCAGCACGCGGTACGCTGCCAATTGGACATAATCGAATGACTTCGACAAGTCCGATGATAATCGAATGATGGTAGATAATAATGATAATAATCGACATCATTCTAATCAAATTCATTCGTGCAAATCACTAAATCGTTCATAGTTGATCGATTATTACTCATAATCGAATTATCGCATGATCGTCAATGATCAAATGTCGTCCTGTGTCAAGGTTCGTATAGGTGGCCTCATAACTTTTCAACCAACCAAGAGAAGAAGCGCGATCCTAATTTAGGAATTTTTTTCAATTAATGTTATGTCAAGAAGAACGTGTCTTGAAATGAAATTTCAAGTTCCTTTTATTATTACAGAATACCTCAATACCATATTATATAGTCAAAGAAATGTTCCACTAGCGTACTACGTTAGATGGCACCGCAGTATTCTCTTATGGAAATATTACCACTACAAACTTACAACAATAGAAAATGCTGGTGGTGTCATTTATAGTGCGCCAGTGGAACATTTCTTTGACTCGAAAATGATCGCGAGGCGCTTCATCACAACGTCATCGCGTATCCACCCTCTCCTTTCCCCGGGCTCCCTGCAAGTTACGAGGCCACCTAGTATATACGAACCTTGATATGCAGTCACTATAAAAAAAATTGTGCATCAGTGGCAAAAAGTGACACTTGTATGTACTGCCACCAACATATCTTTCTATTAACTAAAATATAAAGAAACCTGTAATATATTACCTTAAAACAGCTTGTAGCATTAATTAATTTTAACCTTTGACTTTATTTAAGAGTTTAGATATTCGAAGTTCTCTGCTCTGCTTCTGTAATTTAATGAAATTACTGTTTTACACCTTCTCAATACTTGTTTCGAACAAAATGTTTAGAATTCTGTCATACATATTTTGGAAAACTGTATTACCGACACATTGTGGCTGTCAATTTATTATTACAATCATAACCTCAAATTTACTTGAATATTGCCCAACTAAAAAAAATGTAATATTTTAATAATAAAACGTAAAAAATCGATATGCAAGAAGATCACTTTGTTTGAACACCAAAAAAAGAAAATTTTTAGTCTTAAAATCATGTAAAGGATCTGTTTGTACCTTAATTTATTATAACCTCAATTACTCCCAAGAAGTGGTATGTTAGTAAAGACTTTCCTTAAGAGAATCAATCTACTCTACATTCCAGCGATGGCAAACAGCAAGTACGAATACGTCCGCAATTTCGAAACAGACGACAAACTCCTGCCAAACTGTTGGATCATCGTCAGGATCGACGGCAGAGGATTCCACAAATTCTCCTCGAAACACAAATTCGCCAAACCCAACGATACCAGAGCCCTGAATCTGATGAACAAAAGCGCCTTGCAGGTTATGAACGAATTTAACGACATCATCTTGGCATACGGACAGAGCGATGAATACTCTTTCGTGTTCCGGAAAAACACTACTTTGTATCAGAGGAGGGCCTCGAAGATCGCTTCCAGCGTTAACAGTTTATTTTCATCGTCGTATGTGTTCTTTTGGGATAAAGGCGATGAATTTTAAAATGAAATATCCGCCATCGTTCGACGCACGAGCAATTTTATATCCGACCGATCAAAATTTGAAGGATTATTTGAGTTGGAGGCAAATCGATTGTCATATAAATAATTTGTATAATACGACGTTTTGGAATCTAATACAGAAAGGTGGATTAAGTCATAATGAGGTGAGTTGTTAGAATGCATGGTTTTTGCATGAAGGAATAACATTGTGCTTTTATGATCAGCTAAGGTTTAGATGTTACAAGTAGCTCCAATTTTCGCAATGCATAGTTATGTAACATAGAATGATTTCAGAAGTATTTATGTTGGTTTTTTTTTACGGAAACACGGTTTCTTTGCGCTTTTTTTAGGTTATGTGAGCATATAATACTTTAAACAAACTTACTTATATCGGTTATTAACTGTTAAAAACCCAGTATTAAATTGTTACAGTAAAGTCATTTTCATGCATAATTATTGTTGAAAACAAATATACATTTATATTTAGGGCTTTCTATTTGTCGGTGGAGCTGTATCGGAACTGCTCCGAGTTGCACCAGCACATTTTTGAGCGTTCTTTTTTGCAAGTGCATTTGTAACGGAACAGCTCTATTTCCCTTCTCCTTTCCCCTACTGCACCTGCTATTTACAAGGGGTGAACTGTTCCGCATGCGCATTTTCATAAAAACGGTAAAAATTTAAACAAAAGTACCTAAACCGAAATTACCAGTAATTACGAAAATTGATAAAATTTATGCCGCTATACTTAAGCTTCAAATATTTTTGAAAAACGTTGTAGAGGAATAATGGACAGAAATATAAATCAAATTATTGTTAACCATATTGTTATAACTTGTCATATTCCTCTCTTGAAACATTTATACAATAACTGTTGCTTGTGATCAGTGTTGTTCCGAAGTAGTACAAGTACCCATTGAAGAATTTAGTACAATATTTCCAATTAATCAATGCCTTGTAATTATTCAGAAAAAAATACTTTCAAGTGAATAGCTCGCGGTTAACAAAGAAATTGATTCTCTGATGATGGCAGATATATCAAATTACAGAACCTTGTATTAAACAAAATAGTACAATTTATTTGGAAAATAGTACCATCTGTTAGCCCAATCTCAATACATTATTTAAAACTTTTTAGAACAAATCTGTAATCGCGTCAAATAGTTTAATTCTATGTGATCACTCATATTGCTTCTTTTTAACCTTTTACAAACTCTTCAAATCACAGAAGTTCAAATTCAACTTGATATTGATACGACATGCGATAATATACAGTTCATATGAGTTTATGAAATCTACATAGGTTATGTTGCATTCAACTGCCATCTTATTTTATCTACACCCGTTTTGCACCCGTTAGCACAAGTAGTTCGTTTTTACTTTGCATAAGAGTTGGTCCGGAGCAGTTTCGGAGCAACTCCTTGAGCCAAATAGAAAGCACTAATTGACAACAAATTGCATCTTATGATCTTCGGTTAAGTTTTCAGCAGCTGCATTTGTTCGTACAATCACGATTATTTGCTATCCAATAGAATTTACGTATTTTTGAAATCCTCTTCGCTTATTGGTAGTTAGCGAATCCTGTTTATGATCAGTGGCACGGCAGCTTTATAACAGAATTACTGTGATATTCAGTAATTACGAAAATCGGGGCTGGATAATCTAGAATTTATTCTCTCTGATTTTTGAAATGGTTGATAATAATCGTTTTATTTTAGGCGGAGAAGAGACTTTGCGGGACTGTTTCTTCAGACAAACACGAGATATTATTCAGCGCATTCGGTATAAATTACAATAACGAATCTCCGATGTTTAAAAAAGGAACAACGTTAATTCGTAAGAAAATGATTGACGAGAGCTCGGGTAAAAGTAAAGTTGTGATAATGCCCATATACGAAGATATGATCAAAAAGGAATTCTGGAAGGAACATCCCGAATTGTTAGAAATGAATTGCCCAGGTAGTTATACGTGGCCCTCGGGTAACCCTATGCCAGATTTAGTTTTAGGACAGTGGCAAAAAATCAACCCAAAAGATAGGGAGAGTTGACAAATAGATTTAATTTAAATATATGTATGTATGTTTTTCTTTTAATGTTTAATTACCTTATCCACCAATTTCCTTTTCCTAAACTGTTTTAACTGTTTTTATGATGTTCGTATCAAAATTTATTGTTTTATTCCGTGATTAAAGAATAATTAAAAAATGTCGACGTAAAAAAAAAGGTAGAGTGGTCTCTCTCTAATCGGACTTGGATGAGTCTTGCTAACGGTTGAATAACAGAAAAGTTTATTTATAGAAAAAAATAGTTTTTTATTAAATGAAATGCCCATGAATGAATTGAATAAATCATTTAATTATGTAAAGTACATGTATATGGGCTGTGTAGATATTCCTGAAAAACGTGCAGGGGGCGATCTTTTTTCATAAATTCTCAACCATTTATCTTAATTGAAAAAACTTATTAAGTTCGGAGTGTCAATATTCGTCGGTGCGCATGTTTTATTATGTTGTGCATGTTTTTTCTGTCGTTCGAAATAGTTATAAATTCATTCTTTATTAATTTCAGTGTTTATTCAATCCTGCAAAAATTTTTGGGCGTTTTAATTCTTTTCTTTCTTTTGTTTAACGTGAGTTTTTTTATTTATCGACTATGCCGTTATATGGTGTATGTAGGGGAGGTGGGAACAAGACAATGTGACAATATCGTGTTCGCTACCCAAACTGGAGGCATTTTATACCAAATGTCTTTCGAGAACAAGTCTTTAGCACTACTAACTTTCACTATGGTCACCGAAGAAAGTTTTCTGTTAACGTTTAGTTATGCATAATAAACCATACATTTATTGGATCAATTTACTTTCTGAACCGATGTTTTGAAAAAAAGTGATAAGTAACATGTCCTCTCCCGCTCACTATGATGCTCTTTAGAATGTTAGAGAACGACTGGACGAACATTTTCTAAGCATACAGATCGGTCATGGCAATCCAATTCCTATATACTTTCACGATGCTCATTACTGCTTCCATAATTTCACTATTCACCACGTCTTCATCTTCATTTAACCACTCGATTATTTCTGTTTGTCGTCAACCTGGAGACGTGGTAAATGTTGCACTATAAAATGCAAACGCTCACTTTTCTACAGGGCTGAGTGGAATATCATTTGCGACAGCAATTGATGGAATTTTTCGCCAAGATTATAGCACAGAAAAGTGACTTGCGATTTTAATACTACAGATTGACTCAAATGGAAACGGTGATTCTCTCAAATGTCGTTGAGTTTTGTTCAAGCAAAGGTTAACAACATGTTGACAATAGTTGGAAACGGTTAGGTTAGGGCCATGCACACTTTACGGCTATTTGCACCGGTTATACTTAAGCTTAACTTAAGACTTAAGTCGATCCTAAACTATGATTTCGTAAGTACCAGTTAAGTGTCATTCAAAATAAGCCGAAGATTTGCCCGGCTTAAGGTCCAGTTAACCTCACTTTAGGTTTCAAATGACAAGTATTGCGGCAAGTGAAAGAAGACTTTTATTTGTTGTATTACGGTGTTTTCGAGGTGTTTTATTTATTGTTGTGGGGATATTTATTATTTGTACATTTTTGAAACAAAATGGCACGTAATATCTTAATAAATAACATAATGTTTAAAGATGAGAGAAATGGACGAGTTAAATATAATTTTTGTGTTATACCTACCTAGACAAGTAAATGAAAGGGCAGAATATTTTCATACGTTTGACGAACTTAAATTTTTCCGGCGATTTAGGGTAACCAAATGTACAACATTATTTATACTAAACCTGTTTGAAGCTGAAATTGAATATCCTTGATGTGTGAGTAGGTATAAAAAAATAATTTTAAGTTTACCATGTAACCTAGACGCTAATAACCATTCCATGACCACGAATGCATACAGTTTTTATGTTTTATCTAATTAAAGAAACAAATTTTCAGCAATAATAGTGTGCTTTTATGAATCAGCTGTTAATATTCCTGAGACGACCTGACAACAATAATGAAAACTCGAAACTCGTTATCAAGATTAAAAGTCACATTCTTCCTTTCTGTGTGTTTCTGTCAAAAACTTACAACTTACAAGTCACTTTCACACTGCCTGACACTGTTGCCATCCGTTTTCAATACTTAGCTAAGCCTTATTCCTAGTTTCGACGGTACAAAACATATTCACCTTAAGCTGAGCCGCTACTTAACTAAGTTTGTTATTAGGGAAAACTGGTGCAAATAACTTAGATTTTCTTTTGGTTAATTCACTTTTATTAAAATTAAGGTAGAATAACAGAATAGAAAAAGAAGTGTTAATTTTGAAACAAGAACAACAACATTTGTGATACATCCTTCAAAACACGTTTTCCAACATGTATTGAGACACAAAAGAAAACCTTTTCACTTTAAATCATTTGAATTATCGAATTTAAAATGATGTGTATAACGGTCAAAGAATGGTTAAACAAAACGGTTTAAGAATAAGACACATGTGATAACGATTTTATAATTTTTGCAAAATTTGAATGGACGTGCTGGCGACTTCAGCACGCAAACATCAAAATTTAAATTTCCCGCTATTATTTTAGAACTTCTTGCGAAGAGAACGTCAATTGAACACATATTTGTTACGTTCGAATATCCAATCGATTTGCTTTTTTAGCTCTGAAGCGTTCCTTTTATTTCCATCAAAACAAATAGAGCAAACTCTTTCAGCGTTCTTATATTAGCTCTGAGATGCTTTAGCATAAATTTTTGTGCCCGGGATTATGATTGGGAACTCGCAGAGTATAATAATAATAACAAGGAAATAAGAGATTGAAATAATGGTCCACTTTCTCGCAAATTATTTTTAGCTTCAGCGTTGTTTATTTAGCTTTATTTAAAAAGAAATTGTGAGTAAGCGAACCATTATTTTGAGCCCTTATTTCCTTAAAAAATCAAAGACCGATCTCATTTCTTACAGCAGTATTCCTACCCTAATAGCCAAATTTAAATTTTCCGCAATTATTCTTAGTAACTTCAACTTTAAAATATAAAATTACCCAACATTTTGTATTATATCAATAGTTATTTTAATGCCTTTACGTTGAAGTAACTAAAAAAAATTTGGCGGGAAATTTAAATTTGGCCATTAGGGTAATTAATAAGAATTGATGACTACAACAAAATCTCAAAATTCATTTTAAGAGTTCATTAGTAAGATTTACAAAACAAACACACGACCACTACTTAAAACAACTAACTTTTATTTAAAACACTACGAATTATAATGCTGTAATAATTCTTGCTCCCGAGGCTTGAGAATAACTTTATCTCTCAGATTAACGACCCAACCGGGATTTAAACCATAAAAGACCTGCCGTGGATCCTTACGCTCCACTAACATATCGTAATTTTCATCTTCCTCTACTTTAGGAAGCGTGTAACCATATTTCTGCGCGAGTACCAAACGTTCGTACGAAACCTTTTCCGGATCTGCCAAGTAACCCCTCATACTCGGATCCGAATAATATTCGATTACGTCTTGCGGTGGGATCTTCCTACGTGGTATCGGTACTCCTGAAATATCAATCAATATATTCTTCTTATAAAAACTATTTTTGCAGATCAGACCTCGGTTAAAGAATTTCTCCACGTTCATCATCGCTTGTAAACTCTGCTGGTCATAATAAGCCATAGTAATAACGCCGCCCATCCTCTCGATCGCAGCGATGACCATTTCGCTCGCCCATTGCACTTCTATATTTATTTTAGCTTTGAATAAATCTGCACCTTCATCCGTTAATTGAACACCGAAGTGGCGTTGGTCTGGAGATATTCGGAACACGCCTGTATTACAAAGAGCTACCAAGTCGATTGGTTTCGAAATATCTAACCTATTCGTATCGATCATCGTTTGTAACGACAATAAGGATAATGGTGGATATTCACGCCTTAAACTTTAAAAATACATGAGTGAAATACTGCTTAATGTGTTTTATTTACACTTACTGATGTCCTCTATAATATGGTTCCAGGGGAAAACGTAAATAGAAAGGATTGTTACCCGTTTCATATCCGATACGAGTGTAATTCTGTCTTTGTAATGAACCTTTATTACCTGCACCATGTTTGTCACCCCCATGTTGACCTCTACCCCTTCTCTTGGGCTAAAATTAAAAATAAAAAAACTAAACTGTGTTTATTAAAATTATATCGAAGCATTACAATCCTTGCTTTTGGATTATCCTGAATGTTAGCTAAACATACTCTTGGTAAACTCCTTAAAAGGCCCAAAGCTTTCTCGGTTATATTTGAAGACATGTTTAAATCAATATATTCAGATTTTAATTTATATTCGATTAAAATATAAAAAATTGCAGAAATATGTTAACCTAACCTAAATGTTTGACAGACAGGAATCTTTAGATTTGTTCGTTGGGGTTACACCAATTATACTGGTGCATATTTCATCTTTCTCACATACGTGAACAGCGGATCTTCTATTCTGTTCTAACTAGGAGCAGTCTAGAAAGTATAGCACCAACGAACAAACCTTTTATAATACGTTTCTTGGCGCAATATTCAAAAAGCAACAAATTCATAAAAAAGCTCCTATATAAACTTTAACTGTTAAATGCATTATTATATGAAATTTCATTCATAATTCCAACTAGAATTGTATATAATTACATTCTTTTTAACAATATCAATTTTTAATTCTTGCTTGAATGTATATAATTCTTTATCGCTTGAATGTTACAGTAAGATTTGATAACTTTCGTAATCGCAAAATACCTATCAGCTATGATCATTTTTCACCTTAATGATGCATAAGCACTTAAGTGATTGATAGGCTTTGTGTTAAGACATTTTTTCCGCGACTAACATGCATTTAGCGATAACGAAGAACTGTGTAGCTTATTATTTATAACAAAGATTACATACCATTTAGATTATTTTTTTTTGAGGCGGTATACCAAGATATTGTTTGGTTGTTATACAGGTGGGATTCTTTTCGCAAAAATGTAAATATTTACGTAAAAGTTCGTTAGACGGTATCGCTTTTTTGCATGTTAGAAAATTTATTTTTGTACATACACAAACGAATTTATATGAAATGAATTTATGATTATGTAAAGTAAAAGAAAGAAGGAAAATTTTGCGAATGTATCAACTCTTTGTTGGGAGATTAAGTACTTTTACAATGTGATAAATTAAACACTAAAGATAAAATTTAATTCGTTTTAAGATCTTAGCGATATGCATGGTAATTATAATTTTATTCTTTTTATTGTGGTTATATAAGTTCTGCGACGAATCATTTTACTATTGTTTTATTGTGATTAATCAAACCTTGAGAATAAAGAATTGAATCTTGGATTCATAAATTAATAAAAGAATCGTTTTATACTCTGGACTCTTGTTTATAATTTCGACATAAGAGGGCGCTCCATTAACATTAATTTGACATGGCGGTTTTTTTGATCAACAATAATGAATAGAAATTTTCAACAGTAAAGACAACAAAGAACCGTCTTTAATGGCATGCGATCGTAATCGGTAGTGTTTTTCTCACTTACAGCAATATCACTCGCAATAAGAAATATAAAAAAAGATTACAATCTTGTCACTTTTAACAATGTTATCAATGTCTGATTATGTTCTTTTTAGAGAATTAATATTGGTAAGTTCAATCGATCGTAATTTACTCCTTATCTCAGTTATTTTTTTTATTATTATTGTGCAGGTAATCATACTTAAGACTTTTGTTTTGCCATAGCAACACTTTATAATTGTTTTTTTCTTTTTATTAATTGTAATTATCGCTGTCTTAGTTCCACGTAACGCTCACGTACTTGTGTCACAGACACGTTGTTCCACTCTTGGAGATTATCATTGTTTCATATCGTCGTTGTCCTAAATGGAGCCGAGAAATAATTTTAACAATTCATGCGACGTTCAGTCGACAATATTATATCTTCTATTGTATCGATTTAACAGAGGATGGTTACAAGGAGTGCTAAAATAAAATTAAAGGATTATTTTCGTGTATTCGTCATGGTAGAATAGGCGAGAAGATTTGGAAAAGTCACGATATGAAATATTACATATATAATCTGTGACTAATATTCAATATTGCGAAAATTATTATGGAAGATATTTATATATTGTATGATTCTCCATCTTAGATCTTACCTATTATTCCTTTAATTCTCTGTTTATAATAGTTAAATGTAATTAGATTAATCTAAAAACACAGCCATCGTTATATAATATATTTTACGATCATAATGCAAAAACTTAAATTGGTTGATATTTCAATATTCGCGCCTAAGTTTACTAAGTCGCCGCGTCGATGCCCGGTTCCTGTCAACTGTCAAATTAAGTGTCTTCCATTTTGTGTCTTGAGTTGTGTTATTTATGTGTATTATTGTTGCGTTAATTTTTAAAGTTTTAAATAATCAGTCATGGATTATTACTAGCTTTCTTACATCACTTTAGTTCCAAATTAATAATACTTTGTAGTGATTGCAGTGTTGATACCAACAAGCAAAATGTTGCCACTCACTAACCTAACATTTGGAGAAGATCAACATCATCATTTTTAATGCAGATTCTACAGGCTATGTACAGTAAATAACGCAGTAGTACCGACTGATAAAACGACGAGATGACGTGCTATGTGAGGATGTATAGTGTCGATATTTTGACTGAAAGCGCATTCTAACCGTATTACTAGTTAGTGTAATTTTTAAGCAACGATGAAATCTACTTTTTGACATTAGTGCGTGCGGAAACATTTTAAAATTAATCATCAGTAATGCTATGAAATATTCATATTTTTACTTATCGTAAATCATTTTGTATGTGAATGCTTATTTATTAATTATTACGTAATAAATGAGACGTTATGCATATGTAAATTATTTCTAAAATTAGATATTTCGATACTATTAAAAATATTCTTTTAACAATAATTAATCACATAACGCAGCGAGATATAAACATGCTGTATTGCCAGTTGCCAGATATCTCAAATGCATTCATAAATATTGCTATGATTTTGCCACATGTTTGTGACATATGACGTTCTTAAAATATTCAGATCTTAAAAACTTAAACTTGAAAAAAAATCATTCAAACTTTCTGCGTCAATATATAAAGTATAAAAAAAAATTTACAGTAATTTAAAACAAGTTAGATTCGCCATAAACATATCCATTCAGTTACTGGTATTGTGGCTATAAAGGCGAAGCCAAAATACCCAGATTGTGGTTAGCATCAGATATATCGTATGTAAGAAGTACTACCTATTTACAATATAACTCGAATAAACTTTCCATTTATTAAATAAACCACGCTGTGTACAACAATATTACTCTATTTCATTTTCCACTGCTTTTGTTCAAGTAACAGGAAAATTCTTCTGTTTGTTCTAATAAATTTTGTTCTCACCATTGATGTAAGTTTAAGTTAATAAAGATCTGTTTTAAAATAGAATATATGCCCCATTCACACTGGTTCCTAGAATTTGTCTAATTTTTATAGTATAGGTATACTTCTTCTGTATAAATTATGAAATTCTATTATACACATTCGAATAAACCATATTACTTTGTTACTTCTATATGTGTAGGTATTTTTTAAGTATAAATAATGTAGAACCCATCCAAGTTTATGCGATATTTACTGCATAGAATACATAGCGTATACATGCGTATATCATTTTTTGTACCTAAATAAGACGGTTATCGCTGTGGTGTGTAGCCCGTCAACAAAGAAACAATTATCAGTGATTAGTTTTACGTTATCACATGAATACCTCGTGTTCTAGCTTAACTGTAATTTTGACAGAACAATCGAGTTTTCTAAGTAGGTGTAATAAGGTGTAAACAAAAATATAAGAGTTATATCTTTATGACTTTCTGAATCTTCAATTAATTAACGAATAGGCTGCTTCGTTATCGAATGTTTTCTCTTGATTATTATTAAAAAAGGCGTTTTGTTACTTTGTGTTATTTAAAACAACTATCATTTAGATTACGGTCCTGCGATTTTATTTTCAAGGGGTTTTTAAACATCTTAAAATAAGGTCTGTTAGGCCTGTTTCAGACGAGGCGATTCAGTTGATTCAACTAAGTTGCCTGGTTTACTGTAAACTAGTTGATTATGATTGAAAACCTATTGAAGCCGCCGAAGACGACAGGTTGACTTTATGTGACTTTATTCCGGTCTTCGAACGTTCCGGTGTCACGGTAGCGACGAATGGACTGTAATTTTTGTCACTCCCAATTTTTATGCCATCACAGGCACAGACTGTCCTTCCTCGTGTAATGTGACAATAGCTGATCTCTTTTCTACACTTATCGGCTTCCCTTTTTGGCATTTTTTAAATACTACTACTACTACTAATTGAACAACCGTATTGTAACTAGTTTACTAACAGAATAATTCACAACAAGTACGATATCAATTATTCCCTGCTATAGTGGGAGACCTTTAGGAGACATCCATGTGAAGTTTTACGACCCTGTCGACCCATCCCTCTATTGTAAACATGCTTGTCGGCTGTTCCTTTAAATATCCTTTGTTTATAATCTGCTATTAGGTTAAATTAAGTTTTCTCTTTAATAGTAGTCTAATGTTGATTTCCGTCTTAAATACTTTGTTGTTATGCTTACTTTATTGTAGTAATTTTTACAATAATGTTAACAGTATTAAGTATTGAAAAAATGGATTTTTTAAAATTGTACTAGTTGTCTTTGTGGTCGCCAACTAGTAAGACAGCTTGACAGATGGGAAAGGTTACAGACATCAGCCTACTTAGTACAAATATCACTGATAACTAGAGACCGAATTATATGCAAAGTGCATATATTTTATTTTTTGCGTATCTTTAATTATAGTCTATATGTAGACGTATTACACTAATGGAAATTAATTAGCGCTAATTAGTGATTGCATATATTGCATATTTAGGCATTTCTATGCATATTTTTTTTCAAAAGTTGCATATATTGCATATTTAAGCTTTTTCTTATCCTTTCTATTAGTAAAAATTCCTAGTAATTCCTAATGTAGATCGACAACCGACAATTCTCAGAACGATAAATCTTTTATATTGGTTTCTCTAATACTTTTTTCCAAGAACTGCACGTGTTTAATTTCGCCTAACAGAAGGGATGTGGTAAATACGTTTTATTATTATTAATTCCCAAATAAACTATTCATTCATTGAACATTTTTGAGCGAAACAGCATGTAATTGTGTTACGTTTTTAAATACTTTGCGTACATAAATGAGTATAGCGAACAAAATTTCTTTATGGATTAAGACATATCCTGAACTGGTAAAGGATGGCGACAAAATATTTTGTCGAGCCTGCATTAAACTGATGGTAAGTTTAATTTTACTAAAAGCTTTACAATTGTTTTTAAATTCTTTAACTTTTGATATAAAATGACAATTGTTGTTGTAGGTGTCTTCTGAGAGAAAATACCTGATTGATCAATACGCTAAACTCCATCACATATTGGGAAATGCGAAAAACTAAAGCGATCCGCATGTGTGCAGCTATCTATACGTCAATGTGTAGCGTCAACTTCACGAAACTCAGAATAAGAAGAATATAATACGGATCTGTGTAACGCATTAATTTCGTCTAACATACCATTAGCAAGATTAAACAATGTTAATTTCTGCAAAAATTTTGCGAACATAATATACCTGACGAAAGTACCGTACGAAAAAATTATGTCACATCTTGTTACCAGCAAACAATAGCAGAAATTCAACAATTGGTAGGGAATAATTTTATTTATATCATGGTAGATGAAAGTACGGATAAGTGTGGCCGTTATATTGCCCATTTGTTAATAGGAATTCTTCACGCAGATATTGTAGGTAAATCATATTTAATTTATTGTAAAGAACTTCAAAAAACAAATAATGTGACAATTGCCCAATTCGTTCAAGAAGGAAAAGGGGATTTTCTTCCAATATAATCAAAGAACGAGTCCTTTTTGAGGATATGGACGTTTTATCTCTTAGAATATTAAATGGATAATGGTATTGTTCGGGTCATTTGTCATAATGACATGTTTGATTATATCAATATCTTTTCCATTTCTTTTTTTTTTTGTCCTCCAGGTCTTCATTGTGGTTCATACTTTCAGTTTATCTAAATATATATCAACAAAACCGATCGACTGAAATAATCATACTACTTCTCCAAACATCTTCAAGCATTGAAACTCTCACTGAACGTAGCCATCCACCAGCAATTTTCTTCACATTTCCAAAGTAACCGTTTAATCACTGTAAAGAGAAAATTCATTTTATTAACTAACTTTGAACCAACCAAATTTGACACCAGCATTGCGTCACTTAACCTAACTATTAATAACTTTCAGAACGCAGTGTATACACCAGAATTACGGTCAAAACTTTCGGTAGACAGCGTATAGACCGGACGATTCGCACTAAATTATGTTGTACATGCATAGATAGATATACACACATCGCGTCAGTCACCTTCAAGTTGGGTCGTCTCAGCGCGCTATAATATTGTAGTATTGCCTCTGCCAGACACGTGTTACGAATTTATGGAGTTGTTTGCTTCTTGCGTTATGTAAAGTCGCCGCTGTGCTAAGCGGCACCGAACGCTAAGAAAGCAGAAGTATAAGCATCATCCTTGAATATTCATAGGGCAACGAATATGACACAATGTGTCGTTTATTGTTTATTGTCTTGCCTATATCGGCTTCTCTCTCACATGGTGCGTAAATCGTTTCGGCAGCCCGTAACATACATGCATCCTTTCGTCGTATGTGTCTATTATATGAAGGACATAATTGGAGATATGTAGAATATTCGATATAATAATTCGAAGATATACAATACATAACTATTTTCTTATGCTTATATTTATACCAAGTGGATCGAAGCTATCAGGAAATTTATGCAGATATTCGGTGAGCGGAGAAGGTCCTTCCAACAGACAGACAGAGAGCAAAAAAAAAAACAGTTTTACTTTCGCTTGTAGAATTCGCCTTTCCGTCTGAATGAGCTTCTTTAGCGTATGTACTGAATCCGAAATATGAGTCAGCCACAGCAATACACCAATACACGTGCGTCACGAGATTTTAAAAAAAACTGGGCTACCGCCTATTTTTGGGGTAAATTTACACCTATAGGGAATTTTTCACATGCTTGTGGAATATTCCTTGAAAGTGTGGTAATTTTCCCTGGTAATTTACACCTCTAAGTAATATTCCTAATGGAATGGAATAATTTCAGGTAGATTTACCACACCTTCAAGGAATATTCCAACAGTATGTGAAAAATCCCCTATAGATGTAAATTTACCCCAAAAATAGGCGGTACCTAGCCCAGTTGCCATCTATTTTTTGGGTAATTTTACCACATTTTTTTTAATGTATAGATTTGAGTAACAACAAAGAAATTAGAAATAATTGATTATTAGGTTGTTTTATCATCCAGAAATATTAAGTTTCAGTTATCTAATAAAATGTTTATGTCATTTAGAACTTAATGCAGATTCTCCACTTAAATATTCAAAATATACCATTTATAATATTAGATTTAATTTTAATAATTTCTGAAAGATATAATATTAATTAGTTGGATTACAGAGAGTTTACAATAATTTCAATAAATTTTTAAATTCAATAAGCAATGTTTTAAAGAGTAAACATTTTGGGAGAAAGGTCGATAAGAAAAGCCAATAGTTACTAAGAATTGGTTGTATTCATAATACAAAGATCTAGTAAAAAATCTTATCAATTTGAGTTTGGATTTGGAGCTTTTTTATTTTTGTTGCCCTGTTCAGGGTATATTTTTAAAAAAAATACCTCTGCAGAACTTCTAATGTGTAAGAAGCCTCTTTTGCGTACTGCAAATGAAAATTAAAATATGTCGCCATCATTTGTTGTAATGCAAAACGAAATGAATCTGTTGGGTCTAATAACTGTCTTTCTACCATTAAAGAATGCGACTTCACATTTCCTAGAAAAGAAAAATAAATCTAAAAAACATATGAAATAAATATATTTTTATTAATACCTTCTTCCAATCATATTATCAATGGTGTATTCACCTCAATTTCTTCAAGTTTAGATTTATCCTGAAAATTTTTAATAAATTTAGCATTTAAAAATATATTGTATGTAGATAATAGTGCTGCGAATCGAAGCCTCTTTATGTGAAACCGGGGTTTGGATGCAGTGATTAATCGTCTTTAAAAATTGTAACCGGTAAACCGGTTTTCAAAATCAAACCGGTTTTTAAAGCAGATTATTGCGCCTTAAATAGGTTTTTCGAATTTAAAATACATAGCACTTTTAAAAAAGTAATACGTATTGTTTTTAGTTTGAAACTGGTTTTGAAATCGATTTTAAAAACTGAATTTTAAAAACCGATTTTTACTAAAATCGATTAACCGGTTTTTGATATCTGGCGATTCCCGCAATACTAGTATATACATAATAATGTTGTGATTAACTATTGAACTCAAATTTGCCGTCCTGCGGTCTTGCACATTTGCATGTATACGTGCTTAATACCTACTTTACTTTTGTCATTAAATCCTAGAGTAAAACCAAAATAGTCTCTTCCTTACTTTACTTGTATCATCACTTAACAACGAAAACATAGCCTCCAATAACGGCAAGACACTAGTCGTTTACATTTCCAAATGTTTAATGAAAGAGAAAAAAAGAATTGACTCCTTCAAACGAAGACTTTCTGTTGTTTAAATTGAAAAGTTTGATACGGTAGTTTCCTGCGTGTCACTTGCACGTTGAAAACTTTAAATAAATGTATCATATCTTGTAGCAACAATACCGCCAAATGCTATTGAGGTTAAGTTCCCAGTATATCATATTAGATATCCATACGCAGGTCTATTATTTATGTGTGCTGTCATAGCTAAGTACATGGTAATCATCTCAATACATAATTAATGTAAAATGAACTTACCTCAATCTTTATTTGCAAGACAAAATGAAAAACACACCATTTACATTTATGCGTTGAAGCCATCAGTGTAGATGCCGCACTTGTATTCAAACTGCGTACCTCAAACGCTTGCGCGTTGTACAGTCGACGGCTATGTAATGCATTCTCGTAACGGGTTTAATTTTTGATCAAGCGACACAATGTAATGCAATGTTAAAAAAAAAACATTTTGTGTTCCAATCAAATAACAGATGCATATATATAATATATATAATTCAGAATTTCATGTCCCTTGTATTGTCCATATGGTATTTTCACCAACATAAGAGGAAATATTCGACGAAATATGTTATTTTTCCTTGCTCCTAAGCAAATTCCCCCAAGTGGGGGAAAATTACTTCATTTATTGAAGTATTTTTCCATCAAAGTCGGTTTACCAGGCAAAATTACACCTAATTTGTGGTAATCTGATGTTTACCCTCTTTTTGGTGCAACTTTACCTTACATTTCATGTTTTTTCACATACCAGTGAGGTAAATTTACCATCATTTTTTAGAGTGCACGATATCTGAACGTTGATGTCGATCTATATATTAACGTGACCCGAGAACATAACGAAACCGAGCACAGGAGCACACTCAATTTGTGCACAGTTCATATGGAATCTGCCGTATCCCTCCCCACCACCGCTACGTCGTTATACGGCTAGGCATTGGATAAAATCAACGTAGTTCAGCCTACTCGGCGCACGTGCTCCGTCGTCGATCGCTTGCTCGCGATTTAAAATACATATATATAGAAAGGAACGTCGCGTCGTTTATTCGTTTCGCTGCGTTATATTTCACGAATATATTAAGATCGAGTAATAGATTTTATTAGTTTGTAATCGAGGATTTGTTTAGGGGGTTCACGTGCTCATGTGCTCCTATACAGAAACCGCCACTGGTTGGCGCCGTGGAGCACGTGTGTGCGCAATGGGGATTAAGGAATGATAACCACGACGCGCACGTTCCAAAAAAATTAAATTGCGGCCAAGAAATACGGACAAGTGAAACATCTATATAATCTGTGGCCCCGCTGTATCTACCCTACCACATTCACAATCCAAATCATTAACCCTCCATATTCTATATAAATATGATTTAAAATTATCGCGACCCGTTATTAACACCCTTTAACAGTATAAATCGGCAAATTAATTAAGTTCTTAACTTAATTCGTAAGGAGCTATATGTAAGTTTTACGCACTACTGTGCAGAACCCTGTATATTAATTTAGCAGGATACTGTCTGGTAATTTACGTCGAATTTCGACACTTCCAACTAGCCCATCGATCTTTTAGCTTGCATAGATTGGTAACACCGCGGATGTTCGACCGCGCGCTTCTTCTACTAGTTTCGACGGCCAGTCGGATATTTCGAAATCGCCGGCCGATGACGACGCGTGGCGCGATCTCGACCGTGCTGCATATAATTATTTGGAAACGGGTTCCAAGGAAAATATTGGCGCAGCGCCACACGGCTTCTTAAATATTGTACTGTAGAGGAAACGGCCAGGACGAATGACGCGTCCGTGCAGATCCTAGCAGCCAGCGTCCGTCCGCGTATCTTTGTTATATTGCTGTCTTGTTTTTGCGTCACAGCGGTCTGCGTACTGAAGTTTTGTAAGGTGTATATAAATAAAAATAACGTTTAATACTTGACGCGTGTTTGTCTGTGTCTATTTTGCTTTGTTAGACAAACTGAAGGATTGGAAAAGAATGTGTGGTTTAATTGAAGTGAATAAACAATCATCTTATTGTTAGTAGAGGCTTTCTAACAGTGAGCATTTATCTGACGGGATATGACGGCTTCATTAGGCTCTTTTCGTTATAGGACGAACCAAATCCAAGATGGAGGGCAGTGTAGCGAGAAATACTTTCTTTAAGTGTCACCTTTTCACCACTGGCCATCCTAATTAATGTTAAAATTTCGTATTATCATAATTAAAAAATTATACCTGCTAGGAGTACCGCAGAGTTCAATTTTGTGCCCTTCCTAGTTCGCTACCTATATGAACGTAGAGTAACTTGAAATTTTAATTTTAATTTATTTTATTACTTTTAAAGATTTGAAAGGAAACAAAGTTTTATTAACATTGACCTCTGCATGATCAGGAAATTGTACTTCACTAAAATGAATTCGACATAACCACCATCTGCATTAATTTTTAAACTAATACACTGAGATATACGAACATGTCATTTCAACAATTTTTCCGGAAGCTTCTAGCAGATTCACGCTAGAAATTTCCATTGCGGATTGACGCACCATATACTAACGCCCTCTATCAGCAGTCTCCCGATATGGGAATGCATCCATACTATTGTGATTCTCCCGGCTAATGCTTTAACAAGCAAAAGAAAAATAAATAAATAAATAACTTGCTAATTAGACCTGCCTTTTCTTTGCAGATACCTTCCTACAATGATTGACACAATACAATTCCATTAATAAAACAGTGCAATCATAAGATGTATAATTTATTATTAGATAAGTTTATATCAAAGACATATAAATAGCATGAGAACTCTTACTCTTAAGGTGAGTATAGTTATTTGGAAACAAATATTATCAATTATCCAGTATAATTTAGATTCTTTTATTCAAAAAGGAACTTTTAAAATATCATAAGAGAATAGAAAACCACCAACCACGTTTGCCAACTTATAAAAGCACAGAATTTTAATCTCATACGGAATAATAACCTCAAAATATTACAGAAATTATACAATAATAATTTAAACAATGTTTTGACCAGATTCCTCGTTTATCGGTTCATACAGACGTCAGAGTACCTCCAAATGTGATTTCCTTGTAGTGACAATCCAGATTCGCTCGTATATTCACCTCCTTCGTTACATTCAGGATGTATGATTAGACTCGGAACGGCAAACACATGCACACTCCCATGTAGAACAAGTACCCAGATATAGTAAACACCAAATTTGTGAGTTTATCCCCTTTGATACCAGATATACCCCCGCAATATGGTTTAATTCATTTATCTTTGATGAGAATTGACACAGCTTTTCTAAGACTTTTCATCAACTATCAACACGTAACCAAGGATTTTCATACATTTTCTTTATACGAATTACATTGAGTCACTCCCCATTCAATTAAAATAGATACCTAGGATACCAGGCTATCGTACAGTTGTCAGACGATAAATTATATTCAACTTCCATGACTACTAATACGATTTAGTCGAAATGATACTGGACTTACAAACAGGAGCGTACATAAAATAATAATTACATTTCAATATGGTTGGTAGCTTTCCCTTTATGAAACACAGCAATACATTTGCCGGACCCTGTATGTTGCTATATGTACTGTTTATTTTTCAATGAAAAAATACGTTAACAAAGCGAGCTTTGGAACAAAGAAATGCACTTTAAAAAATAATTTTCTTGGTTCAAAAATGGTCCGTAGGTATTGATTTTTTTGTTGCATCTATTACACATCGCTACCTTTAATAGCATTATCTATATAACACACATTTAAGAACTTTACTTATCGATTAAAATCAGTTCAAATTCCCGATCTACCCAAGACTTATTCTGTATATAATAAAACTTTTTGAGCGTGTATGCGTTTAAAGATTTACGTCTGTATACATTGTATAGGTATATCATCTACCTGTCTCTGCGACAATAACCATCTAACAGGTGAAGATAAGAGCATCTTATCACTAAGCGCGATAACCACGCACTCATACAGACGCAAATAAGTAATAATATCGAAGCGTATTTCGTCTGTTTCGCAATCCGTTACGAATTCATAAGAGCTAATTTGCCCGGATTAGGTCCGAATGATAAACTTCTGTGAGTGTATTTTCTTCGAATTCTTTATCTGGCTACGACCGAATGAAATCCCACCTCGAGACTATTCACAATCGGCATCAGTAATCCATGCTTAAGATTTTGTAACTTTACCTGAATTTAATCACGAAAATGAGACAAAAAAAAAGACTTGATGTTACTATGTAGTTGCACTTTGCGCGTAGAAATATGCAATTGCAAAGAATTTCGTGTGGTTTATAACGCCTGATTATTATTAAGATTGTCGCCGTACAAACCTGTACAAATATTGCAGACCTCTTTGTCATACGGCTAAGGCAAATATTTTTGCCCGTGATGTCCAAAATAAACATTTGTCTTGAGTATATATTGCAAAACTTGTTGTTACTCGTGCAGGCTAAATCGTGTGAAGTTTGCATTCGCAATTAGGATAGCGGAATTATAGTTAGATTATCGGATAATATGCAACTTGAGTTTCGTCTATTATTTATATTCTTTAGTTATTTAAATGCGTAAAAGAGATTAAAAGTAGTAATGATATAAAAAAGGTAATATTTTATCTCTAATTAATTTTAAAAAATAAACATGCTGTATCACCTCTTCCGATCCATCGACGATTGTAGCACAGTATATAACAATAAGGACATGTTCGCAAAAATCCATTGTTCTTGAGTGGTCCGTTTTGAATGACCTTCAAGCCCAGTTGCCATTTTGTAAAGCTGTTCCCGGGAATTTTCAAACGTGTAGAATAATTTATATTTTAAAGGAAGTAGAAAAATAGATTAAAAAAATTCATGCGATTTTTATTCTGAATTTGTTGCAAATATTTATGAACATTTTATAGTAATAAAAAACACGATTCCAGTAAAATAATGTTTGATTAAGTGATACATATATTTGCAAGTGTTTTACGATAATTATGTTCATATTCTTTCCTTTTTGTGAAATAAATCTTTGTTTATATTTTTATAGTGTAAAAGATTCTTCCAGGAATAAATATGTTGTGGTTCTTTCTCAAATAAATTGATAAAAATGCAACAGCATTGGTGGAAGGACTTTCAAATTTCTGACACGAATACACAATAACTTTTAATTAGGGTTCAAGAGTTATGACTATATCGTTCTGTGCGATACAAAGATTGTTCCTTTCTATTCGACTACTTCATTTCTAACATCCGACCCTGCACTGGTTTGTCAACAATAATGTCCGGGGGTGCACAAGTGGATAGAGTTCAGACGTAGACTATATAATATCGAATTGTCTATAATATGAATGAATGCGATTAAAATTTATACCAGTATAATGCAATTCAAACCAAAATCACATTATTTTAAAAAGTGAACATAAAATGAATTAGGTTAGCCACTGCGATAAATAGCAATCTAGCTTAAAATGTATATCTAACAAATAAATTGATTTAATGTGAACTAGAAATCTCTGCACAACGATAATAGTTCTTCTTATTCATGTACTTTCTTAATTCTTGTCATGTCCTATCTATTAGATTCATTAGGAAATCCCAAGAAACTGCGACCATCGTTAGCATCACAATTTATTCTTGCGAGAGTGACTGGCACTACAACATGATACCCAATGGTTTCTTCTTTCACGATAATTTGAGTTATTTCACTTAAACCTAACAATATAACATATAAGAAAGTATGCAAATGTTATGGCCACTGGCCACCGATCTTACCTTTTACACAAGAATATCATAGTTCATTAAATGTTTTTAAAACTGCAGGGGTAATTCAAAACTAATAAAATACGTAAAATAAATAAATAAAACAAGTAAATCATATAGATTAAACGGAGGAGTAAACTAATTTGTGTAGATACGAACGTAAACAATAACAAACTGCCATTTTGGGAAGCTGTTGTTTGTGTGAAGCTAGGTTTAGAAATCTGGACCGCTATAACTCCTCTCTTGTCCTTACTCGATATAGTCTGATTGTAGGCTCGATCTAATACTTCTCGTGCTATTCTCGAATAATGTGCTGGACAACAGTCATGTTGGAACCACATTGTTTGTCGTACGTCCAAGGGAAGGTCTTCAAGTAACAAGTGGAAGTTCGTTCTGCAAGATTTTTCGATATTTTTCACCATTTAAGTTTCCATCGATGAAATATGAACCAATAAGCTTATTGCCAATTATTCCACACCAAACATTTACGTTCCAAGGATGTTGGTGTTCAACTTGGCGCAACCAATGGGGATTTTCGATACTCCAGTAATGCATGTTGTGACAATTTACCGTACCGTGATTTGTGAATGTCGCCTCGTCAGAAAATAATACTCGCGGAAAAAAAATTGGAATTATCTTGTATCCGTTGAACCGGCCATTGACAAAATCGCACTCGATTTTGAAAATCATCGCCATGAAGTTCTTGATGAATGGAAAGTCTAAATGGATGATATTTCCTGCGCTTCAATATTTGGCAGATAGTGGACTGAGAAATTCCTGATCCGCGAGCTATTTCTCGAGTACTAATGTGCGGATTATTAGTTACTGCAGCGATTTAATTATTTTCTCCAGCAATTGTTTTTTCGGCAATTACGTTTTCTTGGCTGTACAGTTCCTTCGTTAGAGAACTGTTGAACGACTCGGTAAAAAGAAGCGCGCGATCGCACCTTGTCGGGAAAACGTTGTGAATAAAGATTAACAGCATCATCGATATTCCTACCACTTTTTCCATAGATGTAAATCATTTCAATTCTCTCTTGTAATGTTACAGCCTCTATTACTGTTCAAATATTCAACACTTAACTAATTTGTATTGGATTAATAATCTAAATGGGGATCGGACAATGTGTACTAAGTATTCACAGCTTGTCAAGTACTGAATAAAGTTCGGTTTTGTATCGTTGCATTCCAATTGCGAATAAATAAATGTATCGAAGTGAAGGGGCACAGTTTCGAACACATGGCTTCTTTAAATATTAGTTTATGTTAAAATAAAAAAAACACAAAATCATGTTTGCTTGTCTCTACTAGAAGCAAACTGTTGTTTTGTAGCAGCTAACTGTTATTTGCAGTTCTAAAAGATAGTTAAGGCTTTTATTCCCTGAGATGAAAAGTGCAGACGTTATTTATCTATTTTCGATGGCGCATTTTTTGACTAGAGTACAAAATTACCAACAGCGAACATACGAAGTAATATCTGGGTTGTCTAACAAAACTAAATGTGAACATTTTGCCACTTTTTTGATTGTTCCACCTGTACCAATTACTAATTCGTTATTTATAGCACCATAATAAAATATATATTTGATCCCTTTTTTTCCAAATATCGATGTCTTCTGTCTAGAAAATTGCCTGTACAAATATGGCCAGATAAACCTCGGTGACAAGAGTAATCTTTTACTGTAGAATGTTAAGTGCTTAGCAAACTGGATATCTTATCTTGGCGGTGTTGTTATATTTTCACACCAAATATGCTATTGCGTAGTATCTACCAGAAAAAGATTTTAAATGTAAGTCATATATAACTACATAAGAATGAAAAATAAATACTGAATTTGAGTAAACAGTCTTGGGATAGGATTTACAAAGTTCTTGAACACTGGAAAGGTTTTGTGAGAATTCTTGCAGAGTTTGCGAAATAATTTTCGACTAGACTTGATCTCGTTAAGAATTAAAGGGTGCTGTATGTTTAGTTATGAGAATGGGGTGTGTCGCATTGCTTACATGACACAGCTAATGATTACACTGACGTATATAGATGAGATCTAACCAATTTGCTAATAGGAATCTAAACGTTGGACTCTCTACGAGGTGACGAAAGTATATAAGATTATTTGCAAAACCTGATAAGATCTTCATGTTTCCCAGAAGTAATTACATATAGAATGTTTGTGCAGTTACAAGGTAAGTATAAGATTTGACAAACATTTTTGTGATTCGATTTCAAGATCTGTAAATCGGTTATTTTTTTTATCAATATCCTGAGAAGAGAATGTATATAATTTAAACAGATATTTGTTAATTTATCTTTTATTATATCTATATTAACAGCAGAAGCACATATTATAACTCAAGATCATAATATTTCTGGAAAAATCCTTGCTCATTCAGAATGTAATTCCAAAGAAAATATTTACTCACATCCGAAGGTAATTCATCTAAGGTCTTGCCCGTTGTTTGAAAGAATTAGAAGACATAAAAAAAGTGTTTTGTCAAGCTTGAAGCGAACCTTGAACAAAATTGTCGACACCATATTAATTTGTCTCCGCGCACGATCTATAATAATATGTGCTTCAAAGTCAGCATCGGCGCTTTATTTACACAAAATATTTGTTAGAATATGCGTGTGTGTTACATACATAAATAATCCCAATCTACGGTAATTTTACATAATTTTCTAGGTATCGATGCGTATCAGAAGTATTTACAATTAGAGCAAATATGTTTACAAAGATTATTAAATGCGATGTTTAGATACGTGAAAAAACAGTTTTGTTTATGCGTTATATAGTAACATCGACAAGCTTCTGAATAGTGAATTATGAAAGATTTCGGAGTATTTACCTAAAACTTGTACCTCTGTTTGTATTATGGTAAATGTGATATAAATTAGGAATTAAGTTCAAATCATATTATAAGCTTTTTTGATATCACAAAACTGACTTTATTTTAGTCAAATACACAAATACGAAGGCATTACAAGTATTTAACATTTTATTTATATATAATTTTTTAACATTAGATTTTTTTTTAACTTCTAGTAGAAATTTGATTTTGAAACTTGCAGTGTAGACATAATCTATTTAAGGAAAATATTTTTAACTTTATAGCACTTTCGGTATACAGTGTGTTGATATCAACTTTCTTATTTTAAATGGAATAGTATACTTTTTATCGGTCTAATGAATTTGGCGAATCATTTGTAACTGGTTTATGTGAAGGATCCCTATCCCTAAACTCGACCGTTTTTGAGATATTTTCATTTTCGTTGATTTTTTGACATTTGCACTCTTTCAAATAAAATCAAATATTTCATGAGATAGCAGATATTTAGTGGTTCTATTAAAGTCGATGTAAATACAAGGACGTAGCTATAAGGTGTTATAGTAATAATCACTGAATCACATACAGGGTGTTCAAAAACGCGTCTCCAATGTGGATACCTTCAAGCTAACGAAACTTATTTCTTTCAAATGGAACATGGTATTTTTTACTACAGCATTGAATGCAGCGCAAAATTCTACATCGATTGATAATAGGGTTTGGTATATCTATTCTTAATAGTTTTTTGAAGTATTAGCATTTCTTGCAGAAAATTGCTAAAAATATGCCTAAATTCCAAGTTTCAACCAAATAAAATGAGTTTTTTCTTACAAAACACTCTGTACATTATTTGCCTAACCTATCTAAATATTTATGTTTCAGATATCTAACGTTCCCTAGTTTATAGTGTATATGATTTGGTCATTATTGCCATAACACTTCCTACTTACGTTTTTGTACTTACATCGACATTAGTAGAACCACTAAATATCTGATACCTCATCAGCTATTTAATTTCACTTGAAACAGTGCAAACGTCAAAAATTCTACAAACTTGCAAATATCTCAAAAACGGTTGAGTTCAGGGATAGGGAACTCTCATGTAAACTAGTTGCAAATGACTCGCCAAATTCATTAGACCGATAAAAATTGTACCATTCCATTTAAAATAAGAAAATCGATATCAACACCCTGTATACCGAAAGTGCTATAAAGTTGAAAATATCTTCCTTAAATAGATGATAGTGGGCCATGACTACACTGCAAGTTTCAAAATCAAATTCCTGTAAGAAGTTCAAAAAAATCTAATGACCCAGTTAGGTGGGACACCTTGTATACTAGTGTGATTACGTTATTAGATATGTTGATTCAAAATTTCTCAGCTAGAAGAACTTAATGGTGAATTCTGTATCGACATTAACTATGTAGACTTGTTTATCTTTGTGGTTTATTCCGGTTAAGCATGGATTTCTTCCTCTTTCATTAATTCTAACCGCTGTTTTATTAAATATAGTAAAAATTCCAAGAAACACTATGTGTTGGTATAAATTCATATCGTATATTTATATCAGTGTTTCTTATTATTGATTTTGTAAGTATATTATATACACTACCGGCCGTAAGCATTTACTCAGCTCAAAAACAAAAAAATAACAAACTTCCTATCTTACATCCTGCCTCGAATTAATTCGAATTGTCAGATTTAATTATGCCATCTTTGACGCTATTTACGTCGTGTGTGTTTTTCTGTCATTCGAAATACCAATTAATTCGTTCTTTATTAATTTGCTTACCTAAAAAAATGCAGAAATAAATACTAAAGAAATACAAAAAAAAAAATTCTAAAGCCAATTTTAAAACTGTTTTTATTTTAAAACATTTTGTTGAAGCCATAAATATCTCTTTTTTTTAACACTGTTTGTCGCATTTAATAACATAATGGGCGCTTGAAAGCTTGGCGAAGATCATTTTTTAGTTCGTCCAAATTATCACCTTGGTTTCGATATTGATATACCAAATCCTTAATCTTTCTATAAAAAAAAATCGCAGAGTGTGAGATCGGGGTGATCTATTAGGTGGCCAGTAAATTGGATCTCTCTTTGATTTTCATTTAGCAGCAAAAAAACTTATTCAACAAGCCATTTATTTCACGATGTTGTGCAGTGGAGCACCATTTTGCTGGAAATAGAAAACAATTTATCCTTTCTTCTAAGGGCAGATTGTTAAAATCCACCAATTGCTTTTCTAGAATTTGGTGATATCTTTATGAGTTCAGATTACCGTCAAATAGAAATGGTTCAATAATCCGACCTCTGTAGAACCCAAACTAAACTTTAAAACTATATCTGCTCTGTTTGGCCTGCCTATTACTTTATGTTGATGTCCTTCATCCCGATATTAACGATTGTACTCTAGAGTCTCCGAACGCACTGGGGTATAAGAACCACCATCAGTGGAACTGATCCTGGAACAGCTTCCAGGAGATTGGGTGGAGAATCCCACAGCTACATAAAGGAACCGCTGTCAAAGATGATTTAATTAAGAGGACAACTTCTAGGACAGAAAGGGGATCACAATAGATATGAAAAGGTCGCGGTGAAACAGGTCTATAGGCTACCCCAATCCTAATCTACTCTAGTCTAGGCTTGAGTCCGAGTTGGATTGTCAAAACACTGTGGTAGCGTATGCACATTTATCAACTATTACATCGGCGTTTTTTTTTTTACAGTATATTATAATAATTCTTCATCATGGCTGAACGTGAAAGAATTAGTTTGATAATGATGGTTGCTTTTGGAGCAACGCTGTTATCTCTACAAGATGTATGTAATATGTTTAATACTACATCCCCAGATAAGAGTATTTCAAAATCAACAATCTTCCAACAGGTGTTCCAAATCGGCTAAACCGCTACAAAGCCGCTACTGCCAATGACTTTATCAAGTACAAAAAATTGTTTACAATGCGTTGTTATTTTTTCGATCTCGATCACATGAAACGGCTGTTTTATCTAGTAGTGGATTTCATTTGAATACGTCTCAGCGGTCGCATTTGTTTAAATTGAATGACATTTAGCTGTTTGACGTGTCTTTAATAGTTACTGAAATCCTCTACCATGATGTATACGAACGCCGAGATAACTGACGTGCATTTCTTGTATGGACGTGCTGATGGCAACTCATTAGAAGCGATATGATTGTACATAGAACGATTTTCTGCCCGTAATGTCCCCGATCGAAAAATCTTCGAAAACATTCATCGACGTCTTCGTGAAAAGAGGCTCAATGTAACGAAGCGGAGGGCCAGGAAGATCAATGACTGCAAGAATGGTACAATTGGAACAGAATGTGCTGGAAATCATAGAAGAAGATCCTGGTAGTTCCACGCGAAAAATTGCAAACACTTTGAATGTAAGTCATTGTAAGACAATTCGGAAAATTCTTAAGGACAATTTGTTGTATCCGTACCACATTCAACGCGTTCAGGCACTACTACCTGCTGACTTTCCTCCACGTATTGCATTATGTCAATGAATATTGCAAACATCAGTTCGCATCCGTCTATTCCTGACACAGATTCTTTTTACCGATGGAGCCAGTTTCTCAAGAAATGCAATAAGGAATTTTCATAATAACCATGTGTGGACAGATGAAAATCCGCATGAGGTATTTGAAGATCGTTTTCAACGTCAGTTCTCGTTGAATGTTTTGGATTGGAATTGTTGGTGACTATCTAAATGGACCGGTATTTCTACCAGGAAGATTGCTGGCGTGGTGGATCGCAACCTTTTGGAAACGACGCTGCCTGAGTTTCTGAAGGATGTACCATACGCGACAAGAATTGCGATGTGGTTTATGCACGATGGTGCGCCACCACATTTCAGTTTGGTTGCTCGTAATTTTTTAACAGCAACATACGGAGAAAACTAGATTGGTCGAGGTGAGCCACACGCATGGCCTGCTCGATCCCCAGATTATTTCTTCTGGGGATCTCTGAAGTCAATAGTTTACGCTACTCCAGTGGAGAATTTGGAGGATTCGCGAAATCGGATAATTGCTGGGTATAACTCAATTAGAAACGACCCTGATGGTGTGTTTGAAAGAGTTCGACAGTCAATGATGCGAAGATTGAATGCTTGTAGCCAGGCTGGAGGAAGACATTTCGAACATTTATTGTAGATTAGGCAACTTTACATGTTGCAAACTTCTAGACCCCTCGCCACAAACTGCACTAAACTGGACGTACGTTTCGATAGCAAAGCTATCCATTAGCTTTGGCCTGGAAGCATTACCAGTACCAGTATTTTTGTTACCTTTACATGTACTTTTTGATAATGAGATGTTACTTGCTCTGATGGTGTGCAGAAACTTTGCAGGGAAAAATTGGGGATGCAACCCAAAAATACTGCTTTGGATGTATACAGCGATAGTGAGACCGATCATCACCTATGCATCAGTAGCATGGAGCAAAAGAACTAATCTGGCCACCGCGAGAATTAACCTCTCGAAAGTGCAAAGATTAGCATGTGTATGCATAACGGGGGCTATGAGAACTTGCCCAACAGCAGCTATCGAAGTAGTATTGGATCTTGCCCCCCTCCACATAGTAGTAGAGGGTGTGGCGAAAAGAACCGCACTAAGAATGGTCAAGGAAGGAATGATTAGGCATAGGCCTCAATCTCCTGACAGTGATCAAACCTGGGATATGCCCCGGGATGATATGTTAAAAAAATTTAGCTTTGTGAAAGAATTCACCATAAAGCTAAGTAACAGGAGCGAGTGGGATCATAACACCATCTTGAACTTGAATAGAAATGCCATCAAATGGTACACTGATGGCTCCAAAACGGCAGAAGGAACTGGATAGGAATATATGGGCTAGAACTACATATTTCGAAAGCCTGGGAAAATGCCCAAGTATATTTTCAGAGCGAAATACACGCTATTGGAAGATGTGTTTCAGTTCATTATGGATAGGAACTATCGGAAGCAGGAGATTATCATCGTGTCTGATAGTCAAGCAGCCATCAAGGCGCTGAACTCATATGAATCAGCTCCAGATGGTCTGGGAATGCCTAGGGAAACTAAATGAGCTAGGAAAAGAAATAAAGTAACCTCCTGTCGGTTCGGGTCACACAGGAGTGGAGGGAAACGAAATAAACGATTAACCTCGCAAAAAAAGGGGCTGGAATGCCTTTCGTAGGGCCTGAACCCTTTTGCGGGTTAAGTAGCAGTACAATACTGAAGAAACTAAAAATGGAAATGGAGCAGAGAAATCCAGTTACTGGGAAAATCTCAGGGAATGAGGCAAAGTAAATTCTTCTGGGAACTTATAACCAGAAGAGGTTTACAGAATGCATCAACCTGAGTAAGAACAATGTTCACATATTAACAGGAATACTTTCAGGCCATTGTAAACTGAAAGGACAACTGAGTAAGCTTGGATTGGAAAAAGATCCTGAATGCAGATTTTGTGGGGAACAGGATGAAACATCCATCCACCTCCTCTCAAACTGCGTAGCACTGTGCAACCCGAGGGCATTGTACCTGGGTGCCATGTGAAATCGAAAGGGAGACTTACCTAGACTGGGCCTCTGACATACTTACACTTTCTAAAAGGAATAGGATTGGAAGGCCAGCTGTAAAGCAGCAAGAATAGGGGACACAATAGATCTTTTAGGTCGCAGTGTAACACCACCCTTCAAACAAAGGGGGTTTTACACAATCATTATAAGACAAAATATTCTTAGAATAGTCCAGGGAATATCCCTTTCAATTTTTGCCGCATGTTTGTTTACTTAATACCCTGTATATGTTGGTGTTTTGCGTAGATTTCACCAACCTGGCGTTTTTTTTTTTCTTTTCTCATCGCTCAGTTAATTATTTTTGTGTTTGGACTAGCGGTGACCTTTGTGGAAAACGATAATACACAATCGCTGAATTAGTACAGGACGTGCGGACCAGAACTACGCCTATGCGGTCTGTACGACTTCCCTCGGCAATAATTGTTATCGCGACGTGTGCAAACAGCCGTTCAGAAGAGGGAACGGTGTCATGGCGGCAGGCGAGGCCTCCTCCGTCGCGGCGCGGACAGGGTGCGGTCGATGATGTAGCCACGACGGTTCGAGTCGCCTCAACGGCTAGGGACTACGCGTATACTCGCACACACAGACACACAAACACACACATACATAGACAGACGAGCACACGAAAGGCAGAGACAGACACGAGGAGAGAAGCGCGAGCACAAGAGTCGGAGGAACGTCGGCATACACGGGCAAGCAAGCAGACACAGGCGGCAGGGCATACAGCTGACGCAGCCACATCGAGAACCCACCGACTGCGAAGAGCGTCCGCTTCTGCATCAGTGTAGTCGGAGCCGTGTCCCAAAAGCACACGCGTTGCTTGCCTGCTGCTTGCTGCTGTTGTTGCGGCTACGCTTTACCATCGGCCCACAGGTCGACCGAATGAGAGTATCTCGTCGTTACTCGAGGTTCTAAAGTGCGCGGTACACGAGGATATACAGTATCGAATCCTCGAGCCTCGATCCATCATTGAGGACGAAGAGTGAAGCCAGAAGAAGAAGCAGCGACGCCCTGCGTGTAACACGGAGGAATTAGGCCGATTTAGGTATGATTTGGGCAATTGTGCATACATACATAATCCTCATCATATCATTACACTATATATACTGACGCATTCAACGTAAACACAAAACCGATTCATTATTTAATATACGTATTTATATTATGTGGTGTGTGTGTGTTATCGATGTTGCGCAACCTCTCCCTGCTATTCCGAGTGCCGACACTCCTCCTCGGCCGTCCTCAGTGGCGGACGGTCACGTGCTCCCCTCTGATGCGACGTTCTACGACCGGGAAAGGGCAAACTAGCGTCTCTCTGTGATGGATACGGAATACCTTTTCTCCGATGTGCTTATATATTTCATCATACCTTCTCGCCGTTTTCCTATATCGATTCATTCTCTCGAAGGATATTATTGTCTTATTAGGGAGTAGATAGAGTACGATTCGCTTATATGTTGTACTTACACGCGTCGTATTGTAAAACTCCTCTTGCGGTGCGCTCGCTGGCTGCGCTGTTTTATTATCGGAGTTTTGTGTACGCGTCGGTACCCGTGCAGCGCGCGGCGGCGGCCCACCGAGCTGACGTCGGCTTCCGCCGTCCGTGCGCTCTGGTTGTCGTTTCTTCGACGGCCAACGCCAGTGGCGTAGAGTGAGGGGGGGCGGTGGGGCGCGTCAATAAAATCCGCCAATTAATTTTGATGCGAACAATTGAATATAATAATATATAATTTCGCCAGCGCCATCCACAGAATATATAATCTCTTTCAAAATATGTCGCCGTATGAATTCTTACGGGTCAATAACTATTACTAATAGTTTATTTACAAAGTTTGGAAAATGACGTTTTTCAATCTAATTTTTTTTTTCTTGTTTCTTTATTTTTGCGGATAAAATTATAGAAATTGCAGGAGTTTTAGATTAGACATGCTTTATGCTATAGAATAGAATATCAAATATTAGCACTACACCCTAAAAAAAAAAGTGGTAAAATTACCCCAAAAATAGATGGCAACTGAGCTACCGCCTATTTCTGGGGTAAATTTACATCTATAGGGGATTTTTCACATCCCGGTGGAATATTATACATGTTTATGTCTTAAGACTTAGAACTTAATGCAGATTCTCCACTTAAATATTCAAAATATACCATTTATAATATTAGATTTAATTTTAATAATTTCTGAAAGATATATTAATTACTTGGATTACAGAAAGCTTACAATAATTTCAATAAATTTTTAAATTCAATAAGCAATGTTTTAAAGAGTAAACATTTTGGGAGAAAGGTCGATAAGAAAAGCCAATAATTACTAAGAATTGGTTGTATTTATAATACAAAGATCTAGTTGAATGTAACCATAAAATAAATTTTGACTAACAAAATACATTAAAAAATCTTATCAATTTGAGTTTGGATTTGGAGCTTTTTTATTTTTGTTGCCCTATTCAGGGTATATTTTTAAAAAAAAATACAAAAAAAACTTACAAAAAAAGCTGCGCCTTCCTCCTATCTGAAATGGTTTCTTTTTTAATTTCTGAGAGGTATAATCCTTATGGCAGTAGTGCATACCTATCTTTTTCTTTTCTGTGCCGCATTAAATTTTAAATCATGACATTAACGATATATCCATATCAAATAAATGCTAACTTTATTCCCAAGACAAGGTATGAAATGTGTCACAAAAATTTACAAAAAAATCATTAAATACAAACTCCAATTGTGATGAGACAAAGAAAACTAAAAACTATTGAAAAATTAAATTAAAAGCGAATAGGTATACTAAAAACTATTGAATTCAAAAAATTCTGTGACTGTATAGAAACATTCAGTATGCAGCCAAGATTTAACTGTTTGTTAAAATTTTTAAGAAGTAAAAGTTTTCCAATTGTTAGGCAGATGGTTATAAATTTGAATTCTTAACACACTATACTTTCAGCTGTTGACTTCAGATGCTTAGCAGAATGAATTCGTGGATTTCTTAATTTAAATTTATGTTCGTTATTGTTTTTGTTGATAAAAGTGCTCCTATATTATTGTACATAGCAGCTACTTTCCAATATGTATAATTCACAAAGTGTTAATATTTTCAAGGAAATGAAATAAGGCTTACATGACGTCAATTGAGTAACACCCGCTAGACATCTAACCGCCGCTTTTTGTTTAAGAAATGCCTTTTTTGCAGAGGCACATGATCCCCAAAGTAATATATGTGTGTCCAACTTTTTTTGCGAAGTATGAAAAAAGATGTATTTTGTTTTTTTTTTAAATTTAATGATAGCTTATTAGCACAAAACCATGCAAAAATTTTGTCCAGCATAATATTTGTAAGGGCTTCAATATTGTTTTCATTTTGCGAAATTATTACGGTGATATCATCGCCATAGCATGCAACCATGAAATTACAAAGAAATTAAAAAATGTCGTTTAAAAACAATGAAAAAAGCAGTGGGCCAAGTACAGACCCTTGAGGGACGCCCTATGTTATTGGGCAATAAGGGTGATGTCACCTTGTAGCTCGTTTTAGCGTTAGTGACATTTATTTCCACGCACTGTACTCTGTCAGAGAGGTATGAAGTAATCCACTCCAGCACTTTACCGCGTAAGCCTAAAGAGTAAAGCTTTTCACATAGAAGATCATGATTAACACAATCAAATGCTTCGACAGATCGCATAAGACAGCGACATGATATGTTTTGGATTCCATATCCAGTAACACACAATTATATATTTCTAGTAATGCAGAAACTGTAGATTTGCCAGCTCTAAATCCATGTTGGCACATGAATGGTTGGTCAAATGAATGGCATTTCGTCACTCAAATTACATTCCAGATGTAATTTGACGTGTACTGACGTATTATGTCCAGAGGATGGCATAAGCCGAAACCGGTCGACAATAATATTTTTACTAATAAAAGAATTGGAAAGAACGTATTTTCTGGTTTTGTTACTATTTATTCCATAATACCACCGATCCAAAACTTCCAATAACTAGATTTTAAAATACGGTTGTTACAAACTAAAAAAAATGTTTAAAATGTTTGTGTCAGTTGCTGTGCTTGTTTTAATAAGGTTTTAAAAAAAGTATAACTTATAAATAATTATATTGACGAAAATTAAACCTTTTGGTTATTTGGCAAACATGTGGACTAGTTAAGTTAAATATGGAGAAAAAGTTTTAATCTTCGATCTAAATTGGTCGAAACGTTAGGCAAGAAGAAAAATTAAGAATAAGTAACTGAAATTAAAAATAAATTGGGCCCACTAACTCACGACTTTTATTTACTACTCGTGTCAAAAGAATTTATGGCCAAAAAATCATATCAAGCTTGTTATAATTGATAGAAAGTTGACAGATTAAAAGCAGGAGCTAGGAGGCTGTAGAGTTCCTGAAGACCCTATTTTAAATGGCACCAATAAGTATTTTAGCTAATACTTTAATAGATGTGTATTAGCATCGGATCCAAAGAAAGCCAATCAGACAGAAAGAAAGAAATTTAGTTGGAGCATAGTACGTATTCGAAATAAGTATTAAATAGTGAAATATTAACGTGTGCTTGGTTTTATCTACATATATTCACCACGTACAGGAACATCTGATTGTATCATTCAAAATATAATCGTATATACATTCTTCCAATCCAAATCTATTCAAAACACAACTAACGTCACACATATGTACTCCTTTTCGACAAGATCCGAGCATCAGCTAGCCACGCGTCCGCCGAGACTAAATGGCGATTTTAAAAATAGCCCCGCCATTAGCTTAGAAGAGGATCCTTTTCCGCAAATCCGCGCAGATCGGCTAACGGCGACACCACTGACCGTACGAGCTACGGAAGCCAGAATCGCGAATAGGTCGCTCTTTAGAAATAAAAATAACCCGCGGACGAAAAAAAAAAAAAGGTACAACGGAAAGTCGTTAGTCAGGAGACGAGCATCAGAGAAGTGGGTTGATCGTCGGTTGCTGAAAGAGGCAGGCAAAAAATTGCCACACGGATTCTGTCCACGGCAAACTGGCCGCATCGTTAGAGATGGTTTTGTTAATAATACAGGCCAGAGGTAGATGTTTCGGTGATATTTTCAGATCTTCTGGTTACTTTTACAGGATGTCGAAAGGTTATTTGGAACGCGGCAGTTTTATGTTCTGAAGAGGGAGAAGGGAAGGGGGCAATGAATTTGTCTCGATCGTTATACCAATAAATAAGTACATACCTATATCTAGGGTTGCCATATTTTCAAAAGCAAAAATACGGACAGTGCACCATATCAATTAACATTTCCGTGAAATGTTCTTCAATATTCACTTGAGACATATTGTTTAATTATTAATATTATTATATAAAAATATAGATATTGCTGTGTTTCATAAGAGGGAAACCACCAACCAATTGAAATGTAATTTTATGTACGCACCTGTTTGTAAGTCCAGTATAATTTCGATTAAATCGTATTAGTAGTCATGGAAGTTGAATATACTTTATCGTCTGACAACTGTACGATAGCCTGGTATCCTAGGTATCTATTTTAATTGAATGGGGTAGTGACTCAATGTAATTCGTTGAAAGAAAATGTATGAAAATCCTTGGTTACGTGTGGGTTGTTGATGAAAAGTCTTTGAAAAAGCTGTGTCATTTCTCAGCAAATATAAATGAATTAAACCATATTGCGGGGGTATATCTGGTATCAAAGGGGATAAACTCACAAATTTGGTGTTTGGTATTGTCACTACAAGGAAATCACATTCGGAGATACTCTGGCGTCTTGTATGAAAGCATAAAAACGAGGTTATCTGATAACACATGTTTACATTATTATTATTTGCGTATAGATTAAATTCTGAGCTTTTATAAGTTGGGCAAAATGGTTGGTGGTTTTCTATTCTCTTAATGATATGCTGGATATTTTAAAAAGTTCCTTTTTGAATTAAAGAATCTAAATTATACTGGATAATTGATAATACTTGTTGAATACAAGTAACTATACTCACCCTGAGTAAGAGTTCTCATTCTATTTATTTATTTCTGATATAAACTTATTAATAAATTATACATGTTATTAATGATTGCACTGTTTTATTAGTGGAATGAGTTTGCATTGTGTCTATCATTGTAGGAAGGTATCTGCAAAGAAAAGGCAGATCTAATTAAAAAGTTATTTATTTATTTTTCTTTTCCGTAAAAAACATTAGCCGGGAAAATCACAATAATATATATCTCTTCAGACGTGATGCTACTGGAAATGCAATGTTAACGCACATCATACGAAAGTTTGAATGCTAAAATAACTATAAAATGACAAAAGTACGATTAAACCGGAAGTCGCCATTAACTTTCTTATTTTAAATGGAACACCCGGTATATTATCTGATTTTTAGATTCTTAAGAAAATTTCATGATGTATTCCATCTGGTTTCCCTATACCTATTTTCATTTGTTTCTGAGATATCTTGATTATTTTGAAAATTTTAAAGTATGTATCCTTATTTTCAATACTGCGCCTTTTACCCATTTTTGACTGGTGGTAAGCGCTTCTAGGGTGGATGAAAGCATAAGAATGGTACTTTCGAAATCCACAATGACAATTTATTTATCGCATACAGGGCGTCAAAAATTTGATAAGCAATTACATCGTTTTCAAAGTTTGGTTTTTTCAAATGTGATACCTGTATATTATTACGTGATCGAATGCAGAATTTAATTCTGCGTCGATTCGCTATACCTAATAATAATAATAAGTATATTCATGTAGACACATTACAGTGTATATGAATCGTCATATTATAGTACACAAGTTACTCTTATCTTGGATTCAAAAACTCCCCAACAGAGTAGAAAGCCATATCTGTCAAAAACGTTTTGAGGCGTTGCTTGAATTGATTGGATCGAATATTTTCTTTTAAGTAGTTTGGTAGCGCGTTATAAAAATATCTACCTACGTATGAGGGATTTCTTTTGTATAGCGAAGTTCTGTGACTTTCCAGACGCAAAGATCGTGCATGCCTGGTATCATAGTGGTGTATGTCGATATTAGTTTCCAGTGCCTCGTTATTTATGACGTAAAGTATACATCGGAAAATGTATATGGATGGAAATGTCATGACTTTACTAATACGAAAGGTGTTCCTGCAGCTCTGTCTATGTTCCATGCTAAATGACAAGCGTAATATACGCTTTTTCAAGATCAACAATCTTTCCGATCCTGTAGCACCTCCCCAAACAATAACATTGAAATTGAGTACAGTGTAACCCAAAGCGTAGTACACATTCAATAAACTCTCAATAGTTGAAGAAGGATCCAGTATGTTTTACTTAATTTAGCACATGCATAGTCAAGATGAATTGACCACGATATGTTGGCATCGACATGCACACCCAACAACTTAATTGAACTAGAAAAACCAAGTTTGACGTCTTCGTCTATAATGTGGCTGTAGGCAAATTGTTTTTTGGGTATTCACAATCAGTTTATTACACCTGCGCCACTTCCTCAGCAGTATCACCAGTCACCAGAATAGTTGTGTCATCCGCATATAGTATCACCTTTCCAGAATAAATACAATCCGGCAAGTCATTAATAAAAAGATCGAAAATTAATGGGCCGAGCACAGAACCCTGTGGCACGCCCATATGCACATCAAACATTAACGTAGGTTCTTCTGCCCTGCGCTCCAATTAAAAAAGTTTCCTCTAAATCCCATTTTCTGCAGTTTATTAATTACTAATAATTTCCAACGGTTTGTTATATCATATTTTCTATCAAAAGCCAATGAAGCTCCAAAAGTCCTATCTAGTAAGCATTGATTTTGACAGGAATTGAAATAATGTTGACTTTATGTGAAAGTAGTTTAAGCCCACAGATTCGTGAGGTATCTATTTACAGTCCTAGGGATTTTGTGAACTTTCTCAAGTGCAGTTTATAATGGAGAATATAAAATTCATATAATACTTCAATAATGATTTATTAAATTTGTTTTGAACGCATTGTGAATTTAGACGAATTGTCAAACGAACATGTAAATACAATAATGGCACAATAGCATGATGCTTATTGGCGTCTTTTTTCACGGTTATTTTACTTAAACCTTAAACGATATAATATATAACAAAGTATGTAAATGTTATGGCCATAAATCTTACTTTTTACACAATGCACCTTATGAAGGTTCATTAATTGTTTTTAAAACTGCATTCAGGGATAATTTAAAACTAATAAAATACGTAAAATAAATAAATAAAACAAGTAAATCATGTTAGATTAAACGGATGACTAAACTAATTTATGTAGGTACCAATGTAAACAATAACAAACTGCCATATTGGGAGGCTGTTGTTTGAAGTGAAGTTAGAAGCTTAGAAATTGGGATCCCGATGACTCATCCATTGTCTTTACCGTTTATACTGCGCTACGACACATTCCCTCTTTTGTCGTATCACAAACGTTATGAATAACGTGTACATTATAAATTATATTATTATAGCGGTTTATAAGAACTGTTCAAAATTTAGTGACAAAGCCAAATCGAACACCTGTATATTTAGAAATATTTACAGTTACCATAGAAGATGTTTCAGGCAAGATAAACAGCTATGTAAGAATTTAACAAAGAAGCCATAGGCAGGTCAAACTTCTGCGTTTTTTTTACACACCCTGTATACACGAGATGTGCTAAATAATTCTTTAATACATAATTATTAAGCATTCGATCCATTTTCCGACGTTCAAAGGGTTCAGATTCGTTGTCCGTATTTCCTATGTAATTTCCGAAAAAAAAGTCTGCATTATAATCCTCTGTTATTCAAGCAATACGGTTTCACTTTTTTTTTGTTATTAATTTTTTGTGCCAAGCAGTTTTTTCCTTCACCTTAGCTATGTATACCATACATTAATGCTATTCATTAAGACAATTATATATGCCGGGTACTTAATTTCATTTGTGAGTCCCCAACGCGGTAAACAAGGTCAAGTCGAACTGGTGCGGCCGTCATTAGCTAGGAAGACGAAATCGTACAAGAATAATATGTATGATGCGCGGTAAAGTCAGGTGCTAATTTTGCTAAATACGATACACTGATGACTGATGGCCGTCGTAAGGTACAGATTCCGAATTATAAATTATATTTAAATATATGTGGCAGACTTGTTTATTGGAAATTATTTAAATTTAAACTTAAATATATAACTTCCGATTTTGCAAGAAATAAGACGAAAATTTAAAGTTTTACAGCGCGTCTGTATGAAGTTTTAAACAAAACTTTATGTGAAAATACATCGTATCATTTAATATCAGAAGTTTACAGTCATTTTATGTTCTTTAAGGAGATTCATTTTAAACCCAAAATACTACCAATCTTAAATGCTCATGACCGAAAATTACATATTAATTACTTTTTAAAAATATTTTATTAGTTGTAAATTATTTACTTTGTTACATCCAGTTATATCAGGTGGAGTTAAAATGAAAAGTCTATTTTCTCACAATGTTTTTAATAGTACGCTACAGGTTTCGTCTTATGCGAACATCATCAGGTAAGAATCAATAGATTACTCAAAAAAAAAAAATCAAATAAAATGCAAATAATTAAATTGTGCAGGTACTGTTACAAGGAATGTACAGGACAGGCAATATGAAATGAAACAAACTGCATACACGTTAAAACTCTTTTATTTTTTATTATCTCCAAAGTTATATGATGATCATCAACTTAACAATGTCATTAATTTCTATACATTAGCAGAATTTTAAAATAGTTGGTGTTCAGAGTATTGTTCAAATAATTATGTTTCCTCATTTCATTGTCCTATTTGGATGTTCAATTAGTAAGCCAAATAGTTTATTGTTATTATTATGTACTACATACAGGGTGATTCAAAAGCACCGGTCCAACTCCTGAGAGGTGATAAAGGAACGTCCACTGGCTCTGAAAATGTAATTAAGATACCAATAAATGTTTTTTTTTTACGATTTGTGGTCTTTGAAATATAAAAGTTTTGTATTGGAGATTTCATTATTTAGAACTATATAATGTAATTTTAGTTGCAAAAGATAAGTTTTACAACAGAAAAGAGTGTTTGCTAATAAAAAAAAATTAAGTTACAAAACAGAAATCAGCTAATTTAAATGTTACAGGTTACAAAAAAAATATTATACGTTTTATACGTCTACTAGGCGACAACAAAGCACACTCATTTTTTTTTAAATGGAGCCTCATAGGTTAGATTTGTCTACTTTATCATTTGAAAACCTTTGTATTCATTTTAGAAACATGTTAGATCAAATATGCTCACGTTTTGGATACCCTAGAAATGTAATGCTTACATTGCTCTTATATCTAAATTGTCAGTTATGCTATTTCCCAAATTGGCACATACATTTCCTGTTGACTTGCCGTTGCATCCAGTTGATACCATGTCGACTTGTTTCTCTATTTGTTTATAATAGCTATACTACAACGAAAGCCCATCCACGAATTAGTCGAACATAGCCCATCTTGGGGGATCCGGCTTTTCAACGTTATAAATATACCCTCCGAGAGAAGTTAAAGGTAGAATCATTCTGTTCTCCGACGTTTTCGGGTATATTTCCGTTGTACACAGCGTTAGATAAGTGACTTCTCGACCATTACTTGTCTTAAGATTAAAATCCGAATATCTTGTAAAATCGCGTCTCACATTAAACATCCAGTCATACCATGCTGACTTGTTTTTCTGTCTGTTTATAATAGCCATACTACAACGAAAGGCCACCCACGAATTAGTCGAACATAATCTATCTTTGCCGATCCCGGCCTTTCAATGTTGTAAATATACCCTCCGAGAGAAGTTAAGGAAAGAATCGTTCTGTCGTCCAACGTCTTCGAGTAGTACTTTCGCTGTACACAGCGTTAGATAAGTGATTTCTCGACCACTACTTGTCTTAAGATAAAATCTTTGGCGATCCCGGCTTTTCAACGTTATAAATATACCCTCCTAGAGAAGTTCTCTTGTAAAACCGCGTCTCACATTAAATTTCCATTTTTAATAAACGTAATTAAGCAAGTGTGTGTTTTCTTAAATATCGATCGGCTGTTTCAGCTACAACTTTTTAGTTACCATTTACTATACAAGTCTCGTAATGTGTGATTAAAAATAAATATTTCATAGATTCCGGCTGTAGTAACTAAATATGTTTACGTTGATTTGAGACACGACAAGCCACAAAATATCAACTTATCTGTCGAGATTAGGTTTTATAAATTTAATCAAAGAAAAACCACGAATGAAAGTATAACGAGTATAGGAAAACTGATATAAAATCCCTGGAAATATTAAAGAATTCGACGAAGTATATTTCTTTAACTATTTAAATACTTCATTACCCAATACCAGATCTATTTTCGCTGACCGCCAGAACAAATTAGAACAACCTTAGTAAAAAGTCTCACCTATACCTTACTGCGTTCTAACATCGCGGGTAAACAATCGAAGAGATTGGCATAAACTAGCAGGAATACGTTAAACATTACAGAAACACGGTGAGCAAACAAAATCCATACAAAATAAGTATTGTTATAAGGTAGCGATAAATATTCTTTAACATAGAAACGTATGTATATGCACCATTAACCTATTTCAATCACAAACATGTGATGGGTATAGGTACTACTGGTCTTGATACTAACCAACTGCTAGATATTAAACAGAAATGAGTCAATAATTGTTGTTAATTAATTCCTTCTAAGATACGCGTAAATATCTGAAGAATGGCGTTTCAGATGTTCTTCCGATGTCCGTACACAGAATATAGTGGAATGTTCTATTATTTTGTACGTGCGCTGACGTCACCGCGGCCTGAATCATCCTTCAAAAGTCCGCGGAGTAACGCGACGGCCATGCGCGCTTGTGCGCGACTTTATCTGTAATTGCAGCCCGTGGAATTATGTACGAACGTCCTTCTTTTGTTTCACGGTAGATTACGGCTACCAACTAGTTTTGGGCAATGGAAAATTATGAGCGAAGACATTTCTTTTGAAATCAGCATCAGTTGTTAATGTAGAGTGTGTTGCCGGATAGGTGTTATAGAGGGAAAACTTTTTTTTGGTATTGATTTCTAAAGATTAATTCTTCATAAAAGTCTTGCTTATTCTAAAACCCACAAATAATATTAGACTTTGAAAATAAATGTCTTAATAATGATTTTCTCTAACTTCATAATGTTGTGCTAATTAATTTAATACATTGTATGCTAGAATCGATTGTAAGATCCAAAAATATAACAATATACAGAGTGTTTCATTTAAATTAACAAAGTTGAGGACAATTTCCGGTTCTTATGGAAGTTGTATAACATCGAAAATATTGTAGAGCAAAAGAACGCTATGAATTATTGTTAACATGAAATTTTCAAATTCATAAATGTAATGTACGGCTTCAGTATACAGTGTGTTTCACCAGCAAGGAATTACTTTTTAAAAATAGAACACCCTGTATACGTTTATATCATTGAATTCCTGTTAACAATTGCTTTGATTTTTATTAAGCATACTACATGTCTATCTCTTCTACTTTTCGAATTACAGTTTTGATTAATTTTTCATTGTTACTATGATATTCGTAATCTTACATTGAGAGAAATTTAAAAGCAATTGCATTAAACCAAAAGTTTTTGCGTTTTCTATATGACCAATGGTGTTTCCTTGAAAACGAATATAATTTTAAATTCGCGCATCTTTTCGGAAATAATATATTTTTCGTTGAAACAGTTTATTCTTTTAAGTAAAAGATATTGATAGTTGATTCAAGTCTTCTTTATTTTAAACTTGAAAACTATGCAGATTGGCAGAAAACCTTAAGCATTTTGATTCAAGAGGTTTTCCCTTTGCTTATAACGTTTATTCATTTTAGACTTAAGCGTAAACACAACAAAATGCCGTCATCATTTTCAATCGAAATGAAAATGAATTATCTCCAAAAACCCATGCGCTAAGGAGGCATGTGCCGTTAGAATGTTGTAAATCCTAGTAGTATTGGTAGTTGGTCGCAGTGACCATCCTAGCGCACACTATAGTGTGCCGTTAAAAAAAAAATCGTCTTTTCAATGGCGATGACTCCTATCAGATGTTGCTCTAGTAAATATACCAGATTAGTATGTTACGATCGTAGTTTCCAGCCTATTTTCTGCGAAATATTATCTGTTACTGGAATGAAATATGAAATGCGCCATCTATGCGACAATTTCTCAACTACACATAAGTATATCAGCTCATCTGCTGTACTATATGGGGAGAAAACTGCTATACGAAAATAAAATGCGATATTTATTTTTACTTCCATGTAAATATTCAGTTAAATTAATAAATACTGCGCTAGGTTCAAATAAATCTACTAACCAAATTATTTGTTTGATTGAATACAGGAATATTTTTAATATTCCTAAATCAAGTAATAATTTAGTAACTGTAACCAAATGCATGAAAAATGGTTGAAAATAACAAGATCGTTTTCCCCGTGTATAACAGTTTTAAAACCGTCAAACACTATATACTACTTGTAAAGTTCCTTGGCTTATAAGTAAATCAGCATTAACTGAAAAGATTATCTCTGAAATTTCTTTAACCTCGCGCGAAAAATATTGACTTTAGTTCATTATTGTTTGTGTATCTGAGACTTATGCACGTGGGAATATGAATAAAACTAAAATACTGTTGCGTAAAAAAGCACTCAGCTTGAATACAGGTGCTTGCATTTTCCGTTAAAAAGCAAAAGTTTTAAATCAATGTATACATGCGTGTCCACGCAAATAAACCAAAACGTCCCGGCTTTTTTTATTTAAAATACTGTTTATAATTCAGTAATACTGAAAAGAACCTAAAATATGTTGTTAAATATCTTGATATGATTTTCTTGGCCAAAATTTTTTTAGGAGTAGTAAATAAAAATCGTGAGTGTTAGTGGCCCCAAATTATCCTTAATTTCAGTTAATCATTTTTATTTTTCTTCTTGCCTGACGTTTCGACCACTTCGGTCTTTTTCAAAGGTTAAACTCTTATTCTATAGTTAATTTAAACAATCCACATTTTTCAATTAACCAAATGGTTTAATTTTCGTCATACATATTCATTTAGTAATCGGCTAGACTTCTTTTAAAACAGATTACATATTAAAACCAACACATACGACTGACACAAACATTTTAAAACACATTTCCCCAGTGACCAACTATATTTATTTCATATTTTATAAATATTTAAAAAATATTAAATCTTTCTTGAATATTAGTTATATTAATATAATATGCATAAAATATATTATAGAAAATGTATTAGGAAAACATTTAAAAAATATATATGTTATGTAGTATTAATAATATTTTATTGCAAATGTTTTCTCAATATATTTTTCATAACTCTGCAAGAATATTTTGCTTTGTATTTCTGTAAATATTTATTTAATTAAATACATTGCATAAAAAAATCTCAATTTTCATATAAATATTTTAGAAAAAATATAGCGCTTACATTAATTTTAAAATATGGAATAAATATTTTAATTGAATATTTTATCTATATTTAGAAAAAAATATGAAAAATATATTCAAAAACCTCTCACGAAAAATATTTATAAAATATATTTTTAAAAATATCTATGTAATATTTCTGGCTGTTAGGGTTGTTAACAAACTGTGTCTATTTTATTGGCGCTTTTAAAACTGCAATAATGTTGGGGGTATTGTATTTAAAAAAAAGAAAGTTGAAAGCTGGATCAAGGTTGCGACACACCCTGTACAAATCCTGATAATTTTGCTTTATAGAAAAATTATAATCTTACAATAATTTATAAAAAACTTTTTTTCCTATTTGTCACTATTTACGAGTTATAAAGGACTTCCTTGCTGGTGAGACACTCTGTATTATAATTCTTTCGCCAATTTATACACAGCCTGTATAGAAGACGTTGATTTTACCTGCGCTTAGGTCATTTCATGTCAATGTCGATCTATACTTTTTGTGACCTAGATCCATATTCTTAATAGTTAATCTCATTCTGTGACGAAAATATCTCATTTTCATAAAATTCCATTTAAAATGTGACACTCCGTTCCTTGGTACATACATACATACTTTCGTTTTCATCGCGTCTTCTATACGATGATCGAGGTAAACAAAAAAACCTGCAACCTCGAGCTCTCTTGTCAAATTGAGCAGTACGATACCATATATACTAGCATCGCAACGCGTGACATTGAGTACCAATGAGCACCCAGCACAACGCAACGATATATGTACGTGGTCATCCAACGATTAATTGTTTACGCGTCATTTCGTAATCGGGCGACACAGAAAGACGAACTGGTTGAGCTATTATAGTAGATCGCGGGACGTTAAAAATTGATTTATTACTTGTCGAATACAGCCGAGTGCCTGTGCAGTCGTCGAAGGTGATTGAGCAAATATTTGCGGTGCTAATTTGGAATTAATTGAGTATAAACTCTATATTGTGCATATGATATAAATTATGTTTGCCACTCCGAAAATATCTTACATTAAGTTATATTTGCGTACACATACAACGTTAATGGTTATATCTGACTGAGTGCTTTTCGTTTTTTGTTGTGAGATCACCAATTTTTCCGTAAAAAATAAATCCCTGGAATTTTACACCGTACGCGGTGGCCAAATCTTTAACTGTCTGTATTGCTGAATATAGATAGCTACTATACCGGTCGCATAAGCTTTTCTTATTGTTCATCAATTATGTGGTTTGTGTAACAGAGACCTGCGCAATATACTAATAGTATATTAAAGTACGAGTTTCATAAGGCATGATTTTGTCGCACGAGTTCAAGTTTAGAAAACGAGTTTTCTAATGAACGAGTGCGACAAAAAGCCTTATGAAACGAGTCCTTTATACTATTTTTTCTATTTTGCATTATAAATTGATAATAAATACTTAATAAAAATCTCATTAAAAATGTTGAGTTTTATTTTTATATGAAGTTGGTCACATTGACATACGATTGACATTTGACGAATTCAAAATTCAAATTCGGCTATTTAAATTGTTTAAACAATATATTTCATAATATAGTCTCTGTAAACTGTAAAAAATGAGTGATACTGAGACAAATTTATCTTGTACGCCACCACAACTGCGTGAAATTGCGGATAACGCCGTCATAAATTTATTACCGAAAAAATCAAAAGCAGTATATGAAAAATGCTAAATCAATTTGAACTATGGGCTGTACAGAATAATGTCAACACAATATCTGAAAACATTTTATTGGCATATTTTGAATTACAAGGTAAAAATAAGAAATCTTCTACCTTATGGTCTATGTATTCCATGCTTCGTTCTTGCTTTTCCATTTATAAAAATACAGACATATCAAAATATATTAAATTACAAGCCTATTTAAAACGATTCTCTGAGGGATACGAGGCTAAGAAATCTAAAATTTTATGCATTGAAGATATTAATAAATTTATAGAAGAAGGTTCTCACGCATTGTATTTAGCAATAAAGGTACGATATTATTTGCAAAATGTAATTTTTATGTAATGGATTTAATTTTAGATCGTTTTAATAATGGGTTACACAGGTGCCTGTAGACGAGATGAATTAACAAATATGTCCATACATGATTTAGAATTTAAGAGTGACATTATTTTGGTGACAGTACCTAAAACAAAAAATAATATCGTAAGAGTTTTTGCAATTACGGATGAAAGATGGATTACTTAATTAAAAAATATGTCGCCCTGCGCACAAAAAATATTAATCATTCAAGATTCTTCCTTACATATCGCAATGGTTATTGTATATCGTGCCCGATTGGAATTAATACGATTGGCAAAATGCCTAAATTAATAGCTGATTTTCTAAAATTGCCCAATTCAGAGCTTTATACTGGACATTGCTTCAGACGTTCTAGTGCTACACACTTAGCAGACGCAGGCAGTGATTTGCTGACTATAAAACGTCATGGTGGATGGAAGTCATCTGCGGTAGCTGAGGGTTACATCGAAACATCTATGAAAAGTAAAGTGGCTGTAGCGCACAACTTATCAGGGCCAAGTACATCTGGTCATTCTAGAGTTATATCATCGAATGATTCTCAATCACAAGAGTCTACCATTAAAGCCAATAACATAACTCAGCAAAACTTTGTTACGAAGAATTTGCCTGGCATAACAATACATGCTCAAGATACTTGTTCCGTCAGTGTAAATGTATACAGTAATTCCACGTTTCATAACAATAACAATGTAAACTAAATTTGTATAGAATTTTTGATTAAAGTATTTACAATTTACATGCATTAAACGTCAATTTTGCTTTCTGTCATAATGTATTCAATACAGCCAACCTATAGAAATGAAAAAAGGCGTATCACAATGAAGCACTTTTCGATACGCAAAAGCGTGTTACAATTGCGTTTTTATGAACGCAAAATAGAAAAAATGGTTTAAGCATTTGATATTATTTAAGTGTAACGTTACTAGTTTTACTTTTATGTATTTTAAAAATAATAAGGATATAACAAACAAGGATATAAAATGTAGCAGTAAACAGCCAGACCATCCAGCCGATGTAGGAAACCGCTACTTTGGCAAGTTTTTGCCATTTTTTCCTTCAGAATATTCCCTTCAGGAGGTAAAGATGATCAGTAGCAAGATACCTACACGTCGAAATTAAAGAAGAGACTAAACAAAAGAACATCCACGTTAGAAGTTTACGAAAGAACGCGTAAACTAAATATAAAACAACTAACTATCTTAAAAAAATTAATTTTAATACACAAGATGAAAAATGGATTAATAAAAACCGACACCAAACTAAAAAAATAATAGAGAAACACACAACCATAACACCCAAGAAGACATTCACATATAAGAACTAAGAACTGAAAGAATAGTCAGCAATAAGTATAAAAAAATTCCGAACACAGAAGCTATTGGACAATATAATATAAACTGCCGGCTGAGATTAAACAATTAAACAATTCAAAAGCATTCACTAGCCAACCTGCGTGAGAGACGGACGTGTCTCTCGATTAATTTTGTAAAATTTAACGGCTATCTTGCCAAAAAAAATCCAATTTATTCCAAAATCCAATCTAAAAATGATGGTTAATTGTTAAACAAAGGTATTCCTCGTCCAAATCAACCTAAAAATAAACGCATTATTTTAATCCTAATCTAAATTTTAATATACTTATAAGAAATTTAATTTTTTATATGTTCGACAAATTTGGTTGGTTAGAAATTTTGTATAACCGCTGAACAGTTTGCGACCACTGGTGCAAAAACGTTTATAAGGTGGTAGTACTAATGTTATTAGTCTAGATGTATTCACGGCACGAACCGAATATCCAGTAATTTTCGCCTTCAATTGTTGGACATTCTGATTTATCCGTCTTTTAAGCATAGCGTTACTCAGGTGAACGTCCCAAAAACGCGGGAATTTTGAAAGTTAATTTTAACCGTATTAATTTTCCTGTGGTGAATTTATATTGCGAAAAGTGGAATTACTAAGAAAAACATAATTTTTATATATATATAAATAATTCATTTATTTATGTACCTGAGATTTTTACTTTCTTATTTACGTTGTTTTCTCACTGCTCTACATTTAGAATCTTTTATTTATTAAAACCACATTTGTTTGAATTTAATATTGTCTTTGTCGTACAAAGTCGATCGTAATTACTGTACCCGAGTCTCATGCACACTATATCACTTAAACTAAGTACTATAAATTCAAAACATTCTCCTCTTGCATTTCCATCAGTTACATTAAAGAATAAGAAGGATTAACTATCCATTCGTAATTTTCCTAATGCGAGCGTCTCTTCAAGTCTGATTCATTTGAGAGGGCATACTTATGTGTTAAAAAGTAATGAATATAGATGACACTAACATGTTTAAAAATTGATTTTACTAATTTAATTAAAGTATTATATTTAAAATGTATTTTTTTTTATACCGGGCTGCACAGACTACCTCCAGACGACGAACTCAATGTAAATCAAAATGCCGTTTCGGATTTTTTTTCTCTCTCACAAAAATACAAAATTTAGGTAGATGGCGCTTGAGTGTTTCCCGCTTAATTTCAAAAAGTATATACTTTTCATTTGTATTTATTTTAGAGGACAAAGTGTTTAAAGATTGTATTTGATATATATTGTTATTTATATACATATAAACAAGAATATAGTCAAATAAAATCATTAAACACATTACAATAATTTTTTAAAACTTTATTTCTTCGTACTACTGCATAAAGGTATAACAAACTAAAGATAATATAACTCTTTGATTTTATTTTTCTCATTTACAAAATATTAATATGTAAAACAAGTACAAATAAACAGTCTACTAACCAGGTAACAGATAAATTTTAAAATATTCATTAATAGTAAATCTTTCGTTGCCAGTATCAATAGAATTTACCATATTCGCAAAGAGAAGTCGTCGGTAGTTGTAAACAACTGTGTATAACACCCTGATTCTCGGGTTGCAATTTAGAACTTGCATTACTTACATATATTGGTGTAAACTTACCTATCAAGCTGTCGTGGACAGCAAAATAGCTTCTGCACTTCGGTTTTAGAACGACCACAAACTATGCAAAACATTTTCGCAGAATATGTCACAAATGTCACTATTTTTGAAACAATTTCGAAAAAATACTTACAGCAATATATATTGTAATGCATCTATTGGTAAAAATGATACCTTTTATATTACAATACGAGGCGCCATCTCTACTATTATCTCATTTTTAACATGTTGTCGTACAGGTTTCTATAATACGCAGTCTTTTAAACGGCGCCTCTACACAAATTTTGAGTTTTTTTGGAAAAAGATAACTATATTTCCATTAGTTAGAAAAGAATAGAGAGAGCGGTACATATCTGAATGCGAGTTTGTCGTCTGAGGGTAGTCTGTAGCATTACAATAAATATGTCGGCACTAGCAGAAGTCTGTCTGACAACTGTTGAGTTGATCAGCTGATATCTTTCACTTTTAACGTAAAAAGCTTTCGATTTAAATAAAATGAAGTGGACGGAAACCTATCTTGTATAATATTCTTAAACTTTTCAGCAAAATATATGCTTTTAAGGAAATTAAGGGATGACTATTTTTAAATTACTTATTAGGTACCTTCATTAACACGAACTAAATTTTAACAGTGTGATATGGAAGCCGATTGCAGCGCCATATTATTAACATGAATGGAATATGTACGTGTTACAGTAACATGCAACATTCCTTCAGCATTCGCAGTCCAATTCTAAGCATTTAAACACCAACCGTGGGTGTTGCGCGCATAAACAGTCCACGTGACCGTCGTTCGCGTGCGATATACCGAAGCAGAAAAGCCTCTTCTTTTACTGCCATCATCGGCCATCGGCGTGTTGCGAACTTGGTCGCCTGGGCTCGAAAGCCCACCGCGCTGTTAAAAATACGTCTTGTTGTACACACGGACGAACGTCAGTTGTTTTTCGCGAAAGATTCGCCGGCCACAGAAGTGCGGAGCAAGAGCGGGTGATCGCCGAGTTTATTTCTGTTATTTTACTAATTGGATTGGCCTAGACGTATGTACCTCCACGTCGACTGTGGCGAGGTTAAGTCATCGGCGCGCGTGTGCTCGCCTATTCCTTGTAAACAAACCGCGCGCTGTTGCTCGCTAGCACCGCTTGCTTGCCATTGAAAGTGCGATCGTTCTAATAAATAAATAGTTCCTGCGAGTTGCTGAAATGTTACGAATTCTCACATTAATGCGAACGCTTCTTTTCCATTCCGTTTATAGCGATGGCGATTTTATTAATTTGTTTTCAAATGTTCGAAGAAATGTTTTTTTTTCCGTAAATTGCTTATTGTTAGTTGACAGCCAACTTCTAAGAAAGCGTAAACATTTCCATGGAACCAAAAAAAAAATCACCAGTATAAAAGGGTTATGCAAACAATTCTAAACAGTTTCTGCACTGTGCAATAATAGAAATAAGAGCTAGAGACTCAAGTATGACATAGTTTGATGGTTCCATCGTCTATAAAACTAAATGGGGAAAAAAAATTAAAAGTTGAATCAATACGCCAAACTTCCTAACTTGCGATTGATTGGTCGTGATTCATCACGTAATGTGATTGAGCCAACAATCCATACCTCAAACGAATGGAATTACCTACATCTCATGAACTATTTAATTTTATTCCAAGGAATGCAGCCATCAAAAATTGAACAAGATTATAAGTACAGGGTGTTCATTTATATTTTGCCCCCTACCTACAGACTGTATTATATGAGATATAAAAAACACTTTAAATACAAAAGTTATAAGATTTTTGCTCTGTTATCTTTTACAATCTTCAAAGTTGATATTATCTCATAAATTGGTAGACAAACGAATACCACTTGCATTTTTTTTTAATACAACAGTCTGTGTATTATTAGATAGTATAAAAGACTTCTTTTCACTGATTTCGAATATACAGCGTGTATCAGATATAGAGGTAAATATAATAACATGTAGCAGCTGTAATCGTATACGATCAAAAAGTCTTAATGCACAGGGGGTCTATCTGTAAGCATTAACGAGAAAAAAAATATTTTGTAAATGCCGTGGGCTAGAGCCGCACCTGTGCCCAACCTAAATGCTCTCCCGAGTATACCCCCACATACCACTATCATTACCGCTGTTAGTTTTGTGTGGATCGCCGCTTGGAGTGCAAGCCACTTCGAACATTTTATTTAAATTCTTCCCGTCTCGAAAAAACGATCCTTTTCAGGACCATCATGATTTTATATAAAGAAAATCGAAGCTTGATGCATCGGCAAAAGCGCGGGAATGTATAGATTCATTTTCGCGCGACATCATAGTAAAAAGGCGTGTTTGCAAATTTTCTGTATCTACATTTATTTCTGTGTAATTCGATTCAATTAATTTTGCGTTATATGATTACATAAATCCAAAAGAAATAACTCAGATGCATGTGGTACCGTTTATTAACAACTAACTCTCGATTCGACAAAGCAAAAGCGAAAAGTATTTACGTTTTTTGTAACTACTGAAGTCGCATATCCGGTGAAACTCGAACGTCTTATCAGGATATTAAAAATAATACTTTGTAGACTTACGTAGAATGCTCTTAACAAATAAGGAATATTTATTTTATAAAAAGAAGAAATTTAAAATGCCTCAGTTTTGCTATTTTTACAAGGGCCTTTATTTATTCAGAATGACACTAAATAAACTTATGGCATACCATTAAGAATAATACTAAATGAGTGCAATGTATTTATACATAATACCACGTTTAGCGGGTGCTTAACATGACATTTTCTTGCATCAGGCCCGGACTAAAGAATTTTTGGCTCTAAATTTTACTTTTTTTTATTCTTTAATGATGAAATCCGGTTTCGGCGGGTTTGTACTTTATATGTCGTGTAGTTAACACCCAAGCAAAATTTACTTTTTTATTTGATACACCCTGTATTGTTATGGCCTTTCTATACCAAGGTTTTAGAAACTAAAATTGTAAGTGATCTTTTTCACATTTTTATATGTCAGAGTTAATGTTGACAATTTAATTTTGTTTTGGATAATTATTATGTAGTTTGTCAATGAAGAGATGTCATATAAAGAATTCTGAACATTCAATTTGAGCTGTATGAAATTACAATGTCATGACCTGGGTTCCGACATAGAGACATATTAATATTATCACGGGATAAATCATATAGGAATTTTCGTATTTCCCAAGCCAGAAGAGCAGAGCATTTATATTATCCGTCGATGTTTTGATTATGCCACCCATTGAGGCAGTTATAGCTTTAGGATATTTCTCAGCAGCAATACTTTTGATGGCGATATAAATTACTATTAGTTTTGCCGTGAGAGTGGTAGATTCATATGGGATGGATTCAAAAGTACTCAGATCACCATAGGTCTGTATACTCCAAAAGGAGGCATTCTGACCGAGCCTTCAGTGTAAAAGAGAATATGGCGTGGCCAGCGGTTGTTAATATAGAAAATCCTACTAACGTGGCAAACTCTTAAAAGCAGGATAGGTAAAGAGGATTTAATATATTCCAAAATAAGCAATTCACATGATGATGCAAAAAAAAATTCAAAATTCTCCACCACCACCTTACTCTTGCGTAATTTGGGGCTCGTTCAGAAATTCGTCTTTTTATTTTTCACACACGATATAAAAAATGTCAAATATCCTAACCTAAACTCACTTATATATATTGCAGAAAGGTAAACAACAGTCCATTAAGCCAGATACAGTACACGATTTGCAGATAACACTTTTTTCTCTCTTTTCATGTATACTCAATAACAAAAAGAGGGGTATAACAGTTAGGTAAGGACCTGTAACCTTCCTAACGATTTCGGGCTTGTCCTCATCGAAAAATCTTTCTTGGAATCCCGAGTACATGCTATAATAATACGAACCAGTAAGAGCGGTCGACAACGTCTGTTTACACAACCTAAATTCGTAACACCTCTTCAAAGAGTGTTATCGTAAAAAACAAATTGGGTCTCCGAAGAGATAAGGCTCGCGTGGAGTGTTCCGAAATAAAAAAAACGGTTCGCATTGGCGTACGCGCGCGCACGACAAAAAGGTATACTTGCGACCGATATCTGGTTGTACCGCCTTGTATGTTCCGCTCAAAGACTGTTTCGATAATTATAAATAAATGTGTCAAAGCGGACTAACGGTATGATTTCAATTTTTTCATAATGCTCTCTGTATAGGGTATTAGGTATTAACGCACAATATGTACTAGTGTGACTACGAAATTCAATTATAGATAAGGTACATATAGAAATATCTACTGTTTTATTGATTTAATATCTACGCAGGAGTTAAATGTACTTGCACCATATTGTAGAGAACATTGTGGCAGTCTAATTCTATAACTTTCTTATTTACAGTTTTTTTTTTCTGTCTTAACTAATGGCAGCTAATCGGCCCACCGCTGGAATTAACTTCTCGAAAGTTCAAAGATTAGCATGCATTTGTATAACTGGATCTATGAGAACCTGCCCAACAGCAGCTATCGAGGTAGTATTGGATCTCACCCCTCTCCACATGGTGGTGGAAGATGTGGCAAAAAGAACCACACTCAGAACGATTAAGGAAGGAACGATTAGGCATAGGTTTTTTTTGCAAAAAAGTGGTTGGAATATCAGTTTTAGGACATGAATCCTTTCGCGGGATAAGTAGCAGTACATGACTGAAAAATTGAAAAACAAAATGGAGGAGAGAAGATTCAATTATTATATTATTATTATATAAGAGCGTTTGCACCTGGGAGCATATGAAATCGAAGGGAGACTTACCTAACCTGAGGCCTTTTCCTATCCTACACTTTCTGAAAGGAATAAGATTGGAAGGTAGGTGTAAAACAGCAACAATAGGAGACACAATAGATCTCTTATATCCCAGTGTAATATTACCTTCCATTCATACATAAATCTTAAATAATACAGATAGGCGTCAAAATATAATGGGACACCTGTATAAAGAACATGGCTATATATAATTCTTCCGCCAATTTATACCTACCTATCCTGTATAAATAAAATGAAACTTTTTTAAATCAATTGAAGATACGAGATACGAGTCGCATTTTAAGTCTTTTTTGCATAAATCAAGGTGTTTTGTACCCATTCACATAGCACCATCAAAAATTCTAGAAATTCAAGAACACTCGAGTTTTGTGAATGTATGAAGGGGTTATGTTACACTACTTTTGAGAAAAATTACATAAAAAAACTCAATTTCTGAAAAAGTTTAATTTTGCAACATAACATCTTCATCCACTCGTGTTTTCAATTCTATTCTTAATTTTGGCAATATTTTTGAAGAACGTTAGGAGTTGTGAGAGAAAAAATAAATGTGTTTTTTTTTGTAAATTTGAAGGTTTACTCATTTGTTTCCGTGACAACAATACGTAAACCTTAAGGGATGTCGAAGATTAGGTAGTTATCTAACCTAAAATAAACTGAAATTTTTTTATACTAATATTATCCGCCATATTTGAGGGACTTTGGGAGTTGAGGTAGAAAAAAATAAATATGATTTTCATAAGTTTCAGGGTTCGTTTACTAGTTTCAGACGTTTCAGTAACTAACTAAAAAATATAGGTATTTTCCGGGGCTCAAAAAATTTCAAACCGTTTTAGGTATTCATGTGTTGATCGGGAGCATACTGCATATACTTTAAATATTAATATATTATATATACAGTGTGTCCCAGATCGACGCATGAATTCGTAAAAAAGTTGGAAAATTTTTGAGTTGAAATTTCATCATCTGGGGTTTAGCCCTGCTTGGATACAAAGGGTACATTACAAAAAGGTAGTTTTTCTCACTAATAAAGTGCCTTTTTTAGGAGATACGACAAAATGTTATTGAAAAAAGTTGTTCAGATTAATGAATTAGATATGCAATTATGCAAAATATGAACAAGATCAAGGATGCTTTGGAAATTTACAAAAAAGTTACTTCCTCCCACTAATAAAGTGCTTTTTTGTACGATATACGATAAAATGTTATTAAGGAAATTGTTCAGATTGATAAATTATGTAAGTGTGCAAAATTTAAACTGAATCAAGTTGTTGTCGAGTAGTTTGAATTTCATTATTTTTTATATTTATTTATTATTGCATACTTTATTATTGAATTTATTAATCTGAACAACTTTTCCTAACAACATTTTGTCGTATCTCCTACGAAAAAGACATTTTATTAATAGGAATATATTTTTTTTTTGTAAATTTCCAAGACATGCTTGATATTCTTTAAATTTTGCATACTTATATAATTTATTAATCTGTTTAATAAATCAATTTTTCTTAATAAAAAATTGTCGAATCTTCTACAAAAAAGGGCACTGTATTAGTGAGAAAAACTACCTTTTTGTAAATTTCCAAGACATGTTTGATTTTTCAAAACTAAAAGTATGGCACAAATTACTTTCTACTCAAGCAGGGCTAAATCACAGACGGTGAATCCGCAACACACTGTATATAATGCAATAAACACTCTTATAATACCCTTAATAAAAGCGTAAAAGCAAAAATTATTTTAGACGAGATATATTTAACAAAGTGAAATAAAACTAAATAATTTATATTTAAAAAAACATTGAATTTAATTTGACGTTTAAATTTAAATTCTAACCTCTACATAAATAGTATACAAATTACTGGATTATAATTGATTCTCAGTATCTAAAACATTTGTAATTGTTCAATACTGCTTATTAAAAGTACATTGATGATCGGTGATGCAAACTGATCTTGTGGCAAAACAGTTTCGCTACACCTTCAACTATAGGTGGCCGATATTTCTTTGAAATACATTTCCATACAATAAATACATTAACAATAAGAAATATTTACCTACGTCACTCTCATTTCACAATACGTCAAGTTTTGACGTTTGTCACTATCACTCTTCCGAAACAAATCTTTAAAACCAGTCCTAGATCCTGTTTCAAACACGGATGAAAACTGTTCGGACAGTGCACATAATGCTTATAAGGTCTTAGTTTCGATAACAACATGCGCTGTGTTAAATATCAACAAAAATATGATTTACGAATATTCGTCGACAAGAAAGCGTTAGAGCTGTACAATGAAATAAAAATCAGAATATTAGGCATTAAAAGTTGTAGAGTGAACCCAAAATGAGAAGTACATAGGTCGTCATCGTTATATATCGTCAAATATAATACTATTTGGTAATGTCGACGTAGAATAGAGGAACTAAATCATTACTGGTGGGGATGATTTTTTTTACGATAGAAATTACATTAAAAACTTCTGTCAAAGTGACAGGAACACCCCTAAAGCTAGTATAATAGACTCTTCCGACGATTCCAGCGCTCAAAACGGATATGACGACATATGTACTTCTCATTTTGGGTTCACTATACATTACGGATCACAACTACATGACTTTGTTAGATTGGTTGCATACCTGCGACACCTTTTTCGCATTTAACTATTAACACAGTGTACATCGCAACATTACAATTACTTTTTACACAAAATTAGAGTTTGTAGCGTTTTGCAAACAGCGTTGCATAATTATCGTAGATGCAACTAGTGATAGAAGACCATCTAATTACTACAAAACAACTTAGAAAATTGCTGCGTTTATTTTAATTACTCCATAACCGCCATTACCTTTACAACTTATTCCAAGGAGGTTCACTTTTTGTTTTCTTTTGCTTATGCAAAAATGCACGTGCATGCCTCACCTAAACATATATACATCTATTTTAATTTCTTTTTAATTTATAGAAATTGCTTTTACGTCAATTTTCACGTTGACGCAACTAAGAATCACCTCTGGTCGCGTCTTATAAATCGATCAACGCAGATTATGAACAATCATGTAAAATTGTGCTAAACTGAATCACCTAACCGGCCAGGAGGCTTTTGCGCGGAACGGAATCGAAGAAATGAGATGGGTTATTACGTCAGTCAACTGCGCCTTATACAAGAGTATATATAATCAGTGGAAATGAAATGAGTCACGAGGTCAATTTGCAAGAAGCGACGAGATGGTACGATGCTCGCGTGGAATAAGTTGCCAGATAGGGAGGAAACAGTCAGGAAGTCGTTAACGAATAGCGTTTTGGGTTTTCCATCAAAAGAACGATTCAGAATGTATATAGGGGTATAGTTGAAGGTAAAAAAATTGTCTTTGCAGATTTATTATTGTTATTGTGGTCGATTGTGCTCTGTAAGAATGCAGCGGTAGATTAGATAGACGAAATATTCGCGACTTGGGATTAGTTAATATGGATTTATTCAGCAAATGATCTTAATGTTGGATAAAACGAAATGTCACTGAGATCTAATGAGATCATTTGTGAAATACCAGTGTTTATTTCCGCTCAGTATTTGTAATTTTTTCGTGTCGTTAGTGTAATTGTTATAAACTGTCAGAAAGATTGCTTTTTTTTTTTAATTCCACTGACTACTGTTGCATGTTTAAAGATTTTGTTTTAGTAATTGTATAAAATGAACTATCTTTTTGTTATAACTGGATAAAGATGCATTTGACCCACCTGCAGGACCATAAAAATCAGCAGAGAAATAATAATAATAAAATAATTACAATTGCGTGCTCCACATAAAGGTACTACACAATAGGCTATCTATGCTAAATACACAGTAAGAAATTTGTAACACTAGAACTACACTACGCCGAGTTCATGGAGGTCCCTCTTAAATACGGTAAATAGTTAATTTATTAACACTAAGAGTAGTGTTAGTAGTTAGAGGATATTTAATATGCCTTAGTGTAAATATAGTATATCACTACTAGTGCGAATGTTAATGCTTCTTCGTGTTTATCTATTTTTTTAGTGTAGATCGTAAGGCCACTACTACCCAGATAACATGCTGACGTCTTTTTCACGTAGATTTAAGGTGATTGTTGGTCATTTACGTCATATGACGAATAGGTCACGTAATTAAGACGCGCATTAAGCAACGACATTTAGACGTTTAATGAATGTCGTCAAAAAAACGTGATCAATTGGTCATTTATAACACGAAAGAAATACAGCTAAATAAACATTGGTACTAGTTTCGCATAAAAGCTTTTAAACGCTTTTGTTACACACAGCAAAAAAATATATGGTATGGAATTTTTGGTTTACAATGTGCATGTATTATGCCATTTGTGCAACGATGTTGAAATTTATGGCCAACTAGATAATATATCTCCTTTTCCATTCGAAAATTATTTGGGACAACTTAAAAGATTGGTCCGATCACCAAAACAACCTCTTCAACAAATATCTTGTAGATTAAGTGAAATATCTTTAGCAGATGATAATAGGATACTTAATAGTAATAACTTGAAACTTCTTATGGAACATAATTCAGGTCCGGTAATAAATAATTTTTTGTGTTTCCAAGCAATTTAAAAAGTGCTTTTTTCAAGATTTTTTGTTTTGCACTTATTATCATTCGGTTGCAAACTCCTATTTGATTACCAAAAATAACACAGTTCGAATTTATAATATAATTGTTGATCATGAAAACTCTACCTTTACATTGGGTAAAGCGTTTACTTCTTATAGCTCATTTTATTCTTACCCAATTGAATCAAAAGATTTAAGTATTCTTACTGTAAATAACTTATCCCATGTTTTACAAGTGTGGGGCGTAAAAGATATATTAGCCAAATGTGTACTTATTCGATCTCAATCAGATGAAAATTGGGTGTGCTTTCCACTGATTCATACATTTTCTTAATGTAAATATTCATGCTCTTTGGTATTATTTGAGAAAAAGTTTTGTAAATTAATCTTTACAAGTGTGCTATGTGAAAGATGTTTAAGCAGATGTATACTTGTGCTCTCAAGTATCAGTACAAAATAGTTTTCATTAGTAACTTGATCAAATATATATAATAATATTGTTATGTTGTTAAAACTTGAATATAGTTTGTTTTGTATTATCTAGTTCAAAATGTATTTGGAAATAATGTTCCATATTTAATAAATTAAATTTCAATTTAATAAAGATATACTGAGATTAAATGCTAATGTACTTTTTACGACCTTTCAACATTTGAGATGCTAAATATCAATTACATAAGCATGTTTTTATGATGTTAAATGGAATAATCTAACATTTATTCAACTCTGAATATCTCTATGTAGTTTTTTTATTTTGTCATATTGTGTCTAGATGAGTGAAATCTAGCACAACAAATGGATCACATGCAACTGACAGCAATAAAACGTCTTTCTAACGTCGGAAATTTAAGTGTTAATGACGTGCCTACTTACGTCATTCTTACGTAATAATATGTCGTCTTTGATATGAGACTTAGGCCCGTCATTTTAACGTCGGTGTCACGTCATTTAAAAGGGCAAATTGACGTAATGACTGACGATAATTAGTCGTGATAATGACGTCAGCATGTTACTTGGGTAGTGTGCATTAAACAACATTAATAGTGATTGTTAACTCTAGAAAGAGGTAATTTTCTCTATTAAATGTTTTATCAATACTACTAGCTGTAATGAAAGGAAAGTAAATTAAGTTCCTTATTCACTAATAAATAAAGCAACGACCGTGTTCGTTGAGATAAAACGTAATTACTCCGACATAAATAATTCTATACATATACAGTACTTATATAGTATAAAAATAAACTCAAATATTGAAATTAAACGAATCGACAAAACACGAAAAGTAGTTTTTGGACCATGTTGAACATCTTATCCATCTTGCTATCAGGTGTTCTTCTACTGAGAGCGCATCAGTATCAACAGCGTGCGGCACTTCAGCAATCAGCCTAGTTTACTTCCTACTTTTCTGTTGGTATCTTATAATACATTCAATAAATGTATGTTTAGAATATATAGACAATTACTTATCTTTAATTTTACTGCAGCACGTATGTAATACATAACCTACATATGTACGTCTTGTCCACTGAAGCACTGAACACTAAACCGTTATAACTATTCTGGCCAATCAGAACGCATCTTAACTGATCATGTGTTATTACAGCGCGCGAAATACAATATGCACTCCAAAGAATTGGAATCATTAACCCCATCATCATTAAAATACATTTAAAATAATTATCAAACAACAACATTGAGAATATGCACATTGAAAAAGATGTTTTTATACATGGAAATGTTTTTGGTTAATTGTGTCGCTTCCCAATAGATTTTTGATTTATAAAAAAAAAAAAAACCGATTAATTACGAAGAATAGACAAACTTTATCTTATTATCTAGATAATGTAAATATATTTTATATTACGCTTCAATAATTTCTTCTTTCTCTTAAGTTTTTAAACAACGAATAAGAACATGTCGTAAACACGTGCACATTGGCACGTGCAGCGTTTAATAACCCGACGCTTTTCCATAGAAAAGGATCTATCAGATAAATTGGCCACTCTAGGGCAAGGTGGCGTAGATTCACTAGGTTTTATTGCTTTGCGATTCATTACTTTATTTTTAGATAGTACATATATACGTCGGTTATTTATTATTACATATAGTACATACGTAGATGACCATAAAAATGACAAATTTTTATATGCATGTAAATACCAAACAGGAATAAGTACTGCCCGCGTGCATATGTATACATATTGCTTTAGACCACGAAGCCACGAAGTATTCAAGAGTGAAATCTGTGCCAATGCATGACTTGCGAAAAATCCAATCGTCCTAATTCAGCTGTCGACACTTTAAAAACTTCCCGCATCAAGATACAATTATGTAAAAAAAAGGGCGTACACATAAAAACACTACAATTTCGTATATACATAATTAACAAGACAAACAAATACGAATTTCATTTGGGTAACAGGATAATGATGCTATAACCTTCAAACCAAGTTCGAACGAATATGAAGTTCGTAACAATCAGGTGTAGAGATTACTATTATCGATTACAGACAGTTGTATAGTTGTATTTTACAGCCTCGCTGTGCTCAGTATAGACAGACCGACACGACGGATTTTGGCCGCTAGAACGCGTGGGTAGTCGGGAGAATACATAGAGTCATGTGACGTCATTGTTTACGGAGGTTTGCCAAAACGATGCTGCTAAACTACGTATCGCACAGAATCTATCATTTCTGGCGGGCAAAGACGTCGCGGAATTCGTATTCATGCGTTGTACATATATATGCCTTAGAATTTCGTGACTTTTATTTTTGCGATGTCTTTAAGACGGGCACGTGTGCCGAATTGTGCAATCAGATTGTCGAAAGTTCTCTTTGTTTGTTATTACATACAGGGGGAAAAAGTACCTTTGTGTTGATTTTTAATGAAATGTGGACTGTATATTGTTTGTTTTTATGCCTTTATTATTGCTCTACACAGAACGCGTCTTGTTAGCGTCATCTTTGTATGCACACTGTATACCAACTGTCAAAACTTAATGTCTAAGGTTTTTCACTTATCTGCGCATGCGTGTTTTATTAATAGTAATCTTAACACTATGTATTATCAGGGTTTAAACTATTTTATCTATTTCCCTATTAAAATGATATAAAATGTCACAATAAACAGCCAGAGGATCTCCTGGCGGTGTAGAAGACACACTTCCATTTGGCAAGTCCTTCAATGGCATTTTCTTTAATAATTTTCTCTTCAGGAAGTAAAATGATCAATAAAAAGACAAATCGAAATCAAATATTAGAATGTGAATATTAAATACTTATAGCAGATTTGGACAGATCAAAGTTTGGATCGACTTCAATTCGAAAGAACATATTATTTTTTTACAGTGTAGGTATTTTGCGTAAATTTCGTTTAATTAGACTTTTAGATGTATTTGTAACCATGTATTCCAAATTCCAACCTAATATGACAGTTATATTAAAACAAAGTTAATTATATTAATTTTACCCAATTTACCTTCATAACAGTTTCCGTAATTTTCTTCAGCGAGGATATTCCCGAGAAATATTTCCGTTCCTGAGACAGGTTTTGTAACCGCTCGCCATTTTCATAAGATAACTGGTGGAATATTTTTTACAAGCTGCCCACTAAACCAAATTCAAATTTCCCGCAATTATTTTTAGTAACTTCAACATTAAAGCATGAAATTATACTTCATTTACCATAACAGACGAGGTACGTCATTACTTGCAAATTCAGGCCATGCAATACCATAATATTAAAATAACCAACTAATATATAACTTATTCATGTTCAATTAAAGATACTATGTTGGTGCCTACTGCTTTTTAAATTGCATGCTTGTCACATCTCCCCAATGTATTCCGACCAATTTAGTTATTGCTGTCAACTGTCAAAGGGTTATATTCTGTATTTGCAGTAAAGTGTGGGAATTTGCGTTTATACTTGCTATATATTTATTTAAAATAAGTAGTTATTACAATTAAATCATACCGAAATCATTGTGCAAACAATAGAAGGAGTTAAGAGTTTCGTTAATCGTGTATTTCGACGCAGAACGCGAGATCAACGGGCCATTACTCCCGTTAACTTTCGTGCGAGAAGTATGTATAAAATCCATATATTTTTAATGTCATATTCTTTACAGTATTTCGTTTTTAGAGAGTAACAAGTGCTCTAAACATTCATGTTGCAAACATAAGCAAAATTTCATCCATGAGTAAACAAGGAATTACATCCACTAACCCAAAACGAAAATGCGTATGAAATAAAAGTTGTGAAAATTGATTATTGTACTTATTGTCAATGTGCTATTGGAAACACAATTTATGACATGTACGAAAACAGTGATTATATACAAATATTGTTTACAGAAGTGGTTCTTTCACATACATTTTTCAGAGTAACATAACACATTAAACATTTTGAACAGCGCTCTTAAAGAAAGACATTTCTATGGTTGAAACACATTGTTGTGGTAGATATTATTTGTTCTCAAAGAAAAGGGAGTTTGTTACGAAACGATGGATGAAATATGGCAGATCGGAGGATGCATACAATTGTATAAAGTGGATTGAATTAAATTAGTCTAGAAATTTGACGTACTTGGTGTACAACATATTGGAAACGAAATTCAGAAGTAGTAAATCAGAGAGATTGGTTTGGATAAAGAAGAAACTTGCATACTAATCGTTACTGTGAATACTTTAAGCGATAATGGTCCCGATTAAATTTATTGTACTCACTTGTGCTTTTTTGTTATTTTTTTCCACTGCTATCATGATTAACATACTTTAAATCCTGATTTTCAGAAAGAATTATCACTAATATTAACGGTAAATGTTATTTTTAAGAGTTTGTTTACTCACCTGTCAAAAGTGTTTGACAGTTAAATAACCTAACGGTTTGTTTACGTTTTGACGAACAGAAAATTTGCAACACGGTCGTGACGTCATAGCACTCTGACTCACGTAGTACCTCGTCTGTTACAATAAATGAACTATACCTACGATTTTGTATTACATTAATGATTATTTGAATACCTTTAAGTTAAAGTTACTGAATATAATTGCGGAAAATTTGAATTTGGTTTACTGGGTGGTATAGAATTTTAGTATTTGGTATGTATTTTTACGGTACAAATCCGAACAATCAGTAATCTTTGTTATCAACCGTTGCCTATGCTGATACGCACTAGTTATTCGACCATGGAATCACTTAGGTGCAAATTTTAGAAGGACGTCGGCATTTCGAAATTTAAAATTAAAATATTTATAATTCTATAACGAAATTATATTGCAAAACTTTAGAATTACTAATAAAAAATGTAATTGTTACTAAATAAGCGTTACTCATATCACTTACCTGAGAAAAAACGTTCTTATTTACGTTGTTTTACACTGCTATTTATTTCGAACCACATTTTAAAATAAAATAAAATTTCTTTGCACTTAACTGTTTTCTTTATCCTACAAAGTTCATTAATAATATTGATACTTGATGTTTTAGAGTTTCATGCACACAATTTCACTTGAATTAATCACTTCAACGTAGAATATTCGAATAAGCGAAACAGCGGACAATAGTACCTCATAGCAACCTCGGTTATAATAAAGATAAAAGGGGGATATCTGCCTATTCATAATTTTTTTTTAATGCCGTAGCGTCCTCTAGGCTATTATAGTTATAGCCATCTCTGGCATTAGAGAGATTATGATTTAAAAATAATAAAACACATGACACTGGGATTATTAAAATTAAACAATTAATTTTTTTTTGTGTTTCTGCTTCTTATTCTGTCATCAAAATATTCTTTGAGATACTCGAGTATTTCTCTGGTCATGCCATTGCACCATCTTGTTGGAAATACTTATTTTTACTCAGTAATCTTCTTCGGTGTATTCCAACCCAAACATCAACTTTTTGAGGATTTAATGATTTTTCGACAAAAAAAAAAAAAAACAAGATTTTCCGATAACCATAACCTCATATTCTGTGAATACCCATAAAGACAAACCCTAGTCTCATCTGGAAAAAAAAAAAAATGTGTCAGATATCGTCATAGTTTAGATTATTTTGGAACCATTAACAAAATTCCATTCGTCTTAGAAGCTCATGAAAACATTGCGGCTTACATATATATGCATGATAGTGCAAGCTTTTCTTCAAAATGAGTTGACATGTGCCATAAGACAAATTTATTTGTTGGACCATTGCTAAAATGGATGTTTTTGGATTTTCATCAATAACATATGCCGAATGGCTTCAATATTTTTTCAGCATTAGCATCAAGTTTACAAACAATGTTGTCAATTTTATTGTATTCTGAACAATTGTATTTACAAAGTGGTTAATATATAGGAAAATAATTTGAACGCTTATAAATTTAGAACCCATGGAAAAAGATAATATATCTATCTATTTCAATGAAAACGTTGTTTCTAGTTATGTACTTATTTAATCTAGCCTTTTCAAATTACTTGTCTTATCCAGTATTCTAAGAAGCGTTTAAAATACCTTTTGAAGAAAATGTATTTGGAATTTATCAATTAGTAGATAAATTAAATAAATAGAAATAAAACGCGACAATAAGATTTATTTATTTACATTACATCTTTGTATCTATTTCCATTTATATATTTTGGCGCCAAAATGATTTTTAAAGTTTTAAATCTCTGCCAAAATCACCAGTTGAGGAAAAAACGACAATGGTATAGATCGGTATAGTCATTGGCACATGATCATGTTAGGATTTCATTCAAACTAAAGCTAGCACTTTTTGTGCTATAATCCTTACAGATGAAAAGAATGGGCATAGCAACTAACACTAGTAGCAAAATTTAAATTGACAAGCTAGAAAGGCATCACATAACTAGTAATCTAATATAAAATCATTGATTTTTAAAATCCTTAAATAACAAGTTTAAAAATTAAAAGAAGAATCTGAGTTAACAAAATCTATAGTACTCAAAATTTGTTGTATATTAATTAGAACATCGCATCGACACTAACCTGTAGTTTAACAATTTCATAAATTTGTATAATGTTGACCGGTTCATCATCACACTGTTTTACTTCATTCAGCACTTTGTCAAGTAAAATAAAGGAAGTTTATTTTTATATAAAAAAAAAACCTATGAATTAACTAAAGTACTTATAGAATTCTTGACAGTTTCATCAGTAACCAGCAATTAAAGAATGTCTTCCAGAAGATTGCTTAGGCGGGGTGACATCATGTCCTTTCTCCTTGTATTCTTTTATGGTACGATAGATAATAAACCATGCCACTTCTAAAAATAAGATAACATTATAACATGTATAATATAATGGTAATGTATTATAAAGCTAACCTATCATCACTAATTTGCATTCTGAGATTATTAGTTCGAAGTTCTTGAATTGTATGCAATATGTTCTACGTCTCAATCAAAGATAGATGTCCTATGCTCACAAATTTTCGTCCTCTCGGCGTAGATATTTGAGTTATTGTGGAAATAATTACTACTTCCTCCATATCGACGAAAAACGCTGCGAAAATGCTTTATACGGAGAATATGTCTACTAGTTAATTCTCAGAAAACACTTTGTTTTATTATTACAACGTAAATTTAAGGGGAAACATGAAATACACACAAACGCACTCGGAAAAATACAAGATCTAATCTTAACGTCAATCAGCTGTTGTAACAATATGGCGGCTGGCAATATATGAAATACTGACCAATAGTAAGCGTACTTTTTAGCGCTTCAATTTAAAGACACTCTTTCGAATTAAAAATACAAGCTTTCCTGTTTCTAATGAATCTGTTATTATCGACTTTCATACGTGACGTGAAACGCATTGTGATAACTTTATAAAGGCCGTAACAGACTGTGGTGTTACGTTTTGACTTAATTGCAGCTCTTTTTTCGCTACTATAACTTCTTTATTCCATTCGGATAAATCCCGGGATTGGCTTACATCTTTTGGCGATTAATATTCAGGTTTTTGTCGTTCGCCATGCGTACATTCCTGAACACCAGAGTTTCGCCAATTCCACCGAATGCCGCATCGCTGGCTCGCCGCAGAGTAAATAGCGCGCTGCCAAGGCAAAGTTCGTCCGTCGTGAATCTAATTTAGAAGCTGGAAGCCTACTCGGTCTCCGGTACGAGTTGGTCGTGCGCGATTGCGCAACGGCATTTAAATACCCGCGAAGACGCGGCCGAAGGCTGCTGCTGCCGTTAATGCTGAAATTCTTCCATTACTGACCTACTTTAGTTACGTAACCTAAAAACCGCTTCGTTTTTTTTTCTTTTTCTTTTTAATTCTATTCTTCTTGATTTAGACGCGCGTCCGGGATCAGTAACTATTAGGGGAGGCTCCGTTCTGGAACGGAAAAAAAGACGTCACGGAAAATCGGGAAGTTGATTTTCTTTTTTTAGGTCAACGTTATATTAGGAATCTGTCGTGTACAGGTGCGGACATTGCAAAAAAAAATCTAATGTTATCCGTTTTCTATTTGAACTTTTATATACACAGAGATTCAAAATGATTGTCAATTCCGCTCCTATAGATAGTAACAGGGTGTAGGTATATGCCGCGTGTTTGTAATGAAGGTTTGAACTAAGTCAGTGTTGGAACATAAGAAAGTAAACGGATCTGTCATAAATAAGGAAAACGTAACCTATATTTGAACTCGCATTATATAAACGACTATGGATTGGTGTTTCTGCTTGTAAAAATGAAATGTAATTAATTTAACTATTTACTAAATTATGATTTTACAATTCAGTACTAACTGGTGTTTAACTCAATTTATTTATTACTTTAAATTATAACATACAATTAGTATAATTATTAAGTGACAAAACTGCATCTCTCAGTTCTTCTATGGTATGCATGCGGTTTCTATAGATCCTATTTTTAGATAGCCGAACATGAAGTAATCTAATGGGGTTAGATCAGGCGATCTTGGTGGCCATCTTTGTGTTCTAACGAAACTGTCAGCAAAAAACTATTGAAGATATTGGCAGGTTTGTCGAGCAGTATGTGCTGGAGCATTATCGTGCTGAAAATAACCTGCTTCAAGCTCACTTTCTTGTAACTCTGCAATAAACAATTCCAACATCTGTTGGTAAGGTTGGGCTGTTACAGTTTCCTCGAAGAAAATTAGCCCTATTATTCATTGCCTGGACATAGCTAATCAAACTCCAACTTTTACGGGATGCAATTGCGTTTCTCGAAATTCGTGTGGATTTTCTGCAGACCAGATACAATAGTTTTGTAAATTGATATAGTCTGTTAGATAAAACCAGGTTTCATCCGAGAAAAATGATTTGTTTAGCAAGTCATCGTCCCTTAAATTGTTATTAAACCAATGACAATATTCCAATCGCCTATTGTGATCTAATGGTAATAATTCCTGTACCGTAGAAACTTTATAGGGATGAAAATGTAACTTTCTTTTGACAGCTCATTGCGCTGAAGTGTATGATAAGCCTATAAAATTATAAAATGTAATAAACTATTTCACTTAATGTTTAATATTGGTTTTTTACCTGTTTGTTGAGGTATTACCACAGATAAATTCTCTTATTTTCTTACAGTATTCAGAAATACTATTGTTGGTGATATTAGATGTAAATATAAACGATTTGAAATAAATTATAAGATAAATAATCGAAAGATACTACAACACGCACGCCAATGTCCCTAAATGTCAAGAAAATTCATTTAATGTATGAAATTTGTATGTAGCTAACTTCGGTCATTAAATTGGTAATAAGTATAAATAAATTTTTCCGGAAAACATTTTTTTCTACGACAATCATTTTGAATCACATGGTATATAAAAAAGTAAGAAAATAACATGCTCTAGTTTGACCAAAAACTTACTTATTCGATAGCAATTTTTGTTTAAATACGGCGAAGAGGCTCTCTTGTTTGAACGATTATAAAAATTAATGTTAAGTTATTTTTGTTGGTTAAAAAGTAAAATTTGGTAACCATACGAATTAAACACCGACTTGTGTTAATACAAATACAATTAACTGTCCACTCAATGCATGAAAATGCAAATCAAAATATGAAAATTGCATATTATTCTTTAAACTGCATGTACCATCGTTAGCAAATTAAATGCGAATATCAAGATTCACAAATCTCCGATTATTAATGCAATCGAAGCTACAGTACAGTGAAATAGTAATTAAAAATTATTTGTAAACAATTCTGAATTACCCATTGCTCGGTACGCAGCACTTATAGTTTAGGTTATAAGTAAGTATGGCAACGTGCAAGTTATAAGTAGTGCTGTGGACGGACACCCAGTTTTCGCGTTTTCGAGTTTTTTTTTTTTAAGTTGCATAGATTTTGTCATGTTTACTCCGTTCAGCCTTTGTCAATGTTTCGAGAGAATTTTCACAGATGTAGATTTTATTTTTATATAAGATTTAGTTAATGAGTTAATTGTTCTTGTTTTTAGTTGTCATTTTTGTATAATTTTTAGTGTTCCACGAATTTATTTTATTTTATTTGGCGCCCAACGTGGGGCTCGACGTTGTTTTTATTGTATTTATATCAGTAGAATTAAGATCCCATATTTGTGAGGATTTCTCGTTGCATTGATAAGGCTAATACGATTTTTTGTATGGATACGACTGTTCAACTTTGTCACAAAAACGACTGGTGAATTGTATGAAGCAGTTCCTTGGTCGACTGTCAGCGTGAGTACATGTATTTTTAAATTGTTTGCTGCCATTTTGTTAATACTTTTGATATCTTATTTGATTCGCATAAATTGAATATATTTCGTCCACCAAGGAATTCGCTTAATAATACCATAGATGTGTTGGCATTATAAAATATTATATTTGACGAAAAAACACTAATTGAGGAGCGTTCATGCAAAGTCTGACATATCCACTTTTGGTCAAAATTTACTTTTATACAGTTTCGTGTTGTTCTTGACCGTTTCTATCAATTACAAGGGTCAAAATTGCTCAAAGTCAGTTTTATCCCGTAATAATCCGAGCTTAAATATCGACAGTTCGATCAAAACCAGATATTTACTCGTATTTAAATAATGTCCAAAGCGAAAGTAATACAATCAATATTAACCTGAATGAAATCATTGTTCATTTACAGAGAACTCAACAACAATAATATAATATAATAATTAGCTGACACAATTCGTAACTACAAAAGCAAACAGAGAAAAGAAAGTGACTCCACGAATCAATGTTATCATCCTTTCGAGATTATTTTAACATGTTGGAACCTATACAGGGTGATTCTCAATATATGAGACAAACCTTAAGCGCTGATTCCTGGGGTTATTTTGATCATAAAAGTTCATAAGAATGTCCAAAATCGCTTAGTTCTAAAGTTGTATAATGTTTAATAGTAAGTTAACATAATTAATGCTTTTATTATAAATTAACAAAATAATTAGTAAAACAAAATTAACTTATACTAACTGTTGAAAATGACCGCCCCAACTGCAATACAAGTTTCTAACCTCCGTCGTATTGACTGGCGAGTCCGTTCTAAAACACCAGGGGTATTTCGAATTGTTTGACAAGCTGCGATAATACGATTTCTCAGTTCATCGACATTTTCAATGGGAGTCGTATAAACTAATGATTTAAGGTGATCCCAAAGATAAAAGTCCAAAGAATTTAAGTCTGGAGACCGAGGAGGCCACGGTTGTGGACCTCCCCGTCCTATCCACCGATCTGGATACGTATTGTCCAAAAACTCGCGAGCAACTAAACTAAAATGCGCTAGAGCACCGTCATGCATAAAATACATTTGTAATCTTAATTGCAACGGAACTTCTTCCAGCAGTGGTGGTAACTCCTCTTCCAGAAAATTACGGTATACCTCGCCATTTAACCGCATCGATAAAAATGTGGACCTATCAAGTGATCTCCAACAATTCCGGCCCACACATTGACAGAGAATTGATGTTGATGACGGGCATTCACTAGTTCGTGTGGATTTTCTTCGGCCCATATGTGATTATTATGAAAATTAATAATCGCGTTTCTAGAGAAAGTAGCCTCGTCGGCGAAAAATATTATGATTATGAAGAATGATATGGATACAACAGTTGATCTTTCAATATTCTCCAAACTGTGGCTTGACTAATGTTTAAAAGCAAACGCAATTTTTCTGGTGCTTGTAGCAGGATGTTCCTCAGTTTCATTTAGTACCATTTCTTCAACTTGTGGAGTTCTCACTGTATATGGGTGCCCGTTATCAGTCGTCCGTTTTTTTAAATTTCCCGTTTCACTAAGACGTTGGTGAAAACGGGCAAATATTGAATGATGCGGGATGATACGGTTCGGGTATCGTTCTTCATAAAGACGTCTAGCAGCACGCGAATTTCCATTGGCAAGACCGTAAACGAAATGCATATCACACATCTCAGCATTCGTGTAATTCATTTTAGAAAACAGAAACTGGCAATAAACTGAATGAATACTCTGACAACTATTGACAAATATTGAAATGACAAATAAACAATTCCCTCTCAACACAATAGTTTTTGAAGAACCAACTGTGATATTATATCGTGTTAGTCATAGTTCATAATTTATTATTAAACATTCAATAACTTTAAAACCAAACCGTTTTGGACTTATGCTCATATGAACTTTTATGATCAAAATAACCTCAGGAATCAGCTCTTAAAGTTTATCGCATATATTGAGAATCGCCCTGTATATTATGCTTTATATTTTATGGTAATATATGCAATAAGATTTTAAGAGAAAAGCGTATAAAACACGCAAGCTTAAGCCGTTTATTTCAAAACAATACCTGTTATAATGCTTTTAAATGACAAATAATACCAATACATATTTTGTTTGTTATAGCGTAGCCATAACTCGGTTACAATAGCATCTCTTGTTTTTGGATTTAGGACATCCGCAGCGGTACCAAGGTCTTCTCAATTAAAACATAACTAACTTTACGAGAGCCTGCTCTGATTGGTAGTGATAAAGTATTTAAAGTGACAACGAAAACAAATTAATGTATCTAACTAAAAGGAGAACTACCTCTTTAAGTCGTCTCTGTATAGTGCTAAATTATATATATGTATAACTATTTATATTATATTTTAAATTGAAACGTTTCTGCTAAATAATAACACGACTTGGAACGGTCTAGTCAACAGGATGACAAATAAACATTTGCCGATCTTTTTTTTCAATTCGCAGACCGTTTTCGGCAATATGTATGTAGATGAATCACTCAGATCCACCACGTCACGATTCACTATCGATATTTTAGCGTACGAAACACGTGTAGGCAGGCACTAGGCAGGCAGACAACGGAACAACTGTGATGGCATTACCATTTTCACTTTCTTCGGAATCTCCGACCGCCAACAGAGCGCGAGAAACAGAAAGCAAGGATAATGATTCCACTTTTCCTTTCGCAGATTGTAATACTTCGCCCAGTCAACAACCAACGGTACCACGAGCAGCAGTCACAACTGACCACAACATCGGCGTATATTTTACGAATATCATTACGAACGACCGTATAATGGAATGTAGGAGGAAAAGAGAGGCAGAATACGCGCGAATATAACGCGCATGTAAAGGTGACACGTTCATAGTTCGAATACACGTATCGCTCGTAAAAACGATAATTTAACCTTGACACGAAAACTTGCACGTCCGTCCTTTTCTAGGACACTTTTTTCCTCAACTTATTCTACCATAGACTATTCCATCTTTGTATCTTGATGATTTCCTGCGTCCCCTCGCATTTGTATCGGACGACTTCGATCGATTTGTCGTGAGTGGAGGATAAATAAGAAATTACTCTTAAAGAGTATCACACGTCTAAATAGGTGACCATATTGGCGCTTTTAAAGAGAAACGAATAAAAACAATGGACACAACGATACAAATGAAGCGGTTATGAGTGAAGTATTGGTTTACCAAAGAGGCATTGTTTATTAGCACGTGATTTATGGCTGCATAATTAATTTTCTTTTTGTTTAATATTGTATAGAGGGCGCCAGTGATAAATTTTGATTAATAATTTTTTAATCATAGATTTGTTCGTTTGTAGCTTTAGAATACTCTAGAATGGAAGTCACGTACGTGATTAGGATGGTAAATTTGGTATGGAACATACAAAACTGCACTAAATAGATACAAAAGAACAGTCTTTAATGATTTAACGTTATATTTCAATATTTGTATTTATCCTAACCTAAAACTAATCGGTTGGTTTATATTTGTATGTAAATTATTTATACACCTAAGTCGTGAACAATATATATATAATTATGAATAATTTGCAATAATGTCGCTTTCAATAATTAATAATGCCCGAAGTAAATATCTTGAAAATATTGCATTCATATGTCCATAATTTAACATACATCTGTAACCCTAACCTGTATTATCCTTAAACAGCTCAAACTTGCTCTCCTTCTCGAGAGTCTAGAACAAATACAGGATTGGACGATTTGGAACAGTTCAAAATAGCACTAAACTTACAAACGAATACCAGTAACTAGAATTTTCAATTCATCTGGCGCAAAAACATACACGTAATTTTGAGTTTTGAGCTAATACACCAAGATGCATCAAGTGACAAACGAACAAAGCTCATATTTATGTAAGGCGGATATTAAACTATAGATGGTCTTTGATTTTTATTTGGACGAGTTACATTTTGATCGTTAAAGAGAGATCTTTGACAAAAAACTTTTATAGCGTAATGGGTTAACCTTTATAAAAGTTCTTTTATCATCGTTTGCCTTTTCATCTAATATTTTATAAAATATATTTGGCATAATGACATAACCTAGAAAATTGAAAATATTTCATATTTATGTGCTCCCGTGCTTATTTCTTCTGGTCTTTTTGTCTACGATGCGATCTTTAATTTATAAAGTAGCTCAAGAAAGTGAAAATTATAAAGCTTATTAACGCTATTTTGCAACATATTCTGCTATTCTTATTTGAAATATTTAGTTCCAATAATTATTATGAAAATAACCACGATCTTTTAGTACTACACATTTTCACAAATTTATCCACGAAATCGCTGAAATATAATAATAAAAGAGGTTAAGAACATTACAGTATATTTTACACGGAAAATGTTTGTATTTGTAAATTAACCGAATCTACTCACCGCGAAATCAGCTGATTAACAGTGATCTTTTGCAAAACTTATAAAATACTTTACGTAGTGCAATATAGAATCGTTTGATTATCAATTACCGTTTATAAAAGAAGTTAAGTATTGCGAAAGTTTTGTAAAAGAACTTATATCGTGTGTATGCATAGTGTGAGTTTGAAAATAATGTATTTACAAACGAAAAAGTTTTACAAACCGCGTGGGCAACAAGTATTTTATAGTGAGACTTCACTACAGTGGTCAAGTATGAATTAATCATTAATCTTATTTGTGTGATCTGTGATGTGCTTATCTAAATACAGCCAACCTTTTTTTTTAGATAAAATAAAATACCATCTTCACTACCTCCCCCCTGAAAATTGTATCACCTTAGTACTTTTCCACCCTTATCTCAAAAGTCAGAATATGGTAAATAATAATAATCATTAATTACTTAATTAATTAATAATCAATATTTAATATCGACAAACGTTTCTTTTTTTGTGATATATTTTACGATACAGTGAAAAGTAATCTATTACTTTTTCTTTCTTCCTACTAAATTAACCCAGAAATAATACTGGCTTCAAACAATCCATCTTCAAACTTGTAACGCCACATAACCTAAAAAGAACAATGTGCAACCATTCAACAGTTTCAACGTAACGCAATTGAATTACAAGAAAATCTTAGAGTGTTTCCAATCAATGAGTTTGTCTAGTAATAATTTGATGTGATCACAGTTCGTTATGACACCTCCTATAACTAAAATTGTAAGTATTAAAATTAGTTTTATTATAAATATCTGCAACAGCTAAACTGTTAGGTAATTGCGTGTAGGTTATAACTAGATTTCTACACTAATGTAATATTATTGTAGAGTTGGTTCTATATAACAATGCTTTGTGCCTACTATGGCATATAACTTTTGACTAACAGAACATAATAAAGCAGAAGTGTATTAAGTTGTCTCACAGATTTTGCTTTATTTACTCTGTTGACCTTGCAATATTATTAGCTCCTTTATACGTTAATAAATCGTATTAATTAATTGTCAAATAGCATATTAACGAAAATACAGCAAACTTTTGCTGTGACACAGGAAATTGACGGTAAAAATGCGAGTTGTAATGTAATTCTTTATGGCTTCTGTAAACATTTCTTTATGTGACTTGATGCACTTCTGCACTGAGGTACGGATATTATTAAAGTACTTTAATAATGGAATTGTTTGTTCAACCTTATCTATTAGCACATTTAAATACTTACCCACACGTGTCAACTGTATCTTTTGTTGCATTCTATTATAGTTTTGTATGGGTATCAGGTGATGCAACTTTCTTGTTAGTTTAGTTCTGATACAAATCAATAGTATTATGTAGGCTTGACATAATTAATAAATTAATGATTATGTGTTTAAAATGCTTAGTAAGATTTTGGATGATAAAAAAAAAAAATTATTGAATAGGTAAGTATAGTATCATTATCAAAACTACTCAACATTTCTAGCTTTCTCGGCTTCTGCAAGTAGAAGGTGTATTGAGACAGTTAATATAGACAAAAAAAGAATTGAATTGCAATTTAATATTTGGGAAATAAGTCCTGCTATGATAATTAGCATTAATCTCCTATGCAATAACCTGACGAAGCAAATTATTTTTTGAATTATTTTTGAAGTTTCACCACGCTGTCTTTTTTTAAAATAACAATTTACACAACATTTATTATAAATATTAAACTTTTTGGAGTACTTTAACGTCATTTCTTTTCGAACAGTTTAGAACCTATGTAAACTAAGTCACTAATAAACACAACTCAATATTAAAAAGCTGCCAACATCCAAGATGTGAAACAAATATGTATTTCAATTTAAAATAAATTCGAACTGCAGTACATTGTGTTTCGTTTGTGCATACATTCAATCGTGAATCATTTCAATTCTTCTGCGTAGTTTGCATCAATAAAAACTGTTTTTCACGTATCTAACGCAATAAATCTTCTACCTGTGGAAGTCAGTACCAGCCCAACCTGTAAATTCTGCAATTATAGATTATATAAGGTAAAATGTTTGTCTTAACACCTACCATATTTGCAAGAAATATTTATAGCGTAATCCTTTACAAAAGATGGACATCTTTTATAAAAGTTTTTTGCCGAAGACCAACGATCTTTGTCTAATATGCGCCTAAAAAAAATCCAGTAGCACCTATAATATATTTCTATGATGAAATGTTCGTTGACCATTGCTAACGACTCTGTCTCAGGTGTTAGATAAAATGTCTATCGAATTGTCTACAGGTTGGTAATGCTGTCATTATCGTAGAAGCGTGCGTTGGCAGTGAATACGAGCTATTGTTTACGTAATATCGTTGAGTAAGGACGAATGAAAGACACTGTAGAACAGTCACGTGCTGCCGTCTTGAGTGTAAATGCAAAAGATGGATCGTCGAAGTCGTGTTTATTAAAAGTGATAGAGAATTGATGTTATGTTTATTGAAAAAAAAAGTTATTGGGAGGGATTTTCTGGTTCTGTAATGGAGTTATGGAAAAGGATGTGGTTAAGTATAGAAAACTTGAAGTTTACAAAATCCGTGTTTAAGGATTGTTTGCACGATGTGAGGATACACTGCTCTTTCTTGAGAGATGGTTCGCTACTGTAACTTAACCAAAATATCTACGATAAAGGAGGCAAAATGTGACAGAAATTCACCGTTTTTTTTAGCTACGAATGCAGTTCGAAATCGGTTTTGTCAGTGGCGATTAATCGCCATTTTATATACACCTACCTAGTAGTGTTGTGAGTTTCCAAATTAAAATATTTGTTGATGATTCCTACTATTGAAATATTCGGATGATTCCGATGCGGAATCAGATGATTCTGATTCGGAATCGGATGATTCTGATTCTGAATCGGATGATTCTATTTTTTTAATATTATTTAATTAATTTATTTTACTTTTTATCATTTTCTCGGTGGGACGTAGGGACATCAAAATTCTGTTATCGCTGTCAAGTATTGTAGGGTTATTTTTCTAACAAATACCATGTGATTCAAAATGATTGTCGTAAGAAAGAAACTGTTTTCCGGAAAAAATTATCTATACTTATTACCAATTTAATGAGCGAAGTTAGCTACATACAAATTTCATACATGAAATGAATTTTCTTGACATTTAGCGACATTGGCGTGCGTGTTGTAGTATCTATCGATTATTTATCTTATAATTTTTTTCAAATCGTTTATATTTAGTACATCTAATATCACCAACAATAGTATTTCTGAATACTGTAAGAAAATAAGGGAATTTATCTGTGGTAATTAGCTCAACAAACAGGTAAAAAATCAATATTAACATTAAGTGAAATAGTTTATTACATTTTAAAATTTTATAGGCTTATCATACACTTCAGCGCAATGAGCTGTCAAAAGAAAGTTACATTTCATCCCTATAAGTTTCTACGTACAGGAATTATTACCATTAGATCACAATAGGCGATTGGAATATTGTCATTGTTTAATAACAATTTAAGGGACGATGACTTGCTAAACAAATCATTTTTCTCTGATGAAGCCTGGTTTTATCTAACAGACTATATCAATTTACAAAACTATTGTATCTGGTCTGCAGAAAATCCACACGAATTTCGAGAAACGCAATTGCATCCCGTAGAAGTTGGAGTTTGGTTAGCTATGTCCAGACAACGAATAATAGGGCCAATTTTCTTCGAGGAAACTGTAACAGCCCAACGTTACCAACAGATGTTGGAATTGTTTATTGCAGAGTTACAAGAAAATGAGCTTGAAGCAGGTTATTTTCAGCACGATAATGCTCCAGCACATACTGTTCGACAAACCTGCCAATATCTTCAACAGTTTTTTGCTGACAGGTTCGTTAGAGCACAAAGATGGCCACCAAGATCGCTTGATCTAACCCCATTAGATTACTTCATGTTCGGCTATCTAAAAAATAGGATCTATAGAAACCGCATGCATACCATAGAAGAACTGAGAGATGCAGTTTTGTCACTTAATAATTATACTAATTGTATGTTATAATTTAAAGTAATAAATAAATTTAGTTAAACACCAGTTAGTACTGAATTGTAAAATCATAATTTAGTAAAGTTAAATTAATTACATTTCATTTTTACAAGCAGAAACACCAATCCATAGTCGTTTATATAATACGAGTTCAAATATAGGTTACGTTTTCCTTATTTATGACAGTTCCGTTTACTTTCTTATGTTCCAACACTGACTTAGTTCAAACCTTCATTACAAACACGCGGCATATACCTACACCCTGTTACTATCTATAGGAGCGCAATTGACAATCATTTTGAATCTCTGTGTATGTTAAAAAATCTCTTTTTTTATGCTTTTTTTGAATAACAGTGAAAAAGTATTTATTTTGCTGATTTAAATAAGTATTATAATTTTATACAAAAGCGAATCAAAATTTTCTCATAACAGATTCGAGTTGGATCTGTCAAAACTTTTGAAGAATCTTCTTTTCTTCTTAAACTGCGTTTACGAAGCATGAATATTATGTATTTTCCTTTTAGTTGGGGGATTTAGTTAAAAAATAAAATGAGAAAAACATATCATTACTTCGTCATCTTCCACATACGCATACCTAAAAGAGCATCTCGTATGCCGACCTCTTCGGCGATCATTTCTATGTTAATTCGACCGCGTAAAGCTGCTTTCATATGGTGGGCGATCCTTCACGTTCGGTGTTCATCTCTCGCAAGTTACGCAAGAAAAGGATTGACATTTGCGAAAGAATTTACGTAGAATAGAATGTGTCAATTCCACGATTACCTTGAGATCATTAAAGGTTCTCCTCTGCTTGCACCGAATTCGAGGTTATGCGTCGTTTAGATAATGTGTACCTTGTCCTCTTGATTTTGTTAGTGGCGGCTGGACTTAATAAAGGAATAAAAATAGGAGGGCGAGAAAGATCGATTGTGCACTGCGAGTAGATTCGTTGGAGTGAAAATTTCTTTGCTAGTAGTTCTAAATGTTCGTTAAAATAACCCCCCTTTTAAATCTTTTTTTTTTATTATTTTTAAATACACACAAAAAAAGTATATTCTTAATTGTGGCATATCAATATACAACAGAACTTCAGTGTCCTTTGAATAAAAATAGGTTTTCCAAATACATTTATTTACGATAAGTTATGTATAAAACGTTAATTCCCGGCAAAATTAACATATATAAATGAATAAACAAAATATCTTAGAATATAACAGAATAATAATAAGATAATTTAATGATTACGAATACAAACAAAATGAGTACATATATGTAATACGTCAAAAAAAAAAGAACAAATAAAAAACAAATAATTGAAAACATTAAAAGTAAGACATTTTCCATGAACAAAATATACACTCTAAGTGAAATAAAATACCTATTCAGATGCAGTTTTCTGTGATCTGTGACCTGTTACAGAATTTGTTTGTTTGTCTCTGGTTTGGTTTTGAGAATTTGACACGTTTAGGTGTGGCTTACGTATTGTATACCTCGCTTTTTTCTTTGAAATGTGAAATATGTTTAAAAGTGATGGAAAAATTGTAAAAAAATAAACAAATGAATAAATAGGTGACGTTAAAAACGTGTGTAACACTAGGTAGATATTAGCATACATATGTTTCACCTTACCAAGGATCATCAGTGCTACTGGTCTAATATAATGTATTATATGCCGAAAGCGCTATACAGCGTGATTCTCAATATATGCGACAAACTTTAAGAGCTGATTCCTGAGGTTATTTTAATCATAAAAGTTCATATGAGTATATGTCCAAAACGGTTTGGTTTTAAAGTTATTGAATATTTAATAGTAAATTATGAACTATGACTAACACGATATAATATCACAGTTGGTTCTTCAAAAACTATTGTGTTGAGAGGGAATTGTTTATTTGTCATTTCAATATTTGTCAGAGTATTTATTCAGTTTATTGCCAGTTTCTGTTTTCTAAAATGAATTATACGAATGCTGTGATGTGTGATATGCATTTCGTTTACGGTCTTGCCAATGGAAATTCGCGTGCTGCTAGACGTCTTTATGAAGAACGATACCCGAACCGTATCATCCCGCATCATTCAATATTTGCCCGTCGTCACCAACGTCTTAGTGAAACGGGAAATTTTAAAAAACGGACGTCTGATAACGGGCACTCATCTACAGTGAGAACTCCACAAGTTGAAGAAATGGTACTAAATGAAATTGAGCAACATTCTACTACAAGCACCAGAAAAATTGCGTTTGCTTTAAACATTAGTCAAGCCACAGTTTGGAGAATATCGAAAGATCAACTGTTGTATCTATATCGCATTCAACGGGTGCAGGGACTTTTGCCGGCAGATTTTGCGCAAAGAGTGGCGTTTTGTCAATGGATGCAACACAAAATCGTGACTATTTGGCTCAAATATTCTTCACCGACGAGGCTACTTTCTCTAGAAACGCGATTATTAATTTTCATAATAATCACATATGGGCCGAAGAAAATCCGCACGAACTAGTGAATGCCCGTCATCAACATCAATTCTCTGTCAATGTGTGGCCCGGAATTGTTGGAGATCACTTGCTAGGTCCACATTTTTTACCGATGCGATTAAATGGCGAGGTATACCGCAATTTTCTTGAAGAGGAGCTACCCCTACTGCTGGAAGAAGTTCCGTTGCAATTAAGATTACAAATGTATTTTATGCATGACGGTGCTCCAGCGCATTTTAGTTTAGTTGCTCGCGACTTTTTGGACAATACGTATCCAGATCGGTGGATAGGACGGAGAGGTCCACAACCGTGGCCTCCTCGATCTCCAGACTTAAATTCTTTGGACTTTTTTTCCCTGGAGTCACCTTAAATCATTAGTTTATACGACTCCCATTGAAAATGTCGATGAACTGAGAAATCGTATTATCGCAGCTTTTCAAACAATTCGAAATACCCCTGGTGTTTAGAACGGACTCGCCAGTCAATACGACAGAGGATAGAAGCTTGTATTGCAGTTGGGGGCGGTCATTTTCAACAGTTAGTATAAGTTAATTTTGTTTTACTAATTATTTTGTAAATTTATAATAAAAGCATTAATTATGTTAACTTACTATTAAACATTATACAACTTTAGAACTAAGCGATTTTGGACCTATGTTCTTATGAATTTTTATGATCAAAATAACCCCAGGAATCAGCGCTTAAAGTTTGTCGTATATATTGGGAATCATCCTGTATATACTTAATATGGTGTCTACCTAACAACCTACAACAAACAAACAAAAACATCTACCTAGTATTACACACGTTTTTAACGTCACCTAATTATTAATTAGCGTTAATTAACGCAACTATAGTGGCTTAAGGTCCTCCTACAATTATTGTTATCGATACATATTGTAGTTTCAGATCGAGAATTTAGCAAATATTTTCACGTTAATAATGGGGTTTCCATCTGGAACTCTCATTCATTTATTCTTCCACAAATGAATAAATGTCAAAAACATAATTAAGAAGAGGGTGTGACACTCCGAGAAAATTTAAAAAAAAGCGAAAGTTTTAAAAAATTGAAAAATATAAAACTGTATAAAAGAGATAAAAAACGTTTTTTTAATGAGAAAATGGGAAAGAAATAAAACAAGTGATGGAAAAATTGTGAAAAATAAACTAGTGGAAAAATTTTGAAAATAATAAAAAAAATTCAAAAATGTTTGGAGAAGATTAAAAAATAGGTTTAAAAAATGGAAAAATATACAACTGCAAAAAAGATAAAAATGGATTTTACCTTAACTAAATAGCTTTGGCAACCTAAAGCCTTGTTCTGACCTGCAAAAAAATGTTTGTTGTAATCAATATGCAGAACAAGGCTTCTTTGTTCCTGCACGTCCAGGAGGAGTAGTTCAATGTAAGGTATCAATAGGTACACATTTTTTATGCAGATACTGTGGCAGGTTAAAAGCATGAACTGGACTGTAGTAAAAAAAAATTAAATAAACTTCAACAATCTCATTTCTTCCTAAATATAACTTCTTTTCACGCTGTTACGCTTATCATTTATCATACTCTTTGCAATAGCACAAACACATACTTATATACATATCATACGTAGCTATACGCAAACATAATTTACTCAAGGTAAAAGAAAGATAACAGCGTTTTTATCGTTAGAATTTCCACATACACAAGTCTTTGTCACAGAAACGATATTTTTATCGATAAGTTCGTCGTGGATGCGAGTATATTATATACATACCTCTATAATAGCAAACGTTGAGGATTTTCTCAACCTTAGCGCCATCTGCGAAACAAGTTTTAAAGATTTGAAGAGTTAACCGCGATTATTCGTTTGTTTCTCGAATTTTTGACAGATTTGAAACGTCAAAATTAAGCGTGTAAATTCCTTATTATAACTTCCAATAAATCGTTCTGATTACAACATAATAGAAAATATTTCGCGGGGAATTCCTCCTGAAAACTCGTCTCTTTTCACAATATGTATTAGAGTAAACGTCATTCGTTCGTTACAATATAATATAAGACAAGGTAGATTAGAGAAGAAGGAAAACTAAGGAGGGAGGATCTGTTGACGTCTGAAAGTAACCGACTTGGCTCTGGCAAGGATAGCAACAAACGGAAGAGTCTTTCTTTCCGTTCTGCGATCAATAAATTACAGGTACTACCTAAAGAGACAGGGAAGGAAAGAAAGATGTTGCTTTCTTCTATCTGACATCGTCACTATACTTTATACAATAGAAAGAAGAAAGAAGCTCCGTGGGCGAAGGAAGCCCAGTGATGTCATCTTTGTATCAGGATACCAGTAGGAGTAGAGAAGTGGGGAAATGTAGTAGACATCTAGATATGCACGTGCTGGACGGTTCAACATAATATTGCAAGTAAATTCTGTGAAATTATGACGTGAAATTTATATAAATACTGTGGATTTACAGTATGTTAGGCCAACTTGACACGGTGCATTTTTCTGTACAGAATTTCATGTATGCATGTACATGAAAAAAAATGTATTGTTACATAGAAAATATATAGAAAAAATGTATGTATTGGTTTCAAGTGCATAAAAAATAGGAACTCCTCTATTTCCATACATTTTTCTGTATAGAAAATACGTCAGGCTTGCATTGTATATTGTCTGTCTGAAACGATTTTGAACTACAAAGGGTTATTAGTTGTGTATTTATTGTGTTCATATTTTGGCGCTACACATTCTGAGCTGTAGAAAATTCTGTTTGAATGTTCATTGTATAATTTATTAGAAACAAGTTAGGTTTGCATAATGCTTCAAAAAAATAATAAGTACACGTTGCACATATTGAAATTGGTTTCTGCACGGAAAATAACCTTGAAAAGTTGACACATACGATTCTATACAGAAAAATGTATCGTGTCAAACCCTGGTCTTATATTGGAATACATTTTGTGTAATGGGGTGAAGTGACTCCTAAAAATTAGCAATAATTTTTAATAACAACTTTTATTAAACGTGAATTGATAGGGAAGAAATAGATATTTTTTTAAATAAATTTCTAATTAAAAATAGTGTGTCTAATATTCAATCAAATGGAAATTTTTTTTTGTTATTATTATAGTTTTAAGGAAAGAGTTCTTCTCTATAAAAAATAATCTAAAATGTAAAGTTTAAACAGCGAATTTCTAATTTTACATTATTCAGATTGTAAAAGAAAATTATGAAACATATTATCCAGAAGCTTTTTTTCAACAGTACGCATCTACACTGAAAAAATCCATCCCAGTAAACCAAATTCAAATTTCCCGCAATTATATTAAGTAACTTCAACTCAAACGTATTCCAATAACTATTAATCTAATACAAAATCGTAGGTAATTTTATGCTTTAATGTTGAAGTTACTAAAAATAATTGCGGGAAATTTGAATTTGGTTTAGTGGGATTTGGTTGACTCAATCAAATGTTAGTTGTATTGACTAAAATCTTTGTTCAAATATGGGCAAATAAATAATTTTGTTAATAAAATTTGTTTGTTTTAACAATATCTTTAATAGAATTAAACAAATAATATATTTTGCCCAAATAAAAAGTTTTATTGGGTCAAATGTATGTAATAGTTAAAATAACTAATTATTTCATTGAAATAATGAGATATATATGTTTGGGTCGTGTTTGGATATATTTACTTCAAACAATAAATTCTATTGACTCAAATAGAAATAACACATAACAAAACATTCTGTTGAAACAATTAGATTTGGCCTAATAGCCAAATTTAAATTTCTCGCCACAATTTTTAATGAATCCAAGGTAAAGTCATTAAAATAACTATTAATGTAGTACAAAATGGTGGGTAATTTTATGTTTCAACGTTAAAGTTACTAAGAATAATTGCGGGAAATTTAAATTTGGCTAATATTAAGGTTATTTGAAATATGTATTTTTATAGTAAAAATATTTTTCTTTTAAGTAAAATATATATTGTGCTTCACTTTACTAAATATTTAATTGAGGTTACTGCCTTCCTTTTTTATTTTAAACAATAATTTTGTCAGAATTACTTACTTTACTTGTTATCACGGCAGCTCTTTTATTCCTTGAATCAAATTTAATATCAAATCTTACCGCAAAATTTCACTATTTAATAAAGTGTAACTACAATACTGGCATAACCTACCTATAAAAGGAGCATATAAATTGCAGATTGCTTGTCGCCAATGCAATGTGTGAATTTTCAGTAGAATTTTGCGTACAGTAAAGCTGGACTGTTCGATCAAGGAATAAAGGATCCTTTAATTTGAGATCTCATTATAATTTATTTTTTTGGCGTGTGCAGTGACTTTTGAAAAGTTTGGAACGTTGCTGTTGCCACATGAAGTTATACAGTACAGTAGGTAATACATCTTATGGGTTACTGTCATTCTCCAAACGTTTTGATACGCACATTAAGAATAAAATCTTTAAAATTGTTTGTTAATAAACTCTTTTTTTTTTAATGGGGATGTAGTATGTCAAAATCAGCGAACTGTATATACCTGAAACGGCTCTTACTCATGCAAACATATTGCAGACATTGATTGACGTTGAAGTCGAGAAAGATAGAAGGATTGAGGGACATCTGTCACATTTTAGGCAATAGAAATGTATGAGATGGTCAGACTTATTAATGTTATATAGCAAAACTGTAGTCATGTCCGTCACGTCATTTTGTTAATTCATTTTCTCTTTGGCGCTAAAATCGCCATTACGCGTGACATACAGAAAATTGACGATGGAACCATGATAATTAAGGTAACCGTCTGATTAAAAAACTAATTAGAGTTATCGACAATTCATATAGATATAGAGAATTGACAATTATTATTTGAAGACTCAACTAGTTGTCTTTACTTCCACCTTTATATGCATATGTCAAAAATTTTGAATGTGGTCAGTAGGTAAAATTTTTAGTTCGACAGGACTAACGCTATATGGCTACTGGCTAACAAAATTTGTACTAACATGTCTATATGACGTATTTCTTATTTATGGAGGTGGTATTGTGCATTTACTATAACAGACGAGGTACGTCATTACTTGAAAATTCGGGCCATGCAATACCATAATATTAAAATAACCAACTAACATATAACTTATTCATGTTCAATTAAAAATACTATGTTGGTACCTACTGCGTTTCCAATTGCATGCTTGTCACATCTTTCCAATGTATTCCCACCAATTTAGTTACTGCTGTCAACTGTCAAAGGGTTATATTCTGCATTTGCAGTAAAGTGTGGGAATTTGCTTTTATACTTGGTATATATTTATTTAAAATAAGTAGTTATTACAACTAAACCATACCGAAACCATTATGTAAATAATCGAAGAAGTTAATAGTTTCGTTAATTGTATATTTGACGCAGAACGCGAGAACAACGGGCCATTACTCCCGTTAACTTTAGTATAAAATCCATATATTTTTAATGTCATATTCTTTACAGTATTTCGTTTTTAGAGAAGTAACGAGTGCTCTAAACATTCATGTTGCAAACATAAGCAACATTTCATCCATGTGTAAACAAGGAATTACATCCACTAACCCAAAACGAAAATGCATACGAAATAAATGTTGTAAAAATTGATTATTCTACTCATTGTCAATGTGCTATTGGAAACATAATTTATGACATGTACGAAAACTGTGAGTATATACAAATATAGTTTACAGAAGTGGTTCTTTCACATACATTTTTCAGACTAACATAACACATTAAACATTTTGAACAGTACTCTTAAAGAAAAAGACATTTTCTGTGGTTGAAACACATTGTTGTGGTAGATATTATTTGTTCTCAAAGAAAAGGAAGTTTGTTACGAAATGATGGATGTAATATGGCAGATCGGAGGATGCATGCAATTGTATAAAGCGGATTGAATTAAGTTAGTCTGGAAATTTGACGTACTTGGTCTACAACATATTGGAAACGAAATTCAGAAGTAGTAAATCAGAGAGATTGGTTTGGATAGAGAAGAAACTTGCATACTAATCGTTATTGTGAATATTCTATGCGAGAATGGTCCCAATTAAATTTTTGTACTCACTTGTGCTTTTTTGTTATTTTTTCCAATGCTATCATGATTAACATACTTTAAATCCTGATTTTTAAAAAGAATCATCACTAATATTAATGGTAATATGTTATTTTTAAGAGTTTGTTTATTCACCTATCAAAAGTGTTTGACAGTTAAATAACCTAACGGTTTGTTTACGTTTTGACGAACAGAAAATTTGCAACACGGTCGTGACGTCATAGCAAACTGACTCACGTAGTACCTCGTCTGTTATAGTGAATGTATTAGTACAACTTAAAGGCAATCTGTCACATAGAAACTTATGTATATTTGTGATGGTTGCTTAACTTCAAATATGTTTCAGTCAAATACTATTTTGTAGTCCTTTCAGTACTTTATACAGTTCAATGGTAAACATTAACGTTTAAAATCTACAGTAAAAATGGAGATGATAACATTTTGACCAATTTGACATTTGTCAATTTAACAGTTGTCGAAGCGTCCGCACAGCTCGACACGTGACAATACGAAACGCGTCAATATTTTGACGTTTCTACCGCTCTCTTAAGTTATCGAACGCCGCCACACCTCTTCTCTTTTCCGTTCTTTCGCGCTTATAACCACCGACGTCTTGAGCCAGCGGCGTCGTCGTCCCAGAACCGGCAATCCCAGTCCGTCAGCGCGTTTATCGACGGAGAGCGCTTGTCCCGAGTCCCCACACGCGGCACACACCAGAGGGGGAAAACGGATGCCAAAGGAGTACCACCGCAGAGGCCGTCGCGGTTGGACGTCGTCGAATTAGAGCGACGTACGTGCAGGCGTTGCGCGCGAACGTCCTCGGCCTAATTGAGACGAACGCATCCAGTAAGCGCACCAGAGAAGAGTGCAAACAACGTCGCGGTGACTCGCCCGATGACGCCTGCACATGTTGCAATGTCAGTCAGTAGCGGTCGTCAGACAGTTGAGGTCTGATCGGCAGCAGCAGAAGAAGAAGAAGTAGTAGTAGTAGGAGAGACGACGTGGTGGAAGGGGGTCAAGGGAATATCGTCCAGCCGGGCCAAAAGTCAACTAGTTTACTCCTCATTGTGCCTTATTGATTATCATTACGCATAAATACAAGAAGAAGTCGATGTTGATGATTAGCATACAATAATAATAATACGCGGAGGTGTGTGACGTAATCCTTTTGAGTTTGTGTGTTGTTGTTTTCGAACGCGTGTTCTTCGCCAGTTTAAATTTGGAAGCAGAGCGGCAGTACTACACCCGCCTCTCTTGTGTCTGCTGCGGATCGATTTTCTCGGGGCCTTGGTAACCCACGCCTAGTCCAGGTAAGCGCACCTCACCAACGAGTAGTGTGAGTTGCCATGTCAACTGAATAATACGAAACGGCGAAACGTCTTTGTGAAATTGTCATCAACATCGTTTAAACGTCGCTCTGTTCTTGTGTTGCAGGTCGGCGGACTTGTAGCATGTCTACGCTACAACAACGATCTGCAGGAGGAGATTTAATCGTTACTAACGGCGAAGACATCTTCACCGAAGCGGACGCCGAGGAGAAGAATCTACCCGAGTGCAAGATCAAACGGAATTACAGTTGCGCGAATTGCGAGTACTTCACGCAGAATCCGCGCCATTACCTCTACCACCTGCGCGATGTCCACAACGAGAAAGTGAAGATATACGAGTGTCCGAATTGCTTGTACGCGTCCAAACATTTCCAGAAGCTGTTGCGTCACACGAAGATGGTGCACGGCTCCACGGACGGCATCGAGATACCGGAGAATACGCGCGGGAAGAAACGCGCCGCGGACGAGGAGGATGTCGAATCATCCCCAGCGGATTCCGAGGAGGAGAACAGCAGTAACACGTTCAAGTGCGAGATGTGCGCGTATTCCGCTAAGAATCGCGTCCAATTGAGCAAACACGAACGGGAGGAGCACGCCGCCAAGGCGAAGCACTTCAAATGTGGCAAGTGCACGTACACGACCAGCATCAAGGCGCGCTTCACCAAACACACCAAGTACCACTCGATGCCGATGATCAAGTGCGAGATGTGCGACTTCCGGACACCGTACAAGTGGAATTTGGATAGACACTGCAAGAATCACAACGGCAGCGGCGCGTTCAAGTGTTCCGCGTGCAATTTCACCGCGGACATCAAGCAGAGTTTGACGGTGCACGAGATGAACCATCACGTGCCCCCCGTAGGCCAAGCGGCCGGCCTGGGCGTCGGCAGGCGACGGAATAAGGTGGGGGCTAGCGATTCCATACTCGCCGAGGAGATCGTGCAGGTACGTACCCCGTTTTATCGTCTCTAATAAGTGACTGATAACGCGGGCGATCGCGTCAGTGTTGCGGAGAGAGCGCGCGCATACACGGCACACGCTCGTCTTTATTATTATTATTTTTAAATTCGTTACCTCATTCACACGTCACACACACATACACGAATTTTGCAGGTAGTGCGAAGCAGTGCGCCGGAAACTGCCGTCGCGTGCGAATCTGAAACAGCCCCAGCTGATTACCACAATAACAACAACATCACCCCCAATCACAAGAAGGTGAGTGCGCGCAAACCTCCCCCGTACAAGAAATCCAAGACGGATCAATTGACGACTGGTAAGACGTACGGTTCAGACTTCATAGATCCCGACGACATCATCCACCACGCCAATGGAAACATCTACATCAAGAACAAGTGTAAATTGTGCAACTACAAATCGGCTTGGGACGGGGAGATGGCCAAACACGAAGAGAAGGCGCACAACATCGTGAGGACCAACGGGCTTATCAAGCCGGTCAAGAAGGCCGTCAGGCCGATTCCCAATCTAATCCCGATACCGTCGCAAGCGGCTTTAACATTGAAGAACCCATCCAGATACTATTCCCCCGTTGTGATGATGTCCGCGCCTCCACCAGCGGTAACGGAACCAGTCTACACCCAGAAGGATTATTACGACATCTGCGCCAAATCGGTGAATAGTGATTTGAAGGATTTAGCTTCGTTGTTCGGTAGCGAAGATATGTTCAAGAAACCGGAAAGGGGAGAGTTCGAAGATTCCCGATCTGCTCCCCGCCACCAACACCAAAGGGCAAGCTTCGTTTTTCGACAAATTCAAAGCGAAACTGGCCACCAATAAACTGACGTGCGAATTGTGCGGACACGAAAGTAAATGCCTCACTGAATCGGCCGCCCATCAGAAGACTTGCGGGAAAGAATCCGCCCAGATCCCCTATACGAATTCCGTGCACACCGTCAGCTCAACCAGATGCCAGTATTGCAGACAACGTTGCAAATCCTCCACGGATCTCTTGAACCACCTGCAAACCTGCGTCGAAGCTCTGAAGCGTAGCAAAAACCCTGAAGACGATGCGAAGAAAGAAGAATCATCCAACCCTCATCCCATGGAGAATCGCGTCTTCGTCTGGAACAACATAGAAGTCCCTTTGGACGTGGAGATGGAAAGCACCGCGACGACTCCCAATACGAGTACATCGAGGAGAAACAAGACGATAACATCTCTTTAGACTTATCGATTCGCACCCACTCCCCCAGTAGTGAGAGCAGCTTCGTCGTCAACCACGAGATGCACCAACAGCAAACCTCCGCCACCGTTTCCGAGAAGATTCCCACGCACGGGAACGACATCAGCGTCGCTCAGCACAAGAGGGTGTTCAAGTGTCCCCATTGCACGTTCTGGGCGTCGACCGCGTCGCGTTTCCACGTCCACATAGTCGGCCATCTCAATCGGAAACCCTTCGAGTGCTCCCTCTGTTCGTACCGTTCGAATTGGCGGTGGGACATCACGAAACACATCAAGTTGAAGTCGGTGCGCGATCCGAATCACGAGAGTGCCAAAGTACTGATGACGGACGAGACGGGCCGGCGGAATTACACCAAGTACAATAAGTATTTGACGGAGATCAACGTCAGCGGGGAGCATAACGAGACTTGTGGCGGTTTCGGGACGCGCGGCGGCAAGAACCACGATTCGACGGGTCAAGTGTCGGCGCAGTCGGGCAAGGCTGAATTGCCGAAGTTGACTAGGGCGCCGAGTAGCAGCGATTTTAGGCCGCTGTTGAGGAATCAGCGCCGCCGCCCGGTTTGAAGCCGGCGGACGAGAGTTTCTTCGCTAGGATGGCGAACGATAAGAAGAAGAACGGTGCCGATAGTAAGAAGACCATGTGGAAATGCAAGAAGTGCAATTTTAGGTGAGTCTATTTTAATTTTTTTTTATCGTTCAAATTTCATATTTATTATGATCACCCTGTATATTATACAAACAAAATTTCTCACTAAAACTCTGAATTTACAACAGAAATGATTTATAGCTACAAATTAACATTCACACCTGATTACAGAACAGATTTGTCGATGTTTTTGAAATATCATATTTATTGCGACCACCTGTATATTGTACTACACATAAAATTTCTCATAAAAACAGGATTTACAACAAAAACCATTTATTATTCACACCTGATTGCAAATCGAATGTCAATGTTTTTAAAATGTGATATTTATTGTGCCCACCCTGTATATTATACAAACAAAATTTCTCACTAAAACCCTGAATTTACAATAAAAATACTTTCTCATTACAATTTATAGGCAAAATTTATTAACCACACTTGATTACAGGTCGAATTTTTAAATGTTTTTGAAATTCATATTTATTGTGCCCACCTGTATATTATACACATAAAATGCTCGTAAAAACATAGGGTTTACAACAGAAATAATTTATTATTACTATTTATAGGAATAATTTATCATTCACACCTGATTACAGAACAGATTTGTTAATGTTTTTGATTTGTCATACTTATTGTGACCATCCTGTATATTGTCACTTAAAATTTCGCATAAAAACACAGGATTTACAACAAAAACACTCTATAATTCACACCTGATTACAGGTCTGATTTATCAATGTTTTTGAAATGACATATTTATTGTGCCCACCCTATACATTATACACATAAAATTTCTAACCAAAACACAGGACTTACAAGAGAAACAATTTTTTATTACTATTTATGGAAAAAAATATGTGTTCACACCTGATTACAGGTCGGATCTATCAATGTTTTTGAAATGACATATTTATTGTGCCCACCTGTATATTATACACATAAAATTTCTCATAAAAACACAGGATTTACAACAGAAATGATTTATTTTTGCTATTTATAGGAACGAATTATCATTCACACCTGATTACAGAACAAATTTGTCGATGTTTTTGAAATATCATATTTATTGCGACCATCTGTATATTGTACACATAAAATTTCTCACAAAAACAGAATTTACAACAAAAACCATTTATTATTCACTCATCTGATTACAGGTCGAATCTATAAATGTTTTTAAAATGTGATATTTATTGTGCCCACCCTGTATATTATACAAACAAAATTTCTCACTAAAACCCTGAATTTACAATAAAAAAATTCTTTCCTATTACAATTTATAGGCGAAATTTATCAACCACACTTGATCACAGGTCGAATTTGTAAATGTTTTTGAAATGTGATATTCATTGTGCCCATCCTGTATATTATACACATAAAAGTCCTCGTAAAAACACAGGATTTACAACACAAACAATTTATTATTAATATTTATAGGGGCAATTTATCATTCATATCTGATTACGGAATAGATTTGTCAATATTTTTGAAATGTCATACTTATTGTGACCATCCTGTATATTGTCACATAAAATTTCGCGTAAAAACACAGGATTTACAACAAAAACAATCTATCATTCACACCTGATTAATGACATATTTATTGTGCCCACCCTGTATATTATACACATAAAATTTCTAATCAAATCACAGGACTTACAAGAGAAACCATTTCTTATTACTACTTATGGAAAAAAATATGTTTTACACCTAATTGTAGATCGGATCTGTCAATATTTTCAAAATGTCATATTTATTATGACCACCCTGTATATTATACACCTAGAATTTCTCATAAAAACAGGATTTACAACAAAAACCATTTATTATTCACACCTGATTACAGGTCGAATCTATAAATGTTTTTAGAATGTGATATTTATTGTGCCCACCCTGTATATTATAAACGTAAAATTTCCCATAAAAACACAGGACTTACAAGAGAAACATTTTTTTATTACTATTTATAGGAAAAAAAAATTCACACCTAATTACTTATTATGACCACCTGTATATTATACACCTAAACTTTCTCACAAAAACTCAAGATTTATAACAGAAACAATCCTTATTACTATTTATACAAACAATTTATCATTCACACTCGTTACAGATCGGATCTATGAATATTTTTGAAATGTCATTTATTGTGTCCACCCTGTATATTATACACATAAAATTGCTCATAAAAACACAGGATTTACAACAAAAACAATTTGTTATTCACACTGGATTACAGGTCGAATCTATTAATGTTTTTGAAATAACATATTTATCGTGCGCACCATATATTATACACATAAACTTTCTAACCAAAACTCAAGATTTACAAGAGAAACAATTTTTTTATTACTATTTATGGGAAAAAAATATGATTCACACCTGATTATAGATCGGATCTGTCAATGTTTTTCAAATGTCATATTTATTGTGACCAGCCTATATATTATACACATAAAATTTCTCACAAAAAAACACCGAATGTACAATGAAAACAATTTCTTATTACTTTTTACACGAACAATCATTTATATAGCTATTTAATGACCAATAATCGTGATCCAAATTTACATTTCTCTTCTAATTTTGCGTATAAAATGTTAGATTGTTAGAGGATCTGTCAAAGTTTTAAAACACCATATCTATAGCAACCAGCAGTATATTTATTAAACATTAAACAATACTAATAAAAAGTGTTCTACACATAAAATCTATTACGTAAACCACGACCTGTTTGATGGCTTTGACAATTTGATTAATAAGACCTGTCTGTTCTAGCTAATTTGTTTGCTTCGTCAAAAACTCAAATATTAGAATTTTTAAAGTTGTTTTTCACTTCTTCTCATGATATTTAAGTTATGTGGTTATTTGGTTACATAGTTTTGTGGTACTTTTGAAATAAACCAAGCTGTTGTCAGTTTCAGCTTTGTCCGGCATTACTACTATTTTGACATATCAAGAAAGTAATTCTCATTCTCAATTGTCATGCCGATGTAGCTACTTATTAACGGAATCTGATGTAACATTCAATTCAATATAAATTTTTAATGATTATAAAACAAACTGTCAAAATCATCAAGCAGATCGTGACATAAATTCATATTATAATAAAAGATTTACAATAAAAACAATTTCATTACTTTTACGTCGACGACCCTGTATATATTGCGACTTTTTTTCTCTTTTACAATAATATTTAGGCGAATTTTGAATCTGTTGATATTACGTTCATTCATTAATTCATTTTTAGGGAAAATCGTATTTATAAGTTGTCTATTATTAAACTAGAGATTTACGTCTCGAAGAATACACTGAAATTTAGAAATTGGCAAAGCGAACGGACGATGAATGTGGAAAATATTTCACATGTTATTAAATGACACGAGCAGGGAATATTTTATTTTTACATTTATTCTTAAAACCGTCTCATACTTATAAATGTATTTCGTGCTTAGTGACAATTGTTATGACTGACAATATCTAAAAGTGACACCTGTCGGTAATCCACATTGCAGGGATCTAGAATGTAATAATTTCAAATTACAGATTTCCTTCAGATAGCAGTTTAAACTGTCTCTTCCAGCTAAAGTCATATTTTATTTGTTGCCCGTAAAAATGTGTCATTTTCGCGATCTCTTAACTCAATATTAAATGTGAGAATATGCTGTTATCTATTTTTTATTCCTGTATCGTTAAAGTCGCGTTTGTGTAGCCAAAAATTCCAAAATAAATATTGCATAACGCCAAGAAAAAAGGAATAATTGTCATAATTGCTTCGGTACTCCGTTAACCTTGAAAAGTATCACCTTATTGCATGGAGGCAGCCACTATGTGCACGGTACGTGTATTTATAGAAATGCAGTGGCGTAACGATGGCACGGTCCATCGCTATAAATGGTTGATTTAAATTATGCATTTCTTTATTTTTATTTTTTAAATTTACTATTGCTTGCGAAAAGACGCGAAATCATGTGATTTTTTTATTTCATTTAACAAGTGGTGATATTTATCTGAACGGCAATAATTACTCACATCTATCTTTGAGCACAATTTATTTAAATAAAAGCTAACTTTTCATACGTCCAGACCTAAATGCTTGAATTGTTGAACGTGATCAATCCCAAGTATCTAGTGTCGGTTAAGGAAGGTGCTTAGATTGGTTATAACCTATTTACTTTCGTGGATTGGCTGTACGTCTGTTTGTCACCTATAATTCGTGTTTACTGTAGCTACGTTTCTTTTGCTTGCTTCGTTTTTTGAATTTTCCAAATTTCTTTATTTTTATCATTAGTTAAAACTTGTTTTTTTTTTTTTTGAAGACACGTCATATCATGTATCGTATATTGATAAATGTTTTCTTATGTTTCTTTATTTCCTTCACTTATGCACATAAAAAATAATGAAAAAGATTGAAATTCCGATGAGGCAATTGCACAATTGCCAAAATCAGGCAGTTGATATTTATCACAAAAATGAAACTAAGATGGTTTTCACAGAATTTGGAATTTTATTTTACACATAGTTTTTTTTTTTTTTAAGTTAGGTATAAATATTGAAAAAAAAAAAACTGTTTTAAAAGTCACATTTTATAGGACGAATTTAGATTTAAAAAAACGAGTTTTTTAATGAATGGGTCCCTTAAGTTTCATAAAACGTGTTTTTTCATGCTATTTTTATAATTAACATTAACACAAGGACAAGAAATTTGATAAATACAGAGAATTTAGGATATAGGGATATTACATACACAGTATAAATCAAATCAGTACCAACATAACATGAGTGATCGCACTACCAGTGTGAAATTGGCTATTTCAAAATCTACTCAGTTAGAAGATGTCCACACTTGCGATCAGTTGATTCACGCTTTGATATTTCATTCATATTTGTCGATTTAATCTCATTTTAACTTTTATGTTTTCCACCAATTTTTGTTTCCATTTAGTACCAAGTACCTGTATTGAAATATGAATTTTATTTTCCGTTATTTCCGTTGAAGTTAATATGTTACTGAAGTGCATTTCAGTTATTCCCGAAACAAACATTTTTCACAATCAAAAAAATTGCAGAAGTAGTTAAAAAAGTTATTCGTTTACACCTATACAAATACGGCAACATATGAAAATAGCAAGAAGGTGTCTAAATACCGTGAGATCGAATAAAATTGTCCTGATCCTACTTCACTTTCCACGAAGATTATATCAATGTTTACATCCACTGTTTCGAATGAAGTTAGTTAATAAAACATAGTAACGTGCGGTCATTGTGCGGTTTTTGTCTAATTGTGCGTTTGCAACTTGATATTCACTAATGTCAACCCGGACAACAAGTGTAGTGCACCAAAATTGCATCTAAGGTATGAGTCATTCAACTAACTCCCGCACAAAAATAACATAATAAACATTTTTCAAAACAGTATATTTCTGATAACAAATACAACCAGGTTTAATTAAAGGTATAGAAGGTTTAAACAATATATATTGCAAAAATACACATTTATGTCATATCTTAACTTATATCAGACATTCTTCATAATTTATACGAATGGACTGAATGGACAATAATGGATGGATGCTTTTCATAGCCATACGCTCTACAACAAAAATATAATATAAATTAAAAAATTTATCTTGGTGCAGTGTAAATGGCATTTTGCCAAAGAAAAAAAACACGTTACGCTCTCAATGCGAAATGAAGGCGTAATCTTGAGAAAGACTGTATGTGAAAATTAACAAATATTATACGGAATGACTAAATAAGCAAAATTCAAACACGAAACGCACTGCTATGTAGAACAATTTGCAATCAATAAACTTCATGTCAATGAAAGTAAAAGTTCTTACTTACGATTTCATCCTTACCAGCTTACCAACATTTGAGTTGGAAAGTACATTGTGAGCATTTGCTTCCCACGTTAAATACCTCGTGTTTTTAAATCCGTAATTTAAAATCAGTGTTAACTCGCCAGCAGTTACTTAATGTATATCATGCCTATATTTTTTAGTAGGCTTAGCTACGGAATTATATTTTGGGGCAATTCAGTCCTGGCTAAAGACATTTGACATCTGTCAGAAACGGATTATTCGTTGTTTAATTGGTTTAAAAGCTTTCGAGTCTTTTCAACAAGTTTTCATTCATTATAAATTATTAACTTTACCTTGCATCTTAATTCTTAACCTTGCACTTCATGCCTATGACAATATTAATAAATTTCAACTTAACAAAGACATACACGATTACTTTACTAGATGTAGAAATGACTTAGCGCTGCCCAAGTCTAGATTAACTTTATTTCAGCAGTCCCCAGAGGTTCTCGCTATTAAAGTATACAACAAACTCCTAAAACATTTGAGAAACCTTCCACATGTACGTTTTCAGCGCCATGTGCGTGATCTATTGATGGTGAATGGGTTTTATTCCCTACATGAGTTTTTAATTCATAAATTCACTTAATAATATTTTATAATTATTCCATATAATCATCACTCTCATTTTTATTTGTAGTTTACTCTTACCTTTATTGTTGTACTTTTATTATGACCGCTGTTACATTACTATTATATGTACCTCTACGATAATTACAATCGGTATTCTTTCACTTTATTTATTTTAGTTTTTTCTCTTTTATCATTAGTATTTTTGCCATATATCATCATTCTCTGACGTTTCTATACTTCTGTTTTTTGTAGTCTGTGGAAATAAAGTTTACTTTACTTTACTTTACATATGTCAATTTTGACAGCAAAATTTGAGGAAACGCTGTATTACTAATTTCATCACAATGATTGGATGAAAATATTGATTTGCACCTAGGATCAGGACAATCATTTTCGATCAATCTCAGTGTATTTGAAATTGATATCAAACAAATCTGCAAAAAAAATCCCACTGGTATATTAAATAATTGGAAAATTTCAATGCCCGATTCGTATTGTGCGTCCAGCCATACACATAATGGTGCCGTAATCACCTGATGGAAACTTCTTTTTTTACGATCGAACGGCGCAAACAATGGATTGCTTAATCGACCTGATAAATTCTCTTTGGAGGTGCGCTTTACGCTTTAAGAATTCCCGGTTTTACCATTTAAGATTAACAGCGTTCTTTTGTCACGTACGTACTTATAGTTACATACTAAGAACGTAGTACAATAATATATTACAAACAGCAGTTTACAACGATCGTCTGTGTTTGTCTTTCCGTATAACTTCGGCCACGTCGTAAAACAGAACTTTGTGCTCTTTTATACATACACGCATCACCGCAAATAGTTACTCAAGCGATTTTTTGAACGCCCGTAAAAGTTATCTTAATCTCGAAATACCTGTGCTCTAGATACTAAATACACTCTCCTTTATCTAATATCATTTTGGCAAGCCCTTTTTTTTGTGTCGACACCGTGTTCTTGAAAGTGAGTGGAAAGCGTCATCGCAAAAATCGCGTTTTTCCTTCGAAAAGAGAAATGCCATTAACAACAACAATCCCGGCAATTGTGCAATACGCAGGAGATTATTTTGTACAGGAAAAAAAATTACCTTATCTTTATTTACTCGACAATCAATACGCACCTATATATTCATATCATTGTGCGGCGTTTTAGTTTTTTAAGCTTCGGGTGAACGCAAGTGTGTGCGTGTACCTATAATAAGTCACGCGCGAAAACAAATTGAACGAAACAGATATATAGGTGGATACGAGTTTCCAAATACGACTTCTGCCAGTCGTCATGAGTATACGTACTACAATAATCTATAGTTTTGTCATTGATGTCACATGCGCGATTACCTAATTCCAATTAGCACGAATTTTGAAACCTTTGTAGCTTGACGTTCTGAGTAGTCGTCCCGCGTTCTGAATTCTTTAAATACGAAGATAAGTAAAAACGAATATTGAACGTTTACATAAAGAGTAATGCATGTACAACATAATTTAAGAACTGGAACACATTAAAATTTATACAAAATGATTGATTTTATGGATATAATTCATTGGTTACGAGAGATAAAAAGAAACATGGATATATTAAGTTAAAAAAGAAAAAGGAAAAGAAACAAATACAAAAAGCATTAATATACAGCACGTGCGTAGTATTTAACAGTTATTAGATTATTCTTGTTTATTATTATTTTATTTTTGAACAAATTAAATATAAATCAAGTTTCCATGATACGTAGATACGCGCAACAAGAGAGTGGTCAGTTTTGCTTTCCAGTAGTTTGAAGATGTTTATTACCTGAAGATGGTCTAGGTGGGACCGAAACATGTATTAGTAAATAAATAATATATTTAAAGATTGGAAAGAACTTTTAATTTGCAAATAAATTAAAAAAATGATTGCCAACTCGCAACACAAATATGTTTTTTTTTAAATGGAATGTTGGATTTTTTTTCAATTCTAAATTTCGAAATGTAAAAAAGATGTAGAGTATCTAAAAATTGTAAAAAAGGGTGCAAAGTTTGGAGAAAAAAATTATGTTAAAAGAGATAAAAAAACGCAAAATAAATTAAAAAAATTGAAAACGAACAACTGTAAAAAAGAAATAATTGAAAAAAAATAGAAAAGCAGAATATAAAAAAAAAAACGAAAAAATAAGAAAACATGAAAAATTATGGGGAAGATTTGTAAAATGGTAAAAAGGCAAAGAACGAAAAATACGTTCAAAAAATGGTGAAACGAACAACTGTAAAAAAGAAATAAAAATTTGGAAGAAAAGATAAAGAAATCACAAAATGTAAAAAAAAGAGAATAAAAAAAGGTTAGAAAAAAAAGTATTTGAATTTTTTTTTAGAAAGGGTACAAGGTTTGGAGAAAATTTGTAAAATGTCAGAAACTGTTAGGTTAAAAAGAAAATTTTAAAGAAGAAGCGCTAAAAAGAGGTAGAAAGTTTGGAAACAAAAAGTTAAAAAGATTGGAAAAGCAAACGACAATAAAAAAGAAATTAAAAAAAGGGAAAAAATAAAATATCCGAAAAATTAAAAAAAAAGGTGAAAAGGCGAAAGATGAATTAGAAAAAAGTGAAAAAAAAGAAATTTAGAAAAATTATTAAGAATTGTTAAAAGGTCTGAGGAAAAATTATAAAATGGTAAAAAAGTAAAAAATACAAAATATATTTTATAAAATTGAAAACGAATAACTGCAAAAAGGAAAAAAATAGAAAAAATCAAAATATAAAAAAACGAAAAAAAAGAGAAAATGGAAAATCATGGAGATTTGTAAAATGGTAAAAAAGGCAAAAAAATGAAAAATACGTTCAAAAATTGGCAAAACGAACGACTGTAAAAAAGAAATAAAATTTGGAAAAAAAAGATAAAGAAACCACAAAATGTAAATAAAAAAGATTAGAAAAAAAGGATTTGAAAAAAATTGTTGAAAAGAGGGTACAAATTTTTGAGATTTTTTTATAATGTTAAAGGTAAAAAATTGAAAAATATGTTAAAAAGAGAAAGCAGCTGAAAAAAGCAAACAATTGTAAAAAATAAAGAAGGAAATATAAAAACGGGGGCAAAAAAATTAAAAAATCGAAAAAAAATAATAAATATTACACTACAATATAGAATAACAAATGCAAAGAAGCTAAAAAAAAAATTAAAACAAACAAATGCAAAAAAATATGTTTAACGTTACGGGAAAAGATAAAAAAATAAAAAGATTTTTTCAAATAAAAAAAACAAATGTAAAGAAAATTGTAAATTAAAAAAAATAAACTCTTAAAAATATATAAAGACGATTTAAAAAATAAAAAACTGGAAAAAAAATAAACAGTCATTAATGTTGACAACTCCATTACTCAACAGTTTTTCCAATACCTATTCAACAGGGCAAAAACAAAAGACAGCTACCGGAGGTGTATAGCAAATTCTACAAGTCGTTTCTATCAGTGTGAATGGATCGTTCTAGTAAAACGTCCGACATCTAGAGTTATTTGCAATATTACATGTTACAACAAAAAAATAATTCATAAATTCGTGCAAATATTTCTGCACAATAGATTTGGAGTTACGCGGAGATTTAATCAAACGACAAATTTAATAACATACGCCACCAAGCGGCGACTTACAGCATAACCAGATCTGTCAAATTTTCCAATAAATAATTCAAAACGTCAATAAAATACGAAAGCCAGTCTTCGAATAAAACGAGATTTCGAACCTCGACAATGGAACTTTATTACTGACAGTATCGCACAACTTCAAAACAATGAACCGTGAATAATACTTTTAATATCTTGGATATTATTTGTTCTCTTTGTATTATTTCACAACAAAAATAGGTAGCATTAACGTTGAACACTTGCAAAACGTAATCGTTCAAAGAAAATGTTTGCGACATACGGAATACAAAAGAGAAGAAAAAAAAACGATTTAAAATAATAAAATGTTTACAATCAAATATGTGATTAGGCTTTCAGCCTAGCTTATTTTCACTCGTGCATAGTTTGCCTAAATGATTACTTGTCAAGTTACAAACTTGGCATTCGCTATAAGCATTTTTTTTGTGTGTGAGTGTCTGTGCATGCTTCTTCCTCTACTCGTGGGACAAGTTCATATATTTTAGCGCTCCACTTAAAAATAGTCAACAAACTTGTTACGTCAGTGCAACAAGCGTAAATCAGTAATGCCAACAATAAACCCCTTCATATAACGCGTGCTTAGAAGAGTCGAAATTAGCGCCCAGAACAGGTCAATACGATATTGTTGTTTTCTTAACACGTATTTTCCTGATGCAATTTTCCACGTCTTAACCTATAAATCTATAGTTAAAATAGCATTCAAATAGATTTAAACCCGTACTTGGAAATACATACATATGTATAATTAAGTAATTGATTGAAATAGGCCTGTATTTATGTACGAGAGACAAGGTGACAGTAACTCTGCGGTTGGTCTTAATTAAAATATATTTTTTCCACCTGTATGATGTCTATCAAAGTCCAAAAAGTGGTAATTAACTGCAATGATAATCAACAAGAAGCTAATCAATTGCAATTATATTCTTCGCGGTTAGTGTTTCGATTTTAATTAACTGAAGGTGGCAAAACATGTTCGTTTTATAAGTGGAAATATTAAGTTTTATTTCTCTATAAAACCTGTAATCAAATAATTCCTTTTTTGCAATTCTTCGCGCGTGTTAAGATTCTCCAAACGAAACCCAATTAAAAATCATAGTTAGTCATTTTTTTTCCATGATAGACTAATTAATAAGTCAGCAGTACTCCCTAACTTATATTGACGAATTAAAACTGCCTGCTATGAGATGTTTTTCGAGTTGCAACCCTTTCAATCATATGGACTTTTCCAGAAATTAAAAAGTACACCTAAAGAAAAAACTACCCATTCAGTTCGAGTGAGAGAGAAGACAGTTTTCTACAGGCTGTTTACGGTCTTGTGATTTTATTTTCAAGTGGTGATTAAACATATTAAAATAAAGTCATTAGCGTAAAAATTTCTTAACAAAAGTTGCATAATAAGAGAGATATTAATGTTAGAAAATGTCATTGTTTTGAAGTTGTGTATTTTTTTTTATATATTAAAATTATTTTGGACAATTCTCATTCAATGCAAATGGAAAACTTTCATTTGCAGTTCTTAGAAGAATTAAAAATGATTTGTGAAGTTCCTTATCTTAACTGCAGTTAAGTCTCTGGTTTATGATGGTTAGAATAATATACATAACTAGTTAGGTTATTACATGATGACAGTCTTATTAATAAAATTCGCCAAAGCTAAAATATAAAAAAAAATCATTTTTAGCACTTCTAAAATAATCAGAAATTATTTCAGAAACACAAATAAAAGATGTCACTTGAAATTATATAAGTATACAACCACTTAAGACTTTTGTAGCCCGTTTTCAATGACCTTCAAGCCTAGCTGCCATCTTGTAAAGCTGTTGCCGGGAATTTTCAAACGTGTGGAGCAATTTATATTTTGAAAGAAGTGGGAAAATAGATTAGAAAAATCCACAACTTTATGCGTTTTTTATTTTGATTTTATTGCAAATATTTCTGAACAGCTTACAGTAATAAAAAACACGATTCTAGTAAAATAATGTTTGATTAAGTGATATATATTTGCAAGTGTTTTAAATGATGAGTTCACATTCTTTCCTTTTTGTAAAACTAAATCTTTATTTATATATATTTTGTAATATAAAATATTCTGCCAGAAATAAATATGTTGTGGTTCTTTTTCAAATAAATTAATAAAACTGCAACGACTTCGGTGGAAGGGTTTTATTATAGACTTTGAAATTTCTGACACGGACACACGCAAACTTATATTATAATTAGGGTTCAAGAGTTATGACTATATCATTCTGTGTAATACAAAGGCTATTCCTTTTTATTCGACTAATTCATTTCTATCATCCGACCCTGCAGTGGTTTGTCAACAATGATGTCCAGAGGTGCACAAGTTGATAGAGTTTCAGACAGTTGAGTTGTCTAAAATGTGAGAACTAAAGCTTGTAGTAAGTTATAATGCAGTTCAGAGCAAAATCACATTATTTTAAAACGTGAACATAATATGAATTAAGTTCCCTAATAGGCAAATTTGAATTTCCCGCCACAATATTGTCCCTTTATGTGAATAAAATTAGGAATAAGCAAACATATATTTTATTTAAACTATTAATTAGACTCATAACTTTTAAATTAAAGTGTTCAGCAGAATAGCAAAATATAAAATTGAACCACAGAGGATCCATAACTAATAAAATAAATAACATGAAGAAATATGTCTGTCAACCCATGACTCATAATTTTTAAATTAAAGTGCTCAGCAGAATAGCAAACTATAAAATTGAACCACAGAGGATCCAGGGGATAAATTAAATTTAAATTTTAAAAACAAATGTTATATACCACGATTATTTTATTACATCACATGTGAGTATATAACTTACTTGTACCAATTTACAACTCATTTTTAACAATCAACTTATTGTCAACAGGTCACTAGATTTCAGTGCGTGTATTGTCCTGATATAACCTAAAAATCACGACTCGACTCCTGCGCATCTATTGATATCGATGGAGAATCTAACAGCTGATTCAAGTCGTGATTATAAACCGATATATAAGTGCACGTAATCATGATTCACATAATTTAAATAATTTCCTGGAAATTAAAAACATCTAAACTACTAAAAACTGAATCCTTTCAATTAATGTTCTGTCACCGCGGAAATATTCCCTTCAAACTTCAAACATGATACATTGTTCTGTTTGTTTTAGCACAGATACTTTTGTACCTGTTCCGTGACGCATTTCTATTGTTATTAGCAGTTATTATGACCAGTAATTTATTAGTATTAATGCGCATGACTTAGATGTTTTTGTTTCTCCTTTTAAATGAACGATACGAATAAAAATTCTTTTAAACGGAAACGATGTTCGACTTTTATGAAGATAAAATTTTTGCCACTTTGCCTCTTGTATTTACCTATCAAATTTCTGATTTAGTAACCGTTTTATGTAATGTTTATTTTTTTTTATCATTTTTCCCTCGTAATTCCTTCGTTTGCTTGTAGTATGTAGATACATACCAGTATGAAGTTGTCCTTTTTTTATAAATGTGTCTCCTTGAATCGGAATAATATGGATAAAACTATTTTATTATTTATATTTGATAAAAGATGTTTTATAAAATATCTTTTATCAAAGTTAAGTTGCATTCGTCCAGATTTGATAAAAGATTTGACAATCACTTTACAAAATGGCATCAACTACTCACTTGGCAAAATTTAAATTTCCCACAATTATTCTTAGTAACTTCAACATTGAAACACGAAATTACCAATGATTTTGTGTTAGTTTACTAGTTATTTTGATGTTTTTCTGTTGAAGTTACTAAAAATAATTGTGGGAAATTTAAATTTTGCCAAGTAGGTAAGTTCACGTGGTCACTTGATGCTGTTAAAATTTTAATTTCTGAATTTTTTTAAAAAAAACAAACCCCTGAATTTTAAATAAATTTATTCAAATCCTCACTGTATATTGCCTACTAATGGTTACGTTTTATTTGGTTTTATATTTTGAACTACGCGGAACTTTTTATAATGCATGTAAAGTTATTTTTCTCCCCTTAAAACTAATGCAAAAACAACAAAATTTGAATTTCCCACAATTGCATATTTTCGCTACTTCAACAAAAAGTATAGAAGCTAACTTCATGGTTCAGTGTTAAAATGACCAATCCAGCAAAATGTGACAACCTAATGACACGATAACGATTAAAATACAACGAATACAACACTTATTTATACTATTTTCAGATCAATTACTCGCACAATTTAGAACTGAATGATACGCAGCGAATAGTATTTCTATTACGTAACTGCCGTCACGTCGGTTACTTACAGCACACACGATATTATATGTTGTGTGTGTATATGCAAGTCGTTATAAATATATGCGTGTGTGCGTTTATACGTAATGAGTGTGTGTCATCTCATCCTTGATGTAGATACGTAACATTTACATAAATAAAAGCGCTCTGGTCTCGGATAGATAGGAACGATTTAAATTTGCCGCACGAAAAATACGATTCGAATCCGAGTGGGTAAACGTTTATTTTGCGGGAAATTTGAATTTCGCTTAATAATAATCTCCGACTCGTAAAAACGTTTATTCCGCGTTAAAAGAAGTGTCACGTTTAGAGCAGATAAGATACAATATTAATATAAAATCGCACAAATTTTATATTAATTCTTTGAGTAATTTATCTGTTAATACTATAAGACCATACTTTAAATGTACAGAACGATCCAAATACGTAAAAGAAAACGTTTTATCAATATTTACCTTGGGGGAATTTGTACCAGTGGCGTGCCGATGATATTTTATAATGAGATATGCGGTTTAAAGGTTAGATTTGTAACATTGGTTGCATATGTCAAAGGAATTTAGTCTTAATGAAAGGTTTTTTTTGTGTTTATTTATATAAATATAGATACAAATTTTAAATAATTCTAATTATTAGTTTATAGGTAAACATATTGTAATATAATCAACAATTTTTCTAAATGTAAAACTTTATCGCCAATTATTAGAAACTGCTGTCACTAAAAGCGGTTTTCAAAATCGATTTTAATATTACAAGTAATTATATAAATTTACATTTCAAGCTTTCGTTTGCAAAATATGCCGCGTTAAATAATTGTACAGCAGGTATAAGAATGTGACTATATACAATTCATCTAAAAATTTGTTGCTCTTTAATAATTATGAAAAAATTATACAAGATAATTACGATACAACAGAAATTTCATTTTTAAAGTGGACATCAAAATTTATTTGAAAAAACATAGGAAGAATGCTAAAAATACAATTATCTCCTGAGTGGATTTTGGATGTAAGAGAATTTTATTTTTGATTCGTGAGCGAATTTCCGTTTAAAATAAATCTGGTCACGAATGGCCCTTAAAGTAATGGGAACTTAAAATATTTATTATAATGTAACGTATTCGGGATTCAAATTATAAACATAGTCGACATATTTAATAAAAACTATTTATTTCTACCCTAACAGACTAATAGAAATCAAATACCATTACTAAAAATACTTATTAAACTAATAATTCACTTAAATACTATTTATTTCCACTATTTACCTTACTTTACCCGTAACTCCATACACGTTGACTCGTCTACGTACGCGGGCGTGTTTATATTTGGCGCCCATGGTTCTGGAGAAATCCACACTTTTCTGGATATTTTGAGTGCATTCGCACCCAGAAATTTCGATTGGGATCCATGCAGCATACAATAGCGCCCTCTATGAACAGTTTCTTGATCTCCGCTGTAAAGAGGTGGCGCTATCTGTCGTCGCTGCAGAAAACTACAGCGCGCGCCACAGTGAGAAATAAAAAATGCTCCTATCTCGCAATACTCTTTAATATAAAGTAGTAGCTACCGGTTTTCAGCCTAATGGCTCATCTTCAGGCAATAATTGTACTTTAATAAATTAAAATTTATTAAAGTACAATTATTTATTGAGCCACTAGGCTCGAAATTGGCAAGCAATTTATACATTAATTAGTATTGGACCAACTTTTTATTTCTTACAATTATGAGCAACTTGCAGAGAATCAATCTACATCATTTAAAAATATCATTCGCGAACGAATCGTATTTTTCTGAACAGAACTTAAACAGGGGTGTATTCCCATGAACAAATTCAAATTTCCCGCAATTATTTTTAATAACTTCAAACGTTAAAGCATGAAATTACCTACGATTTTGTATTAGATTAATAGTTATTTGAATACCTTCAAGTTGAAGTTACTGAATATAATTGCGGGAAATTTGAATTTGGTTTACTGGATTATGTATCTGTAGGAAAAAATTAATGGAATCATCACAACAAACGGGCAATAAACGTGCCTAATTAGTTGTATAAAACAAATTATTAACGGTTTATTACATTTAAGTAAAATATAGGTTTATTTAGATATGAAAAAATACCCTTAAATATTCTCTTTTCTTAAATAAAACACCTTGTATATTAATCGCTCTTTGCAAGCCTTGGTAGAAGCAGTAAATGTTACATTTCTCAAAATATTTCTAGAATAACCTGTACGTATAAAATTTGAATCAATTCTGATGTTTGGTTCACACTATACTTAAAGGGTTAAATTAATCTGCAAATACCATGTGATTCAAAATGATTGTCGTAATAAAAAAATGTTTTCCGGAAAAATTTATCTATACTTATTACCAATTTAATGAGCGAAGTTAGCTACATACAAATTTCATACATTAAATGAATTTAGCGACATTGGCGTGCGTGTTGTAGTATCTTTCGATTATTTATCTTATAATTTTTTTCAAATCGTTTACATTCACATCTAATATCACCAACAATAGTATTTCTGAATACTGTAAGAAAATACGGGAATTTATCTGTGGTAATAGCTCAACAAACAGGTAAAAAATCAATATTAACATTAAGTGAAATAGTTTATTACATTTTATAACTTTATAGGCTTATCATACACTTCAGCGCAATGAGCTGTCAAAAGAAAGTTACATTTCATCCCTATAAAGTTTCTACGGTACAGGAATTATTACCATTAGATCACGATAGGCGATTGGTATATTGTCATTGGTTTAATAACAATTTAAGGGACGATGACTTGCTAAACAAATCATTTTTCTCGGATGAAGCCTGGTTTTATCTAACAGACTATATCAACTTACAAAACTATTGTATCTGGTCTGCAGAAAATCCACACGAATTTCGAGAAACGCAATTGCATCCCGTAAAAGTTGGAGTGTGGTTAGCTATGTCCAGGCAACAAATAATAGGGTCAATTTTCTTCGAGGAAACTGTAACAGCCCAACGTTACAACAGATGTTGAATTGTTTATTGCAGAGTTACAGGAAAATGAGTTGAAGCAGTTATTTTCAGCACGATAATGCTCCAGCACATACTGCTCGACAAACCCACCAATATCTTCAACAGTTTTTTGCTGACAGGTTCGTTAGAGCACAAAGATGGCCACCAAGATCGCCTGATCTAACCCTATTAGATTACTTCATGTTCGGCTATCTAAAAAATAGGATCTATAGAAACCGCATGCATACCATAGAAGAACTGAGAGATGCAGTTTTGTCACTTAATAATTGTACTAATTGTATGTTATAATTTAAAGTAATAAATAAATTTGGTTAAACACCAGTTAGTACTGAATTGTAAAATCATAATTTAGTAAAGTTAAATTAATTACATTTCATTTTTACAAGCAGTAACACCAATCCATAGTCGTTTATATAATGCGAGTTCAAATATAGGTTACGTTTTCCTTATTTATGACAGATCCGTTTACTTTCTTATGTTCCAACACTGACTTAGTTCAAACCTTCATTACAAACACGCGGCATATACCTACACCCTGTTACTATCTATAGGAGCAGAATTGACAATCATTTTGAATCTCTGTGTACTTCAACACCGCAATTTTAAGGTTTGTTCGCTGGTGCTACACTTTCCACACTGACTCCTACTTAAAACAGGATAAAAGATTTACTCTTTATGCATCTGAGAAAGAGACAATATGCACCAGTGTAATTGGTGTAACACCAGCGAACAAACCATTAGTTAGTAATGCATTTTACGCGGCAAATTTAAAATTGAAATGAATGTTTTTAATAAATACGAATAAACTTTCACTTTTACGAATCATTTTCCATTCCAGAGACGTCTCACGTGACAAACTGCTGGCCCACGTCCGGGATCACTATCCTCCGAAGGCGAGCCCCAGCGATGCGGGCGGGTCCACGAGCCAAGATATTGACGAGGCAAGTTTAGGTGGTGGTTTAGCGAGGGGGCAAGCGCCCTTTCAGTGCGGCCACTGCCATCAGGTATCAAACTGGAAGCATGTTATTCAGGTATACTAACCCAGCTTGGTAGCGCTTTGACATACGATAGCCTTTTTATTCGTCACTAATAAATCGAAATAGATAAAATCAATTAATGCTATTATTTATTGCTGCTTATCGGTATAGTAGAGGAAAAAAAATTAATAAGACTTATCCGTGAATTGACGCCGACAATTTTCCGCGGGACATTTGAATACAATGCCACGAACGCTTTTACGAACGGAAAAAAAAAGACATTCAATGAATGGACGATGACAATGAATTAAAAAGGCAGTAGGTATGTTGATAACTAACATTTACTTTTTCTTACTTACTTCTAACCTCTAATAATAACATAATCAAATCTAACATCACTCCTTTTGCACACACGTCATCGCGAGCGACAATTTATTTCGAAAAATATGCACGTAATGGCTGTACACAATGCAATATTAAAATAACAAAGTTGGCCGTGTACACAAACAGGTATTAAACTTATCTGTATTGTTAACTAACTTTCCGACTTCTCGGTAAAACTAATTGACAGAAATCTTGCGAAATATTTTGCAATGCGCTTCGCGATCGAATCGTTGCGCTTTTAAACAATATAACCTATATAAAATATAAATATTACCTTTTGACATTGAGAAGTTTAAAATGAATCAGGGCGCCAACGGCAATACTATGTGCAGTGCTAATGCAGCTATAACATCTCAAGGTTAAACGCACTATACGAAATTGCAAACTTATCATTGTTCGATATTTAGCGTCACTAATAATAACGAATGAGGAATTATGTATGGAAACGAAAAAAAAACATGTATTTTTATCGCTGCTTCTTGGTCGTACATGATAAAGCTTTATAACGATGGTGTACAGACATAAATGTTATGTCCTAGATTGTTATTGATTTTCTTCTTCCTGGTAAATACTTCCTTGCATATAATTGATATCTCTTTATGAATAATTTAGGGTTAATTTAGTCTTATTGATTAAGAAATGGAATCCCATTTTTTATTGTTAATATTATGATTTTCTGAACAAATGCCACGTATGTATGTATAAATCGTATCGTTTTTATCAGTGAGTTAAATATTGCACTTCGAATAAAAATATTTATTGAATTGTCATTTGCGTTTAAGCAACCAATTGTACAATACTGTAAATGAAATTGCTATATATGTATACTAAAGTTTTAAAGACTCCTATATATATTAATACTCTCATTTATGCAGTCTATGAGAATTTGTGATTCAAAAATACTATAATAGATTTTTTTATGTAAATTACGCATTGTTAGATAGATTGAATCAATGATATATTTTTTATTTATTCGCATAATTTTTGACTGCTTCGTCAAATAATACAATTCCTATCCCCGTTTTTCTATACGCTTTTGCCGTTTAAAAAAAATGTAAACATGAACTAACAACATATTAAAGAAGGTGTTTCTAAAAATACCTATATTTTAATGGTGTGTTAAATAAATGAAAAAAAAAACTTCTAGAAATAACGAATATACGAACATCACATCCGCTTAACTAAATAAGAGAATAAAAATAAATAGAATTCTCTAACAACTACATAGAAATATTGTTTTCGTTAAGCCCAGGTGGAGACAATTTTATTCTAAATAATAATAGTTATTTTGTGTAACAACTCCACACAATGTAAGTTTCCTAGTTTTTATAGTAGCAGAAGTAGGTTTTTAGTTTTATACATCACTAATGCCTAGTAAGAATAAGAGTTGGTGTTAAAAGTCAAGAAATTGCGTAACAGAACTATTCGCTAATAAATAGCAAAATTATTTATTAAATATATTATGTAATTATCTCATGATGTTGGGATCTAAATCGTGATAAACGAGAACAATATTTTTAATCCAATGCTGGGATGTAGGTGGCGTTGAAGTGACTACTTTACTAATATAAATAAAATATAATGTCTTAGCTTTTAGTTTACAAGCATTTTCTACTTTTATTGCATAGTTAGAAATAAAAGTTATTTGATATCATGTTATGTCGAAAATGACGTATGTAGTTTTGCTTTTGTTCGTGACCTTGAAGGAGATGTAAAAGTCAACTACAATTTTTCAAAAGGAAACACGTTATTTTGCATGTTATTTGTAAAATTTTATGTGACGCATTTTTTACTTTGTCGTGTCAGTTTTGTAACAAGTCAGATTAACTTTTTAAAAGCAATTTTTATTAGCTTAAAGGAATATTTCATTAATTATAAGTGTTTAATATAATAAATGTTCAAATTGGGCTCCATCAGCGTGGACACCAACTTCTAAACGACGTCTTAGTTCCCTATTGCAAGATGAAAGTATCATCTCCCGAGTTATTCTACGGCATCCCATGCGAATTCCATTTTTCGGATTTTTTTCAAATAGTTGAAGATAACACAAATCAATCTTTTATGATTAAACGCTTTTGACAAGTTCGCAATATCACTGGAATTTTTAAAATTATTGTATTGCTGTTTGCAAGCACTAACCTCGAAGCCGAGAAGGCAAATTAAAAATTTTCTCAAACAAAAGTTGTTGACTAATTTTCGACAAAAAAAAAAAAACATGCAACATTAAAAAAAAATGGGTGTTTCCTTTTAAAAAATCATAGTTGATCTTGAAATCTATTCAAGGCCATGAACAAATAAAAAACTGCGTATGTCACTTTCGACATTATATAATATCAAGTAAATTGTATTTGAATATTTTTTTTAGTAACTATATAGAGAAAGATAATGTCTGTAAACTAAAAGTTGAGACTCTATATCTATCATCTGCTTGTTATATACGAATTGCTAATGTTTGGTAATTAATATTTGTACTATTTTTTTACGGTTAAAATGAACTTAGGTATGGAGTACATATATCCAAAAATATCTAAAAGAATCTGCTAAACTAGAATTCTATCTTGGAGCGATATAATATTTTTGATTTCATAATTATATTTTTCGATAGATGGCGCTGACATATGTAAAATCGTTTGGTTTAGTTGTAATTTCAATTTGGACCTACCAGCGGCATCTGTCGGTAACTTTTTGAATTATTTTGCTTCTATATGTATGCGAGCGGACTATGTGCTGCTTGGTCAATCAATTTGTATACTGTAATCGTCAAAATTTACTTATAGTATGGAAAAGAAAGGATAGGAAAGAGTGCATCGCTTTAAAAATACATGATAATATTTGTTAGTTTTATATTGGGTGAATATAATGTGTCATTCGGGGAAAAAAACAAATAAAGCAATTGCATCTGTAATACTATTAACTTAAAGAAGAAACTAATTTACTAACTTAACTAGCTAAATAAAACCTCAACCTTTCCTACCTCTAGCGCAAATCTATAACTGATTTTGCTTGGCATAACTTTGAGAATGGTTCTAATTTCTATAGTGGATACTAACAAACACTTAACATCCAGAGTAAAGTAGCTTTTTCTGTTTTTTTTTTTTGTTAGGTTAGATTTTCTAAATAAAGGAACTTCACAAAATCCTTACTTTTTTTTAATAATGTCTCATGCATTAGGTGTAATGGTGTATTCGTTTTATGTCTTTACTTAGATTTGTTTAGTTTTTGATAAAAATTGAACCGAGCAAACTCACCTCCTTTTTAACTCTCTAGTAATTACCCGAAAATCTGGTTCACCTGATCAATTATTCAAATTAGTGGCGGGCATAATCGAATGGTAATTGCTTCATCTCATTAATCGTCTTATTCAGAGCATGCCTCGTAGAGTTAAACAGTGCATAAACCACGCACGTATACAGGGGGAGAGGAGTGGAGGTAGTCCCCCTCCCGTCTGCCTCTCCCCTCTATGAGCCAGCGAAACCTACTTGTAAATCAAAAACTTACATTTAAAGACGAACATTCATCCTTTTTTTTCTCCTTTTTTTGTGTAATTACCCCTCCCATGATGACACTATTGAAATTGTATCTAAAAAGAATAGACTTGTTTTTAGTTAAAATAAAAATATCATCTCCATTACCTCTCCCCCCTCCACCCTCCCTAAATTAATTTGTATACGTGCCTGGCATAAACAATCGTCAGGATGTGACATTCTATTGATAATTTTTTCCCCAATTGTTATGATTTATTACTGAAAACTGGTAGTTATGATTTACTACTTGAAACTTGCGAAAATTTCAGCTTTGTAACTCAGCTCCTTAAAGGTGTTCCAATTTTTTGGCACGTAGTTTATAATGACTCTTTTTTAGTTTGTCACACTATTACACATCTTCATTCACTAATTATTTATTTATTGCTCACTATAATCGTTCATATAAATCATTCATAATCAATTTTATGAATGCCTTCTTTGTCATTCGATTATGCCCCCACCACCATGGAAATTAATCTAAATGGTATGAATTGATCAGTTATTTTTCGATCACATTCGGTTTGTTCTGGTTGGTTCGCTTTAATCAAAGGTGTAAAACGAATACAACTACTATTACAATTTTTTTTTCTTTGTTAAGTTCCTTCTGGGAATTACAAACTCGATTCTTAACCGTTTTCAATACTTTTACAGCGCCACTGTCGACTCAAACACAGCGGAGACATCCGCGTGGTCATCGGCACCAAGAACAGCTCGGACAGGATGGAGATCGACGACCAAATCGAAGAACAGGACCACATCGACCTGCCCCAAAACGGCACCTTCAAATGCAAGCAATGCCCCTTCTCCAACAACGACAACGACATCTTCGAGCGACACCTCGAAGGTCATTCCCCCACTCCGGACCGTCCGTACAAGTGCACCATCTGCCTGTACAACACCTCGCATCGCGAAGAACTCTTCGACCACCTCAAGCTGCACGGCATCACGGACGGCGAGGATTTCCTGGGTAGGCGTGAGAAAACGACCCCCGATCTGGAGGTGACCAAAAGGTATAAGTGTTCGGAATGCCCCTACGTCACCAACAGCAAATCCCAGTTCGCCAATCACAAGCAATTCCACATACCGCGAGGCGGGGAATACGCGTGCACCACCTGCGGATACAACGTGAGCAAACGGCACCTGTTGCATCAACACCTGAAGGTGCACGGCATCAACGTCGCTACGCAGAAGCAGAACGGCGATTTGAACGATTTGGAAGACGGCTGCGACGAGATAGAGGAGGTGGTGCAGCAATCGGGGGATTTACAGAGTTATCCCGATATACCGTTAGTGTGGGTGTCGAAGAATGGGAAAGTTAGCAAGATGTACAAGTGCCGATACTGCCCTCACGTGAATCTACGCAAGATTAATATACAAGAACACGAGAAAATGCATGGAACGCGGGAGAAGCACCATCAGAACAGTTCGGCGCGAATAAACGAGACGGAACATAAATGTCCAGGAGTGCAACTACGTCTGCAATAACGCGGGGGTGTTATCGTCGCATTCCAAGGTGCATCAGGGTCTATACGGGAAAATCCACGGCTTGGTGGACGCTACCAGGACGGACGAGGAACAGATTAAGGAGTTCTCGCACAGCGCCCTCTATCAACCGGCGGTGGAATCGATGAGTTACGACGACGAGGAGGACGACGAAGATGAGATGGCGCTGTCGACGTCTGGCGATGCGATTTTATACTTCTGCAACCAATGTCCGGCGAGGTTTTTCAAGGAGAACGAATTCGATCTTCATTTGAGATTCCACGGCGCTCGCTTGAACTATAAATGCTTCTTTTGCACGTACACGGGTAGGCAGAATGCGGACGTGTTGGCGCATAGGAACGTGCATACGGATAAGTATCAGGAACGGACTAAGATCTTGAAGGAAATGCACGCTTCGCATCCTGATTACCCGCCGCCTGCGATTCAAGCGGTGGGGGAGGATGAAAACGGGCCGATATACGTGGTGAATGAGGAATCGGACAGTAAAAGCTTCCCATTCACTTTGGAAAATGAAGTTGCCACTCCGAAAAGTTCAAAAGCTTCATTCACAGTCCCGTTATCGGGCACGGAATTGTTCCAACAGCGGAATCAAGCGCAACAGCAGCAGCAGCAAAGTCGACAATCGACCGAGATTGTGATGGAGGTAGACGGACCAGCGACGTCCACACCCGCGCCCATCAACGACGAATTGAGCTACGGCGGCGCGATGCAGGGGAATCCCGACTTCATCTACCCGACGTGCATCAAGAACGGTCGGATGAAGGAGAAACGTTACAAGTGCCATAAATGTCCAAGTGCCTTCGAGAAACGCGACCAATACAAGAACCACTTGACGCTGCACGGCGCCAAACAGAAATACAAGTGCGAATATTGCGATTACTCCGTTAAGTACTACGCCAACTACACGCAACACCTCAAGAAGCACAAGAACAGCGCCGAAGCCCTGGCCGCGAAAAAATTGCCCGAACCCCCAGAGATACCCGTCAGACAACAGATCGAAGATGACGATGAGTGCAACAACGATGACGAAACGGGGGACTCGCCGAAAACCATATCGGAGAGGCGTTCCAGCGGGAATAGCGGCAAAGAGGGCGAGGAGAAGAAGTTGTTCCAGTGTTCCATCTGTCCGTATACGAATTACAGGAAGGACGCGGTGGAGAACCACCAGAAGAGGCACAAATCCATATCGGGGTCCTCTAGCACCTACACGTGCGAGCATTGCGATTACACGGTGCCCCAATCGCACTTCTTGAGGGATCATTGCAAGTTACACTTCAGCCCCAGCAGGATGGCGCAGCCAGAAGGATACATGATTTGTGATAATATTAAATTGACCTCCCGTAAGGTGGATAATAGCGACGAGAAATCGTCGGAGGACGACGTAAAAACGGAAGAGAATGTGATTTTCGAGGACAAAGGTTGTGAGGAAGAGATCCGCTTCGATCCGCCGTTAAAAAACGAAATGCCCGAAGTCGCGCCGTCAGACAAAGTGATAGTCAACCCGGAAACCGGGGAATATCACGGCAATAATAATCATACACAAAGCCAGTACATCCTCTCAGTTATCAGGGATCGACCTGAGCATAGTCAATAGAGAAGATACCTTAGATAGTCATATATCTAGTGATAATTAGTGATTCGTAGGTTTAATGAGAATGATGAAACTTGTTCTTTATTTTGAATTTTATCGTTCAGTTTATTTTTTGCTTAGAAGAGTAATAAATAAATATGGAATATTGGATAATATATATATATAAGAAAAGGATGATTTAAAAAAATAAAAAAGAAAACAATGGAAAAGTAACCAATGTACAAACTGTGTTATTAACTTTGCCTTGTAGTCATAAAAGTATTTTTACAAAGTATTTTCACATTAATGCTAGGTAGTTAGTATTAAAAAAAAATTAAATTTAAAAGAGACAGTCCCGAAAGGAGAAAAAAAAATGAAGAAACCACGAAAAAATATAGGAAGATTTTAATTATTTAGTATTCGTTTGTAATTATTACTTATTATATATATATGGGTTCAAAGTAAATTATGCCAAAGCATTTAATGCCAAAATTGCCATATCTTTTGTTGTATTTTTTTTTGTTTAATATTATTAAAAATATTTCTAAAATAAAATTGAAATTTTATTTTATTCAACCCTACTGTAGAATTTTATTTAACGGCAAAAAAAGATGAAAGATTTAGCTGAACGGAGATTTAGAGCGTTTGGGATAAGTGCAATACTACCAACAAGAGAACACAGGTAAATACATCTCGTTGATTGAAAATAGGTTTATAGACGGATGTAGTATAAGGACAATGATGCAAAATCGCCCGTTTTCGCAGGAAATTACGCGTCAAAACCATTACCCTATCCTCTTTCACCTTAACAACTAATAAAATAGAATATTTAGAAATCTACAAAAGAAGAATGTTCCATTTTTTCCATATTGTAAAATCAAAATGTCGTTTTCGCAGGTAATAACGCTTCAAAGCCATTACCCTACCTTCTTTCACCCTAACAACTAATAAACTTTTAGAAATCAACAAAAAAAGAATGTCGTCAATTCTTCCTATATTGTAAAATCCAAATGTCTTAAAAGTTGTACTATTGAAGCTGTCTTCTTTGGAATTATGAAAATACTAGCTTTTTTTTTTTTGTTTATCGCTACTAAATTTTGCACATCACTGGAACAATGCCAACTCCACGAATCCAATAACAAGATGCCTTTAGCTTTCGTTTTCGCTAAATAGACATCCGTAAACCGGTCCTTAAAATGCCGCAATGTCGTTCAAATATTAGGCCTCGAAAGTGTTTTTGCATGTATAATCCAAAACAAACTGTTATTCCTTCTAAAACAAAAAAAAAGTAGACATAATAGGCACCCATTTGCTGAAATTGTTAGCATGATTGCGTAACTATGCGTCATCATATAATGCTTGCACGACGGCTTCCACTGTTTTTGTTCCCATGATGAATAAGGTTCGACCAGAATGCATCTCTAAATTAATTCCACTTCGTCTGTATTGTAAACGCTGGCATATCCAACAGTGCCAATTTTAAAGGTATAACTCATCTGTTCATCTGTGGAATCTAATTCGTCAGTATCGCTTTAGCTAAGTACTTTATTATTTATAGGAAACATTATATATGTGCTTTATTTTTTTCTCAATGGCTTACCTTAATGTAGTACGCAATAATAAATGAAGGCTGATCAATTTCATTCGTTACTAGTAGCTGTCTATGTGCAAAGGTCTTACGGTGTGAATAATACTTACGCTGTTTACCGCATTCTTGAATTTTGCAAGAACATAATCGTCAAATGAAGTGAAATTGATAACTAATTCGGCTTTACAAATATGAAAATAGCACCAAATCTATAGCACTGAGTTCGTATTCTCAAAGAGTAGTGAGTACTCTTTGAGGAATACTCTATGGCGCTATTTTCATATTCGTATAAAGCCGAGTAAATAATTAATTTTACCCTATTTAACGGTACTCTGTAAGGTGTATATTGATATATACGTACCTGTTATATTTAGGAGCATGCAAAACAATTCAAATCTTACCTTGGGCGGTCTACTCTCTGAAAACGAACGATTTAGCAGCAAAAACACACATCGGTCTATAAAATGAACAAAATTCATTTAAATTGGTAAAATGCACTTACTTACCCGCATTCCCTTATAAATTAGCTGCAATATGCTGCAAACATCTTAATTGGGTTATGCATGCAGATTTAATCCGAATGTATCCACATGTAACCTCAAAAACCACTAATGATTGATAGCAATTGATTGTAAATTAACGTGAGAATCTCATAGCGTTTTCGATTTACTGCACTTTCATGCACTGATTGTATGTGGATTGTATTTCTATCTTATTTTAATACATAATATGCACAAAAGAGATAGATATACTTAACGCGTAAAGTGCAATAAGTCGAAAAAGCTATCAGACATCTTTCGCTTTTCGCTTGCCCAAATTCTAACCTACACAACTCACTTTTTTCTATTAACAGTTATATCTAGCACAAAGCATAATCAACTTACAAACGTATGGCAATTTTATTATACTGTTTTCTCAAATTATGTTAACATTAATTAGAACAGTATAAAGAAATTTCTAATAATTTTACTTCAAAATAAATCTACACTTTTTTGACTGAAGGAACGGCTAAAAGTTACTGAATGGTTACTGAACGCAACATCAACAATTTGACAAACATAACCTATAAAAGTGATTATTCTGGTGATATCTTAGTTATGTTGCAGTTCTTGATGGAGGTTTCAATGAAGTTTTAAATCCTTTATTTTTTCTTTTTTTACATTTATTAAGATTTAACATGTGGTTTTTTTGATACGTATTAAAAACGCATAATAATGGCAAGATACTGTCGAATTTGTACTGATTTTTACGCAGTTTTAATTCCAATATTAAACGACCTCGTACTAATTGATAGAATTAATGCCGTTACACACGTTAAAGTATCAGAAGCCGATCAATTATCAACTCTGATATGCAATCCGTGCTTAGAAATCATTGCTACCCTATGGGAGTTCTACGAACATGTGCAGCAAACGTACGAAACCTCCTTGTCAAAATCAGAACTCTTCGATGAGAGTTTGTGTCGAATGTGCCATTGTGGATATGATAATCTAAGAGAGTTGGTATCTGACGAGAGAACTTGCAAAAGAATTTCTGTATTGTATCGAATCAAGATAGACCAGGAAAGCAAAGTACCGAATGTTGTGTGTAAACCCTGCGTAGATGCTGTAAATTTTAGCTGGACATTTCTCTCTGACGTGCAGAAGAAGCAAATTTTTTTAAAAGAGAAATTCGATATGGATTACGAAGATCAAAATTTAAGTGATTTAAATGTAGAGGACGATAGCGATGCTTCTGATGTTACAAATTCGGATGATTTACTTCAAGAATTGTATGTCGAACCTGTAGTGGTAAGTAAAATAGAATTGATTTTGGAAAACCAATTATTAGTTTAAGCAGACTAATCAAAAAAATATATACTTCGTAAACTAGAGAGGTTATTGTAAGGAAACTAAAGTACGGTATGTTTCGAACTTTCGATTATGACTATAGCTTTCTTTTTAGAAAAAAGTAGATAAGTATAATACAAGTATATTTGTTGTTTTACATGGAACTTACTGTATATTATCCTGCTTTTGAATTCTGTGCTAAAAATTAACATAATATATAAAAAATTGTATGTTTATTTTTAATGTCATTTATTTTTAAAAAAAATGTTCTTGATGCAAATCTTTATCGAAGGTTACTAATATGTATGCTATATAATGTATAATTTCACCAATTTAATTGTATAACGATCAGGATAAACTATGGTATAACTACGATGAAACCTTTTCGTAACTTCAAAGCAAGGTAACCTAACTTTGTTGCATGGCACCCTATATTTTTGTCCATACTGGATTATTACTCACGCAAATGTTTTTGAATTTAAATATTAATGATGCTTCATGTGAGATTTTATGATTATTTTAATATTTCTGTTTAAATTCAGCAACTTTTCTGTTGAGTAGTGGTACAAATGCACATGCTGAGAATTTTGGTAAAATTGCATGCTACTTTCAGGAGAAAACCGTAAGCAAAAAGAAACCAAAAAAGAAGAAAAGGGGGAGGAAAAAAAAGAGATTGCTTCAATCTGATCCCGTAGACGAACGACCAACGCGTCTATCGCAAAGGGTTGTCAATAAGGTAGTCATGCGAGAAACGTATATTTAAATAAATACAGGACGAGGAACAGTCTATTGCAACTGGATGGCGCGACTACCAATACTGAACCTACGATTGTACAGCAAGAAGAAACAAATAAAGATCGGCCAGTTGAACCAACTAACGATGCAAAAATTAGGACAAAAACAAGCACAAGCAAGGAATTTCCACTGATAAAATACGATGCACCTATATTCTTTTGTGACAGTTGTTCCGTAAGCTTCGATACTAAACATGCACTTTATCAACACAAGAAGAGACACAGATTGTAAGTGTCAGCTATTGAGATATTAAAAGCTCCCATGGTTTCTATTGTCTTCACCTATATTGTCCTATCTTTCATCCTTGCTTTCTCCTTGCCTGCTCTTTCATAGTTTTGGTTTATTGACGTGGAGGTTCCATGTCATCCTTGTTGCTCTTGTTTTTTTTTTTCTTTACTTTTAGCTCAAATTTGTTTCTTCCCCATTTCTAGTATGGTTTTTAACAAAGGAATTTCGCGAACAGTCACTCGCAGATTTTGATGAAACTGTATTTTTAAATGAAATCCGCCTACCACAGCTATTTCTAAAACAAATCCAAATTTTGAAGAAAAATGATATTATCTCGAGAACCGTTCAAGTTAAATAAAAAGTAATTTGTGGTTTGAGGGTTTGAAAACAAACAGGGCAAATCAACAAGAGTGAAATTTTCTGAGAAATCAAATATAAAAAAAAATTCTCTTTTAAAGTCGATCCAGGGACATACTGTATATACAGGGTGTTACAATAAACATGGAACGACGTTCATTATTTGAATTTCATAAATCGGTTATAGTCACTGTTTTTGTTATCAAGCGATGTATACGAAAATGATTTCGATAATTATACAGGGCGTCAAAGAATTATTATAACACCCTGTATATAAATATTTATACCAGGCGATAGGGCTCTTTAAACGGTGTAAGGTCACTATTGAAATTTTTTTTCTATTTGTTACCGTTTAAAAGTTATTTTAGATAAACGAAATTTTGATCGAATTTTAAGGGCGTTTTACACCCTCTAAAATTGTAGGTTCCGTAGCAGCAAAAAGTGTCCTTGAATAACACTCCATGGAGTCTACAAACTGACAAAGTTTTATTAAAATCTGCGAGATCATTTCTAAAGTTTCCCAAGATAAGTCTTACATACATATATACAGATCATCTCAATTGAAACGAACCTCAAATAACTTCTTACCTGCTGTGATTTATATAAAATTCCAAAACCTGTCAATTGTCATATCAAGGGGGACAACTTTTAACAATCAGTAAGCAAAAAGTGCACAATTTGCAACCTGTGTAATAAAATGCATTTAGAATGAAATGTCTGGATCTTACTTTTATTAAATGTTCAAAATGATAACCATTAACCTCGATACAATATTAGTACAATATTGCTTCAAATGCTCTCATGCCTTTTCGCAACATTTCTGCAGTTATCCGTTGGAATTGCTCAATTCCATTGGAACATTTTTTTTTTTTTTCGTGTAATTGTTGTAAGTAAGCTGAACGCCTGGCATACACCTCAAACTTACGATGTAAGATTCGGCGTTCTGGCAGGCCATTCTATAGAGCCCCTTCGATCAATCCAATCGATCGCAAAAGTGATGATACGAAAATTGTCGTAATATGGAGGCACTCCATCTTGCTGAAATACTATCCCATTCTCCAACAAATCTGGAATCTTGCTCCAATTTTTCTGCGATTAATGGATTGATTGTATCGTCCAGCATATTCAAATACATTTGACCATTTAAAGTGCTGTTAATGACTAGCGGTCCTATGAGATGAACACCAGTGATACCAACTTATACATTAAGTTTCTATGGCAGTTGTGTATGTGTTATCAATGTGAAACGTTATTGGCGTTAATCTAATATCTACATCTGTTTTGTGACATTTTTGTACTTCACCATTCAATGAAAAAGGCGATTCGTCCGAAGAAAAAAAAAACAGCTATTAATACAGCAAGTTTCGATTATTGTTGAGGCGTTCGGTCATTAATTCACCTCCTGTCAAAATCATCCTCATTCATTGGTGTAAAAGTGTGTAATTTTAATGCATTACACGACGAAATTTGAACTTCTTAAAAGTATTCTACAAACTGATGAGCAGCTTATTCCTGATAGCTTGAGATACCTGTTTTATGGAGGTCGCATTTCCAAGCATCTAACCTGACCTAAGACTTCGACATTGATATCTTCATTATTGACAATCCGATGAAAATATTGATTTTTTGTTACGCACAGAGCTCAATTCCGTAAATTTTTAGATCAATTCCAGTACATACTTGTGTCGTACATTTTGCCCTGCAAAATTTTCGTTGAATAAGCGAGCTGTAGATCTTGCACACCTGTCATGCACATCATTATAATACAAAGTCACTAATTCCACACACATCCTTTGATAGAATAGCGGAATAGCCCATATTAATTTATTGTGAATTCACGATTAAACTAAAAGTAAACTTCACTAACTAACTAAACAATGGAAACGCAAATTAAATGCCTTACAAAAAAAGTGTCTGAAGCTGACAACAGAAGCAAAAAAAAAGTGGAGAAAAAGCGACATTAAAAATGTTAAAGTGAATGTGACAAAGATAACCCTAGTAGCAAAATTTAAATTTCCCGTAATTATTTTTAGTAACTTCTGTAACATTAGGTTTGTTTGTTTGTTTGTCTGATCTAAGCAGATCCATGGAATTTTACGCGTTTGTTTGTATTTTAAAGCATGATTTGTGCGTGTTTGTTTGTTTAGAGCAAGCAAATCCAGATGACAAAGAGGTTCCTCTTTCTGCTCGCGATCCGACGTCCGAGCAATTACGAGCAATTTGTGCAACATAACCTAATCGCGCTAATACCGTGTTGTAAACTGTCGTTTGTAAATGTAATCCGATTTATACCTGCATCAAATATGCACGATATGGATAATATAATGATACCAATGTGATTGATGTAAAGAAGAACATTATATTTTAAAAACTTCACTTGGTAGGTACATAAATAATACCTAGTATATGATGCATTTTTATTGTAGTCTAGATTCATTAGTTTGAAAAATTACTTTTACTTTTCCTATTCATAATAGCTGTGACAATTTGACAATACATAAATAATAAAATTAAGGTTATATTGCAATCGAGCGCGTTTGTTTGTACCATCTTTAAATCCAACTCTGAGACGCTCTCAAGTTACTCTGATAACGTCAGTAGATACTGCTCCAAGCACACAAACAAACAAAGCTATTGTCTTATCTGTCAACTTTATTGTAACTGTCATATTTTTTTAGGAACGTTCAGATGGTATGCTTGATGTTATATCTTTAAAAAAAAAAAAACAATATAAATAAATATGTAACTTATAACACACGAATTTATAGATTCAATCTTGATCTCGGTTTTACAATTCTCCCTGATCTAGTAGTCACTGGCACTTCAGCCTTCCTTTGAACTGTATTGTCACTTAAATTCGGATCTCCTGGTATGTTGTTTTCTGCTTCATTGGTTTGAAATGTTTCCTTTCCATTATTTGTTGGCACTGCAGCAATCGGATTTTGTATTGTGGCTTTGGTTTTATGTAGTATCGAGGAATTTCTTCGATACACTGTGCCGTTTTGTGTTTTTTAATTATTACTGATCTGGGATTAATGGTCTCCTCGATTACTTCGCCGCTGATCCAGTCTCTTGGTGGCACCATGTAACATTGGTATGCACCAATATGTTTACTTTACGAGATGAAAACACAATTACGATTCTTATCTGTCAACTTTATTGTAACTGTCACATTTTTTTAGGAACGTTCACATGGTATGCTCGATGTTACAATTTCATCATTGAAACACGGAATTACTAAAGATTTTGTATTAGATTATTAGTTACTTTTCGATGTCTTTCTGTTGAAGTTACTAGGAATAATTGTGCGAAATTTAAATTTTATTACAAGGGCAGTAGGAGTTATCTTGGTTACCACAAAAATATTGTAAAATGTCAGAAGAGCAGATATGGAGAGCATTTTGAAGCCATTTCATTCTAACCGTATTTTATTACACAGATTGCAAATTATACACTTTTGATACATTTTGCCGTAAAGAGAATTGAAAGGCCTTGTGAATGAGTGATCACAAGGCCTATCTTTCCTATTCACATTTTAAATCGTCATTAAAAGTGGTTCCTCTTGATATGACGATTTTTATATAAATCACAGCAGGTAGAGTTATTTGAGGTGGCCTATTTCAATTGAAATGGCCTATATCCATATATATTAAAAAAAAATCAATCAAATATAATGCCATCAACTCACAACATATCCTATTTTATAGCTGCAGGTTGAATAATAAAAATTGCAATTAACAGCATGTTTTATCGCATGGATTAACTACTAAAGGGCTTTGATGAGTATTTCTCCATTAACACTTTGTATCAATTCTAAACCGTAACCACATATATTATTAAGTTTTTCGATTCTAGCTTATTTGCAGTCTGAGAATAGTTCCTGCATTCGTCGATTATGGCTATCACTTAAGTCAATCTCCTCTTTCCAGAATCGAACCTCCTCTCATAGTCTCCTTACATCGGCACACTTCCATCTGTTATCTATAAACTATTACCCAAAACTACCAGCAGCCGTGTAACAAACTTTCATTTTAGGTGCTTTTACTGCATATGCTGTAGGAAATTATGGGGTACGGCTCTATCGAGAAACCAGCACGAAGAGGCGAAATTCTTTTCCGCCTACGGCGACCGACAGTGTAAAAAATGCCTGAAGATCTTCAACAACGCCCACGGCCTCGCCATTCACCAGAAATTGCTCGACGACTTTCACACCGCGTGCGATTTGTGTCCCAAAGCTTTCGTCGACGCGAACGACCTGAGTACGCACGAGAAGGCGCACGAACGCTCCTTCAGTCGCAGTTGTCGCGTGTGTTCGCAGGACTTCGCCACGTTCGGCATTCTGGGACAACACGAGATGAGTCACAAGCGTCAGACGTTGAAGAATCAGTTGCCGTACGAGTGTGCGATATGCGGTAGCTGCTTCGATAGCGAATCCCAGATCCAGGAACATATTCTGACTCACAAGTTTATACACGTCAATTGGGAGACTTTCTCGAATTTAATAGAGAATTCTGTTATATATTATGAAAACTTAGCTAATAATTAAAGATATATTCACTTAATTATAAGAAATAAATCGGTGTATTTTGTATTTTAGTTTTGTTTTTATTGCGTAGCAAATAGAAACGTAATCCAAGTATAATGTTTTGATACGCCATGAATGTTAATAAACAAAACACCGGGCTACCTAAAACGACAAACTATCCCTAATAGCCAAATTCAAATTTCCCGCAATTATTCTTAGTAACTTTAACGTTGAAACATAAAATTATCCACCATTTTGCATTATATTAATAGTTATTTTAGCGCCTTTACGTTGAATTCACTAAAAATTGTGGCGGGAAGTTTAAATTTGGCTATTAGGATATCTGTGCTGACATTCCGTTGATGGTTTGAGAAAAGGTCTTCGGGCTTCCTGCTCCGAACGAACATCCAAACAAGAATGGAAAGCTAAAAGCCAGCAAAACTACGCGGAATTGCGTTGTAACAGCACTATCAATTTGTAAAGACGACGCCACTGCAGCATAGACAAGAATAATATATACTACTATTAGAAAGAGTTGGTTTAAACTATTGCGCATTTGCAAACTTTCCGGTTGTATAAGAGTCGCCATTTTGATGCATGCCGTGTCAAACACATCAGCTACTGCTGGTGTATTTTGCTTTGAGTTTTATAGGTTATAAAAACCTCGAAAGCTGTCAAATGAATGTCAAGACTCCAACAAGCTGGCGATTATATGCACTTAAAATTTGTTAGCTGTCCATTCTTATTTACATATTCCTTGCCAATAGCAAATTGAAGCTCACAAATTATTCCCTCTATGCACTTTGTGAAAGGTACCAACAGTGTTTGTTTGTTCCTGTTTATATATTGCTTAAAAATTTCCTGATAACTTTTTCTTCTTCTATGTAATAAACGTCCAAATTTGAAATTGAATATTAAGGAATACTACTAAAGTTTATGTTCCAATCTTAATGAAATATAATTAAACTATCTTACGCAACATGTTCCAGCTTACGTACCATATTCAGGTGTAAACGTCAATCAGAAGTTATGGAATAATGAAACAAGTCATATTAATTAAAATGGAAACACTCATTTAAAGAAAAACACGTTAAAAAATTTTAAAACTGAAATTTGTTTTTTCTGTTAAAATAAATAACCTTATTGCGTATTAATTTTCTGATGTTTACTAAATTGTGGATCTCTATTTAATTTTTCCCCAAAAATGGGAATTTCCTGATTCTCGGCAGCTAGTCAGTGCCAAAAATGTGTTCAATTGTTTTCTTGTCCTCCAAACTTAGCCTACCCCTAAATGAGTGCTTTACGAGACTGTAATGATTTTTAAAAACACCAACGATTACTTTGCCATCTTTCCGGTCAAGTAGGTGGCTTCTTGGTTGTGACATAATAAGAAATGCGGATTGTTTCGTATGTACCAGACCAAGACAATCGTTGCAATGTTAGAACACTTTCCGATTTGTTCAGAATCCAAATTACTGTTTAGCTGACTTGTATACGTCAATGGCAGGTTCTGGCACCTGGAATAGTACCTCTTTTTATAAAGATGTTCTCTCATTCTCCTGAAAGAGTAGCAGATCGCTTTGAGGTTGTGGTTATTTATTCTACTGCTTTTAACAGAGTCTGGAAACATAAGCGAATTTCGATTTGCACCTGATGTTTTTATTCAAAATTTCTCTAGCCCAAGAATTTAACGTAAAAATTCGTTGGATTATGTCCAAGGCCCTAGTATTTTCCACAGGATCTACTGTCTTGGATGTCCATAAAATATTTCTCTCTAGCTTGTGTATGAAGTCTTGATGAAGCTGCCTAACTATATACTACATCAAATTAAGCAGAACGTCTATGTATAAAGTGGTATAAACAATATAATACGATTTGATCTGGACTTGATACATAGTATACTGTATACTGCTTGACACGAGTGGCATTTTTCTAAGGTTAGAATTATTTTATGATAGCGACAACGTATCGATAGTAGTGGCGGGCATAATCGAGTGTGGAAAAAGACGACACACAGGACCAAGGTTCGTATATACTAGGTGGCCTCGTAACTTGCAGGGGAGGCCCGGGGAAAGGAGAGGGTGGATACGCGTATGACGTTGTGATGAAGCGCCTCACGATCATTTTCGAGTCAAAGAAATGTTCCACTGGCGCACTATAGATGACACCACCGGCATTTTCTATTGTTGTACGTTTGTGGTGGTAATATTTCTATAAGAGAATACTGCGGTGCCATCTATAGTACGCTAGTGGAACATTTCTTTGACTATATAATATGGTATTGAGGTATTCTGTAATAATAAAAGGAACTTGAAATTACATTTCAAGACACGTTCTTCTTGACATAACATTAATTGAAAAAATTCCTAAATTAAGACTTTTGTAAAAAAATAAATATTTAGTCTAGGACTACAAATCGCCATTTGTTTTTACATATATGCACCACTTTACTTATTAAACACAGCATACGTGATGACGTGTTCGCGCTCCTTCTCTTAGTTGGCTGAAAAGTTATGAGGCCACCTAGTATATACGAACCTTGACAGCATATGACGAATAATTTGACATTCAGCAGTCATAATAACTTAACTTTAATATAGGTACAGTAGTATATCCTGTGATAAAAGGTATTGTAACTCTTTTTACAAATAAAATGACAAGAAATCAAATAGTGCAGGCATACGAAAAATGTTGCATTTTTAGTTAAAGTCGCATAACAAAAATAAATTTATTTATGTTTAATAAAAATGTAATATTCTTAAATCTCTGAAAACTTAGTAAATTTATTTCTATGGCTACGTATGTTATTAATGTGATATGTTGATTATATTATTGTTATTTGCTGCACGATCTATTAAAAGCAGATTAAATACTTTTCTAGTGGAGATTTTATTTTGAATTGTGATTTTATAGAAAACGTTTAGATAGACTTCAGCTGCCTTTATCAATTGCTGTAAACATTTTATATTAAATTCTCACTTATATTAACATGTAATATGTGGAAATACCTTAGAGATTCGAGTGAAGACATTTTAAATTATGCTCGTCTTCTTTGACGAGTTACTGTTACTTTTAGTATATGGTATGGTTTTAGAATGAGTTAATTTTTTTCTGAAAGATTTTTTACATAAGGGTTAGTTATCCCAGGCAACCAAATTTAAATTTCCCACAATTATTTTTAATAACTTCAACATAAAGGTATTAAAATTAACTAATATTAATATAATATGAAATTGTCAGTAATTTTATGATTCAACGTTGAAGTTCCTAAAAATAATTGTGGGAAATTTAAATTTGGTTGCCTGGTATGAAATTAGTAATATTACTGTTGTTAGGTTTTATTTTTATAATTGTTATTAAATAATTTATATAACCGTCGTTTTATGACTATTTATAAAATTATATAGGATAACTACTATTTTGTTTTATTTTTTTTTTTAATAGTGGGCCATTTTGTGGACTAGTTAATTTGAGTTCTCGATCTATAAGTGTAACCACATTTTTTTAGGTAATTAAGGTATCTGCCAGAAGATATTAATTTGGTATACCATGAAGTAGCTATAATATGGTTATTTGTATTGTGAAGTCAAAATAATTTAAAATATTATTTGTTGTTTCTAAAGTATTGTATTTTGGGATGATAGTTGTTAAATTGAGAAAAGCTATCATTTATTTTATATGAGAGTAAAATGAGTAAACAGTCATGCACCTACTAAAATACTTACCTTATTATAGGTACTTTAACAAGTTATGTACTTATTCAATTTATTAAAACTTGTTTTCTTTCACTATTAAACTTTCTTTTTTTTTGTTTTACTTAAATAATTTTGAAATTACATAGCTGTTAGTAATTTATTTCCATAAACAACACACAAAAAGAAAAGAAACACCCTTTATTAATATAAGATATTTATTCATTCTTTCTTTGACCGTCAAGACATTTAACAATTAATTAATAACATCTCACTTTCGTCTTCAAGAACCCATCATTCCTTTTGAAAGTTCGTACCGAAAGCACTGGCAAAGTCCTCTTCTTCTTTTCATTCAATAGACGAGTTCTGTGTCTCTTTCATCCTAATAACAGAAAAGATACGTAAAAACACGTCCATCGACAACGGTGATAATTAAAACATCAAAGAAATTGATTCAAAAAATAATACAAAAGTGCTAGGGATAAAAAATTAGAAAAGAGAATATGAACGATCCCTAGCATCTCAATTATCAATTATTCTCAAAATAAAATATTACAAACTAAAGCTGCTTTATTTAAAATAGTGTGATAAATAGGTGGTAAAAGTTTCACATCTAGAATGTTTGATAGATAATCTTATTAAGTGAATTTAAGCAGCGTTTTTTTTTCTTTACAATTATATCAAAGATCTATTAGATTATTTAGATACATTTAGTATATTTATAAATAAACTAAGAAAGATTAAAATATATATATATAGATATATTGTATACTTTACCTAATATATCCATTCGCTATTATTTTACAATAGCTTTTATTGGGGCCACAACAAACAGGGACTTTTTAATTATGTGATTTTGGTTTATAAACACATACTGTAACAGACCGAATGTTTGTGTGGATTATTTTTACAGTAGTTGCCACTTTATTTTGGAAGATTATATCTCTCCATTCGTCTTGCCTATGTGGGTGTGCGCTTATAGCAAGTATACTATGCTGCTATAGTTTTCAATGGTGAAAAAGTAGTAGTGCTTGAAACTTCAAAACTATATTCACAATTAGTAATAAAATAAAACCAACGGTTACAGATCATACATAGGTAGTAAAATACTGAAATCGCTCTCTCATGTTTGCATTATATATATATATTTTAGAATACGGTACAACATGTGCTACAACTTCAGGTAAGTAAACAACAGGTGGTGATTCTGCCTATTCGAATAATGAACAGCTGTAAAATGTATCGTAAAAATTTACATGCAAAATAATATTCTTTACGTATATAAAAAAACACAAAATACATTTATTATATGTCGAAGTGAGTGAATCTCGATGTTTTGTTAAATAAATTTGAGTTAGTAGTGAGGAATCGATCTACTAGATATTTTCGATAGTTTCAAAAAAAAAAAAAATTTAAGCAAGAATTAATTTACGTATAAAATAATAATAATGTTAAATGAGTAAAAATGTTGTTTAATTCTACAACACACATAAAATATTAAATATACTAAAAATTATTTTTTAGATAAAAATAAATAAAAGAATCTTCCTTTTACACTAATTAAATAATTAATAATTGTGAAGTTGGATAGATGGAAATTTTTTTTTCTATTTTACATATTTAATCATTTAACATTTCGTTTTTGGGCGAAGAAATTTGATGTATTAAATAGTATTATTCTGAAGTAATAAAGCAATAGTCTCCAAGATTTTTTCTTGTTATTATTATTTTTTTTTAAATATTTATCTATTAAAATTGCATATTTAGAAAAATATAAATTAAATAGAGAAACATTCCCAGTTTCATATCTCATCAATTATTATAAAGATTTTAAAAATCTAAATTAAAAAATAATGATAAAAATATTATAAAAACTTCAGCATAATACATTTTCTGTTTCTTTCAATAAACATTCAGTAAATAAAATAACTTACCATTATTGTATAAGCAACTTTATGCTCAATTTAGATTTATATTACCTAAATTTGGCAATTTCTTCTTTTATAGAGTAGTGTTTCTACGTTTTCCAGTAGTAGTTGAAGGGTTTTTTTTTTTTTTTTAGCATTTATTAATAGTTTCAATTTGAGATGTCAAAAATGAAACCGTGTGTTAAAGAAGCATAAATCTTCTGGTTCTCTTCGAGAGTACGTCTTCATATTGTGAGTCATCTCGTTAGCAAGGGGAAAGAAGAAACTTTTCGCAGTTTCTCGAAATGAGCATGCAGAAAAATTGTCATATGTAAGTACGTAAATACTTTATTTTTCAAATCCGTTTTCTTAAAAAAATTCAACTACTAATTATAATAATGACACTACTTATATTTATTGTATATTACTATATATTTGCCGACAAACATCATTTGTATCTGAGGAAGTCATCGTTTAAAGTTTAAATTGGAAAAAAAAATCTATATTTATAGTTTGTATTATAATTACTTAAACCTAAAAACACATTCACTGTTCTATAATTAAAAAAAAAAAAATAATATTATGATTGTGGAAGAAAATACTGCGATATTTAATATAAATTATTTGTTTTATGTTAAAAAGTGTTTTTTTTTCTTTTCACTATTGTATTACATTTTTTTTATATCCATGAATGACATTTTGTTATTATTTTTTAGTTATAACAAAGGGACGTAATACAGTTTGTCTGGAATAAAACTAACACAAATTGTACACTAATTATATATAATAAACAATGAAGAATCTTTTTTTTTTATTAAATAATATATAAAAACGTCTGTTTATTTTCTGAATTTCCTTCTGTTTCGCTCACTCTCTCTATTTTGTCATTGTCTCTTGTTTTAACTAAATACGATTGTTTGTATAAATTAACTTATATTTATTATATTATAACCATTGAGATGAGATTTTTAGTAGCGTCTACCTTGGTTTGATGTACCTGAAATGTTCAGTCAAGAAAAATTCAATAGATTAATTACATGTGCTCAATTCCTCTACAAAAAAACTAATTAAAATTAATAATAAAATAAAATAATAAAAATAACTATTAAAATTAATACATACTCTTCGATCTCTCAATTATATTCGACTGTATTTTAAAATTCTCCTTTTGTATATTTTGTTACAGTGGCAACTTCCATTTTCTCTTTCTTTTTTTTTTTTTTAAATTTCTTTGTCAAGTATTTTTGTAGCAGCAATTCGTATTTATTAAAAAAACAAATTTTGGAAAAATTACTTTATTTATTGCAATTTCTCGTTATTTAAAAAAATAATCTCTATTCGAATTTAGAGGGGGGAAATAATAAGAATCCATTCAGAACAGAGTAAGTAACAGCCAAAATAAACATTAACGAAATAATCGTAATTCTGTACATTTTACAAGGTTTGTCAGCACGATAACTCGGTTGGGTTTTTTTTTTTGCAAAATATTGGTCTCTATTTTATCCTCTTGCTTACATACTACTTTTCGCCATTTTATTCATAGGCACTGTAACGATCATAAAATTGTTAATTCTTATTTTTCCTTGTGGAATATGGGGTTTACCATAACTCTGCTTTAAAAATAAAAATATATTTTAAAAAAATTATCTGTTTTCTTTGTTAATATTAAAACTATTTTATGATTTTATTTAAATATGAAAAAAAAAAGAAAAGAAATTGTGTTATGTTTATATATATATAAAAAAAATATATGTATATTATGATACACCCCAGGTTTTAATTTTTGTTTGTATACCCAGAGTATTTTAGTAACTATATGCAATAGCATCTCTTTTTTTTTTTAAATCTAGTAAAAGAAATTAATTATTTTGAAACTTATAAACTAATTTAGAGCGAATATGGTAAAAATATTTCTATTGCGTGTTTAAATTTACCAAAAGCATTTCTAAAGAAAACTTTGAAACAATTTGGAATATTTGACAGATTTATCTATATGAATATGTCAACTTCTGACATAAAATCACAGAATAACTAAGTTGTCTATCATCAGCTGGTAGAAAATAAATATATTTGAATATAGAAAAAAAAGTATAGCATGAAACAACTAATACAGTGATTATAGATATAAGTAGACTAACTGAGTCCATATAAAGGTAAAATAACTTAAAACAGGCAGATTCACAATTGACAGATGTCACTTGTATATTCAAATTAAGATTGTAGCTGAACTAAATGACATTATATCTGTGACAGCCCCATCTATCCAATAGTAGTTGCAACAATTTATACATATATGAAATTCCAAAAGATTTTTTTATGCATAATAAAATTTAACATTTTGTATATAAATCTCAGGTAAGTAAAATGAGTTCGCTTATTAAATAACAATTGCGTTTTTAAATTAGTAATTCCACTTTTTGCAATATAAACCCTCATGGAAAATAAATACGTTAAAAAAATAAACTTTCAAAATTCCCGCAATTTCGAACGTTCACCTGAGTATGTAAGTTCTATGCTCACAAGACGGGTGAAACAGTGTATGTGCAACAATTGAATGGTAAAATTACTGGATATTCGGTTCGTGTCGTGAAAACATATTGACTAGTGACATTAGTACTACCATCTTATGAAAGTATTTCCACCAGTTGTCGCAAACTGTTCAGCGGTTATATAAAATTCCTAACCGAACAAATTTGCCGAACATATTAAAACGAAATTTTTAATAGTAAAAGTATTTTAAAATTTAGATTAGAGTTAAAATAATACGTTTATTTTTAGGTTGATATGGACGCAGAATATTTTTTGGGGGCTCAATTCAGCAGGTATGATCAGGTTAGGTATCGAATGGGGCTCTCGTATTTCTAATCACGGGAAATGGCTCAGAACAGGAACATATATCTCAGGAATATCGTTGTTGAAGAAAATTACCCAACAGTAATAGGTAAAATTCATATGATAAATTTTGTTGAACAATTAACCGTCATATTTAGATTGGGATTTAGAATAAATTGGATTCTATTAAAATAGCAGTTAAATTTTATAAAAATTAATCGAGACATGTCCGTCTCTCACGGAGGTTGGCTAGTGAATCCTTTTGAACTGGAATTTTCTGACAGACTTCGATAGCGATTGTCTTTCAATTTGTCAAAATTTTACAAATTGTCTTCAAGAGGGCAAGCTGCCTTTGAAAAATCCGTTACTTTCACCGAAGTGAGGGGAATATAAGATATTTAATACGCGAGGATGCCCACGTGATCAAATGAAACTATGTGATGTTTAAACTAAATTAAAATAAATAATTATTGTAAAATTATGGAATCAGCTTACATTCATTATAAAATAAAGGTAGGTGTATGTACATTAATTATTTTTATTCGCCGTACGAACATATAAGTACATGTTATTGGAGTGATCAACAATGTATACAGTCCATTTGATTTTAGTTGTCACCCCAGATATCGCGGCTGTTGTTAGAGATACGACAAAATTTTAAAGAAGAAAAGTTATTCTACAATTCTATAATTCGCTAATGCTATACATCGCAGTCTCAGTAGATCTTGCTTTATAGAAACAATGTTGATAAGCTGTAATAATGCTATGTTTTGTAATGAAATCTATCAATTTCCTGTATACAACACGTTCAGTCACTTTACTAATAATATTAACAATTGAAGACACGGGTGAATGAAGGTGTTATGTTACAAAATCAAAACTTTTTCAGAAATTAGGTTTTTTTATGTAATTTTTTCAAAAGTAGTGTAACATAACCCCTTCATACATTTACAAGACTCGAGTGTTCTTGAATATCTGGAATTTTCGATGGTGCTATGTGAAAGATGGGTACAAAACACCTTGATTCATGCAAAAAAGTTTTTAAAATGCGACATAGCACCTTCATCCACTCGTATCTTCAATTGTTATCGGTCTATAGTTTTCAATCAAGTTGGCATCACCCTTATACCCCTATACTTAATTTTAAGATTGTTAATTTAACATAGTAAATTAACAATCTTAAAATTAATTATCGTACAAAGAATATTCAACCTTGCATACACCTCAATTTTCGACGAAACCGAATTCCAGCAATTTTCCCCGTCTTTCTGTTGACATATCAATGCACTTGGATGGCAAATACATAAAAAAAGCATTAAAAATCTGTTGTGTAAAATGTTTATAATTTAAATTCTAATATTTAATTTCGATGTATACATATCTCATACTAATATACAGTCGCGAGCAAATGTTATAGGCACCCTAAATTTTGAAAAAATGAGAAAATAAAAACTTGAAGGGGTAATACATTATAAAAATGTAGTATTTTAAGGGATCTTATTAATTTGTTGCATAGAGTGTTTTTAGTACAGCTATAATACTTTTTAAAAAATAATACATTTATAAAAGGTATCTATAAAGACTACTGTAACCGTACAGACGATTATATAAACGTTGAAATATCTGGCACAAAAAAAAAATGCAAGAAACATGAAACCCATTAATTTTGTTAAAGGTGCCTATAAGATTTGCTCGCGACTGTATATACTGATCATTTTTGCCTCTTGAAGGAAAATGCCTTGAAGTACTTGCCAAAAGCAGAGATTTACTACCATTACATATATTTTTTCTTCTATATTCAAGAAAAAGTATCAAAAAATAATATATACTGGTCAAGAAAAGAAGATTTTAAAAGTGAATGTTACTATTGTTATGTTGTCTATTCGCCGATTAATTCATAGCACAAAATCAGTTACAGCAAATATCAGGTCAATAGCAAAAATTTGGAAACTTAAAAGAAGCGGCATCTCTTCTTATTTTGGAAAGGTAGTGAAACCTCTATTCATAAAATTGTCAGATGTCGAAATCAAGCAAAAAAAACCAATCCTAAGACACCAAATATAAAAATATTCCCACCAAATTCGCTCGCCTGTCAAAAAAGATCTACTTTCCTCTCCGATAATATTCAAGAACTAAACGATCAAGATCGCAAGAACTTACCGTATCCGCCCGACGTGGCGTAACTACCTCGGTCGAAACCGCCAGCCTGGCTCTGATAACCGGCCCCGCTGCTGTAGCTCGACTGTCCGTAGCCGTCGGAACCGCCGCCACCCTGCGCCCCGTATCCGGATTGGCCGTAGGCATCTCCGGATCCGCCGTATCCGCCCGAGCCCGTCTGGTACGATTGCGGGTAGCTGTTGCTGTCGTATTGGCCGCCTCCGGTGCCCGTTCCGTAGCCACCCGAATACCCGCCCTGGTTTTGGCCGCCGTATGATTGTCCGTAGGATTGGGCTTGGCCGTACTGTTGGGATTGGTTGTAACCCTGGCCGCCTCCGGGCGCGCCGGAGCCGGATGAACCGTAGTTTTGCCTATAGGACGCACTATTAACAACAATTGTGACGATTGGCATCTTTGGAAAAATTGTTCGGATCGTTCTCTTTGTTAGTGGTTAAAATATGGAAAAGGAAAATGTGTTAGATAAGGATTAGATTTTGCCGTACTGCTGTGGTTAGACAACCCTTTTATTGCTGAGGTGTATTTTAAGTTGCATATTTTGGTTGTTTTGATTTCTCCGATCAGCTGATTTTCAATTTAGCGAGAATTTTCACGATTTTATTTTGTTTTGTATAATTTTAGTTTAAGAGTTTATTATATGATTTTAATTTTGCAGTGTTAAGATTTTTTTAATTTATTCCAGTCATTAAATTGTCTATTGTTTGCTTGTGCTGATTTAATGCGTATTCTATTTAATGTTGTCGTTGTAATGTTATGTCTGCGTTGTACGATTTTGAGAGAGGGCTTTTTGTAAGAAAAACAATTGAAGGGTACAGGGGAAAAAAGATGAATGTCACAAATACTATTCTCTGAGAAAAATGTATTTGAAAATTGGAAGACTCATATATTATACCTACTAGATGTATGTGTTTAGATTAATATATCTCGCGACAGTCATTCTTGTTACCCTGTACGATTACTTTATCAAACAATAACGGCTCTGGACTGCAACTTTACGTACTAATCTGAAAATGGCCGTTTATGGACATTCATCCTTTTTCCCCTGTATCCTTCAATTGTAGAATTTTGTTAAGGACTTCCTTGTTCGACTATTGACGTGAGTAGACGTATTTTTGTATATCTTTGTTGCCATTTTGTAATTATTTAGTCAATCAAGGAATTCTTATTGTGATAATTGTTATTATATTGAAGTGTGCACTTTATAGATATAAGATCAATTATTATTTTTTGTTTAGGCAGATTTATTTTAGTTTTTTCTCTCGTTTATTTTTAAAGAGTTAATTTTTCGGTTATTCCATTTTGCTATTTCATTTTTATTTTTCAATCACCTCGTTTGGGTAAGTAGAAGTTTTGTTCTTTCCTTTAAGCTTTTTCATTTTTGTAAATTTCTTGCATTTGTCCACGCTTTGATTTTAATTTGTGAAACCACGTGGATAGAAATTCAAAGGTTGTATATTTTGGATAACCTTCCTGAACAAACAAAACTTTTGCATTGCATAGGAAATAGCATTGTCCTATTTTAATTTAGAGTCAAGTGCAGTTTTTATTTTATTTTTTTCTGCGCCATTGTAATTTAAGCCATTTTGTAAAATAAATTGATTGTTAATTAGCGTCATTGGGTTGAAAAGTCTGTTCTTTTATTTTATATTAAACCTTTACAATTTTTCGGGTAATTAAGAAAGTCTGATTTCATTCATTCACAATTTACTTTTCGTGGTTAGATTAAAGTTTTAATTCGCGAGGGTAACTCTGAGATTAATAGTTTTGTGTTCATTAAAATCTTATCCGTTGAGCTAGCTAATTTTTCTTTTTCATTTTAAACTCAGTTTTGCATTTTTCATTTACTTCAATCAGTACACTGCAGTACGTAATAGAGTTTATTTAAATACAATTAAATAATGTTCTTTCTGTTCAGATTTATAACTATCTAAAATAGCTACAGGTTTCGGCTGAAACTGGCCATCTTCAGGCTCTCTGACAAGTTAAAAGCAATTACAGTTGACTCTTTCTCTACATCGAATTCTCTTGTAGTATTCAAATTTGTTCAAATTAGGGAGAGTTTGAATTAAAGGAAGTGAAACAAAAAATAACATATTAATTTGTAGTATGTACACTTCTCGCAGGAAAAATCGGGACACCAGTAATCGAGAATTTTAAAATTTAAATAAATAAAATTATTTATTTTTGATATAATATATTCTTAGCCGATAGTTTATGTATTTTATTTCTTATTTCGTGAGATAGCGGCTGTTTAAAGAGTTGTGTTTAATTAATATTCATTTTTACATTTCGACACTTTTTTATTGTCTTCTTCAGAATGGTGTGTTTTTATTATTTTCTACGATACAAAATACATTAACACATAAGCACTTTAGTTAGTAAAAATAAGAATTTTAGTTATTATAAAGCATTATGCAAGCGTATTTAAATGTAATCCATAACTGCACGACCTGTAAAATTACAACGAACCACACACACTCTCCCTAATATGTAGATTTGCATCTGAGGATAATGACATTGACTTGAAGGCATCTCGATTATACTGCTCTCCACTGTACATATCCTGATGTTGTATTGTATATCTTATATATTTTTTGTTACATTAACTAAAGTTGTTAAATTAATATCATATTTACGCACAATTTTTGTGAATAACAAAGTGGTTAAGATACACGTTTAACACCAAAGAATTTATCATATATCAAATATTGGTATTCTAGATACTGAAAAACTCCAAAAATATTGCATGCACCACGGCAGTATAAAGGGCTTAATAATTTACAATTATTGTAATCAACAATAACCTGTGTTCTACTTGGTGAAATCCTTTTTACCTCGATGTTAGTGTACTTGTTAACCGTACTGAATTATGATCCATTAGGAGTAAGTTTTAATCTGCACTGCAATATTTGGCAATTACCTGGGATCTGGGGGATTAGGTACATATTTTTGTTTTTGAAAAGCAGTAAGACATAAATGGAAATTTCATAAAAATCAAAGTTTGGTAACAAGGTGATAGAATTTAACGTGTTAATTAATAAGGGTGAGTTTCATAATATCACTTTAAAATTACATAAAATTAAAATTCCCATAAATAATACAACGACTTTTGTTAAAGCGCTAAAGTAAAATTTATTATGAAACCGACCCTAAATGTTATAAATCAGTGGATATACTTTAAAAATTCTAATCATAAAAAAAAATCATACACACCCCTGTCCAAATCCATTAGCAGGTCCGGAATTGTCAAACCTGGGCCTCTTGGCGCCAGGCCCGCCCTGCGGTGGCCCCGACTGTCCTCGTTTCGGTGGCCCGCCGGCTCCCATAGGTCCACCACGGCCCCTGGGAATGAATCCCCTGCCCCTCTGTCCGCCCCTGTCGCCGCCCATGCGTCCGCGATCTCCTGGCCCGCCGCGACCCCTCGGTCCGCCCCTGCCCCTGAAACCTCCCGGGCCACCGCCTCCGCGCATCGGTCTCTGTCCCATGGGTCCACCCCTCGGGCCCCCGTTATCGCCCCCGGGACCGTTCGGTGCCCCTGGTCCGCCGCTACCGCCTCCTGGTGGGAATCTGCCCCTAGGAGCGCCTCTGGGACCTCCACGGGGAGCGCCGCGTCCCCTCATCATCGGTCCCCCACGTCCTGGCGGTCCACCACTGAAATTAAAGCTTGCGTTAGGGAAATACCGAGGAATCAAGAAACTGTTCATTTCTTTAATAAACCTGAAAGAAAATTCGATAAAACAAGTGGAATTATTTGAAAATTTAAAATCCTCGCCCGAATAAAATAGATGATCGACACTTTAAAACAAAAATAAACAGCATCTTGCTGGTATTTTTTTGTTTTAGTAAAGTGTATTTATATTTATTACTCACACGAGCTTTATTTGCGCCTGTTCAGATGTAAAATTTGCGGCACTATCAGCAGCAGGATTTTGCTTTTCGCTTGATATTTCTTTAGAATCAACAGAATCTAGCTGATTTTCAAGACCAATTGTTTTAACCTTATTATTATGTTCAGTTACTTCGAATTTTTGTTTTTCTTTCCGAATCGCAGCCGTAGTTAAGTTACGTACTTTGCGGTATACTTCAAAATCGTCTCTATCGCGAGTTAATCTGTATTTTTTGAGCAATCTACTTTTCTGTCGCAATAAATTCACAACCTCCTCAGTTTTCCATGGGGGAGGCGGATCATCTAGGTTTTTCTTGCGTTTTTTATTTGACTTTTTGTTTTTATGTACTGTTTGAGGAGTTGCATCATTTGATTCGGAATTATTAGGAGATGAAGCGTTACTGCAAATGTATTTACATTGATAAGATGCGTATTGCTAATATACGAGAGTTGTCTGAAAAGTTGTCGGCTTGACACATAGATGCTGTCAGAAATCTGTGGAATCTAAAGTCACCAGATATATAAAGTACCACAATTTGCCATTTTTCGGACAAAACAACCCGCTAAATTCAAAATGCAAACCTACAAGAGAAAGTAAGTTTGTATAAATATTATTTAGACAAATAATTCTTTTATTTAGGTTTTTAATAATAGCAATAGTTTCGACATAAATCTGTGAACGAGGCAGCAATTATATTGACATCAAGTAATTAACCGTCGTCAAAAAAACATTCATAGTTAACTTCAATTTCATATTTATATCCATGAAGTTATTACAAATAATTCTATTTTTTTTTTTATAGTAACTTCAGACCAAATCACTAGAAATGAGATTACTATAGATGAAATAACTACAAATGCCGTCATTTTCGGGTAAAAATAATGCTTTCTGTCTTCAATACGCGAGTCCAACGATTTGCGGTACTTTATATATCTAGTGACTTTAGTGAAATCAAACTGTAATGGAAAATCTTATGCCTTATAACACAGGTCACACACATTCAAATATTAGTACACTGAAAAAAACCCATTTGGTTGGCCCAAGCAAACTTTAGTTGTATTGATTAAAATCTTTGTTTAAATATGGGCAAACAAATGTGTGTTTCCGTGATATAGAAGAGGCGCCATCTTTACTGCAATGGCTGTATCACATATACATATTGAACGTAACTATATGGGTAAAAAAGTTAGCCATCATAATAATGATATTTAGATCAGAGAAGCTGTTTACAAAAGTCTGGGCTAGGTTTGGTAAAAAAAAGTAATTTTAACATAATAATTGAAGACAAGAGTGGATGAAGGTGTTATGTTACAAAATCAAACTTTTTCAGAAATTAAGTTTTTTTATGTAATTTTTCTCAAAAGTAGTGTAAACATAACCCCTGCATACATTCAGAAGACTCGAGTGTTCTTGAATTTCTGCTATTTTCGATGGTGCTATGTGACAGATGGGTACAAAACACATTGATTCATGCAAAAAAGAAAGTTTTTAAAAAGGCGACATAGCACTTTCATCCACTCGTATCTTCAATTACATTAAATTAATTACGATTGTAGTTAGCCTAATCCTTATTTCTTAATAATATTCACTTTGTTAATTGAAGAGTACTTATTGTTTAAGTGAAATTAATGGGTTTGTTATATTAATAAACTAGAAATAACAAAATAATATGATAGCTATTTACACCAATTATTTTCTTAATTTTCGCAATATCTCTAAAATAAACGAGATTTTACTATATAGGTTGAAGAAATACATCATTTGTTAATTTCTTACCGTAAAAAGCTTGTAATCTTTGCAAATTTGTTTGAGTTAACAAAGTACCCATATTGTCTCAACAATATGAAAGTAATTAAACCAATCCTTCATCAAGTTACAAAGTTGAACTATATTATTGTGTTAAGATCATACTGAATTAAATAATTTGTTTGAATATGTTAAACTTTGTTTCAGTCAATAGTGTACATTTTTTTGCATATATTTGAAACAACAAAGGGTATGCTTGTTTCAAAGAAAACATGCTTAACAAAATATATTTGGTTGGTTTAAATATATGGGCTTTTCAGTGTATAATCTGTCGGTAGATGAGAATGAGATAATGACCGGTATTAGGAGAAATTTTGACATTTCTTAAGTAGGAGAATAATTATGTTTCATTCAATATAATCCCCCCGTTGACAATTTAAATCTCATTACTCTAAAGTACACAATTATAGTACAAAAAGTGATTTAATAGGTGAGCAATCAATTACAACAAAAGATCATTCCATTTTTACAGTCTAAACTTTCACAAATTTAATTTTTTACTTCATTCAAGACATTCTAAAATTTATAGATACTTAGTAAAAATGTAAGATAAAAAAAGGCATAAAATATATTACTTATAATTAGGAGTGTTAGATAAACAGTTAAAAACAAATATTCAGAAACATTTACGTCTACATTTTACATTTGGATGACAACTATGAAAATGGCTAGTAGAAATTATTTTCATTGTTGATATTACGGTTGCACTTGAGTGTACATGAGGTATTGTCTTGTTGCACATTGTACTTTTATCAGTCATGCAATTAATTGTCTATTTTATCGAGTATGACCCAATCGAAATTCTACAAATTAAAGCACAAATTGCTTGAACAGCCACCATATTCATCAGATTTGACTCCTTTTACACCAAATGAGTTATTGCATGCTTATAAGCTTCCGAATTTACACAAATTATTGGAAAACGTACGAATATATCCAAGTTTTACATTATTTTGCAAAAGAAAACATATTTCAGGTCAAAACGTTGTTACGTCTAAGAACTGTTCAAACAACCCTCGTATCGAATCAAATTCATCATGGGACGAGGGATTTCACTAAAGATTAAGCAATAATCGTTTAATTACCTTATCGATCACATCGATTTCATCAATTACTGATTGCAAAACAAACAAAAAAATCGAAACTACTCACCGTCCACGCATAAAACCGCCGCCGCGTCCTCCACCTCTCATCGGGGGACCGCCACCGCCGCCACCTCTGCCTCCACGACCTCCTGGTGGTCCCCTATCACCGCCACCGCTGCCGCTTCCAGGCGTGGTATTCGTCCTTTGTTGTGGGGGATTCGAATTTGCCGCTGGTGTGGCTGAGGCAGTTTCCGACATCGCTGCGAAACCGGCAAAGTTTATTGACCTTGGACGCCGACGCCAATCGATTTTTCGCAAAAATTCTACCGTTGTCACATAAAATCGTGACGATTGCGATTTAATTCGCGATTAAAAGATGAAACCGCAGTAAACTGCGAATTGAAAGTGGGTATATTCACAGTTTGAGACTGCTCTAGTAATAACCGGCGAAGGCAATTTCGTTACCCGCCAAGAAATAACGAAAAATGCCATTATTTACGGTGAAAATGTTATAACAAACGTGAAGATGATCGAATAGAAGTAATAATAAAAACGATACTTACTTAAAATTGTACTTATTCACTACGGTAAAATAAAAATTATACACAAAACTCCGGCACGATACCAATCAAATTGAAGTAATATTCAAAATGGACGAGTGAACGGGCAACAGCGTCGCTTTGGAGAGGATGACCAATGCGCACGCGTAATTGCGTTTACGTGGCAACTACAGCGCCCTCTAACTATAATGTAGTTCCGGCGTTTCCGCCTTGAAAAATTGGCGGATTAAATCAAAACTCAAAATCATTTTAAATGCTCCTATTTTTATTAAATAAAAAAAATATATATATACACAATATATAATTAAATTAGCAAAGGCATGGAATGTATCTACTAAATCAAATAAATAATTACTAGTACAATAACCACAAGTGTTATAAACATTCCCCCAAATAAAATTATTTTATCCTGTGCAACCCGCCGGTCGATCAATTTCATCGTATGTGTGCTAAGCCCTAATGTATTCGCCATATCGACTATCTTTCTATGAGCATTTTTCAATGTGAATCTTTGGGATCGCAAACTTTCCAAGGTGCTTTGCCCTGTTAATAACATCTCGTCCACTCCAGTGTGTACCCTGTTCATCGAATCGTGGTGTTGTATGGCATAATCTATTTCCAAGGTGGTAGCGTCAGGGTTCGGGGTAAAACGTCTGTTCAACAATTGTTCCCTTTCAAGCCGTGCAGTCTCTTGTCTCTTTCGTTTTTGCTGCTCGGCATATAAAGCTGCCTGTAAATGCTTGTTGTCGTATTTCAGTTGATCGCATCTCATTTTCGCATTTGGTCGTTGAGGCAACGGTACTTTGCTCACCATCACGTCCAGTTTCTCACAATACCCGTTAATAGTGTTGATTTTCTCCTGGATTTCATGTTCAATTTGCTCGGGGTTTTGTCCATGTTTAAGCTCCTTGAATTTTTCTTGAGTATGTTGAATCAAAGAATTAGTCTGGTGATATAGGGCGTCCATTAGATAATTTTATACATAATATAAACTGTATTAAAAGGATAAATTTGATTTAAGTGGGAGAGAAAAGTGAGGTTAACTTTTGATTTGATTGAGAGTGACGTGTAAACATATGTTATATCAGTTATATGTTGCGTATGTCAAAATAGATTATTCTAAAAATTGCGGAAATGTAATTGTCAGCAAAGATAAAAAAGTTCGTATTGTCATCATTAATATATTTATTGAAGTTAAAAATGATAATCAATCAAGGATTTGATTATAAGCAAAAATATAGGGAAACAACTGAAAATTATCAAGCAATAGTTTAGTAACTTGAACATTATTCATGTAATACAAAAAGATTTGGTAATTTTATGCTTCAACGTTGGAATCCTGAAAAGAAATGCGGGCAATTTAAATTTAATTTTCAGTAGAATTGTAAGGTTTCTTATTCTTGTTCGTCGCTGAACATGCGAAATACATACAGTCTAGAATGGCTAGATCAGTTTTAAGAGAAGTATTGTTTTTATGCACATATATTTTAAACAAAGACAGCCATATCATGAATCATCCATGAAACCACAATAATGAACAACTCAAAAAATACCAATGGTTAGCAACTTTAGGCTGCCGAAATTATAATTATTTCTTCTTTCTTTTATCCAATAACTCTATAGAAAACCTGAATAAATTTAGTAACATTTTATTTGCATTATTGATAGTGTGATAAGAATTTTCTTACCCGAAGCACTTTCATAAAAACGATGGAAAAGTTTTAATATACACGAATTAAAAAAACTGCAATTATATATTTTTATAATATATTTATTGATTTCATCATTATAGTAATTACGATAAACTAATAAATATAAAATATAAACGGATTTATTCTATGAATATTCAGTACGTTCGTAAATCTAGTATAAAAACATGTACTAAGGAACAAAATAAGTTATATTCTAACGTAAGCCATTGCTTTGGCTAAAAATCTCTTTTTTTTCGTTAATTATGATTTGAACTTTGTAAACTATTCATAAGACTATAATACGACTCTGATATGACACATGACGATAAATAAAGAAAATTAATTATTGATAGTTCGTTCAAATTAACTTGACAGTGCGAGTAATGTATTCGTAAATGTGAATTTCATAAATTCTGTACTGTCAACTAAATGCGAACGAGCTATAATTATTATTCAATATTCTACTTATAAAAATACTGGATCTTAAAAATTACGAAGTCGTTTATGGAATTTGTTAGGGATTTGACAAGTGGTTGTAGAATTTTTGAATTTAATTAATGACAACAGCTCTCGTAGAAAATATTTTCACACGCATGCACACAACGTGTATACCAAACAGCACCTAGACAATTTTAATAAAAAAAAGTGTTTCCATCATGTAAACTAGTCATTCTGTAAATAGATGTTTTTAAATTTGTAACTATTTAGTGCAGTAAATATTATTTCAATTTAATTGAAGTTAACCAAGTAATATTTTAATATTTCCAAAAAATTATCATACGAAATAATTAAATAATCAATTTATAGAGTATGTACCTATATCCGACGATTTAGTTAGAAACAAAAAATAGATTTTTGATTTCTCTGTAAAAATCACTCTCAATAAGAAACTAATCTTGTTTGCCTTAAAATCTCAAAAACTGGCATTACTTCATGTGTACCTAATGCATGCCACAACAAATTGATTTTTCGTTCTGGAATTTAGATAAAATGGTTCAATGTTGAATGAGGATGACGTCAATAAATGACATATATCGTACTATAACGTAAATATTATTACATGTTTAACAACAAATACTGTTGAATTTTGGTTTGAAGATAAACAGAACTTATTATGAAGGATGATTTGTTTCTGGAACACCAAAATTATTTTTCTTTCCTGTTCTTTTGTAATTCAATCTAGGGACATACTCTAGAATTGCTTGTTTATAGCACAATGGAATAAATACTAATATTGAGCATCGATTCACTTTAGTACAAATGATAATAGATATTATTTTATAAATAATACTAAAACTATTTTTTTTTTACATAGAGAAATCTTCAGTACTTTTAATACGCTATGCGTATCATAAGGTCTTCTCCTTTGTTTTTGGTGCAGTTTAAACTACACTATTTAGTGTAAAACAGCTGTTTGGAGTTGCAGGGCAAAAACTGAAATACAAAGGAATAGATTTAGTGCAAAATCAACTGATGTTTATGTTCGACATATAAATAACCTGTTCATTTTATACTTGTTTAAATAATTTGAAATTTTAGTTTCTCCTCATCATTGGGCTACTTTATAAATTCTTTTGTGAGATTACTAACAAAATAGGTAATTCTGTATAATATTCGGCGAACACTACTTAGTGTGATATTAAAACGATCACTCATATCTGTAAAAGATGTGGTTTCGTGGCCAGCATATCAAGGAAATAATAAAAGTTGGATATGTGGAGCGTGGACTTTTACAGTTTTTGTTAATCTTTCATATTCTGCACTACCTTCATATCTTTGACATATAGGGTGATTCAAAAGCACAGGGGCACCTTCTAGTAGGCGCTAAAGAATCATTTGACGACAAAAGTGCAGTCGGAATTTCTTTAGCTTTAATTTTTTTAAAAAATTATATTTGAAAATGAGATAATCCGGCAAGGTCGTGTAACTTACGCTAAAGTACAACTATACGTTAACGAACAATAAAATTGTAGCCATTAGAAACCATAAAAACATTAATGAAATGTCAAATTACAAAACCGACATTGACGTTGTCAATTTATAATAAATGTTTGAAATGTTTTCCATCCATTCTTAAATAGTTTCTACCATTACTTAACTGAACGTAAAAAGCTTTTATAGATATCTTATTTACATTTTTAGAGCCAATGTTGTATGCCAGTTTTGTGTCACCCTGTATGTACCTAAATAAATCACAACTTATTCGAAAATGTTTAATAAAATTCGTTTCAGTGTAATTGAACACTAATTCTTCTACAAAATTTCTGATTTATAATCTTTTTTCGTTTGTTAAGCCTACTACAGATAATTAAATCGATTTCAGCATCGCTATCTGTGTCGTCTAAAAAGTAACTCCTACCGCATGTTGTGAAAAACAACAGGTTGTTGGAATAAATCACTGTTTAACTGCCAATATTTCTATCTAGTGATCATCAGTTTCTGAAATCACCTATTGATGTAGGAAATGTTATTTTGTGATAACTGCTACAGAATAATAGGTAAGATTTCACCGTTTAGCGCATCACTAAGATACCCAAAGGAAAAAAGAAAAATGTAGTAATAAAGTGTAGCTGAGCTGCAAAAGAATGGATTTTCATGTAAAGTGTAGTTTCGTGCTATAGTTTCTATGCAAAGGAAAAAACTTTTAGTGATGCAATCGAAGTCGCATCGCCTGTTATTAAAAAGTAACTGCTATCGCATGTTGTGAAAAACCACAGGTTGTTTGAATTAATCACTGTTTTAACATTTCTATGTTATATAGTGATCACCAAATATTGAAATCAACTGTTATTAGGAACATGTTATTTTCCGATAACTGCTACCCAATAACAGGTAAGATTTCACCGTTTTGTTCCATCACTAAGATGTCCAAAAGGAAAAAAGAAAAGTGTAGTAATAAAGTGTAGCTGGGCTGCAAAGAAGTGGAATTTGGTGTATAGTTCCGTGCTATACTTTCTATGCAAAGGAGAAGATCTTTAGTAAAGCGATCAAAGACGCTTCATATGCTACTAAAAATGGCTCCTATCGCATATTGTGAAAAAACAACAGGTTGTTTGTATAAATCACTGGTTAGCTGTCAATTTTTGTGTTATCTAGTGATCACAAGTTACTGAAATCTCCTATTAATGTAGGAACATGTTATTTTGTGAAAACCACTACCCAATAACAGGTAAGATTTCACCATTTAACGCATCATTAAGATACCCAAAGGAAAAAGAAAAGTGTGGTAATAAAGTGTAGCTGGGCTGCAAAGAAGTGGATTTTGGTGTATAGTTCCGTGCTATACTTTCTATGCAAAAGAGTTCTCTTTAGTAAAGCGATCGAAGACGCTTCACATGTTACTAAGAAGTAACTAGTAGCGTATATTGTGAAAAACAACAGGTTGTTGGTATAAATCACTGCTTAATTGTTAATTTTTTCATGTTTGTTAGTGATCACCAGGTAGTGAAATCACCTGTTATTACGAACATGTTATTTTCTGATAACTGCTATCCAATAACAGGTGAGATTTCACCGTTCAGCGCATCACTAAGGTACCCAAAGGAAAAAGAAAAGTGTAGTAATAATGTGTAGCTGGGCTGCAAAGAAGTGGATTTTGGTGAATAGTTCCGTGCTATACTTTCTATGCAAAGGAGAAGATCTTTAGTAAAGCGATCGAACACGCTAAAAAATAACTTTTATCGCATATTGTGAAAAACAACAGGTTATTTGTATAAATCACTGCTTAAGTGCCAATATTTCTATGTTATTTAGTGATCACCAGTTACTCAAATCCCCTGTTATTAGGAACAGGTTATTTTCCGATAACTGCTACCGAATAACAGGTAAGATTTCACCGTTTAGCGGATCACCAAGATATCCAAAGAAAAAAGAAAAGTGTAGCTGGTATGCAAAGGAGTGGGTTTTCTTGTAAAGTGTAGTTCTGTGCTGCATTTTCTATGCAAAGGAAAAGACCTTCAATGATGCGATCGAAATCGCTTCACGTGTTACTAAAAAGTAACTGCTAGCGCATGTTGTGAAAAACAACAGGTTGTTTGAATGAATCACTCATGTTTAACTGCCAATATTTCTATGTTATCTAGTGATCACCAGTTACTGAAATCACCTGTTAATAGGAACATGTTATTTTGTGATAACTGCTACCGAATAACAGGTAAGATTTCACCGTTTAGCGATATCACTGAGATAACCAAGAATTTTTTTCTTCTTCACACACGTTGATGCAGCAATTCCTCCGGTAAATTATATAGCCCCAATACAGGATAAAACGACGGCTGTTCCGTGAACGCCTCAGGTAATTGTGGAGGCGCCAATACAGAACCAGGTGGATTTCGTTGGGGCATCCCCGTCGGAGGAATACTTTGCGGTTTCCTAACTGTAACGGACGTGTTAATCCCGTGCCTCCGTTTCATGTGTTTATTATAATTAGGCCAATTCGTGAAATGATGTTGGCACTCCAAGCATGAGTACGGTCGTTCGCCGGTATGCTGCCTTCGGTGTGTCGTCAGAACCCCCTTAAACCTAAAGCTTTTCCCGCAAAACTCGCAAGTAAACGGCATCACGCCCGTGTGTATCCTGTGATGTTCTTTCAGCGTACCGCGTTCGCGAAACTGTCTACCGCACACGTCGCACTTGTGCGGTTTCAAGCCGGAATGTACTGAACTGTGTTTGCGGAGTCGCACTAGAGTCTTGAAGGATTTACCGCAAGTCGCGCAAGAGAACGGTCTGGCGGCGGTGTGCGTTAGCAGGTGGTTGTCTAAGTTGCCCTTCTGCACGAAACTTTTGCCGCACTGATCGCAGGTGTAGTCGCGAACGCCTGCGTGTATCCTCTTGTGGGCCATCAGGTTGGGTTTAGTTCCGAATTTCTTCGGACATTGGTCGCACTGGTGGCAGTTCTTCAAATCGGCTGGTAGATGAGATCTCGCGTGAACTAACAGGGCCGATTGCATCCTGAAGCGTTTGCCGCAGGTTTGGCAGGCGTGTGGTCTTTCGTCGCCATGTTGTGACCTATTGAAATAAAATTATTGAATTGGTCGTATAGCAAATGTTCATGATTAAATCTTTGAGAGTTATCCCGATTTTTATAAAAGTGTTCGAAATAATAGTAATTTTAGAAGAAAAAAAAAATTGCACTGATTGGAACAATTAATAAAGACGGAGAAGTGAACGTAAGTGACAAAAGTATGGAAATCAAAAAAGAACGCCTTTAAACAATGGAAGGTATAATGGAGTTAAGGCTATAGCAGCTAAGAAATGGTGAATGGTAGAAAGGAATAAAAACAAACCCAGTAAAGATAGGAAGAAGCTAAATACAGAAAAAGATATTTGGATACTCTAAAGGTAAATGTAACATAGGAACTTAGTAAAGAAAAGAAAATCCAACATAAAATAGAAGAAGCTTTGAAACTCCAAGGGTAGATTTATATAAACTAATTAATTACAAAGGAGACAGGATAATTTAGGATACATGATTGTCCATAAGTAGGTTTATTTCGTTAACGAATTAGCGTAAGTATACACATACACAAAGAAAGATGTTGAATCATAGTCAAAATCACTTTGTTTAGCTCAAATGCGAATGTTTTTGTTTGACATCACACAAATTAACTGTTACAGCAAAAATTTCTCTTGGTTAACATAATTTTGTTGAATTAAAGAAACATATCAGTTATTTGGTCGAAATAAATAAATCGGTGAAAATAAGTAGTAGTGGATAGAAATAGTAGTGCTTAAGGGAGTTAGTTTAATAACCGTTTTTAGTAGTGCTTAGTTATTTACTAATTGGTGTTTTTAATAGTACACAGAGATTCAAAATGATTGTCAATTCCGCTCCTATAGATAGTAACAGGGTGTTTGAACTAAGTCAGTGTTGGAACACAAGAAAGTAAGCGGATCTGTCATAAATAAGGAAAACGTAACCTATATTTGAACTCGCATTATATAAACGACTATGGATTGGTGTTTCTGCTTGTAAAAATTAAATGTAATTAATTTAACTTTACTAAATTATGATTTTACAATTCAGTACTAACTGGTGTTTAACTAAATTTATTTATTACTTTAAATTATAACATACAATTAGTATAATTATTAAGTGACAGAACTGCATCTCTCAGTTCTTCTATGGTATGCATGCGGTTTCTATAGATCCTATTTTTTAGATAGCCGAACATGAAGTAATCTAATGGGGTTAGATCAGGCGATCTTGGTGGCCATTTTTGTACTCTAACAAACCTGTCAGCAAAAAAACTGTTGAAGATATTGGCAGGTTTGTCGAGCAGTATGTGCTGGAACATTATCGTGCTGAAAATAACCGGCTTCAAGCTCATTTTCTTGTAATTCTGCAATAAACAATTCCAACATCTGTTGGAAACGTTGGGCTGTTACAGTTTCCTCGAAGAAAATTGGCCCTATTATTCGTTGCCTGGACATAGCTAACCAAACTCCAACTTTTACAGGATGCAATTGCGTTTCTCGAAATTCGTGTGCATTTTCTGCAGACCAGATACGAATGATTTGTTTAGCAAGTCATCGTCCCTTAAATTGTTATTAAACCAATGACAATATTCCAATCGCCTATTGTGATCTAATGGTAATAATTCCTGTACCGTAGAAACTTTATAGGGATGAAAATGTAACTTTCTTTTGACAGAGCTCATTGCGCTGAAGTGTATGATAAGCCTATAAAATTATAAAATGTAATAAACTATTTCACAAATGTTAATATTGATTTTTTACCTGTTTATTGAGCTAATTACCACAGATAAATTCCCTTATTTTCTTACAGTATTCAGAAATACTAGTGTTGGTGATATTAGATGTAAATATAAACGATTTGAAAAAAAATATGATATATAATCGAAAGATACTACAACACCCACGCCAATGTCGCTAAATGTCAAGAAAATTCACTTAATGTAGGAAATTTGTATGTAGCTAACTTCGCTCATTAAATTGGTAATAAGTATAGATAATTTTTTTCCGGAAAACAGTTTTTTTCTTACGACAATCATTGTGAATCACATGGTACAAAGAAAGATGTTGAATTAGTCAAAATCACTTTGTTTAGCTCAAATCCGAATATTTTTGTTTGACATTACACCAATTTAATTGTTACAGCAAACATTTCTTTTGGTTAACATAATTTTGTTGAATGGGGTCGAGTCCTTCAACAAGTTATACAAAAAACGACTTACTTGTACTTCATTTTCGTGTTATAATATGATGAAAGCCTACAACGATTCAACATTTGAGCTTGATATTTGTGAGTAAAACCAAAAGTTGACAAATTTCAAATTATGTCCTAAGACGTCACAACTGTTTTCGCCAATAAAAAACTGATGATTTTTGCGTTCGCCCAGTGTCACATACGTAAGTGATCATTTAATGGTTTTTGGTTAATGTTTATGTGACATTTGGTATGATTATTTAATAATTGCGTGATATTACAATACCTTGGGCAATTATTAAGTATTAGAGAAATAGTTTGCAAAAATGATGACGTAAGTTTTATAAGACTATTGTTGTTATAGGATTTATATAAATCAAATTGGCCATTTTACACAAACAACTTACATTAGATGCTGAAATAGTTACTGACCAAAATTTACCATCTATTGATGGTATTATGATTACAGAACATTTTTCCAACAGATCTAGATTTTATGGATGATGTATTTCTAAAAACAACACGCACTATTAGACTGTAAGTGTAGAAACAAATATTCTTTATTAAATATATCTCTTGTGTTACTAAATTGAACCCCGAAAACGTTACAATAATTTTACAATGAAATCTGATACGAATTTAATGTTTTTTGTAATAAACAATTTCAACCCTTAAATATTTTTCAAGCAACACTGTGTTTGTTTGACTGCAAGAACTAGACAGTCATTGGCGAAGGTTGATTTTTATTCATCCCACAATGCTGGGTCACATAATTCTCTTGTTAATTTTTTTTTCTCGGTATTTAATAATCAAATCTAACTGTTATGAATTTTGACCCTAAAGAAGATTGAAAGGTTAGAGCAAAATAATGATGTGATTGATTATTCAAGTAAATTAATTAAAGTAGTGCTACTAACCCCAGGAGTTGTTTATTTCAATTTACAATTGGCCAAGATTTAATCCAAATATTATTTTATTTATTATCTAATGGAAAATAATCGACTTCTTTATTATAGGAACTGCATAGCTACCTAGTAAACCAAATTCAAATTTCCCGCAATTATTTTTAGTAACTTCAACATTCAAGCATGAAATTACCTAGGATTTTGTATTAGATTAATAGTTATTTGAATACCTTTAAGTTGAAGTTACTGAATATAATTGCGGGAAATTTGAATTCGGTTTACTGGGTAAACATAAGAAAGGCAACCATTTGAGTTCAAAACGTTAAAATTTCGACTATTTCTTGATATTTAATTAATGTGTAAAAAAAATTCAACATTTCCATTGTAAATCTATTGCCTTTTCAGAATAGCACCTTGAAAAAAACAGACACGATGTATGACGCCAGTTAGATTAACATACTAATTTAGTCTATCATTTGTTAAAGCCGACTTTGTTGACATTTTAAATGAATTGTGTCCAGAAAGAACAATTTTTTCAGATTTACTGTTGAGGCGATGAATTATCAAACGACCTAACAAGTGATAATTAGGGTATTAAAGCTTTATAGACCCTAATTAATAGCCTTAATAGTGATGAGTACAATTATTCGATAACTATCAGAAATTGACTATTGAACAAATCAATGCATTACAAAAACAGACAAACAGTAAAGTAATGTAATTCTCTGACCTTTTTTTTAAATAACATTTTGGATTACTTCAGTATCAATAACTGCCGATAGTAAAAAAAATATTGATGCTGCTGAATAATGAAGGAATTCAAGACCATAATGTTAATCTGCCATCCAAAAATGTGGATTTGAGAGTAATGTTATCAACTATGATGATAAAGGAATATAATGAATACTTGGAATTTATGTTTTTTGGTCACCAAATATTTGTCAGAATTAAATTAACTATACCTACTCTTTTTAATTTAATTTTGGTTTTTAATCCAGTTATTAACTTCATTTCTAATAAATAGGAGAAGTGTTATTAATTAACTAAAAAAAAGATGATCATAATTTTTATTTTTGTCTCAGAATTTATTTTACCTTCTGTAGGTAATGAATATGAATTTAGTTGTGTATGTTCCAACACTACATATTAGTACTTTTAGCTCTACATCACTGCATCTGATGGGCTGAAGGATAAAAAATATATAGACTCATATTTGACTCACCTATGTCTATCCTGAGATTTTACTGAAGCAAACCACTTACTACACACATCACAGCAGAATTTTAACCGTGGCCTATGCACTCTGACATGAGCAACGAAAATACTATACTTTGTATACACTTTCGGACAATCCGCACAAGGGAATCTAGGTGGTTGGCCATGTATTGTGGCATAATGATCCCGCAACTCATCAGCAGTATTCACGCTCCCTGAACATTCGCAGCATTGCCACAGATACTCAGTCCATCCATCAATTGGCTGCTTTGGGGTGACACTACCATCGTCGTTCCTTTCGCCATCACTCAACCCTGTTAATCCATCGCCTTCAGCATTTTCATTCACGTTTCTATCTCGCGTTCTGCCCTTTTTCGTTTTATTCTTCCCTTTCTGTCTTTGCAACGGCTTCTCCATATCCATGGAGAGCAATAAGGGGTCAGCATCGGTGACACCATTATTATCTTCGATTAACACTTCGCTGAGTAATTCCTGCGCCTTATGTACTTGTGCGGTGAACTCCCACGTGTTGTTGACGATCTCCTTGCACGCGTAGCAGATTACAGTGGGTAATCTGTCCTCCGCGAAGACGGTAACTTGGAAGAGGTGATCGATGCGCTCCACGAGTTCGGTATCTTCAAGTATGGACACCAGATTCGAGTAGGAAGTGGCGCAGAGTCGGCATCGCGTCCCCATAACATTCTACGATATTAGCATCGAGCGAATTTTAAATACGATTTAATTTTTCTCCACAGTCAAAACCAGCGTCATAATGTATATAAAATATGGCGCGCGTCACGCATCATCAAGAACAGGAACAGGAAAAGAGACAATAAAAAGGAGAATTGCAAATGAAACTGATTCGTTTGAATTTCATCAGAAAATTAGATAAGATACAAATTTAAATTAATAAATAAGATATAGAAATTTGACATAAGGTATCTGTCATATCGTTATAAATCACTCTTTTCTGAGTAATGTCACCCATAGATGAATTAATTTTATATGCATATATTAGTAACTAATAAATGTTATTTAAACGCAAGATTACCCTACAAGTTCAGCAAGCTCAATTAAACAATCGTAAAATACTTTTATTAACGTAATCAATTAATCATCCTGTTATATCGGAACAGTTTAATTTTGAGCTGTGATATGTCTCTGGCGATTGTGACTTGTGACTTTCTACAACCATAACATTACCGACATAAGAAATCTATTTTATCAACATTCCGCAACGTCAGCCGATTTTAAAAGTCGACGAAAAACATAACCCGATTTCACGTTGTTGATACGTCAGCATTGCACGTACTACCTGTTAAGTGTTTTATTAATAAAACGGCAACGAATTTGAGTGCAATAAAGTCATTCCGTTAACGCTGAAAGCGGAGAAGAATGCGTCAGGCAAAAGGAAAGACCAAGGAAACGAGTAAGGAGAAACGTCAAAGAAAGAAGGACTTCGAAGACGTCCAAAAGAAGATCTTCACCATAGTGCTCCCTACGGTAATCGGTGTCGCAATATTCATTGCCGCCTTCATCTACGCCAAGACTCGACCACAGAATTATATCAATGTTTGACATGTTCCAACCGTACTCGTTAATAAAATGTTTTTAAATTGTTATTGTGGTTGTTTGTTTTTGAACCATATGGTTGACAGATAAGTGATAAGGAGGTGATTATTAAGAGCTTATGCTTTGCGCGTTTAGTGTGAAAAATAAAATTATATCTGGAAACTTTATAGGAAGTATCACATATAACAAGAATTTATCTTTAAATGTATTATTCTCTTTCTTATCTCTTCAGTTTGTTGATATTTTTAAATAGCCAGTATTTTTATCATAACACACATCATAAATGGAGTTTATTTTGCCAAGAATAACTGTACTTGTGTATTTATTTATCAAGAATAAATTACACAGATTATTTTTAATTTTTATTCCTATATTACAAAGGCATTCATTTTGCAATGATAATAGACAATGGTCGTTATCTAATCTCAAGATACGTAAGTACTTACAATTAGTATGTGTTCAGAAAAGTTCCAGAAATACCTGCTTTCCATAATTATTCATAACATAGTTTGTTTTGTCTTTAGATAGGCAACCATTTAGTCAAGATTGTGAAAGTGTTACTAGAATATTACAATTTTAAGGAAATCAGTTTTTTATGTACTTTAATCCCAAAAGCTATATAAATCGTGAAACTATTTAGAATTCTCCTTAAAAGCCGAATTTAAATTTCCCGCAGTTATTTTTAGTAATTTTAGCGTTGAAGAGTAGCATCAAGTGTATACTATAATAATAAGTTTATAATTTATATTAATTTTCCATAATAATATTTAACAATTGAACATTTAACAATTCTCAATTCTTCTCAAAGTAAGTTTTAAGGCATTAAGTGTTTATAAAACTCGTTTTACAGGACAGTATATTCGGTTGCATAGCTGCGAACATGCGATATATGTTTAAGTAAAACCACATATGAAGGAGCTTCAGAAATGTTTTGCAATTTAATATACTTTTTTTAAGTGGTAACATTGGAATGTAAAACAGCTTCACATAATTTTTAATTCAAATTTCACAATTGCGGTTACTTATATAACTCAGACTACAGAGTCGTAAATGAGGTTGCATAACTTTTAATAAAAGAATATTAACTAATAAAAAAAATCTAAAATTTACACAAATTTTCTATTGTATTTCTAAGCTAAAAGTAAAGAAAGCAAAGAAATCACAATGTTCACATTTAAGGAAATTGCACTAGAAGTTTTTATAAAAAATACTTTTAATTACAGCTTAAATCGAGTGCAAACTTTACTTATCAACTTTGGCTCAGCACACTCGAATACTGGAACAAAAATAAATAAATTACAATAAATAAAATGCGGTAGTTAACTGAAAACGGTAAAATACTGGGGCATTGGTCCTTTTTGCCCCAAGCCACAGATTAAATTAAATTTATGCGATGTATGTTTAAATAAAACCACATATGAAGGAGCTTCAGAAATGTTTTGCAATTTAATATACTTTTTCAAGTGGTAACATTAGAATTTACAAAAGCTTCACATAATTTTTAATTCAAATTCCACAATTGCGGTTACTTATACAACTCAGACTACAGAGTCGTAAATGAGGTTGCATAACTTTTAATAAAAGAAAATTAACCAATAAAAAAAATCTGAAATTTACACAAATTTTCTACTCTATTTCTAAGCTAAAAGTAAAGAAAGCAAAGAAATCACAATGTTCACATTTAAGGAAATTGCACTAGAAGTTTTTATAAAAAATACTTTTAATTACAGCTTAAATCGAGTGCAAACTTTACTTATCGACTTTGGCTCAGCACACTCGAATACTGGAACAAAAATAAATAAATTACAATAAATAAAAAGCGGTAGTTAACTGAAAACGGTAAAATACTGGGGCATTGGTCCTTTTTGCCCCAAGCCACAGATTAAATTTATACTTTTTACCTATGTTTTAGTTCTACATGGCTGCAACTTTGGTTGCATAACTTTTAACAGTGAAAATAGAAATTTGTATTGCATTTAAATGAGAACAATAAATAAATTAAAAGAATTCAGTGACTTAATTTATTAAATTGAAGTTTATAGTGCTTGCTTTAATAATATGAGTTTCTTTTATTTAATGCTGAACATTCGCAACTAAGATAAGTTTGGTTGCATAACTTAAAAGGAAATGAACTTGCCAATATTTATTACTTTTTGAAGTAAAACAACAGATAAACGATATGGTATTTGGGTCAATTAATTTCTTCAATTGAATATATTTTTCTCTCATTAAAATTATAATTTACAAAAGCTTTTAAAAAATTTTACTTTGATCTTAAAAATGAAATAACACACCAGCAAATTTGGTTACATAACTGTAGTCTAAGAAAATGCAAATTCATTAAAATTATAATTTAAAACAGTTTTAAATAATTTTTAATTTAATCTTGCAACTGAAATTACACAGCGGCAAATTTGGTTGCGTAACTCCAGTCAAAGTAAATGCAAATTCATTAAAATTATAATTTACAAGAATTTTCAATTAATTTTTAATGTAATCTTGCAACTGAAGTTACACAGCAGGAAATTTAGTTGCGTAACTGTAGTCGAAGAAAATGCAAGTTCATTAAAATTATAATTTACAAATTTTCAATAATTTTTAATTTAATCTTGCAACTGAAGTTACACACCAGCAAATTGGGTTGCACAACTGCAGTCGAAGTAAATGCAAATAAAGCTTCCAATAACTTTTAGTTTAATCTTGCAACTGAAATTACATAGCAGCAAATTTGGTTGCATACCTGTAGTCGAAGCAAATATAAATTCCTTAAAACATAATTTGCAAGAGCTTTCAATAATGTTTAATTTAATCTTGCAACTGAAGTTACGCAACAGTGAATTTGATTGCATAACTGTAGTCATAGAAAATGAAAATTCTTTTTAAAATATAATTTACAAGAGCTTTCAATAACATTTAATTTAATCTTGCAACTGAAGTTACACAACAGTAAATTTGGTTGCATAACTGTAGAGGAAGAAAATGCAAATTCACATCATCTTTTCTAATTAAAACAATAAATAAAAAACGTGTTATATGCAGTTAATTAATTTATTAAATTCAGTAAATTTAACGCATTTTTTTTTTTAAAATCTTAAAATTCACAACGGCTTCATTAATTTTTAAGCTCAACAATCGGAGCGATTAGGCAACTAATATTACATGGAAGTAAATTTGGTTGCATGATTTTGGATGATCAATATAAGAATGTGATTGAAACAATAAAAATTAAAACTGGATTTTTACCCTTAATAAAAATTTACGATATTAATACTATATTCGGTTTAATTCTATTAAAATCCGAATTTCTTCAAATTTAATTCAATTCTGAACAATTCCAACTGGTATTAAGATCGTAAATTTGGTTGCATAACCGCAAGAGGATGAAAATTCGGAATTTCTCTCAAATCTTTTATTAATCAAAACAATAAATAAATAAATGACGTGATTTTTGTGGTTTATTAATTTATTAAAATTTAATCAAATTAAAGACATTTGATTCATTTATTTTATGTATAAAGAAATAAATAATATACATTTATAATAATAGAGAATGTATTAATTTGTTTTTTTTAATATGTAAAAAATACACTTGAGATATGGTGATATTAAAAATTACAAGACACACACAACAGGCACACTGAGTGTTCCATTTTCCGTTTTTTTTTTTTTTTGAATCGTTTCATTCAATTTTTCGTTCCGTATTTCAATTTGTAGCTTTTTTCATTCATTGACATCTTCATCGTAATATTAATATTGTTTTAATTGCTATTTTATTATTATTATTATTATAATTAATTATGCATAATTATTCTTACAGGAGGTGAGATAGGGCACTTATTATTTCTTTTAGGGTCTTCATCTTAATCGCTTCTAATAACACAATAATATGACGAACGATGTTTAAAATAGCGCGCATTCTTTTTTCTAATTAAATTTGTCATTTCCGATTTTCTATTTACACAACGTTATAATAATAATTACACAAATTACACACATATCACAGTAAGTCCGCGTTGAAACCCCTTCCGGCCAACAGCAAAACGGGTAGCAAATAACTAGTTATGGCACTGTTGAAAGACGTAGTTGCCGCAGCAGCAGCGCCATCTGCTGGTACTGCTGAACGAGGCGGCGCGTCTGTATTTTCCCGGAACGTCGGTTCTAATCGCCTGAGCGTGGTCGTTTCGATTATTTCCGGTTCGAAGAGATCCCCTTCAGGGTCTATCACGTCACCGCCTTCCTGATCGACCAGATATTTTTCCCCAGAACCCGAACCGCTAGCGATGTCATCTTCGTCGTCGGTTTCCGGTAGTTCGACTTCTTGACCCTGGAAGGCGGCTTGCATCGTATGCGAAAGCACTTGCAGGACGTTCAATTGTTCCGTCAGCACTTCCGGACTCGGAGGTGGTTCGAATTGCTGGTTTTCAGAGCTGAAATTTCCTATCGTTGTCCCATTCCAACAGGCGCCTTCCTGAGAGGGGCTGGCTGTCATGTTGTCTTCGTTACAGTACTGATAAGGGAGCTGCTTCCAAAATAATTTGGTCTCTTTAACTTTCTGCAACAACAAGAAAATGATTTTAGTGCTAAAACGGTTCCAGCATCTTAATATCTAGTGATGTATAAAACTGCTTTTTTGCGTTAGCAGCTACTACCTGCTTCTGCTATTTTTGCTTAGCAGTTTAAAAAAAGCTGTTACTTTGGTTACCAGTGTAAAAAAGCTGCTACTTTTGGTTAGCGGTTTAAAGAAGCTGCTACTTTTGGTTAGCAGTTTATAAAAGCTGCTACTGTTGGTTAACGGTTTAAAAAAGCTGCTACTTTTGGTTAGCAGTTTATAAAAGCTGCTACTTTTGGTTAGCGGTTTAAAAAAGTTGCTATTTTTGGTTAGGAGTTTATAAAAGCTGGTACTTTTGGTTAGCGGTTAAAAAAAGCTGCTACTTTTGGTTAGCAGTTTAAAAAAGCTGCTACTTTTAGTTAGCGGTTTAAAAAAGTTGCTATTTTTGGTTAGGAGTTTATAAAAGCTGGTACTTTTGGTTAGCAGTTTATAAAAGCTACTACTTTTGGTTAGCAGTTTATAAAAGCTGCTACTTTTGCTTAGCGGTTTAAAAAGTTGCTATTTTTGGTTAGGAGTTTATAAAAGCTGCTACTTTTGGTTAGCGGTTTAAAAAACTGTTATTTTTGGTTAGCAGTTTAAAAAAACTGCTACTTTTGGTTAGCGGTTTATAAAAGGTGCTACTTTTGGTTAGCGGTTTAAAAATGCTGTTACTTTTTGTAGCAGTTTCCTTTGAATAGCAGATAAACTGTTTCTACAACTTTGCACACCGCCCCAAAGTGTCTTTTGTTACTGCTATTCATTCAATATTTATGTGTATTTATATTGCAGATGACTCTATTTGATTCAATAACGAATAGAGATAGATATACTTACATACGTACTATCGACTCAAAAAAAGATGACATAGGGAAAATAAGCCATAAGGAAGCATAAAGAAAGATACATCTTCTATAATCTACCAGCCATTGCGCGTGTGTAGATTCTATGAATTATTTTGTTATTGAATTCTTCTGCGGAAACTATAAAGCAAAACACTGCTTTATCTTTGTTCCTTGCATTATTATCACCACCCAAATTCATATAAATAACAACACTATACACATATTATTGTTAGTCTTTCAGTTACAAGTTAGCATCAAAGTTTACTACTAGAATAAAATACAACCAACATATATTGCAATAGTTTAGTGCGAATTATTGTAATAATCTCAATGTGATTTTAATAGTAAGAGAAGTTATTCAAATCTATTTGACAAAAATTTACTAAATTCTTCAATTTAATAATCACATAAAAATAATGTTTTTTTATTACATAAGCACTGAAGTTACAACTACAAAATGTAACAAATTAATAAATTATCAAAAAATTAAAAATCAATTTATTCATTTAAATTATTAATTAGTAAAAAATAATTAATATAATCATTGAAAAGAAAATTAATCCCATCTCTGTCACACGCCTCCCAAAGTCATCAAGACGATCTAAATACCTCTATACGACAAAATTTGCACGCTCGACAGCGCGTGACTTCTATCCAAACTGACATACGATACTCCCTTTACACAACGTATTGCAGAAACATTAACAGGAGCAGATTGTAGCTGCTAACGTAAAGAAGCGGTTTTATACATCACTAGATTTTATACACTGCTTTACTGCTATGAATATACATGTATGTTTCACAACATTCGCACTTGTCTACTATATCAGGAAACTGCTACAAAAAAGTAGCAGCTTCTTTTCATATTGAATAGCTGGTACAAAGTAGCAGTTTCCTTCGTAGCAACTCATCACTATTAATATCATACCTGTTTTATTTCCCTAAGCATCTTCACTAAAGTGGAAACGTTGGATTGATTTTGAGTCTTTTTATGTTTCTTCTTTTGATTGAAATTCAGCACGTGGTAGCTGGCCAATTCGTCTTTGGCCCTCGTCCTGGGCTTTTCCGGTGTCGGGGAGCGTCGTCTTCTCTCCAGAGCCGGTTTGCCGCAGCTGGAGAATATCTTCTCGGAAATGGTGGCGCCGTTCTCTTGAAAATTCATAATCGCTTCGGAGATTTTGATGTTAATCGGTTCGACTACCGCTTCGATGTTGAACGGACCCAAAAGACGGTCAGCGATCTTGTCGATGGCCTCTGAAAGTTGATCAAGAGGTTGGATTTGGATTTTGAAATGTTCTTATATATTTAGAATGATCGTTTTTCTAGTTGTTGCATTAATTTTAAGAGTAATTTTACTATTGATTATGGATTTGTATCGGATATTGTTAATCATTGTTCAAAAAATAACAATATTTATATCTGAAGCTAAGATAAAATGTAACTTCATTCGTGAAGAAGGCAGATTGTTTTGCTTTAAAATTAACCCGTAGTTGGCATGGTGCGGTAAATCACTATATCAGAATATATATTGGATTCCATGTATGCACAATCAACTCAAAAAATAATGATCTAGATACGCAAAACGAATATTCTAACACATCTACTTAAATGTAATGTCATCGCAATCCGCGACAGAGCGAACTATCATCCCAAAAGATAATTCCCATTACGGTATTCAAGAAAAATCACCAAATTTTAAATTCGCAAAATTTGACCTTTGTAGTTTCCGTCAAAGGATTAAATGTAAAAATAATTTGCCTTTTAATTCCTCGGTTTACGGCGGAAATTTTATTCAAATCAACTGTTTGTACTTGTTTTATATACAGGATTATTATTGTATAGCACTTTTTAAAAAAAGGGGTAAGAGATATACATGAGCAATGCCTATATACAAAAAATTATGGTTCTATGTGCATGTTGGTAATTTTCCAAATTTTAGGGCCCAAAATGTAGTTAAAGACGGCCCACATCTGTGTTTACCATTTGTATACACATAAATCTGATAGGAAATGAATTTCAACCATCTGTAAGTAAACATCGAAAAAATTAAATGCTAGGCATAGTGAATTCATTCAAAGCAGATGTTATTTACACAAGATTTAAACTGAGATAAGACGGAAGTACCAGAATGTAAACAAAGCAGTCAGGTGTTTTTTTTAATGATGTGCTTTTGCCATGAACTCGTGTATCACGTAAAATAGTAGTACATTTTAAAGGTTAAATTTGTTTTAAAATAAACTTATTATGTTTGCAATAAAACTAATGTATGATTGTTAACTTTATGTAGCGTGTTTCAAATCTATACGCTGCCATTGCAAACGCACGCATCCACTGCGAATAGCAAGTGCACACTAAATGTAAGTGTTCAAAGTGTAGCGATGACCGATGGTTCACCGGTATGCTAAATGAGTCAGGGCCGGACTCCAATAAAGAAAAATCATTTTCTCGGCACTCCGTGTACTTAGAACAGTATTTTTTTGTATATAGGCATTGCTCATGTATATCTTTTACCCCTTTTTTTAAAAAGTGCTATACAATAATAACCCTGTATATTTGCTATTCGTATTTTTCGTATTTCGTATATATTTGTACTTGTAGAAACAATCACTTATTTTTGGATGTAGTTTTGGTTGCAATGATTTTTTATTTTATCCTACGAAATTCTTTATTCATTTCCCATATGCAATCGTTGATAAATTAAAGGAGATATATCCATCTTGCCCTAAGGCTTATTTTCTCTATGTCATTATTTCTGGAGTTGAGTGTACGTATATCATACGCTTCATGTACTTTCATGAACTAATATGGTGACGTAGAGTACTGTTGAAATTACTTTTCCAATGAGTTATATTTAAGATTTGATTGACATGTTGAAATGACATCCGCCCAAAGTTCTACTTTCTAATCAAAGTCCACAAAACAGTTTGGATGTGGTATCTTTGTTTACTTACCAACATTCCCTTAAATACCGCTTTACAAATCATTAATAGGGATTAATCCGTTTTAATAGAACATACGACAATAGATAACTAATTTTTTATTCGATTCATCAATTTTTTTCACCTTCAATGATGGTTATTTCCAGCAAACTTATGGTATCCCTATGAGGAGTCCCCTTAAAGTCCGATTTTGGCCTGCATAGCGTTGGATGAACTTTTGAATGTTTGCATATCCAAACTAAATTTTAATTTACTTAAAAATAGAAATAAATATGTTGATAACATCATCACAGCATTGCCAATTAATGAGAATGAGACCAATGCCTTTTCATTACACTTTGACTATAAGGAGACCTGATCAGCGGATATTGTTGGATTGATACACTAAATCCACATTATCGGGAAGATATTTAAAATATTCTTCGAACCATTCCAGTTCAATGAAACTCAATATGTTCAAAATTCTTAGAATCTGCAGATACGTAATCGCTGGTAGATTAAAAGAGATCTATCCTATCTTATGACTTATTTTCTCTATGTCATTATTTTTTGAGTTGAGTGTACATGTTAATAATAATAATAATACTAATTTTATTAGCCACTGGATTTAAAGAGATATGGGCTGCGCCAGGACAATAAAAGATATACAATAAAATACATAAAATTACATTAAAATACGTTATATAGGTTTATACATAAAACACTTATTTAAATTCAGCACTCCCAAACTGATTGTTCCAGAAACTCCGACACGCTATAATAACACTTGTTCTTTAGATACTCTTTCAATTAATTTTTAAACCCTTGAGTTTCCAAATTTCTAACATTTTTTTGGTAGTTTATTATAAATCTTGATGCACATAAACATCGGACTTTTTTCAAAGAGCGCAATTCTATGAGTTGGTACGGCGCAGTCTTCGTTATATCTGGTATCATACGCAGTATTGAAGTTATTATTAAAAGAAAACAGTTTTCTTTGTTTTTATGAGTGAACAGCGCACATTCATAAATAAAGAGGCGTGGCACAATAAAAGATTATCAATATCAACAATCCATTAAAAAAGTTAAAATCATTACACGAAACATTTAAACATCCACATTATTTCAACTTACCAACATAATTATCCCAAGAATCCGATATCGTCAGATAATGCACCAAACAATTTTGCAAAGTCTTCGTGCAGTACGAGACGCAAGGACCAGGCCCTCTGGAGTTCTTACAACTACCGCAGTGCTGCAATTTCACCAGCTCCTTCCCACAGTCTTCATTCATCTTGACTTCCAACATCTTCTCCGCAGTGGCAGCCCCTTTAGTCAGCGTTTTATGCAGAGTTCTCGTGGCCACGAAAGATCTCGTCAACTGTATGCTCAATTTCTGAGGCACGTCCCCAAAAGGTTTCAAGTCGTTCATATACTTCTGCACGCATTCCAAATACTCATCTTCGTACTTATACTGGGAGTTCATCACGGTGAACATGCGTTGGTATAAGATGCCGAAGAATTTCTCCATGGTTTCTGATAACGCTACTTGTCCACCCGTGTAGTACTCTTCTAATTCGATGAAGAGGTCGGAGAAAAGATAGGAATGCTGTAAATACAGTACCCCGTACGTTTTCTGGAACATTGAGTGGAAATCCTTCTTAGATTTGGCCATCATGTTCCTGAAGAATTCGTCGAAATGCTTGGCGCGAGTCTCCAGGATGCCGGCAGTTCTCTTGACCGTCCTACTAAGGTAGTTGTCGAGTTTCTGTATGCTGTCAACTACTAGCTTCTCCTCCAGAGCGTTCGTACAGCAAGATTCCTCTCCACATATCGTCCCTGCAAATTAAATTAAGTGTAAATAATACGTAAAACGTTTCTCTTTTATTCTTTTTGGAGGGGAAAATCGCCAAGGCGTGAGTTACTCGCGTAAATAACTGCGGGGTCATTATCTAAATGACGTAGGTAACTGGATAATTCTCGAAATACCGCCCTCTACCGGTCGTGAGGTGCAATTAGCGGTGTCGGAGTTGATAATACGTCTTGGGGTTGGTAATCTTGTGGTCGTGAGACGCGGAGTATGTATACGCACGCAATGATCGTGGCACGCCGTGTGTGTATGCTTTTGTTATGCGAGTTATTGTGGAAAAATGCTGAAAATATTAGTTAATCTTAGGGTGATAAGTAGAGACCGGATTATATGCAAAGTGCTTATATTTTATTTTTTGCATATCTTTAATTATAGTCTATATGTAGACGTATTACACCAATTGAAGTTAATTAGCGCTAATTAGTGATTGCATATATTGCATATTTAGGCATTTCTATGCATATTTTTACAAAAGTTGCATATATTGCATATTTAAGCTTTTTCTTATCCTTTCTACTAGTAAAAATTCCTAGTAATTCCTAATGTAGATCGACAATCGACAATTCTCAGAACGATAAATCTTTTACATTGGTTTCTCCAATACTTTTTCCAAGAACTGCACGTGTTTAATTTCGCCTAGCAGAAGGGATGTGGTAAATACGTTTTATTATTATTAATTCCCAAATAAACAATTCATTCATTGAATATCTTTGAGCGAAACAGCATGTAATTGTGTTACGTTTTGAAATAATGTGCGTAGATACAATGAGTATAGCGAACAAAATTTCTTTATGGATTAAGCCATATCCTGAACTGGTAAAGGACGGCGACAAAATATTTTGTCGAGCCTGCAGTAAGCTGGTAAGTTTAATTTTACTAAAAGCTTTTTACAATTGTTTTTAAATTCTTTAACTTATGATATAAAATGACAATTGTTGTTGCAGGTGTCTTCTGAGAGAAAATACCTGATTGATCAACACGCTAAAACTCCATCACATATTGGAAAATGTGAAAAACTAAAGCGATCCGCATGTGTGCAGCAATCTATACGTCAATGTGTAGCATCAACTTCACGAAACTGAGAACAAGAAGAATATAATACGGATCTGTGTAACGCATTAATTTCGTCTAACATACCATTAGCAAGATTAAACAATGTTAATTTGAAATCATTTCTGCAAAAATATTGCAAACATAATATACCTGACAAAAGTACCTTATGAAAAAATTATGTCACATCTTGTCACCAGCAAATAATAGCAGAAAATTCAACAATTGGTAGGGAATAATTTTATTTATATCATGGTAGATGAAAGTACGGATAAGTGTGGCCGTTATATTGCCCATTTGTTAATAGGAATTCTTCATGAAGATATTGTAGGTAAATCATATTTAATTTATTGTAAAGAACTTCAAAAAACAAATAATGTGACAATTGCCCAATTCGTTCAAGAAGATTTATCAAATTTCTTTTTATCTGGAAGTATACCTTGTGAAAAAATTTTACTAATGTCGTTCGACGCTGTATCACACATGATAAAAGCGGCGCAAAATTTAAATTTTTTTTATAGTAACATTATTCATATCACTTGTTTAGTTCATGGGTTCAATCGTGTAGCCGAAGACATTAGGAATCAATTCCCTTTGATTAATGATTTAATTAGCAATGTCAAAAAAGTATTTTTAAAAGCACCTTTACGAATCCAATTTTATAAGGAGCGACTTCCCGGTGTTAAGTTGCCTCCTGAACCGATTATTACGAGATGGGGGTACATGGTTAGAGGCTGCAATTTTTTTCGCCTATAATTTTGAAGAAATAAAAAAAGTAATTTTTGAAATCACTGCTGACTGCATTGCTCTAGAAAACTGTAAAGAAATAGTAACATCAACAGAATTGCCACAAAATCTTTTGTATATTAAGTCAAATTATAGCTTTGTTTCAAGTTCCATTCGTAAACTAGAAACGCAAGGGATGTCGCTCTCGGAATCAGTCGAAATAGCAGACGAATTTGATATGCTATGTAAGAAGGTTAAGGGTACAATAGGTAATTTTATATACGATAAATTTAAAAGAATAATAAATAAAAATGCGGGATATTTGAAATTGAAGAAAGTTAAGAAAATTTTGGAAGGTGAAACAGTAAACGATTTCGACTTTAATTTTCGTGTATTATTCTGATCAGAGTTATTACTTCGTCTACCTATATAGTTTAATTCTTAGGGAATACAGTGGCTTTTATTTTTAGAAGAAATGCTTAACGCTTTTAATAGCTTGTAGCCTGATGTTTTTTTCATTTCTCTGTTGCTAGATTGTATACTTTATAGATTACATAAAATCGAATTTCTAATCACAAATTCAATTAAAATACCACAAGGGGATCCAAAACATAATACATTAAGTTAGTGGGTATTTCAAATATTCCAGTAAATAATTTTTATAGTGTGTTACAGTTTTCTACTGTTACTAATTCTGTCAACCGGGTTATAAAAGTTACGATTTATCGTCACGATAAAGTACCTATTATATGTTAGTTATCGTGCCTTATATGCGTGCTTTATGACTGACGCACAATGTTAATGAGAAACAATATCCGATCATCGGTTTCTTTCCTCGTAAATGGAGATAATAGTTTTGATAAATAAACTGTTCCGTGCGGTTAAATTTAATTCTGTCGAATATCGATGTATGATAATAAATTTTTGATTGAAAAGATTTCATCTTATGTTCCTGGCTTATATTGCACAGAGAAAAATAATGTGATAAAACTAAACAAAGATTAGATGTAATATCTAATTTACTTAGTCAAAAAATATCTAAACAATTGAAATATCTATTTATATATAATTTAACCGTGCCGGCATTGTTTATAATTGAAAACTAAGTGACATTTCATCAATGCTGGATTATTTGCCGAATGGTCATGACTTACTTAGACTCTCTCTTACTTACTCTCTCTCTCACACACACACACCATACACACATCAGCATATATATATATATATAAATACTTTTTCTACTTTCACTGGTCGTCTTGACTCGATCTTTGCGATGATGGTGAGAGCGTACTCTGTCTGTTGCGCGGTCCGTCCAAAGTATCCCTGGAATGTCGGCGTTTAACGCGGCCGATGCATTTATGTATGTTTAGAGCCGTCTGCGTCTGTTCGTTCGCTGTTAATTTAACCGTGAGCGCGGCCGGCATTGTGTGTGTCCGTGTGTTGTGTTTAAAAGGCCCGGTTACTACCACTCGTTTTATATTCCGGTTACGAGAGCGGTGATGTTGTAGGAATCCGGTGCGTTTTAATTTGGTTTAAAGTTTATTCAAGATTACGTACGTGTAGTGTTATTATTATGTTTTTTTATACTCATGTAAATGTTAATACAATAAAGCTGTATAAAGACATAGACTATAATAATGATTTAGGAATTGAATGTACACAGTGGATAACTGCAATGTTTCTTATAATTGAATTTGTAATGTATTATTGCCTGTTCTATATTATACAGGCTGTTCAAAGTTATCGGTGCACTATTGCTAACTTTGTTACATATTGCAGCTACGATGTTGATTAAATCATCAAAGATGTAGGGTTTTTCGTCGCTGATTAGAACCATATAATCAGAAAAACAATGAAAATCGCGTTTACAAGATATAATAGATAACTCTGATCTTTTGTTAATGGACCACCCTGTATATTTTGTTACCAACTGATAGAAAATCAGTTTCTGCATGCGATATCGCTATAATAGTATCACCTTAAAATGAAAAACAAAAGAGCTACGAATCATATAATGATGGACTCGATTTTACAGTCAAAACTTTTGTTATTTGCCAACTTAAGATGTTTCTTTTTAAAAGTAAAAAAGAAAATCCACGGGTTAAGAAAATTTATTGATAACAATGACAAAAAACAATAAATTAAAAATAAGTGTTCGACTACATTTCTATCTTGTGATATCCATTTCTTATACTATTTAATTACTGTCTTGCTGATTGAGAAATTGATGAAATGATTTTAATTTTAATTCTACATTTCAATTCTAACATACATATACATTTTTAAAATTTCGCGCACAATGTACAAAACGAAATGGTAGGAGGTCACTAAAAATTTTCCCTAAAAACCTACTTGTAAAAACGTGATGACCCTACTTGGTTTTCCTATACTTTGATTGCATATATACATATACACAGAGATTCAAAATGATTGTCAATTCCGCTCCTATAGATAGTAACAGGGTGTAGGTATATGCCGCGTGTTTGTAGTGAAGGTTTGAACTAAGTCAGTGTTGGAACATAAGAAAGTAAACGGATCTGTCATAAATAAGGAAAACGTAACCTATATTTGAACTCGCATTATATAAACGACTATGGATTGGTGTTTCTGCTTGTAAAAATGAAATGTAATTAATTTAACTTTACTAAATTATGATTTTACGATTCAGTACTAACTGGTGTTTAACTAAATTTATTTATTACTTTAAATTATAACATACAATTAGTATAATTATTAAGTGACAAAACTGCATCTCTCAGTTCTTCTATGGTATGCATGCGGTTTCTATAGATGCTATTTTTTAGATAGCCGAACATGAAGTAATCTAATGGGGTTAGATCAGGCGATCTTGGTGACCATCTTTGTGCTCTAACGAACCTGTCAGCAAAAAAAACTGTTGAAGTTATTGGCAGGTTTGTCCAGCACTTACTGTTGGAGCATTATCGTGCTGAAAATAACCTGCTTCAAGCTCATTTTCTTATAACTCTGCAATAAACAATTCCAACATCTGTTGGTAACGTTGGGCTGTTACAGTTTCCTCGAAGAAAATTAGCCCTATTATTCGTTGCCTGGACATAGCTAACCAAACTCCAACTTTTATGGGATGCAATTGCGTTTCTCGAAAATTGTGTGGATTTTCTGCAGACCAGATACGATAGTTTTGTGAATTGATGTAGCCTGTTAGATAAAACCAGGTTTCATCCGAGGAAAATGATTTGTTTAGCAAGTCATCGTCCCTTAAATTGTTATTAAACCAATGAAAATCATCTAATGGTAATAATTCCTATACCGTAGAAACTTTATAGGGATGAAAATGTAACTTTCTTTTGACAGCTCATTGCGCTGAAGTGTATGATAAGCCTATAAAATTATAAAATGTAATAAACTATTTCACTTAATGTTAATATTGATTTTTTACCTGTTTGTTGAGCTAGTACCACAGATAAATTCCCTTATTTTCTTACAGTATTCAGAAATACTATTGTTGGTGATATTAAATGTAAATATAAACGATTTGAAAAAAATTATAAGATAAATAATCGAAAGATACTACAACACGCACGCCAATGTCGCTAAATGTCAAGAAAATTCATTTAATGTATGAAATTTGTATGCAGCTAACTTCGCTCATTAAATTGGTAATAAGTATAGATAAATTTTTCCGAAAAACAGTTTTTTTCTTACGACAATCATTTTGAATCACATGGTACAAGAATATACAGTAAAGCGCACACTGCTACATTAATAACGGAACGGGGAATATGGATGGAAGCATGCTTAGCGTACTACAACATCCTGGCTAGCGAGAAAGTGCGGTGAACTTATTCACACACAACGCAAAGCACTTGACATATGAATTCTTCAATTTTATTGTTATTTGTCCCTATTTCCTATCACAAAAGTAAATAAAATACAACGTAAATAGTATGCTTTTAATAAAACGAATATTTAGAAGAATAAATATATTAAATATCTCTAAAATAACGCAAAAAATATATGAAACTAAAGGTATCTTCTGTATTATAAAAAAACTTAAATATCTCCCGATTAAAACGAAACTTAAAAGATAAAAGAAATAAATAAAAGTAATAATTCAAAGAACTAATTTAACTTTCTCTGGTGTAATTGATTCTAAACAATTAGTAATTTTTCATTGTAACTCATTTAAATTCTTGGTCCGTTACTCTTCAATTGTGTAAATTTTTTAGTTTTTTGCTGACAGGTTCGTTAGAGCACAAAGATGGCCACCAAGATCGCCTGATCTAACCCCCATTAGATTACTTCATGTTCGGCTATCTAAAAAATAGGATCTATAGAAACCGCATGCATACCATAGAAGAACTGAGATATGCAGTTTTGTCACTTAATAATTATATTAATTGTATGTTATAATTTAAAGTAATAAATAAATTTAGTTAAACACCAGTTAGTACTGAATTGTAAAATCATAATTTAGTAAATAGTTAAATTAATTACATTTCATTTTTACAAGCAGAAACACCAATCCATAGTCGTTTATATAATGCGAGTTCAAATATAGGTTACGTTTTCCTTATTTATGACAGATCCGTTTACTTTCTTATGTTCCAACACTGACTTAGTTCAAACCTTCATTACAAACACACGGCATATACCTACACCCTGTTACTATCTATAGGAGTGCAATTGACAATCATTTTGAATCTCTGTGTGGTTGTATACACAGAGATTTATATTTATATTTATATTTTGTTACTAATTGACTAGAATTATAGGAAGCTATTAATACATCAACAGTAAAAAAGAAGCAAATCAGCCCCACACCGTCTTACACCTAACGGTAGAAAGGCTAAATGAACAATAATAATACCTATCCTTTTTGTACACCATTATAATCCCTTTTCCAGTCATTCGCGAACAATCTCCGTAGTTCAATAAACCTTTCCTTGGCAGCAACGCGACACACAATCAATCAATTCACTCAAGATCAGTAATAGCACATCAATCACATTATCAGGCGACAAACACAAAACGAAAAGGAATACAATAGCGTCGAAGAGCGGTCAGCCGGGGTTAACGATGCCCATAAATAATTGGCACGATAAGAGGATGAGAGGGATGACATGACCGCTAACTAATTTTCCCAACGCAATTACTAATAAGCATTGTGCCCGAGTCAAAGTTCACACCCAGCGTATATTATATATAGTAACAACAGGCGAGCAATAATCAACCCTTCCTTTTGTTCCCTTCTTCGCTATGGGATCGCGAAATGGATCCGCATCTTCTCCGATGGCCATGCTATCATCCTACGATTCCATCCATTTTCGGACTGGCGATCTGATGTCTATTATTATATTACGCTTCGTCGATTTCCTCTTATTGGTTTTATCTCGGATAGACTGGAAGTCGTGGAGTCGTCTATATACTGCGCACAAAGCTATATATCAATTTCATTCAAGTATGTCGCGCTTCGCAAGAGATTAATTGGATCGGGGCCGGCTCTTAAAGCTTTAGTAAGACGGATTTAGTCGTCCGCTGTTGTAGATAAATCTCGAATCGAATGAACTCGTAAATAACGCAATCCTGGGACTCTGTCAAAACTATATTCACAACACCGCACAATATTTATTATAGAGGCTGATTCAAATTACGTGCACACCATTGCTATGTCCGTTATTATTGATTCTAGAAAGTAGGTTTAATTAGCGAAGTTTTAGTGTTTTTAACGTTGATTAACATGCAATATAAGAAAAAACAATTGCATGACGCATTCCTGAGAAATTTTGAAATTTATATATTTTTTAAAATGAACACCCTGTATACTGCTAAAAAAATGGAAGGTATTTTAATTTGTGATGCAAAAGTTTTAATATATACAATATTGTTTTAAAACGAATAATAAAGAAGTTATGGTGGTTTTTAATTGATGCCACAAACATATGTAAAATTTATAGTAGACTCCTTTAATTTTAAGGGGAGGTTTACATGTATTTGACTGGAAAAATCGATTTTTCATTTTTTGCATTTTTTGAAAGCTCCAAATATATAACATACATGGTTAAAGCGGTTTCGTAATATTCGCATTGTTTAAGTCGCTACGGCTTATTAAAAGAGCGGGTGTACCGAACACAAACGGAGCATATTAGATGTAATACTATATTCGACTCGGGGCTATTCGGGTCGAAATATCAAACTTCTTGTTTGTTGGTGTATGTATAGTTGTCTTTAATGATTAGAAATGCCACTGCAGTCGGGATCACAAATAAACGACAGAGTAGCTATTTATATTACAATAATATGAAGCAATTAGACCCGAAATAAAACGCACATTTGAAAAAACTGATCTAACAATATTTCTTTTACTTAAAACACACTTTCCCACGCTTTAGAAAACTACTTACCATAAAATGTATCATTTTATTGCAGATGCACTTACTTACACTAAATTTCTTAGAAAACTGGCCATAATATGATGGCAAAGGTGACCGCACTACGGATCATGAGAGCAGCACAGGAAAAAAGTCGATGCGATGCCTTAAAAGAAATTTTCGCACGATTTCGGATAGGCGACTGAGACAAGACAACTTTTTAAGCAATTTGTGATTTTTAGTCGTACCAAGATGTAACTGTTCAAGAAAAAAAAGAGAATGCGTTGGAGATGTACAAAAAAGAATGAGTGGACTTTGAAGAAAGGGCGCTGGTAAACTGACTGACAAAGTTATTGATAATTTAACAATAGTGTACTATGAACTCGCAATTAGACAACATACAGACTCTGCATAAAAAATGAAGGCAGCTATTTGGGCTACATTTCATTATAAATGTTCAACCGACGCGGATTCACGACACATTTATTGTCCAAAAGGTGTAGACAGCCTGTGTAAGTGGCGCGTTGCAGAAGCCAAGGTCGAGCTTGCTTCATTCATACATGACCCTCTTTTGCAAAAAAAAAAAATCAAGATGCTATTAGGCCGACTTATGAAGTTTTTTCTGGAGTGATTTATTGCAAAGATGCATTGGAAAAAATTGTCAAAATTGAAACGACTCGTTTAGTTCATGTGTGTAGAAACTAGCTCCAAAAGATTTACACTGCGAGTCACAAACAATTCAACTTGCTACCTACATTGCCGCAAATTTATTCAATGAAGGTTACTTTTCTGTATTACAAATAATGAATGCGGTGCGAATTGCAGTAGGACTTGATGCCAAAAATTTCGTCATCAATTCTGATCGTCAGCGCATACAACGAGCAGAGCAGAGTATGTCCAGCGCTGCAAAACTTGCTGTGCTGTCTAAAGGGAAGCAACAAATTTTGCAAATGCAGAAGTATGAAGAAGAAGAAGGATTAATGTATGGTGCTGGAATAGCTGACTAAGTGTATGTTGAACTATTTGTAAAAATTTTTGCTGAGAATCTTTGAACGCGTTTTTCTCGAAACATGATTTTTCAAATCTGCGTAAGTTCTAGTTCTTCAAGTGTTCAATATATCAACTTAATTCTTTTGTTTTCTCAATGTAAACAGTTTTTGTTGGAGGTTATACCTATAATATACTAAAAATTGCAATATTCCACATTTTTATATCCACATACACACAAAAAAGAAATAGAAAATAATCAAATCAAAGTCCAGGTATCTGCCACATTGTTTGCTTTCGACTTATTTGGTTAAATTTAGGTATAACCTCCAACAAATTTAATATATTTCTAACTCTTCTTTTTATTTTCAATTTCAGATCACTTTTGCGTATGCTAGAGTTTACGCAGTTTGACCGTGTTTTCTGTGCACATTGCTACCTAGATAGCGAACGTTATAGTGGTCTTGTCATTAAAAAAAAATATATTTTTTGAATGTTTAAGTTTTAATATATTTATTAAGAAAAAGCCGTATTTCGTATATCTTTTCCTTTGTCTGAAAAAAAAAGCCCAAAGTTTTTGGACTTTTCCGATATATATATATGTAAAACCTCCCCTTAAGTCAAAACAAATAGTACGTTGTTTAAAACTGTCAAAAACGCACTGAGCTTAAATCTTTTACACATTTAATTATTAAGTTGGATATTTCATTTTTGTGTTGTGTTCTTTACTTCTAATTGTTATTATTACATTAGTATCATTAGTAGCTTGAACAGTTTTCGTTATATTTAGTTCCAAGTATTAGATAATATCTCACCATGGTATTTTCTCATTTGGAGAAATGCGATATGCTGGAAGCACACATTGTATGCGGTAAAAATTCAATAAGGACTGTCGAATATTATGCAGAACAGTATCCTTTACGACAGCAGCCAGATCGACGTTACTTTCGAAAACTTTACAGACAATTTAGGCAACACAATAGCTTATTTAAGAAGAAAAGAACAAAGAAAAAATATCATTATCAACGAGGAGGTAGAAATTACAGTGTTAGCATATTTTGAAGCCCATCGCGAATTTTCCATTAGAGATGCTACTAAGGAATTGGGTTTAAGTTACGCGTCAGTTCAGAGAATTTTAAAAAAGCCTAAGGATATCCCATTTAAACATTACAACCAGGAGATTCGAACAGGAGGTTGGCTCTCCGTGAATGGTTTATTAATTTTTGTGATAAAAATTTGAATGGAGCACAATGTATTTTATGGAGCGATGAAAGAAATTTCTCCAATAGAGGAATGTTTAATAAGAACATGCTGCAGAAGTACGATTTAGTTTTAATGTCTGCTGTGGATTAATGAGTCGTTATTGGACAGTCGTTATAGTCCAGTGTCGAAGAAGTACATAATTCCAATCCAAATTCCCTTGATTTCAAGCACCATTTCTATCGGTGCAATAACCTATTCTCAAAATAGAAAAAAAATCTCAACAATCACGTACTTGTAACGTGTTTATCGGGCTATTTTCGACACGGCTAAGGTAAATATTAATTTACAGTCGACACCTCCAGTGATAACGTCTGCATTCTAATTAAAGTGCCGCCTAAGTAATCGAATTACGCATTCAGAAGATCGCAAGGAAAACCTCACACAATCAGTCACGTCGGCAGTCGGCAGAGCAATCGATACAGAAAAGAGAGAAAGAGACGGCGCTGTCACGTATTTTTCAATTAGCCTTTAATTACAGGGTCGGTCGTGTCGAAAAGTTCCACTACATACGCATACTAAAACGCGCGAAAGCAATGTGGATGTTGTTTGCGACAGACTTATTGACGTTCGTGAGGATTTCTTAAGGTTTCAGTTTAATTTTACTCAAGAAAAATATTAAGAAAACCTAAAATTTCTTACAACTTGGAAAATTACAGGTATAAATATAGTAATTTTCAAGTGATAAGGAAATAAGCAAGTCAGACGTAGGCAGGCAGAAATATTACATGGTGTTCGACCACACGTGGTTCTGTTTTCTTGTTATTTTAGAACTATTATACTGATTATTAATTAGTAGATGCTATTAATTCATATTAGAAAATCTGTTTGTTGTTCTCTTAATGCTTTAAAGACCGTTAATACGCACTCTGCTACAATTTGAACATGGAATAACCGAAACAACTTACATGCACTTTGGAATTAATTTAGCATTATCTGTTAAAAATTCACCCACACACAAAAAAATCTATTATCAATCTGAATATTTTTATCTATTCAGAAATCCAAACTTAATATATATATTTAAATGAACTACATCTTGTTGGTTAGAACATAAGAGTAAATTCTCTGAAAACACAATATACTCTTAGAACAAATAGTATAAATATTTGCATTGAAGTATACTTCCTCCAAATGAACATTGTTATTGTTGTAAAGGAATAAATCTATGCAATGATAGTGAGAAAGTTTGTATTAGATTCAAAATAAAATCCCTAAAATACGTTTGATATAATGAACTATATAAAATTATTAAATGTTTTGTACTGAAAACGTGAAATATCAAATTATAATTACCACAACATTGAAACATTCGAAACGATTTTTACCACACCATTTATTGCACTAAAACTTATCTGTCATTGGTTCCCTATTTTTTAGGGGGGTTTAGGGGGTTTTGCATATACATACGCTTTACTTGGCGTCACTTTTTGATTGACCAGCGAACAGTGTTGTTGGTTGTGAGTGTAAGTAAATCTAAATGGATACCCCAGCCGTTTCACAGCTAATTAAAGAATGCGGTGGAATGAGGCTGATGTACAGACGCTACCATTAAAATATTCGAAGGTAAGTACGTACGTGTTATCTAATATTAAAGGATTACTGGTTTAAAAAACTTTGAAATAATACTTAGAGTCAGCGCCATTGTGTCGATAATATATGAACATGGTAGGTGTGTACATTAACAAACATATGTAGGTATTTACTAGTTATTAATTTTCAGTAGGTGATACCAGCAAATTATTCTACTGATTGAAATTATGTCCTTATAGATACCAGGCCCAGGCATTGAGTGGGAAGTATCCCCAGAACACCGGTCGCAACGACGGATACGCATAACATCTATATACCTCTACGCATCAATATCCCGTGCGCACTCGTGGAGTATCCCGATACGCTACCTTCTCCCAAACATTGTAAAACTATAAAATATGGCAGTAAATTTATTTAATTACATAATATTTCGTTATTTATTAATTTTCCCCTACCGAGGTTTTTTGGTGTTACAGACACAAAATTAGTAGGTAATTATTACCCTTCAATAGTAGAAATGCTTAGATTAAGCAGGTAAGTATTATCAGTTCAATATACTTATATATTTTAGAAGCAAATAATGGAAATACTTCAAATAATACTTTTATATACTTCTATCAAATGTACCCTAAATATTAAGGCATAAATATGATAGTTTCCAGTTGAGAAAATCTATTTACTCAAATCTAAAATAATTATTTTTGTGGTAAAAATATTATATGTTCATAATGGTTTTAGTATGTATATTGATTTTATTTCAACTAAAAAATTGTTTCGTCTAACAAATTCACGGGTTTGGAAAACTGAACAAATTTTATTATCAATATAAATACATTATGTTCTTGCTTATGTATGAAGTTATGTTATATATATAATTTAATTATCCCTTATGTTTGTAATTATTCTTGTCCTAGAATTGGTTCGCTGTTGGACAATAAAGACTCTTTATTATTATTATTATTATTATATTCAATGTGATGCATTTATACTCAAATTGAGTAATTATTTTTTTTGTGTGTACATAGGAATAAGTTAGGTTTTACGAAAAAAATCAAAGATGTGTTCAGAGATGATAATCGGTTTACCGGAACCTCGTCAGCGATTTGCGAGCATCGCGCTCGTGAGGGGATTGGCGACGAGGTATTGGCTTTCAGGTTGTGATCTCCGAAGAGTGTATTTGTATTAACAAAGTTAGTGTGATAGTATAAAGCGGTGTTTTGATAATTAACAAGCTCCTACTGCAGCGCCACGGTAAGTACCTTTCCAATAATTTATATTTATACAGGGTGTATCAAATAAAAAAGTAAATTTTTCTTGGTTGTTAACTACATGACGTATAAAGCACAAACCCACCGAAACCGGATTTCATCATTAAAGAATAAAAAAAAAAAGTAAAATTTAGAGCCAAAAATTCTTTAGTCCGGGCCTGATGCGAGGAAACGTCATGTTAAGCACCCGCTAAACGTGGTATTATGTATAAATACATTGCACTCATTTAGTATTATTCTTAATGGTATGCCGTAAGTTCATTTAACGTCATTCTGAATAAATAAAGGCCCTTGTAAAAATAGCAAAACTGAGGCATTTTAAATTTCTTCTTTTTATAAAATAAACATTCTTTTTTTGTTAAGTGCATTCTACGTAAGCCTACAAAGTAGTATTATTTTTAATATCCTAATAAGACGTTCGAGTTTTACCGGATATGCGACTTCAGTAGTTACAAAAAACGTAAATATGTTTCTTTTGCTTTGTCGAATCGAGAGTTAGTTGTTAATAAACGGTACCACATGAATATGAGTTATTTCTTTTGGATTTATTTAATCAAATAACGCAAAATGAATTGATTTGAATTACACAGAAATAAATGTAGATACAGAAAATTTGCAAACACGCCTTTTTACTATAATATCGCGCGAAAATGAATCTATACATTCCCGCGCTTTTGCCGATGCATCAATCTTCGATTTTCTTTATATGAAATCATGATGCTCCTGAAAAGGATCATTTTTTCGAGACGGGAAGAATTTAAATAAAATGTTCGAAGTGGCTTGCACTCCAAGCGGCGATCCACACAAAAACTAACAGCGGTAATGGCTGAATGATAATGGTATGTGGGGGTATACTCGGGACAGCATTTAGGTTAGGCACAGGTGCGGCTCTAGCCCACGGCATTTATAAAATACTTTTTTTCTCGTTAATGCTTACAGATAGACCCCCTGTGCATTAAGACTTTTTGATCGTATATGATTACAACTGCTACATATTATTATATTTATCTCTATATCTGATACACCCTGTATATTAAAGAAGCGAGTAGCTCAAACCCCCAACTCTTGATGCTAAGGGTCGTGACAGTATTATCACAGAAAATATTTAAAATTATAATTTTATGTCCCATTATCTGACTGCTATTATACTTAAGCGCAGAACGCTCCTAACTCTTCTAAAAATAATACATCCACGCATATTTATGCTTCATACACGATGCAGTTAGTACGCGGACTAGTATATAAACACCGGCTTTTCAGAGCTGCAGATCAAAGCTCTCGCACTATATTATAAAAGTTACATGCAGCAAAGTATAACAGCGCGTATACAAGATATATCCCATTTCATCCCGAAGCATACATATAGAGAGCAAGAAACAAGCGGCGACTCATCTAAATCTAAACGTTTTCTATCGTCGTCACTTCATTTATTCTTTCAGGAGTTCATATGTATCCGCCCCGTAAACTACCTCTAAAAACAATTCCGTGATAATTATTTCTTTTGATGCCGTCCACGAACTAGTCTCCTTCTTTTCGTCCTTTCTGGATGATTGTATGTCTGTAGTATATGTAAACACACTTTCTAGAGCCGCTCTTGTGCGGGAAGGCCGCGCATCAACTTAATGAAAGAATATTTACTTCTTTTCCACATCTTCTGATGCGCACTGCGGGTTACCTTTTTTCATCTTTCGGATTTGTTCACCGCTTCCCTCCGCGCGCTTATATCTCCAGGGTTTCTGGTTCGCCAGAGCGTGCACGGCCCTGTTTTCTTAGGAAGGAAACGCTGAATGATTTATTTCGGAGGCGCGATCTATGACCGTGTTTTTCGGGAACCTTAATGACGCTTATAAACATCGCCAGCACTACAAATAAATACTTTATCATTGTGATTCGTTCGGTGCTGCACGCTGAACTTAGGTTATACTAATAAGGACATTGGTAATGAAATGTTGACGCTGTATTTGTTTTGCCATTACGTTAAAATAAATATTCGTCGCATATATATATACAGGAAAAATATTGTACATACATATCTTATGTATGTTTACTTACTTATAGGAATATTCTTTGTATTTTATTTATTTTCTTGTAGTTAATTTACGTTTGTGTCTTTCTTCTATATAAGGGATGATGTTTCATTATTTGTTATGTAAGATGGCTAGGGGCTCTAAGACACGCCTCACACGCCACACAATCACCAGTTGTTGGTGAAAATTGAAATCCGTACACACAAAACAAATCTATTATCAATCTCAATATTTTTATCTATTCAGAAATCGAAAATTAATATATATTTAAATGAATTAAATCTTGTTGGTTAGAACATAAGAGTAAATTCTCTGAAAACACAATGTACTCTTAGAACAAATAGTATAAATATTTGCATTGAAGTATACTTCCTCCAAATGAACATTGTTATTGTTATAAGGAATAAATCTATGCAATCATAGTGAGAAAGTCTGTATATTAGATTCAAAATAAAATCCCTTATACGTTTGGTATAATGAATTACTATATAAAATTATTAAATGTATTGTACTGAAAACGTGAAATATCAAATTGAACAAATTACCATAAGATTGAAACATTTGAAACGAATTTTGCCCCACCATTTATTGCACTAAAACTTATCTGCCATTGGTTCCTTCTTTTTTAGGGGGGTTTAGGGGTTTTTGCATATATTCACGCTTTACTTGGCGTCACTTTTTGATTGACCAGCGAACAGTGTTGTTGGTTGTGAGTGTAAGTAAATCTAAATGAATACCCCAGCCGTTTCACATCTACTTAGAGAATGGGGTGGAATGGGGCTGATGCACATATGCTACTATTAAAATATTCGAAGTACTGCTGTGGTTTGGGGAAATTCAAATTTGTATTTTTATTCATACCAGATTACCTTTATCAATGCAATGATAAGAGTTTCCACAGTTTTAATATTTTATTTTGACAAGATTTTGTTAATAGATTTGTTTGATGAATTTAAGTATGTAATTGTTCAGTTGTGTATATTTATTTCATTTATTTGTACATATTGCGTTCATCAGTATTGTATATTTTATAGTTTATATGTTAGAATCTTCTTAGACGATTTCTGCCTTGCGACCGCACACAATTGTAAATTTATATATATGCGATGTTTGGGCCTCTCAAGGGCAGTTCCTTGAAAGATACCGTAAGTACATGTTATATTGTTTTCGTTGCTGCCATTTTTGGTTAGTTCATTTAATTTAAAAATTTTGTTTCGTTTAATTTGAAATTATTTCATCAATCAGGGAACTCTGTAAATAATAATTGATATTATATTTTTGTGCACATATCAGATATAAGATCCGTTATTTTAATTTGTTCTAGAAAATTTTGTTTTTTGTTTAAAGAGTTTAAATTTTTCCGTTTCTAGTTTACTGATTTGAGTTTTAATATTTAATCACCTCGTGTAAGGTGAAAAGAAGCCTTGTGCTTGTAATTAAATTTCAATTGTGTATATTTGCTTGTTTTGTCCACGTTTAAATTTAATTTTGTTTGGTTTAAAATTTTGAGACCACGTGGATTTTTTGTGATATAGGATTTTCTTCTAGAACAAATCTGTCTTTTGTTTGTTGAGGGACTTGCATTGTCCTTTTTAATTGTAGATTCATGCAGGTTTTGTTTTCGTCCAGGACCATCAGTCCAAGGTTAGATTTTTCCTGCGAAGTTGTAATTAAATGTTTTTTTCTTTTTTTTTTATAACAATAAAATTAATGATTGTTAACGTCATTCAAAGTTTCTATTCTTTTATTTTTGATTCAACCTTTTCAAATTTTAATAATTAAAGATTGTCAATTTACTTACGCCCACATTTTGCTTTTCAAGATTAGTTTAATTGCGAAAGTAACCCTGAAAGTAGATTTTTTTTTCCGCTGAGCTAGTAAATTTAAATTTTCATTTTTTTTACTTTTCATTTTGCATTTATGCTTGTACCATCAGTACACAGCAGTACGTAGGTACGTGTTATCTAATATTAAAGGATTACTGGTTTAAAAAACTTTGAAATAATACTTGGAGTCAGCGCCATTGTGTCGATAATATATGAACATGGTAGGTGTGTACATTAATGAAAATATGTAGGTATATATTTACTAGTTATTAGTTTTCAGTAGGTAATACCAGCAAATTATTATACTGATTGAAATTATATCAGTAACCAACGCCGACTAGATACCAGGCCCAGGTATTGAGTGGGAAGTATCCCGAGAACACCGGTCGCAATGACGGATATGCATAACATCTATATACCTCTACGCATCAATATCCCGTGCGCACTCCTGGAGTACCACGATACGCTACCTCCTCCCAAACATTGTAAAACTATAAAGTATGACAGTAAATTTATTTAATTACATAATATTTCTTTATTTATTACTTTTCCCCTACCGAGGTTTTTTGGTGTTACAGATACAAAATTACTAGGTAATTATTACCCTTGAATAGTAGCAATACTTATATTAAGCAGGTAAGTATTATCAGTTCGATATACTTATATTTTGGAAGCAAATAATGGACATACTTCAAATAATACTTTTGTATACTTCTTATCAAATGTACATAAATTATTAAGGCATAAATATGATAGTCTCCAGTTGAGAAAATCTATTTACTCAAATCTAAAATAATTATTTTTGTGGTGAAAATATTATATGTTCATAATGATTTTAGTATATTGATTATATTTGAACTAAAAAAATGTTTCGTCTAACAAATTCACGAGTTTGGAAAACTGAACAAATTTTATTCTCAATATAAATACATCATCTTCTTACTTATATAGGAAGTCATGTTATATTCAATGTGATGCATTTATATTCAAATTAAGTAATTATTTTTTTGTGTGTGGACTTTCTCCAAGAAGCAGACGTTAATGTTTTGCCGTGGCCACCCCGTTAGTGGGCATCGATATAAATGCAATCATAGATTGACAGATCAACATTGTTCGGGAAATGTAACAAATAAGAATCCAAGGTTTGAAACGAAAAATCGAAAATAGTTCATCATCGAAGGGGACAGCAAGTTATCTATACACTAAAGTATACAAGCATTTTACATGTATTACATATTTCTATGTATGTGTGTATCTATGCCCTTCTGTTTCCTTGCGTTCCCGTCAAACTACATATTTATGTATTCTGTTTACCTTCGACATTACACCCAGAAGGCGCATATACACATACCAACTAAAGGACCGATCCAACTTCGAACACAGTTTGGTTTTGACGATGCTGTTTGACTTCTTCGACGACTGTTCTATAGCTTCCCACAATCGACATTCCGAGCTTCACTGACGAAATATCGTCTTGGCCTCGGTAAATGTTTCCTCATTGAACGTACAAACATGAATATATTGATTAGGTTTGGTATATTTATTACTTTTTCAAGTTGTTACATACTCATCATTATTACTCTCGTGAGATGTACGGTTAAGGAATGAAGTATGTGGACAGTTCCCTAATAACTAGGTAACACAAATTATATAGGCTCAGTTCTAGGTGTCTTCGTACTACATATACTTTTATTTATTTTATTATTCATCTCACTAGGTTTTGCAAGACATATGTAACACATTTGGGATGAGCGATTGCCTGACAAGGAATTGCAAATTTTCTCCATCTACCATCGTCAATAATAATTCGTAATTAACTACAATATTTTCCTTAATTTTTAATGGAACTAGTTGTTTTATCTGTTGGTTCATTAAGAAGGTTCCCTGCTTAATTTGAATCGTCCGTTTCCTTAGCAAATATGAATTTAATTGCCCTGCAAAATCTCGTAGAAGAAGGAGTGGGATTTGCCATGTTATAATTTCATGATTATTTTCGGGTAATTGACCATATATAAGTTGGTGTGGAACGAATGACAAAATAAACATTGACGAGTCATCTTCATTATTTTCTGAAAAATGTTGTTTATAGTTGCTTTAGCCGGAACTGTCATCACAACCCCACTTAAAAAATTAATGTTAGTGAATGATTACCACTTGGTAAAGATTCTAGAAACGTGCAAATACGCTTTACTGTCAGATCTAGGATGTGTTGCAATTTAACCTCAGCGTGCTCTTCAGTTACCTTTATGTTTGCTCAGGTAGAATTTGTTTCTTTGCTTCAAATATTTTGTTCCAGGATGGATATATATCAGCATTATGGGCTTTTGTTTCCGATCTTATCACTTAGTATTGGTGTCGGCTTGGTTTAGCGTTAATAATTAACGATAATGCTTCTTCTTCGGTGTATTTCGTAGGATCGTTTCCGTTAAAGAGATTATAAGCCAATTTGTACTTTTTTGCACGCTTTAGACTAATAGAAGTAGATGTAGATAGATAGAAGGGTGATGTTACACTGCGACCTAAAAGATCTATTGTGTCCCCTATTCTTGCTGCTTTACAGCTGGCCTTCCAATCCTATATTGGAAGAAGTTAGATGTTGTCACCAACAGGGCTATTCGGTTATGTTTAGGAACAATGACTTCCACGCCGATAGATGCAATGTATGTAGAAATGAATAAATTTCCTCTTGCTCTCAGACGAAAGCTTCTAAGCACCAAATTCCTATTAAAAAATAGAGCAAAGAATACGAGTATTATATCCAAATGCAATAAATTAAACATTCATAATCTTATGTGTTCATATTGGTTTAAAAAGACATCTCCACCTCTTACTAGTTCTTTTACGCATACAGCCCCATTCGATCCTAAAATCTTGAAGTCGCAAAATTTTTTTATATACACGTTACCATTCAAATGCCTAACTCATAAACCGAATATAGTTTTTCCCAACTTCTCAGAGGATATTCATTTCAATAATTTGGAATTTAATGACATCGCCCAAAAATTTTCTAGAGATATTCACATATTTACTGACGGAGCAAAACATTCTATTGGTGTCGGATGTGCCTTTATCGTACCTAATAAACAACTTTATAAAAAGTTCTCACTGCCAAAAGATGCGACTGTTTATACAGCTGAAGCAACAGCGATAAGAAAAGCTATGGAATTAATTTGCCAAATGGAGGAAGACTCTTTTACGATCTTCACCGACTCCAAAAGTGTTTTGATGAGCCTTCAGAATTTTAGTTTTTCGTCATCTCAAATGATTGGAGAAATGCTACTAATAGATTTCAGCATAAAACAATATGGCAAATCAATAAGATACGTTTGGATTAAAGGACACTCCAATATTTATTATAATGAAAAAGTAGATAGTTTGGCAAAAGCGGCATGTGGTGAGAAGATCTCAGATGACATTCTACTTCCAGATAGCGACTTTTTCGGCACTTACAAAAAAGATATTCGTAATGAATGGCAGATTCAGTATTTCAATCTTTACAAAGATAAGCCAACCAATTATTTTATGCTCTTTCCAAATTTGAGAACTGCTCGTTGGTATGATAAAACTAGAGTCACAAAGAATATGCTGTCGCAAATTTTAAGACTTTCATTTAGTCATGGAAGATTTCCTGCACATTTGTATAAAATCAAGCTAAAAGAAAACAATAACTGTAATTTCTGTGAAATCGAGTGCGGTGATGTCAATCATATTATCTTGGGTTGTTGCAAACACTTAGATAAAATCAATTTATTCCAGTTAGATCTATTAAATATGGGTATTCAGTTCCCAATTAACGTTAATAATCTGATATCGTTGGACAGAAAAAAGATCAATTCAAAAATTTATTGTCACATGAAAAATATAGGTTTTAATATTTAGTTTAAGTTTTTTCCTTTGTATTACTATCCTATGTGGGTTCTCCCTTTGTTCCGTTGGCCTACCTGTTTGTTCTAAGTCGCCCGATCGGCCCCGGGTGTGAAGCGTGTCTAATGTTTTCCCTTGTGTTCATACGGGTTGCTAGGTTTTTGATTTTATTATTATTATTTTTTTTTTTATTATTATAAATGATTTTGGTATATTATATATATATAAAATATGTACGTGGCTAATGGCTAACGCCAAGGCCAAAACAATAACAACAACAACAATCCTATTCCTTTCAAAAAGTGTAGGATCAGAGGGCCCCAGTCTAGGTAAGTTTCCCTCTTGGATCTCACATGCTCCCAGGTGCAACGCCCTCAAGTTTCACAGTGCTACGCAGTTTGAGAGGAGGTGTATGGGTGTTTCATCCTGTTCCCCACAAAATCTACATTCAGATTCCTTCGCTAATCCAAGCTTACTCAGGTGTCCTTTCAGTCTACAATGGCCTGAAAGTATTCCTGTTAATATGCGAACATTGTTCTTACTCAGGTTGATGCATTCTGTAAACCTCTTCTGGTTATAAGTTCCCAGAAGAATTTTACTTTGCCTCATTCCCTGGAGATTCTCCCAGTAACTGGATTTTCTCTGCTCCATTTCTATTTTTAGTTTCTTCAGTATGCTACTGCTACTTAACCCGTAAAAGGATTCAGGCCCTACAAACGGCATTCCAGCCTCTTTTTTTGCGAGGTTATCCGTTATTTCGTTTCCTTCCACTCCTGTGTGACCCGGAACCCACAGGAGGGTTACTTTATTTCTTTTGCCTAGCTCATTTAATTTCCCTAGGCATTCCCAGACCATCTTGGAACTGATTTCATATGAGCTCAGCGCCTTGATGGCTGCTTGACTATCAGACATGATGATAATCTCCTGACTAGTAGAAGTAACATCATGTAACACTCGTACAGCAAAACGGTTACCATCCTTTCTCAAACGACATTCAGTTGCAAAACTTAATTCGGAAGTTGATATTGCATCATATCTTTTCTTCACGCGCATTTGCTTTCCACGTATACTGTATGTATGTATGTAAATAGAAGGGTGGTGTTACACTGCGACCTAAAAGATCTATTGTGTCCCCTATTCTTGCTGCTTTACAGCTGGACCTTCCAATCCTATTCCTTTCAGAAAGTGTAGGATGTCAGAGGCCGCTACGCAGTTTGAGAAGAGGTGTATGGGTGTTCCATCCTGTTCCCCACAAAATCTACATTCAGATTCCTTCGCTAATCCAAGCTTACTCAGGTGTCCTTTCAGTCTACAATGGCCTGAAAGTATTCCTGTTAATATGCGAACATTGTTCTTACTCAGGTTGATGCATTCTGTAAACCTCTTCTGGTTATAATTTCCAGCAGAATTTTACTTTTGCCTCATTCCTGGAGATTCTCCCAGTAACTGTTATTTTCTCTGCTCCATTTCTATTTTTAGTTTCTTCAGTATTGTACTGCTACTTAACCCGCAAAAGGGTTCAGGCCCTACAAACGGCATTCCAGCTCCTTTTTTTGCGAGGTTATCCGTTATTTCGTTTCCTTACACTCTTGTGTGACCTGGAACCCACAGGAGGGTTACTTTATTTCTTTTGCCTAGCTCATTTAAGGCATTCCTAGACCATCTTGGAACTGATTTCATATGAGCTCAGCGTCTTGATGGCTGCTTGATTATCAGACATGATGATAATCTGCTGACTAGTAGAAGTAACAACATGTAACACTCGTGCAGCAGAACGGTTACCATCCTTTCTCAAACGACATTCAGTTGCAAAACTTAATTCGGAAGTTGATATTGCATCATATCTTTTCTTCACGCGCATTTGCTTTCCACGTAAACTACATTCATCAAATGCTTTTTGTGGCCTACCAGATTGTTTTGATGTGCATGGAGTATTGGTAACATTTTCTCCTGAAATATCTTAAAATAATAATTCTTTTGCGATCACAAGATATTTGCTCTATACTGCGATTGTGTTGAGAGGGATGATACTCTCCTTCGTTATTTGCTGTAATTTGTGTTGCTCTTATAGGCAACTGCCCACATATGCTTTTCCTTAACTATACATTTTATCATCGTGAATCATTCAAATTCACCAGAAAACTTATCGCAACTGTTCCATACGTATACGTAAAAACGTTTCTATTGAATCGGCATTTTAAGAATAACAATCTCAAATCGATTACAGTCTTGAACAATTAAAGGGGGAGTGAGCGAGCAAGCAATTGTGGAATTCGAACAAACATTTTGCTCCATTTGGTTTGTGTCTTGCACAACTAACAATAGAATCGTGTTTCTGTGCTACTTCTGTGGACTCTCAAACTGTGGGTATTTTTAACCGATTCTTGCCACATTTCCTTGTGCTAGTATTGATGTTTCCGTTTCAACCGATAAATTTGATACAGAAAAATCATTTTATACAGTTATAAAGCCTGAGAGAGGTTCATTCTTCCCGCTATAAATATTTGTAAAACGATATCTATTAAATTGGCGCGCAGGTATATAGAATCGGTGTATCATTTTTATTGTGTCTATATAATAGGTACTGTTCTTCTTGAGTTTTATAACGTAAAATTTATGGTTGTTTACTTATGGCGTGCCTCGGCGGAATAATTTCCAAACAAGACAAACAGAGTACGGCCGTTGACAAACAAACGACGGTTTATATACGGCAGTTATATTTAAACCTGGGTTTATTTTTTATTTCACGGATGTATATGTAAGGCGTTTCCCTATTTTTCGTCTGTCTTTGACTCTTCTTTTCCGTTTGATTGCTTTTTATTATTGTTTTCTCATTTTATACTTCGATATGGACGTACAAGCAAAGTCACCTTTCGATTTTGATAACATTTTGCAAGTATATAGAGCAGTGAAAAATAATCGACCCGTATTTTTTTTTAGCTACTGATATTCACTTGTAGGGGAGATACAAACCATTAAAGCTACACCCCTAAAACACATTTTCGACGATATCTTTGGAACTAGAAGAGATATTGATCTGAACTAAGAAGGTAAATGTTCTTCATGACAATTCGGACATTTTGGTTTAATAAGAAGATCAGTGGTGCATGATGGGGGTTGTAAGGGGTTAAAATAAGAATAAATTTTAATCTCCCCACCACGTAAATTAGAAATTCAGGTTTTTCTGTTCTAATCCATGAACTATATTAAAAAATAAAATTTAGGCGTTTTTGGATTTTTTTTCCCAAAATATCATATATAGGGATTACAGCCACCCCAAAATATCCCTTACACGCTTTCCAGAATTTCGGATAAGACTTGATATATGGTTGTCGCTGTTGACGACTTTCCTTTCTGATAGCCACTTTGCTTATTGCTTAAGGGATTATATTTTTCTAGAAATGTTGTTAATCTTTTATGTATAATTTTTTCGAATATCTTAGATACATTGGATAATAAAGTTATGGATCTATAATTTGTTGTTTGTTGTTTATCCCCCCTTTTTTATGTGTAAGATTTACAATTCCCTTTTTTAGGTGACTTGGAAAGGTAGATGTTTGAAGACTCAAGTTAACCATGTAAGCTAGTGGCTCGGCTATGCATGCAGCAGATGATTTCAGCAGCGACATATGAGTTTATCATCATCAGGATTCTAAAGTTTTTGCAAGCGAATGAAGGTCATATAAAACACTCATAATTTTATTATACCTACATAATACCTACATCATTTCGTTTTTAATTATCTTGTATTCATTAAATTTTATTTTTTCATACTATATTTTGCCTTTTTTTTATATGCTCTTAAAATTAAAATTGTTTTTCACCACCTACTATTAATTAAATATTGATTAAAAACTACATTTTCTGAAAATCACTAATTCTAAAAGAAGCAATAGAGATAGGTATAAGAATACCTATAGCTTTTCGATCGAGGATTCAATTCTACATCACATGGTGTAAAAATATACAGGGCGTTCCATTCGAAAAAAATACTTTTAGTACTAAGAAGTTACCCCAAATCAACCCTAGATTATGGAACACCCTGTATAATTTTATTTACTTTTTATTCCCCGGTTAAATAGTAGAGGACTCATACCTTCCGCAGTCAACATAGAAACTCTCTATCTTTTACTCTATAGCCGTTATGCGCATTTACAGCATCATATTTTTCTGAGCTATTTTTCACAAAAGTCAAAATAACACTAAAACGGTAACCGATAGGTAAGAAGAGGTTTTATAAAATTGGTTTTAAAATTCCTAGTAGAACCTAAAAATGCACTAAAAAATATAGGTTTCTAGTTAAAATATCAAAGTTGGCCATGACTTTCGATGTAATCGGAAGTTTCTAAAGAGATCATAGCCAACTATGCTTAACCCCAAAGTTTCAAAATCGAAATATCATTGCAAAGTCAACATCTTTTAATGAACGGGTTTCGTGAATTACGCTGTAAATGTTTTCATATTCTTTTTATTGCAATATGATTAAATAATCTGATGTGAAACACTTATTCGAGTTTCCTTGCCCAGATATTCCAATTTTTAATTTGCTCCTTTCATAAAATGTTCGTAGAAATTTTTTTTTTATTGTATTCTCGTATGTAAGTGGCGATATTGCATAAAGATATTTATAAGCTGACTCCCATTTAATCTAAAAACTACTATAAAGTGTTTATAATCTCTTTGTTATCAAAAACCTGTCCTTCTTAAATCATGCTTCTTATTATATTATTAATAAATTTACAGAGCAGACTTATACACAAATCGCCGTCGACTTGATGGTTTGCCTCTTTACCTATATCTTTCGACTTTCGATAATATGTGAAATGTAAATTGCCTTGCTCGAAATCCGATAGTTTCGCTTTGATCTATTTCTAGTTCGTGACAAGTTTACGTGTGTGCGCCAAAAGTTCCCTTCAACAGAATGGAAAAATTAAAACTAACAACGATTTCAATTACACAATGCGCATTTATTTATAATAGCATAGTTTAGTATTATAATCACGGGAGAGTTTGGTCTAAAAAGCAACAAGTATGCCTTCATGATGCCAATAAGCTACACATTAAGTTGATAGATTCAAGGAAAACACTCATCATCGAAATTAAATGAAGGTATATAGTGACAATCTACTTAAACTACCTGAAAAAAAAAAAAACATGTAATATTGGAGATAGGCATACATAATAGAATTTTCTATTTATTATTAATTACGCACGAGTAAAATTCACAAAGTTTACCTTAGCTGCTTACTTACGACAGTAAACTATTGGATAGCGTGGAATATCATATTTTACAAAAATAAAATACTTACTAAAAATTTATATTGTACAAAAAAGAACATTTTACGCTTATTAATGATAACGCTGATATTGTATGTCGCTCACAAGCTTACTTATACTTGGTGCAATAAATATTCTCAGTTCTGATTCCACATTCATCAGGCGTTTTATTTCTAATGTATACAAGAGATAAAAAAGCTTTCTCACAAAAATATTTACGTCTTCAGAACATTCAGGGCCTTTTTGGATAATTCCTGATGATCATTTCGTACATTTAACTAGTAATTTAGAAGTCATTTGTTTACACTGCAGTTTCATTTCATCAACTATTTTCTTCTAATGAAGTTAGACCTTCAAGTTCGTAAATATTTATTTTAAAAAGGATTTCTTATGCAATTCCTGTGCCCATTTGGTACAGGAAAATGTGAAATGTGAGAAAGTCTGTAAATTTTCATTACACAGATTTTCCTCAGTAGTTTCAAGAAAACATTTGAGATTTAGAAATGATTCATAATTTTGATTTAATAAAGAGTGGCTCCAAAACTCTAATGCTTTTAACATAGCTTTAACATCATCCTCGATTTTGAAAATTGTTTATATTTACTCGTTGTAGGCTTAAATTAAGAATGCTTAGATTAGAAAACATATCAGATAAGTATGCTAGCTTACACAGCCAGTAAAAATCCAATATCAGTACAGAGTGCAACTGTAATAGCAGCATTCCGTTGTTATCACTTTCTTATATTAGAAAATGAAATCCACGACAGAGCAGACAATCGTCCCGGAAGATTATACTTTTTTACGGCATGCCAAAGAGGTCACAATTTTTTCGGATTTTGAAATTCGTAAAATTTAACCTTCGTCGTTTCCGCCAAAGGACTAAATTTTAAAAAAAAATTGTGTCTGATTTTTTTTTCAATTTAAAATCCGAATGCGGTTTACATCCTAAATTTATTTTAAAAAATATTTTTCAGAAACTGCGCATGCGCATTCGCGGATAAATTTTTAATTCGCTTATTTACGATAACAAAAATACTCCATACAGTGCACGGGTAATACTGCAAACTTCTCCTAGACCCTTCACCACAAACTGCACTAAACTGGACGTACGTTTCAATAGCAAAGCTGTCATCATCAGCAGAAACACTGAACTCTCGTGTTTCTGCTGATGGTAGCTTTTGTGTGTGTCTGTTAACAACCACTGCAATATATCATTCATTATATCTCTATGGTTTCGCATGCGACAATTATCAATCAAGATTCCAGAATTGAGCTCATAATCGGCCTACACATATTATAATGCATAACTTTTCGAAAATTGTTATAGTCTGACTATATCAGAGATCAGAGCATTACCGCTGTTACACGCCGTACGCATCTACGTTAGGGAAATGCGTATAGGTTCAAAATTCCAGGTTAATTATGTTCAAACAACCGTACCCTTAGATAAGGCGGGAACCTACCGAGCTCTCTATATTAACGTTCCCCCGATAACCCTGGCCTCGCTATCTGACTAGCTGTCAACGGGAATTTGTTTATTCAGGTACAGAGCCCGTCTGATTGATGGTTATTTATCTGGTAGGTAGATTCGGCCATTCTCAACGTCACATTTAACCACTAACGATGCTGATAAGGACGTATTTGGACTTATCAGGTTCGATTCCGAACGGAAGGATCTAATGCTTCACTGATAAGTGAAAACTCGACGAAAGAATGCGTTTAATATTTAGACGGAGTGACGTTAATAACACAAAACGTCCTTTTGTGAAAATATCAACGGTAATATCTGATATCTGAATATAACTGATTTAACACTCTAAAATCTTAGTATTTTACAATTGCAAGGGGCGTTTACAAACCTCTTTCGCGCCAACATAATGGCGGTATAACATGGGTTACTTTGTTTAAGTTATTTTCGCAACATAGGCGGTTTTTTCTGGAAAACAAGGGCATTTACACACTCTCCATGAATATGCGGAGCGAAACGATACATTTTCCATTGCATACTTAAAATATATTGTTTAAAAACAGAAAGTGAAACATGCATGAATAGGCGATGTAGGAAATTATCAAAAAATTTAAATGTGGAGCTGTAAATGTAGATAAGATTGCATGGCTTGCCTCGGGAATTGTTGTAGAAATAAAATAAATATAAGAGTAGCTAATTAAACAATCTAATTATGATGAACAACTTGAAAAACAAAACTGGGATACACAGAAGAGAAATTTACAGATATCTGCTACAACAGATATTACTTTAGTTTGGCATTCGTGACAGATGGCGCACCAAAAAGTATGCCTTTAATGTCACTAATTAGAAATACTTTATGCTTTTATATGTTTCTGTAGTGCAATTCTCTGACGGAATGTATTCAATTGTAGTAGCTTGTTCATTTCTTCTTATAAACTATGCAAAGGATATTAGATATTAGAGGAATTACAGTGTAATATATTATTCAATTAAAATAGAAATTGGAGTTTTATTGCAAAAAAAAATTGCGGGGTTGTATTTTATTTTTTGTAATTTTGCAGTGGAAAAAAACAATATTATGTAAAAAAGTTTATTTCTATTTCGTCTTGAATCTGAAAGAGTAAAATTTGTATTTTACAGTGTAACAGTAAGGACATAATTGTTGGCACCTCTGATGTTTTGTAGACACGCTTTCGTGACCTACAAATACAAAGTGAACTTAGGGGCATCTTCTAGCGATAGGGAAATAAATAATCTTAAGTATTATATTATATGTATAACATAATAGATATTATTTTATTAATGTGATGTTTGCTTTGACGTTGAAATATTTAAAAGAATCATGACTAGTAGTGGAAGTTATAAGCAAATAGCTTTATGTTTTTACATAGACATAGAAGTTAACTGCATAATGTATTATAAATAAAACAAGAAAAAAGTTTTATTCACTGCTTTAATAATTTAATTTGTTTAATTATACCATTTTACTACTTCTAACAAAATTGTCCGTTCAAATATTTTTAGGTTTCCAATATCATAATTGATATGTAATACTTGTTGGTACAAAAAATCACAAATTGTCACATTTGTTTTTTAATAATCTATTAAAGCGTTTAAATTGCAAGTCTTCGGAATGTATTTTCAGAGTATTCGAGCAGTTTTCCATAAATTTGTCTATATAAATATCCTACTGTTTTACATTTCTCTGTCCACTGTAAGAGCACTATAATACAAAATGCAAAATGAATATATTTGATATAGAAAACATATGCAGAGAATTTACCACATTTTATTTATCAGAAAGAAAACAAAACTACATCTCGTTTTTTTAGAATTATTGAAGCAGGTTTCCACAGCACAATGTATTGCAGTCTTTGATCACTTTTTATTCATTGTAAGAACTTATTTTTGCACACTTTACTTTAGAGCAAATAGAAGCAAAACTATATGCTGCGATGAAACAATCTAATGTCTTTCACAATAACTATACACACCACACAGAAATACACACGAACTAGTTATCTAATAAACAGTATACAAAATTAAAAAGATAAAATAATTTGAATAAAACAAATTTCGTTTATTTATAAAACATGAACAATAACATTACGCCATCTTGAAAAGATTTTGTGCACAAAATATTCGATACCACGAAAGTCCGTCAACTGTAACTAGTATAATAATAACCATAAAATCACTAGTATCCCGGTATTTCAATTCAAATGCATAAGAGATAGTGAATACGCACGCCGCGATGTATTAGGCAAGCGCCCCAAACGTATAATCATAAACCATAATTGAAGGAATTTCCCAAGAATATGTTTACCAGATGTTTACGGTCGAAACACGCACCATCTCTTTTCAGAACTACCCATCACTTTCTAAATTGTCACTTTAAACTTTTTCTCAACAATAGTAAACGAATGGTACTAGTAGCGCCATCTCATGTTCAATATATTCGACAGAGAGTTGCATTAGAGTGATTTAGTTCGTGTTACAAAAATAGAGGGATGTGTCCGCCCCCTTAAATATAAAAACTGTATCCTAACATAGGGTATCACGTCACATCTTCAAAATAATATTTTTACGATTCTATATAAAAGCTGCACCAAATTTTGCAATAATTATTAAAAATAAAATAAAATTATATCGGCTCCAAGTATGTATTTTGAGAATACTTCGATGGTAATAGAAATTACTGGGCTTCCACATCAGTATTATCGATAAAAATCTTCGTGTAAAAATGGTCATTCAGCATCGGAAGCATAAAAATTAGTGAAAATAATAATAGAGCGGTTCCCAGCGGTAATTTATTAGAGTGTCTTCCGGTCGGTCACTTAACGAGCGATTAAAATGAGCCATTTACATAAATTTTATGCGTTTTACTTGCGACCTCACGACCTGATATATCGATTAGAACGTTATATACATTCGGATTGCTAAGCCGTGATTTTGGAATTTCGTTATCCAACGAGTCGTATATAGGGACTTTTACGATTCTGTTTATGACCGAGTTAAGATCTCCTAAACGAGAAATTACTATACGCACGAATCGTTGATAGTTTTATATTAGGAAGGAGAAAAATATACGAGGCTATCGGATTGGCTCATTAAGATTTTTCGAACTTCTATTAGTATAAGAATATGAATTTGAAGCTTTGGCTTTTGGTTAACACTTTAATTTATTTAAAGAAAATATTTTTGGCTTTATAGGACATACAGATTTTGATTGAAAAGTAGTTCTTTATAATTAATTGATTATTCATATTTATTATTTGTCTAAATGAGTAGTGCATAACCTCAGTATCAAAGTTACCACGTTTTTTTTTTGGATTTCTGATTTTTTTTTCCAATTTAAAATGGAAAATTCGAACACGTTTTACATCCTAAATGATTTTTTCTAAGGTTAGAATTAGTCGATCACTCAACTAATTCATTCACTAAACTTTTAATTTATTTTAACATGACAGATTATTGCATTCTAAAGATTTTCTATATTACCGGCTCTAGCAAGTTTAAATCTAGTCCATCGTCGTGCAATAAGCAAATCAAGAATGAAATATTTTGTTGGTATATTGTGTATTGTAACGTCTAGAACTTTGGAGAAGTGAAGTTAAACGCAATATTTGAATTGTAAGCGTTGACAAACATCAAGGCGTTCAGAAATTCAGAGAAATGCATCTATTGGTGTCCCCCGAGCGAAGATAGGTGATTTTTTAATGAAACCGAAATTTTGTTAGACGTTAGATGTATATTATTACTTGTATAATAAGCAAAAATGGTTTCAATAAGAAGGTAAAGAATTAAGGAACAGTATGTCATAAATATCATATAATATTACCTTGTATGCAAAGAGCATAAAGAGAGGAAAATGTTAAAAAGTGGTGGAAAGTTTAGTAAAAATATTTAAAAAATTGGAAAAGCAATTAAAGCTATAAAATATATTCAAAAAAAAATATTTGAAAAATTGCTAAAAATTGTAAAAAAAGGGGATACAAGATTTGGAGAAAGTTTCTTAAAAAGGTAAAAAAAATTGTAAAAATGAAAAGTTTAAAAAATGTTAAGATTGAAAAGGAAATAAAAAAAAACGTTAAAAGGATGTATAAAATTTAAAAAATATATTAAAAATTGAGAAACAAACTGTTAAAAAGATATACCTACAAAAAATGAAAAAAAAATGCTAAAAATTGTTAAAAAGGGGATAAAAGATAGGAAGAAAGTTTTTAAAATGTTAAAAAAGGTAAAAAAATGTAAAAACCTCCTTAAAAGGTTGATTAATGCGAAGTTAAAAAAATGTTTCTTTTAAATAAGATTAAAAAGAACTTTGACTTTGTACATCTTTTTTAATTTTCTTTTTAATCTTATTTAAAAAAAAAACATTTTTTAACTTCGCATTAATTAACCTTTTAAGGTTTTTACATTTTTTTACCTTTTTCAACATTTTAAAAACTTTCTTCATATCTTTTATCCATTCTTCATATATTTATAAAAAAATATTTAAAAAAATGAAAAAAACAAACTTAAAAAAATAATTAATAAAAATATTTGAAAAAATTGCAATAAAATGTATAACCTTAAAAAGTTAATTAATGCGAAGTTAAAAAAAAAGTTTTTTAAATGTTAAGCTTAAAAAGAAAATAAAAAAACGTTAAAATGATGTACAAAGTTTAGAAAAAAAAAATATTAAAAGAATGAAATAAAAAAGAAACTATTTCAAAAAATTACTAAAAATTGTTAAAAAGGAGGTACGAGGTTTGGAGAAAGTTTTCAAAATCTTTAAAAGGTAAAAAAAAATGAAAAATAATTTTAGGTTAATTAATGCATGAAGTTGTAATCTATAAGCCCAGAGACGGGTATTTTTATTAAGCAATTTTATATTTATAGAAATTTTTTCTAACGTTACTCAACATCTCAGGCGTGATCGATCTACTCGCAAGCGTTATTCGTCTTCTTAAGTCAGCTAAAGTCGAGGGGTTTAGTTTTGTATACAATGCTTTTGATATATCCCCATAAGAAGGAGTCTAATGGCGTAAGATCAGGGGATCGTGCTGGCCATTCAATAGATCCTTGCCTCCGTATCCATTGATTTGGAAATATTCGGTTGAGGTACTGCCTGACATTGATTTGATAATGGGGCGGTGCTCCCACTGTTGCTGAAACCACATCATATTCGCTGGAACTTGTGGATTTGCTGGATCAGGATATAAGTTTGTCAAAGTTGGCACGACATTATTTATTATTTATGTCTAGAATTTTCTGAAGAATTCAAAAAATGAATAATATATGGTATTCGCCACTGTTACATGACACCCATGTATAAAAGGTCTGTTCAAAAAAAATCACAAATAAAAATACCAATCGACGTATCCGAATATTCCTTTGAACACGCACCCATTTATTTATTACCGCATTTATTCGATTTGGCTGATACACAGTGTATATATAAGGTAAGTTTATAGTTACCAGATTTTCGGGCTTCAAAATCCCAGTACGTTATAACAATTTCTAATAAGTTAGATATAATACAAAGAAATTTAAATAATTTTTTAAATATCTGCGTAACTTCATATATTTTTAAACAGTATGAGTACTGTACCAATATTAAAACAAAATATATGTTAGCTGTTTTTATTTTACAATTAAGTGATTCCACTCTTCTTTACACCTCCAAAAATTCATCCAACATCGGAATAAAATGTTTTGTCACCCTAAAATCGAGAACTATATCAAAAGTGATCTTCAAAACAACAACAAAAACATCTATTACATATAAATACAGCCGCAAAACGTAAAATAAATGTTGCATACCTCCGGCACTAGGTGGAAAAAGAAAGTAGAAAATTTAGACACATATAGGAGGACGCCCAACAAAAGACAAATGCCAGACGGAAGTGCTATTCTGAAGCGAGTAAAATATTGCCGACAATTTGAGCGTCTGTTGTCGTTTGAACGAAGCACCGTGCGTGTAGATTGGTTGGGATAGTATCATGTGCTAACGGCAGCCTCCGGGCTATTCTAGCGCCACTGCTACACTTTTGTCTGTTGTCGACAATATCCGCCAGTAGTACCTCATCGATTACCTTCCTTTCATATATGAATTTCGTTTGAAAAATCGGGTATATGAAAAAAATAAAATGTAATACACGGATTCAGATACAGGATTGGAGAAATCTATAACAGATAGATACAAGCCAGTGCAATCATTCTCCTTTACGTTGAATATTTTATATTTGAATGGATATAAATATTGTTCACTCCATTCTTATTTATTAAAATCTATAAAAAAAAAAATTAAAATTATTAACTTTAATGACATTTCATTGCAGTCTATTTTTAATTAATAAGAATATTTGATTTATTTTTTCGTTGACGTTATAAGAGCCTGAAGATGTCCAGTTTCGGCCGAAACATGTGGCCTTTTATAGATTTTAATAAATAAGAATGGAATGAACAATATCATAATCTAAATCACCTTCGTATACGCGCCTTGTTAAGAAAAGCAGTGATTATAACCAATTTCTGAAGTTCGATAGATAGATATGTTTATTCATTGTAATAAAAACATTACAAGAAACGTTAAATAAATAAATGGTGCTGTATAAGTATGTATATAATAAATACAACAACAACAAAAAAAGTATATAAAACAAAGAATACAACAAACATCAGATTAAAATTGTAGACACACAATGACCGGTATTTGAATTCAAGAATTCTTCAAGAGCGTAATAACTTTGACTAAGTAGAATTTTTTTGGCTATGATTATCCTCTTAATTGCAGTTAAGGAATGAGGAAATCTGAATTTGTTATAAATAATAAAAGCAAGTCATTAATGAATATTATAAATAGCAAACGAGCTAATGTTGATCCTTGCGGTACTCCTTGTGATATGGATTTTGTAGTTGATTTATTGATTTTAAGTTCAACCGTTTGATATCTGTCGGATAGGAGGGGGGGGGGGGGAGTGTATTTTTAGAATGTTTTTTTTTGAAACATCGGCAGGAAGGTGCAATAAAAATATTTGAAATTTTTATACATTTTTTAACATTGGTAGGGGTGAGAAGGGGAGGGGAATGTTTTTTTAATCATATTTTTTTTTAAACATCGGGAGAGGGGGCACCTGAAAAATGTTTTAAATCATATTTTCTTAACATGGGACGGGGAATAAATCATCCCCCTCCCCCTCTCACCTCTTCCAATATTAAAAAAAATATGATTTGAAGTATTTCAATGCGTCTTCTCTCCCGATGTTAAGAAAAATAACCTTCTCCAATTTAAAAAAAAAATGATTTGAAATATTTTAATGCATCCTATTTGTCGATGAAAAAAAAAATATTATTGATAAAAACATCTTTCCCCTCTCACCTCTTCCGATGTTAAAAAAGAAGTATGATTTGAAATATTTTCACATCCTCTCTGCCAATGTTTAAAAGAAAGAAAAAAAAAATATCCTTTAAAGAACATCCCGTCCCCCGCTCTAACCCCTTCTATTGTGTCGTGAAAGTATTGTGTCTCGTGAAAGCGACGTGAAAGAGTTACTTTATGCCCAACGCACCATTCACGCAGATAGGGAATCAAATATACTGGTTGAAGCCGTATGATACGAATGATCTATCGCGAATAAGGGTGAAGGCATCGTCACCTACACTATACAGTCACCCCGTGAAGGCAACCTCGAGAATAGACTTCACTTCATTCGTTAGCTTCACATTGCAATATTCACGCACAGTTATACAGTGAGGTCGTAAATGCCCCCCCCCCCCCCGATAACTTTTGAATGGTATGAGATAGAGCAATGAAACAAAAACCAAGTGGAATTAGAGATAATTTGTGATTTTTTGCCTATAGAGATATGCACATGGCTTCTGATGTAAAAAATAGAGGGCGTAGCTATCTTTAAAATTTTAAATAGGAAGTAATATCATTTAGAAGCTCATTTGGAAGATATTTCTATTACTTTTATGGCAATGCAAACAGTTTTACGATTTTCGAAATTTTTACCAACTTATCCAAGATTAATAAATGGAGTACTTACGTTACTTTTTCTATAGCCCTCGTATAAAATATTGTGGTTTATGTGACTTAGGAAGCGATTGCTGTAAAATATGACATATTTTACAATATGACTTTGCCAAAATTTAGCAAAAGTGTCTTATCTGTCAGTGTATGTGTCATTGTGTGGGTTCTATGTTACAGATTACTGTAATTACAGGTTTCTGTACACTATATCCAAACAGCGAATACGAGGGCTATCGAAAAAGTAACGTAAGTACTCCTTATTAATCTGATAAGTTGGTAAAAATTTCGAAAATCGTAAAACTGTTTGCATTGCCATAAAAGTAATAGAAATATCTTCCAAATGAGCTTCTAAATGATATTACTTCCTATTTAAAATTTTAAAGATAGCTACGCCCTCTATTTTACATCAGAAGCCATGTGCGTATCTCTATAGGCAAAAATCACAATTATCTCTAATTTCACTTGGTTTTTGTTTCATTGCTCTATCTCAAACCATTCAAAATTATCAGGGGGGGGGGGGGACCATTTACGACCTCACTGTATATGTGAATGAAAGCTAGGTTCGTCACAACACTACTCTATAGCAGTCTCGATCACTTCGTAAATTCCTGTTCAATCAAATAAGCTCAGTATACGGCGTCCCGTGTTTATTGTAACACCCTGCATATAAATATTCATACCGGTCGAAAGGGCTCTTCAAGCGTTGCAAGTACGCAATTTTTTTTCTATTTTTCACCGTTTAAAAATTATTTTAGATAAACGAAATTTCGATCGAATTTCAAGGGTGTTTTACACCCCTAAAGTTGTAGTTCCACCGCAACAGCCAGTGTCCTTGAGTAACACTCCATGGAGTCTACAAACTGACAAAATTTCATCAAAATCTGAGTGACAGTTCGTGAAGTGGTCACAGCATCGGTATCATACTTTCAAAAAAGCAACGTTGCAAATCTTTGCTTTAAGTCAATCACGCGGTGTAAAACGTTACGGTTATCCGGAAAATTTATCGCCCTTTATACAACTTCCTCCTTTTAGTAAATTTTATACAAACACGGGACTCGAACACCGCGTTCGAAAATAAAGACAGCGTCTAACGTTTTACAACCCCGTTAAAAGTCGTAACATCCTCTTTTACTGCATCAGGTAACAACACGACGTGCCTCCATATAATTGACGATCCTATAAAAATATTATCGTCCCGTCCGCGCGCGTACACACACACTAAGATTTCTTTCTTTTTTTTCTTATTTTTATTATTCAGTCAAAATCCCTTTCTCCACGCTATTCAAACGTTCGCCCGTGTACTACTACCGTAGCGTCTGATTTCGCTTCCAGAGCCCCGCTGCAGTCGCGCTAATAAAACTTTTTACACGTATAATAACCACGACCGTTAGACGACGACAAGAAAGTCTCGTAAAACGTCAATGAAAATAAGCTGGGGCAGCCGGCCGATATAGGAACGAACACAGAGCCCTATAAACACGTCGTAAAAGTCTCCTGCGTATTTTTCACTATCTGACTGCCGGCGTATAAGGTATAAACGGGATGATCATTTTCGATAGGGAATTAATGCGTTCGAACAGCTCGAACATTTACGTATATGATAGGTGCGGGGGCACAGACAACGACCTTGAGGGTTCCGTTTTAAACGTCATTAGTGCGGCGTAATGCAGCGTTCGTAAATCTTTCGACGTTAGACTCGTATATTAGTGACGTTGCTGCAACTATGGCGATCGTAAAAAGGAGGTGATACGTAGATGGGCCGAGATAAAAAATCGGGTTTTATTAGTGGAATCAATTCCTTTATTAGCTGATAATTTAGACGGTAAAAGTGTATACAATGTATGTACTTTTATGGAAATAGTTTGTTACGAGAGCTTTCGATAGAAGTCTAGAGGATGTAACATAGGAGCTTAATTGAGTAATTGGACATAGTCTTCTTTGATCTTTTTAGATCTTTGATTACAGCTCAATTTTTGATTTTAGAAGAAAGTCTTTGGTACAGTTTTTTTTTTGAGAATGCAGGAAGAACTTATAGAGAATTCAATGTAATTAAAGAAATTTATTTGTCGTTGATATATCTGACGGAATTCAGAAAATTTTGAAATGATTTCTCTTAATAGCTTGGTTTCAAATTAAGAGAAACGGCATAAATAATAACGACGACAACATAACAAAAATTGTTTTACTAAAACGTAGTGTCAAACAAATGTCTTAAAGTTTGTGATATATTAAAGTATTTTCAAAATTGTATTTATATGAAGAATTATAGTATGAAGAATATTTAGATAGGTACATGCATACTTAACAAATGAAATTTACATGCACCATAAACTTGAAAAATGAAATAGAGAATCGAAAAAATTGCTCAATGTGAATTCCGTTTACGTTCAAGCATTTTATTATTCGACGTCTTAATGCGTCACTTATACTTCTTCTCACTTCAATTGGGTCTAATTCATCAAACGCTCTCGTCACACGATTCATTAAATCTTGGTAGTACCGGAAGTTGTGTACAGTATGTAATCCGTGTAATGCATCATTTCTGAATTTTATTAGTTATATTAGCGGAAAATAAATTCCCATAATTACAGTAAATTCTCCATAAGTTCTTCCTGCATTCTCAGTGAATATAAAACAAATTTAAAGTATCCAGATTAAAATAAGCTCCTTGAATATTTTTCATTATCTAATTCATAAGTTACACAATAATATGCATCCATGTGAACACGCGACGTGTAACAAACAATGATTATAACAATAATATTTACCTATAATAATAAATTGTTGTGATGTTAAAGTCATGGCCCACTAGATAGAAATTTGAAAGCGGTAATAAACAAAAGCGGTAATAAACAAAACGAGTAATTTAAAAGAAAACTACTGAAGATGGATATAGGGAACATTACAGCAATTCGGTGTAAAATTTAATTCTACACCCAAAAATAAAAAAATATACAGGTGTTCTATTTGAAAAAATTAAGTTTTACAACTTTCAAAATTCTTTGATATGCCCACTAATTTTTAAACATCCTGTATAATTTCAATGAATTGTTTTATTACGTTTTGGTAAAACAATCTTAGTGCTTGTTAATTTTAAAGTGGGAAACTTCTAACACTTAAACCAAGTGAGAATACATCAATTACATGTAACGTTGTAAATGTCAAAATTTTAACAAAAATCGTAATATCTCAAAAACAGTTGAAGACAGGTATGTGATACCCTAATAGTAATCGTCATAGAATTTTATGGTAAATTCGAAAATATAATAATATATAGGGTGTCCTATTTAAAATAACAAAATTCATGGCGACTTCCGGTTAACCGAAAGTGCAAAAAAATTGGAAATATTTTAGAAAAAAAAGTAAGTGCTAAGTTGTTGCAAACCCCAAATTTTTAAAAATGAGAAATTTCGTTAAGTCGGAAAGCTTCTAATTAGCCACTTCCGTGGAAAACCCTGTATATATAGACTTGAAAGTTAATGGAAAATTCATTTGATTTATTTAAAAACCTTTATCATCGTCTGTTGGTGCTGATGTTATGAATAGTAATGACAGTTGCAGCTGCCTATGGGTGTTCATTTTGATCAAAATTTAAATTAGAAACTCCACTGTAACGAATTAATCTCGAAACTTAGCTCTCTAAAAAAACCTATTACTAGTTTTGTATTTTACGATCTGATACCGATGTATGTTTATTAATTTATTTATTTATTTATATCGCGTTTATATATTAAGTTGACTTGAAAGTTTATGGAAAATTCATTTGATTTATTTAAAAATAATTATCCACAATATCCTGCATGAGTCGTCACAAATGTTTAGTGTGATGTGAAAGGGCTTTTGCGTAAAGGTTAATTTAGCATAAACACAGAGATTAGCTGCTATCTAAAAAGAATCAATTTGCTCTGGACTGTAACGAATTAATCGCAAAACTTAGCTCTGTAACCAACTTAGTTATGGTTATGAGCTTATGAGTACGAGACATGCTTTAGAAAAAAAATATATATCTGTTATTTTCTGAGGGTTCTATGCAGATAGTTTAGATGCTTACAGACTTGTACATAATTTTACAGACGCACAGAATTCCACCTTTAGTATTCAACATGAAGTTCCTTCTTTTTACAGTGGCATTATAAGATACAAAATTGGCTCCTTTCGGTAACAATCATTTAGTTTCCTTCCATCATCATTACCACCTCTCTCTCTAATTTCCCAAATCTATCATCCACTAACTTGTCGCCACCCAAGAATAACATTCATTGACATTGACATATTTACTATTAGGACTCCGAAGAAAACCTAACCTGCTGGCTCACTGCCAATTTCTTTCTTTGGTCTTGGTTCATTGTTTTTGCCCTACGCGACGCTGTAAGTCAGTAGCCTTAATTCTCATTCCGTTTAATATAGCGTCAGATCGTTAGCAGGCGACACAGAGTGACAAGTCTGCGAGTAAATAAAACGACCCTCCGGTTTCGAGTTGGCCTCAGAATGCAGCAGCCCGTTTACGACTGGTCGTAAATCTTAATTTAGTCTTTTGTTAAACAATCGCATAATTTCCGTGCGTGGAATTGTGGCGATGGTGTATGTACCTATATAGGTAATCGTAAATTAGATTTCTTGGAACTCTTCGAACGGTATAGGAATTATATTGAAGGGATTTATTTGTATATACTGTTAATTCGAATATATTTTATTATTATTTCCTTTTGTTTTCGTCCAGTGCGTTTGAATTAAATAAACGTTGAATAGTTAAGAGTCTTGAATAGCAACTGATCGAATTGTAAAATATTCGTTTTGCAAATATTAAAAGATAAATCATGACAAAGATAATAATGATGCATCACTGCTTCCAACGATTAATAAAAAGTCATTACCGTATGCAATATGTTGTACGCTATCGGAACACAAGTCAACAAAATCTATAACAAAAAGAGCACAGGGCCCAATATGGGGCCTTACGGTACTCCCATATCAACCCTTAAAAGTTCTGAATTAATATCTACTCGTACATCACTATTAAGGCATGGCAATGAAGTATCTGATTACGGTCGAAAAGATTTTAACTAATTCAAAGCTAAACTTCTCTCCCCAAAGTTAAGCAATTTAGTAAGCAAAATTTAATGGTTAATGTTGTCAAATGCTCTGCTTAAATCACGAACTATCATGTCAAAAAAGCAAAACGCACCTATTGATGCCGACCTGTTCTGTAAGAAACTATGCTGATTGGGATCTCAAGAATTTTAAAAGCATTTATTCAAAAATCTTTAATGTAAGAATTCGAAATGCCATCCTGTATAATGCGAGAATTTAAATTCATTTTATTAATACGTAGTTGATAGGTACCGTGGCATTTGCTGAGTAGCGTCTGCCTAACAGAGGAAACAAAAGTCTATTTTCGATTAAAGACTCGCGTAATTAAAATACGTTACATTTGCCGTTCAGCAATTCCCACGGTCCTGTCAAGTAGGACGTCTGAAAGTCAGAAAAATAACGCCTTCGGTTATACTTGCGCCCTCCTGTAAAGAGAAGCGAAACTAGTTATCGGTGCGAATTGACGTCACAATCAAAGTTTATAAAAACCCTTAACATTGCGGTTTGCAATTAATTAGTTCGCGGTCCTTCAATTTAGCTTCAGGAATAAGCTCGCGTCCCCTTCGTCGGGCGATTCTAAAACTTAAAATTAAAACTTCTCTTCTTAAAATTTTGCAATCAAAATATGCCTAAAAACTCGAGAATAAGAAGCAAAAGCTTTCCTCGAGAGGTGTCTAGTGATTTTGTGTTAAATTCGTTTAAAATCCCCCTTTTTTTTGGCTTAAATCTTTGTGAGTGTTTTGTAAGTTCTGTGCCTTATAATTTGGATTACGAGAAGAATGAATTACCCACATTGGCCGGTAAGATGTTTAAAAAAACTGCTTAAAACTAACCAAAGCAATTACGTAAAAACCGTAACTCCTTCGCTCTCTCTCTGTCCCCCAATAAATTATTATTGTAGTAAAAAAATTACTTCTGCTTATGTTAAACGACAATATAGTATGTTAAAATATTCATTAAGATAATTGTGCTTTTGTTTTTTTTTGTTCACTTGTTATTTCATTTAATTGTGTAGCTTGTTAGTTCAATCTCAATGTCTCAAAATTTTCAATATATAATTGTAAAAATATAAATCGTTCTATTATTTCGTCATTTTAAAAGAAGCTCAGTTTGAACCCTTAGTAAAGACGCGGAGAGGAAGACAATTTTGTAAGAGAAAGCCGGCGAGAAGGGTACGTCGACAATCATTAGGCTAACTAACGGCCCTGCTTCGACTGACGGTGGAAAACACAGTTGGGAAATATCTTTGGCTAAAATTACTAAAAACCATTCGCTACCGAACAAAAAGTTTGTTTCCCAGCAGTGGCTCGCCGGTCAAAAGAGCAGGTGTGGGTTATCTGTGAGACGGAGTTTGGCATTGTCTTATTTGAATTTGGGCTGGCCATCCCCCAAAAGTTTCCAAGTAGGAAAACCCGTTCCGTTACATTAAAAACGAATTGTGGCACAATAGCGCGGTTTCAAATTTGGCAAATAGAATTTAAAACCACACTATAGCACCACAAATTAAGGCAGACAATGCTGATTGCCTATTAGTAATAGCCTAAAGTCGACGTTCAAATGTCAAAATAATCATGGATATTTTTATTCAGTCCAATATGGAATGAGAATTTGCAATTCTAAAAGCGATTTGTTATGATCGTTGGAAAAACTCCAAACCAATAACAAAACAGTGAGATTTAGACTATAGACATAGCTTTTGGTAAATAATATATCTTGTAGATGATCTGCAAATAAAGGTTTTCAGTAGTTAAGTTTATACTTACATGTTCTTATGAGTGTGGATCTTTCACAAATGGATTATCCATATAGATTCTCACACTCTATAAGTAAAGTATTTACCTATTATATTTTCCCCACAAAAAAAACAAAAAACTTGCGTTAAACGTATCTTCTATGCAGCCAAACGGTCACGGATAAAGTGAGTATACGAAAGGAAAACATGACGAGGGAAAATTTAACGCACCACTTATCCGTTAACAAAGAAAACGGCCCTGCCTTTGGAAACTTCTACTTAACGTCCTGCAGATCCTCTATATGGTCGTTTCAGGATAGGTAATAAGATGTAAGTGGTGCTTTTGATATTTTAGGCTCGAATCCATTACACGTGGATAGGTCCTTAAGTGGTTGGCAACTCTATGATGTTCGGAGAAAACTGTTTTTTACTATAGGAAAGGAACATAATAAAATGGGAAAAAAAGGAAGGATTTGGACTGTGGAAAATGTGGAAAGAATGTTATTTCATTGTTTTAGAATTTAATTATGGACTTTAAGATGATATTGCAGTAACAAAAAAAAAGAACATGTAGAAATATATCAGGGTTTGACTTGTATGTCCAAAATACGAAGCCAGGCAGAAATAATACAATTATGTAATAATCATTCTATTCTTATCATACCGGTGAGAAAGTTCGATGTATATACATATCTCGGTAACGCCATTTGTCCTAGTGCTTACGAAGGAAATATATTACTGAATATGGCCATGAAAATATCCTTAAAAAAGTTTTTAAAGTTACCACAAGATGGCGTAATTTGTTTTCTTTCCATATTGTATTATTTATTTGTATTTGCTCGATACGAAAGATCACTTGTGATAAGCTAACTCCATCCTAAAATACCTCACAATATAATAATAATATTTTATTGTCGTATGTTGTAAACGTTGACAGTGTCGCGATTTTACAATATAGAATATAGATTCATAATTATTAAAACTTAAAAATAAAAACAAAAATATGACAGTCATGATAATAAAAATTCATTTCACACTATAAAAAGACTTGTTTATGAGATAATTAAAAAGGATTTTTTTTAAAACTAATTTCATTTACGTTGACTTTAATATCGGGAGGGAGCTTATTAAAACATTGTACGGCATTATTTGCGGCGGTTTTGGAAATCATTTCATGGTCATTCCCGTATCTGCAGCCCCATCTCCGAATTATCGTAAATATTCGATGAAGCCACCACGTTATATGTAGTTACACCGCGCGACAGAATTAATGTCATCGCCTCTAACAGAGTAACTATCAAAACTGCTCATCATTTGAACAAGCACACGTTCGGCTGTCATCGGCTTGTGCTGGTAGGAGGTGTATTTAGGTACCTACGTGTAAAATACTTGGCAATTATAGAAATCAAATAGGAAAATACGAAAATTCGCTGTGGACTACGACATTAATTCTGTCGGGCAGTGTACCTACATACACGCCAACAAACGTGCCAAAATTGTTGGTCGCTTATCATTAACTGGGGTATTGATTTTTCATCGTTTCGGCTCCCGTGAATCGCGTTTCGATTCGCCGCGCGTTCGGATATTGCCACGGTTGAACGCTTCATTAAAGCGATTCGCGTTTCGAAAAGAAAAACTCCAAGGAAATCCTAACGAACCGCACTGGCAATCCCTCTCCCAACTTTCCTACCGCTCATTTCCTCGCGATATATTAGGGCGCCCGGCTTGATCGAACACATGTGTTGCTGGTAGTCGACCCTTTCCGTCTTCCTTTAATCCCCACTCCCGTCTGTGACGCGTTGACACGTCAAAGGGTTGTTCTGCGCTGGCAACAGATTGCAAACGCGGTCCGTCAAATATAGCGAAGAAAGATATGTACATATAAATCATAAATGATCATAAACAACATGGCTGTATTTGATGTTTGTCTTTTATATGGCGAAACTAATTAAAAAAATATTAATAATTATTATCTATACTGATGCTTTCTACTTGAAATGGATAAGTATTTAGATGTATAATGTCAATGATTTTTTGATCGACACGGACCACAACGCAGCTGTGTTTTCGCAATATTCTAGGCATTGGCGGCGTTCTTAGATGTATCTGTTTACTCATATTGCGTTCCGTTTAGGCTTTTATTGAAAACAAGAGTTACTAATATTTTGAATACGTTTTAAGCCCTATAACAAGATAAAATATACAGGGCTAGACAAATATGTGGGAACCCCTTTTGAGTTCTATTAAAAAGATAAGTTTTTGTAATATTTTTATTCGACTCTCTAACATACTTTGATTTCCAACAATTATCATATGATTCGAGATATGACATCATCGGTACTTTTTTAAATGGATCACCCTGTATTTATTTCTGCATTGAATGGTATAATTAGGAATATAATGTTACATGTGAAAAAAAATGAATTTTCTAAAGTCAAATCTATCCGAATTGACAAATCGATTTATAAACACTCTGTATACAATTTAGTGGTTCTTTTGACAGAATTTGGTACGGACAACTATTTTTCTTGAATACTAGTAAAATGACATCGTGATCTTTAAGGGTTTGCAAAATATGGTAGATTTTCGAAAGAGATGAAAACGTCAAAATTCGTAAATATCTCAAAAACAGTGGAATTTAAGGATACAGAACTTCAGTGAAAATTTTATTCAAATAATCTGCAGAATTCATTGGGGTAAGAAAAAAAACATATGATTCCATTTAAGACAAGAAAATTGCTATCCACTTCCGGTGTAATGGAACGTTTCCGGAAGTTAAAAACACTTTCGCATGATTCGTTAGGTGGGGTTTTGTTATTAAATTTTTTGTCGCATTAGCCTAGCTGCAATAGATCGCGAGAAAGAGATAGTGGACGAGTGGTCTCAGACACCCTGTATACAGAGTATTCCACGTAACTGGTTCATTAAAAGTTTATGATGTTCTATTATTTACTTATATTTGAGATTTTGGCACCAGTATCTGTTCTATTAGAACTATAAATGCAAAATATCTTAACCAAAATATCACTTCCGGTTGACCGGAAATGGATGTCAACTTTCTTATTTTAAATAGAATGATATAATTTTTTATTGATTTTTGGATTCTACAACTATAAATTCGTCAGTTTTTATTAGCTATTCCTATAGCTACATGTTGCCGTTTTTGAGTTATTTAAGTTTTTCTTTTTTTTAGTCATAATCATTGCATCATTGAGAAATTAATATCTCGGTTAATACTGCAAGTATAGACTCCAAATTTGCTATGTTATGAATGTAGATATAACTCTAAGAAACGGTACGCACACTTTAAATTCTAACATACAGGGTGTTCAAAACTGAGGAACAAAGTGACATATTTTCAAATGCAGAAAACTCAATTTTTTAAATAGAACATCCTGTATTTTATTTCGGAATTAGGAAGTAAATATCATCCCCTATCACTTTATATGAGCATTCCCTATACCTATCTTTAATAGATTTTGAGATATAACCGACTTTTTGTTAAACAGACTAAGTAGCCCTATCTTTGCGTGTTTGTAGCTGGCTCTGAAATGGATTCACGTCAATTTCATGTATTTTTTTTTTTTTTGAATAACCATACAAGAATGTCTGTTGTATGCGCGCAACCCCACTGAGTTTCCTGCTTCCTCGTTGCCCCGAACAAATCTATATGTTCGTGCTCCATTCGTAAAATATTAAAACAATAAATCTGAATGGAAAAAACATCTAACTTATTATCTAATTATATCTAAATTATTATCTGGCACGTAGCAATATGACGCATGTACATATTTTGACGTTATAGAATTAAAAAGAATGTGCCAGTCCAAGTGGTCATATGAACCCCGATGTAGATGTCATTTCAAAATCAGCGCACGTTACCCACATTCTTCGTTCTCGAAACCTTTACATAACTCACCCGAAATTATCCGAATAAAAAGTGTAGAACTCGAAGCACGTATGTATTCTCATCGCGTCCGTTTCGTAATCAAATACCTTCCCGAATTATCGTATACCATTCCTGATATGAAAATTTCTTGTCCTATTATTCGTTAATCATATTAGATAAGTAAATAACGAATCGTATACTAAGTGGTTATTGTCGAATTATTTTTCCTTGTTAAAAATTTTAAATTATATACACTGGGAGAGAATTTGTCTATAATTCGTAAAAAGTAACAGATAACGAAAAAAAGTTTTCAATTTGTTGCAAGATTATCGGTTCTTTATAACATACAAACTAATCGGCATTTCTACAGAGTGTTTCCTAATCGCGATACAGCCTTCGATTTTGTTTTCTTACATACAATACCCTCATTATTATTCCATGTTTGGAAATATCAATAAATTTTGAATAAATAAAATATAACCTACTTTATAGGGATGAATTTGTTAATTTCTAAAATATCTTTGATTTCCTAAAAATTACGTCATTTACATAGTTTAATTGCCACTTAGAATAGGTTAACCATATCTTGAAATATTTTAATACTACAGATCTACTTAGGGGAGGGTGGGGCAAGATGGGGCCGCGAGGCATGATGGGGACATCGTCTTATCTACAAAACAGCAGTAAGCATCTGTCAAATAATAGCAGTCCTAATATTGACAAGTGCTGTTTTATGTTTATTGTAATGTAGGAAACTTTACTAGTCGTAATAACAGAGTTATTGCTGTTTGTGCGTGAACTTTGCAATTTCCAGAATTTCGTTATTATTTTGATGGTGAGTTCAACGGCCAGTATCGGAAGCATAAGTAAATTATTTACAACTACACGTTCTTGTGCTTATTAATTGACATGTATTGCATGTATTTTCTATAGTGCGTTATTTGTTTATTTCAAATATTTAATATGTTATTATAACATAACCAGAAAATATCCCAAAGAGGCAAGATGGGGCTATTGGTATGGGGCGACATGGGGACATCACTATCTCACTCTTCAGTCTGGTCCGTTATGCCTGGATATGCCATTATGCTTTCTCGAAGACATAATGCCTATTTCTCATGTTAGGAATAAAGTACAGGTTCAATCAAAGCGTAACAAGGGAAAGACAACAATCCTTACAAGCACTACGTATAAAAATCTGCTACAAGAAAATAGAAGTCTGAAGAATCCCTAAGGCAATTAAAAGTGCTGAGGGAGAGTTAAAGGAAAAAGAAAATAACAAAGAAGAAAACAGAAAAGATCAAGAAGCCGAATTTTGTAAGGAAAGCAAAGAGATAGATTTTTAGAAAACGTCAAGGAAATAATCAAGTTCTTCTGTTGAGGAAGATGACGCTCAATGTTAGTATTGTAAGGGGAAGTATTGATACAATGTCATGGATGGCGAGGTTGGTTACATGGAAGCTGTGCGAATAACGTGGATGAGTTCGTCTTCTATTGTCTCAATTGTGAAGATTAAGTTTAATATTCTTATCGTTATTGTATTTTTTTTTTATTTTAAGTAGTTCCGCTTTAAAGAGTGTAAGCTTTGTTCCTGCGTGTTTTTAAGAATATTTTAAGAATCTATTTTTTTTTTTACCTATTACCTAGATTTATGATACGACCAATTTTTAACTCACCTGAAACCCCATCTTGCCCCCATGGTGGAGCAAGATGGTGTATTTACACATTTCTTTTCAAAATTTTCTCACAACATCAAGAGTACCCATCGAAAAATTGTAAATTCATCTATCGGCAGATAAATGTTTAAAGATTACAACAAGGGTACTTAGAACCTTATATAGCAATTGTATAGCAATCCTGATACAGTGTTCTAAAGCTTAATGTTCCCATTTTGTCCCACCTTCCCCTACACTTTCAAATGTGTTTAGACATCAAGCTTAATATACTGGGTGTTCGCCAGTAAAGTGACCAACATTTTTTGGGACTAGAGCTCACGTGAGTACAATGATAGTGCGATTCATTTCGGCTGGTGTAATTAAAAAATGACGCTGTTATGTTATATATGAATTAAGAAACAGTTAACGATCGCATAATGGCAAGCAACAAGCTATCAAATTATTTTTTTTTATATTTAGAGATCGTACGTAACTCTGGAAGTAACCCCACATCAAAACCCATGCACTCACACATAGTAATAACTTCATCCCCGTCTCAATTTCTTCCTCTAGACTACTCTAGAGGTAGCTCCATAAAGCGAAACCATCGAAAGTCAATCGTAACACCTAACAGCGCATCATCCGCCATTCCTGTGACGAACTAATTCCAACTATTTCCATTAGGTGGCGCGCCTGTCATTATACGGTGACGCTTTTCATCTCAATCTCGTTTCGCGTCTTTCGGGAGCAGCTTTTGTCGGGACGCAAAGTGACAGACGCCTCTCTCCTGACGGGAGATACAATAGCGAAACCCATACCCGTGGGGATGCGACACGGTTCGAATTTCCTAGCAATCAAAGTGCCACACTGTCTCTTTGTCCTTTTCCCCACAATACCGAAGGATCGATTCGAGATGTTTATCGAGGACCGGAGGTCGACTTCGCGATGCGAACAAGGTCTTTTATGTTACAGGGAAAAAAAAAAGATTGAAGGAATCGATTTGTTTGTGGTGTGATTACAATTTCTGGGTTGGGAAGTTATTTCCAGGATAAAATGGGGAAAACCTAAAAGAGTTAGATCACAGTATATACCCTATCTAGTAGTTTCACATCGCCGGTAACATGGGTTTCAAACATGGCGTCCAAGGAAATTCGCGGTGTCGCATAGGTGGGTGAAATTGTAACTAAAACTGTTTAAATTTGTTTACAAACAAAATCAAACCTACGAAGACGTTCCATTCTCTTGTTAGCAACGTTATTGGTGACATTGATGTTGTGCGTGTTAAAGAATATTCCGTAATTGAAAGCGTACTTTCACAATATATTTTCTTATTTCCAGGTTGACTTATCAGTATTGTTTGGTGTAGTTATTTATTTTAATCTTTACTTATTTTTTGCTAAGATATAAACCTTATTTCTAACAATAACCTTTAGAGTAGTTGTGTAGTTAATTATTTTTAATATACAACTTTATTAATGTATTTTAGTAGCGTATATAATTGTTTTCATTATTTAAAATTTCAATTTAGCTTTATGGTTATTTAATAGGTTATTATAATTCCACAATGCCTAGCGTAAAGTGCTGTGTGCCAAATTGTGATAGGAGGTATCACAAAAGATAATAAAGAATATCATTTTTTTTTTCAATTACCCTCCAGATGAAGTAATGTAAGTAAAAATAGAATGTTGGTTAAAATTTTGCTTCGTTGTTTCTTATAATACATGTTTATAAATATTTAAATGTAAAAATGCTGTAGTCGTAATAAAATAACATTTTATTTTGCAGCACCAGAAATAGTTCTTAACAATTATTGTAAATACTTACATTTCATTATTTGGTTGGTTTACTACAAATGCTTTCAAGCTACTGCGAGTTGTCTTTAAATGGGAAAGATTATTGAAACTTTTCTTGTCTTATTCCCCATGAATTATATTATTGTGCCAAGCTACTCCGCAAGCATAATTTTCTTAATAATTTGTAATTACTTGTGATAATCCTGCTGTGATTGTTAATGTTTTCCTTCAACCGATTTTAGAAAATTATCATTAATTCAATGTAATTTTCAGTCTGTTTTTTAATCCTTTATAAATACAAGGTAAATGTGTTTCACATTGGCTAAAACGATTAGTATGTAATAAATAAAATACTAAAGACACAGATTCCACATTTGTTTTTTTTTTCAAGAAATAAATTTTATTCGTGAACTCTGACGAAGTTATAAAGCAAAGCAACAAACGATTAACGATTTTTAAAACAGATTCTTTTAGGAATATGTATATATTTCTCTGTAACTGAATATTTTCCTATCAGTTCCTATGTATAATTTAAGCCCTACTTACTGCGGTTTTTTATATATATGTTAATATTAACCAAATTATGTCATTTTTAGTATTCTTCTATCAATTCCATTAATATTGAGCGCGTAAATTATGCTAGCTCTATTTGTTCATTGAAATTACTTTTTATGGATCAACTAACGACGCGATTTTCTGTCAATTGTCAATCCGTTCTAGTATACAGGTTACTGTCGTACCCACTTTGCAATTATTAGTTGGAAATATAGCCGCCAAACGCCATCGCGAATTTCCTTAAATTGATAGACAAAACATCAAAGGCGCCGACGCTTAGTGAAACTAGTGGATAGGATATATACTGTGGTTAGATATATGGAAATAGAAAAACTCTAACTTAATACAAGACCACTCTGTCGGTAAAATGAGCTAAATTCATCTCATTTCCGTATGGAATATAGAGCGCGCTCAAAATGCATCGCTGCTTACCAAAAGATATATAGAACTAACTCGTTGTCCCTCTGCAACGAATCTGTGCTCGCTTTTCGCTTTACGCCGGCGATACATAGAGTCGGTAATATTATTAACGGCATTTAATGCGGCGATGCGGAATATTTAATGGCATTTAGACGGATAAGTGGCCGCAATCTAAATTGTTTTGATGTGCGCTGCGTGCCTCACGGGCCTGAAAGGGAAACTAATTGGAACGCGGTCGACTACAAACGCGGTAACGAAAGGGGTATCAAACCGGCAAAAATAGACGGTTCTGATTTTGAAAACGAAAATGAAATGGAGAAGAGAAAAATTGCCGAATGAAACACTAATATACAGGGTGATTCTCAATATATGCGACAAACTTTAAGAGCTGATTCCTGTGGTTATTTTGATCATAAAAGTTCATATGAGTATATGTCCAAAACGGTTTGGTTTCAAAGTTATTGAATGTTTAATAATAAATTATCAACTATGACTAACACGATATAATATCACAGTTGGTTCTTCAAAAACTATTGTGTTGAGAGGGAATTGTTTATTGTCAATAGTTGTCAGAGTATTCATTCAGTTTATTGCCAGTTTCTGTTTTCTAAAATGAATTACACGAATGCTGAGATATGTGATATGCATTTCGTTTACGGTCTTGCCAATGGAAATTCGCGTGCTGCTAGACGTCTTTATGAAGAACGATACCCGAACCGTATCATCCCGCATCATTCAATATTTGCCCGTCTTCACCAACGTCTTAGTGAAACGGGAAATTTTAAAAAACGGACGACTGATAACGGGCACCCATCTACAGTGAGAACTCTACAAGTTGAAGAAATGGTACTAAATGAAATTGAGAAACATCCTACCACAAGCACCAGAAAAAATTGCGTTTGCCTTAAACATCAGTCAGACCACAGTTTAGAGAATATTGAAAGATCAACTGTTGTATCCATATCACATTCAACGGGTGCAGGCACTTTTGCCGGCAGATTTTCCGCAAAGAGTGGCTTTTTGTCAATGGATGCAACACAAAATCGCACAAAATCCTGACTATTTGGCTCAAATATTCTCCACCGATGAGGCTACTCTCTCTAGAAACGCGATTATTAATTTTCATAATAATCACATATGGGCCGAATAAAATCCGCACGAACTAGTGAATGCCCGTCATCAACATCAATTCTCTGTCAATGTGTGGGCCGGAATTGTTGGAGATCACTTGATAGGTCCATATTTTTTACCGATGCGGTTGAATGGCGAGGTATATCGCAATTTTCTGGAAGAGGAGCTACCACTATTGCTGGAAGAAGTTCCGTTGCAATTAAGATTACAAATGTATTTTATGCATGACGGTGCTCCAGCGCATTTTAGTTTAGTTGCTCGCGAGTTTTTGGATAATACGTATCCAGATCGGATGGAGGCGGGGGTCCCAACGGTGGCCTTCTCGGTCTCCAGACTTAAATTCTTTGGACTTTTTTCTCTGAGGTCACCTTAAATCATTAATTTATACGACTCCCATTTAAATGTCAATGAACTGCGAAATCTTATTATCGCAGCTTTTCAAACAATTCGAAATACCCCTGGTATTTTAGAACGGACTCGCCAGTCAATACGACGGAGGATAGAAGCTTGTATTGCAGTTGGGGGCGGTCATTTTCAACAGTTAGTATAAGTTAATTTTGTTTTACTAATTACGTTGTTAATTTAAAATAAAAACATTAATTATGTTAATTTACTATTAAACATTGTACAACTTTAGAACTAAGCGATTTTGGACATATGTTCTTATGAACTTTTATGATCAAAATAACCCCAGGAATCAGCGCTTAAAGTTTGTCGCAGATATTGAGAATCACCCTGTATATCGAGACAGAAATAAATAGATAATATAAAAACATCGATTGAATTAATTTTATGCCCAATTATTCATCAGTTTCAGTTTATCCAAAAAACCGCGAGATTTAATAACTCCACCGGGATTGTGCAATTATATTTCCACCAAATTCCGAATAATGCATTCGTATATATTTAAAGCCTCGAAATTAACTTTACAGCTTGTCGTTTTTATAATTCATGTTTTAAAACATTCATAAATAAATATTCGAAACGGACTTTTATATGTGCATTGGAGCGGATATTATTATTTAAATTCGTATGTTTGCTGATTGATACAAGAGAATCGAATGGATTTCATATTACCCAAAGGGGACACATATATACACAATAATCATTGTATGCAAATTATAGACGTGCTGGATTATTGAACGAGTCATTGTGTACAAGTAAAAAATATTTTGCTATGCAAGAGGGAAAACTGTCTAATACTATCTAGATTTTCAGATATATAGACAAGAAGTCGGGCGTTCTTCTAGAACGCATTCCTATTAGAAGAAGGTGGATTAGTAAATCGGTTCATTCACCTTACTAGAAACCACTTGAAAAATATGCAATACACCTCCGATAGCAATTTTTTTGTTTTTGCACTACTGAGTAGATACTGGAAAAAATGTCGGGGAACAGAGTTGAACATTAACATTTTTTTAACTGTTTAACCTATAACAATTCTTTGATTCTTTTTAAAATACATTTTTTTTTATTTTTTACATTTGCTTATTTTTCAAAATTTTGTAATAACCACGGCAATACTTTGTAAGAATTATTTCCAAACTTGCACCTTTTTATATCTTTTTAACAGTTTCTTTTTTCCAAGTTTTTCAATATTTTTTTTTCAAAACTTTGTACCCCTTTTTAGTATTCTTATTTTCTTTTTAACCATAACGTTTTTAATTTTTTTTTTAACTTCGATTAACCTATCTTTTGTTATTTTTCTTTTTCTACCTTTTATAACATTTTAAAAGCTTTCTCCAAACTTAACATCCCCTTTTTAACATTTTCTAGTAATTGTTTCAAATACTTTTATTTTTTTCATTTTTCTTACATCTTTTTTACATTTATTTATAATTATTTGCAAAAAGTTTGCACCTCATTATATATTTTCTTTTTTGTTACTTTTTTCCATTTATTATTTTTAAATATTTCTAACATTTTTTCATCTTTTTATATATATATATTTAAATCTTCTCATTTTCTTTTTAATCTAATATTTTTTTCTAAACTTTGTACATCTTTTTAACTTTCTTCAAAATTATTTAACCGGTGTTGATTTATTATTTTTATTGTTTTCCTTTTTTTGGGTATTCCGGTTTTTTCTTATTAATTATACAATGTTTTTACGTTTCGGAATTTTGTTTATTCCTTTTTCATCATTTCAATCCTACAATTCAAAATATTAAACATTACAATTTAAAATTTAACAAGTTACGATTTTAAAAATTCAAAATAGTAATTATAAGGCAAAATTGTTTACAACTTACATTTAGGTGTTTTCATATTTATTCACCTTTACGGTGTTGTCAAAGGATTCTTTTAATTACATTTTAAAATTGTAAACGCACGTTATACTTAACAAATATCGACAAACAACATATACTAAAGCGCAAGGCCGTTCAGTTTTGTTTTCAATAACAGAAAAAGGCCGTTTTTATTTAAAAATTACGCGAAAATCGCCTCTACATTTCCACGATAAGGTGCATGACGACTCAATTCGTTTTCCTTTAGAATTTGCTATATCAAATTATTATAAATGCGACTTAAGTTATTTATATCATTTTTATCGTTAATTGCTTTTTATTATTTTTAATATGCCACATTTCTTTGAACAGTCTTTATAATACTTATTTTAATATCTAAAATTTCCGTTTTATTAAAATTAAATTTTATGGTTATTATTTAGTGCATGTTTGCCAGAGCAGTAGAGTTTACATTTTGTGTATTTATGCTATATTTGTGAGAGTAATTCTCTTCTCTATGTTTTGTTGTGATTGTCCAATATACACCCCTTCACAGTTTTACAGTTATTTTGTAAATTGTATGTGTTTGCTTATAAAATCTATTGGTTCTTTAGTTTTTGTGAACCACTTTTATTTGTGTAATTTAGTTTATGAGCAATGTTGATTTTGTATTTTTCAGGAATTTTTGTAATTCTCTGATAATTGTTCTGTGTGCATGGTATGGAAATATATTTTTTGTTCTCCTCTTTATTTTGGTCCTTATTTTGTGGGTTGGTTTTAGTTTTATTTTCATTTTGTGTTAATCTTTTTTTTATATATTTATCTATAAAATGAATTGGATAATTATTATTAATTAACATTTTTTTTTTATTTATTAAGATTTGTTTGATATTGTTTTTTCTGAGAAGCATGCACCTGTGCACTAAGTTGTTAATAGTGCTTATTTTGTATCTTGTGGGTGTTTGTGATAAAAAGTTTAAATACCTTCCACAATGCGTTGGTTTAAAATACCAATTTGTGTAGATTTTTTCATTTTTATGTGAGATTATTATGTCAAGAAAATTTATTGATGAATTATTTTCATTTTCTAATGTGAATTGAATACGTTTATGATAGTTATTGAATTTTTCTAATATGTATTGTTCTTTGTTTTGAGGTATTGCCAAAATGCAGTCATCTACATATCGTTTAAAAAATATAATATGTGTATCAATTTTGTTTAGTATATCTTGCTCAACTTTCTCCATAACTAAATTTGCTATTACTGCTGATATGCTGGGTGATCCCATTGCTACACCATAATATTGTTTAAAGTAGTTCTTTTCAAAATTAAAGTATGTACTATTTAAGCATTAAAAGTTACTGCCTCCATGAAATTTTCTAAATTTATCGGTGTGTGCATTTTTAAACGTTCCATTTTCCGTTATGGCTTGCAGTGCTAAATCGATTGGTATATTTGTGTACAATGAGACCACATCTAAGCTAATTATTTTATTATTATTTATATACCTGTATAATTAATAAGAAAAAACCGGAATACCTAAAAAAAGGAAAAAAAAACAACGTTTTTTTCTTTTCTTTTTAATCTTAACATTAAAAAAAAAAAATTAACTTGGCATGCTGACAAACAACAGTAATTGTCGACTAATTATTCAATTCACTTTCCCAATTTTCACATAATTTCGACTGCAGAGTGATAAAATAAATTTGACTCAACACAAGTGTCGTTCGTATCACACACACATCGTACAAATCCGTCTCGCACAATAATTAAATTCAATTCGAACGCAATCCCAGCAGCCGTTCCTCTAATCTCGATTTATGCAGTGCTACCAACCGTTTATTCGTGCGTAACTCTCTCTCTGTGTGTGTGTGTCTATACAGTTACGAAACGGTCCCGATGATACGCCCCAGCCCGCTGCGCCAATTGATTTTACTGCAACGTAATGACTCTGCTCCCTTTATGTCCTTGCCGCAGTCCGGCAGCAGTAGAACGCGTGCTGTTTACGGTGACAAACCCCTCGCATCCCTTCGCCCCAAACTTACTTCCTAATACGTCCCTTTGGGAACCCTCCCGTCCGCACGCCACTGTCGTGCCGCTGCGAAAAAGGGCGCCATCGCCTGTCGTTTTTTTTTGGGGTGGCTAAAATTGCCGGTTTCAACCTACTATTATACGGCCGGACGTGTAGGCGACCGATTTGGAGAATAAGCCGAAATGAAACCAGAAACCGTACGAACGGCCTTCGTTCTCTTTAAAGTTCCAAGAGGGGTATGGAGAGAGCGGTGGTGGGGGTGGCTGGTTTCGGGATCGTTGGAAGATAATTATGATAAACACCTGTTGAGGAATGTCTGAGGAATGCCGGATCGTGTTTTTTGGGAAGGTTCGGTGTTGGTGGGGGTAATGTCATGCAATAGGGAGTGTATTTATGTTAAAATAAATGGTTATTACGTTCTAGTGATGTACTATATAAAACTGCTGCTCTACGTTAGCAGCTACAATCTGCTTCTGATACTTTTGGTTAGCAGTTTACCTTAAATAGCGATATAATAATAATAATATATTTCATTTCATTTTGCAAAAGATGCATAAAAAATGTCAAAAACAGCAAAACAAGTAACAAACGAAAAGAAAAAACAATGTACACACATGTTAAAACAAAAACAGTCAAAAAGTGAATGAAAACAGCATGAGCATTTAATTAAATTGATTTGACAAGAAATCATTTATGGTGTAATACACCCGAGAGAGAAAAGTGTTGTATTAACTAATAAAATGGTGTATTATTTACGTTTTTCAAATAAAATAATTAATTTTTAAAAAATTTTATTCATCAAAACGGAGAGCAACCTGTGTCGTTGAATACAGAATTACATCTAACAATAAGTAAAATACATAGAACTTACGTCTAGCAACACTATACATTGTAATGTGCAGAATAAGCGGTACAAAGATAAGCTCTTAATCTACTAGGTGTAATATACATACACAATATAACATATTGAACACTTTTTTCTTTTTAATATGAGCAATGATATTTTAGTGTTAATGCAATACGTAAAAAATGTTAAATTGCGTTAGTTAACTGAATAATAATAAATGTTATAAGAAACAGACTATGCGTAATTCTTTGAACATGTACTTAATTTTCCATTAACAATTTCTACCTGCTAATTGAATAATACAATAACATTATCCCAACACAGTTACTTGTTGTAGACACACGAAGTAATAATTGTCTCTATAATTTTTTAATATTGGTTTAGCACTATAAAATGTTGATTCAAAACTTATATTGTTTCATTTAACCTACCTGTAGTATTTATCGAATGACTATTTGCATGTAATTCAACAGTTTTAGATGGTTATACCAAAAAAGATTTTCTTGTTAATGGAACCATTTTCGATATTGCTTAAAATCACGTTACTGATCGGGCGAGTTTTTAATTTCATCGATGGATCCATCGATTACTGTATCATTAATGTATTAAACAGAGATATACTGCTTTCGATGGATCTATCGATGAAATTAAAAATCCGCCCGCACATTCAGCAATTAGTCCATTGATAGCAACGCATAGCTATATATTACCTACTTAGGAAGACTATAGTAGGTAATAGAAGAAAAACGTTTACGGCATTACATACTAAACTTATATTAGCTTAATAACATAACTAAAAAATTACAAAGGTTTTATTCATACATTGAAAGGAAAAACAATTACGTTTGCAAAATGATTATTACGATATACATTTATCATATATTTACCACCAAGCTGGACAACTGTTTTGCGCATGCAGTAAATTACAACGTGTACACCGACCTGTTCTAGAATTGTTCGAATCCGTTACAAACGATCTTATTTGAATTTGCCGGACACCTCTTTCCAATGATCGTCCATCCTTGTGCGGCCCTTGGGTGAAACGTGTCTTCTGTCTTGCTCCTGCATCCGGCTGTCGATCGATGTGTTTTGCAGCGTAATTTCAATATTATTTAAAATTTCTCGAACTTCCTTTCCTATACAGTGTAACAGCGTCGCTGCTTGTATTTCGGCTGTTTTCCCACTGCAACCACTCGCGGTAGAATATAATTCCCAATCTTCTTTGAATTGCCTCCAATTTTTTGCTAGGTCGCCCTCCATTTTCATCTTCTCGGGTTGAGATATATTCTCCATTTTGTTTTGTTCCTTTCTGACACTTTTTTTTATAACTTGTTGCACTTTTTCTTCCTTTCACTGATTTTTTTTTTTGTATTTTGTTTGTTTTTATTCTGACTATATATGTATACTGCGCAATGAGTTTTGATTATCTTTATTATTCAATATTAATGTTACAGAAACTTACAAACATAGGTCTTATTGCTACGGAGGTTAGATACTGACTGAATATACGCATGTGCGATCACCTATATGTAATAGTATTAAATATTACATTTCATTGAGTTAACACCGATAGTAAATATTTAAAGAACACTTTTTTCAAATGTCAAATCGACAATTTGTGGGATTAAACCAACAAGATACAATATTGGCTACGCCTGAACACTATAATCTTGTTAAATTAACTGTAAATGTGCAACAATATAAATACGTTTGTTACGTAGGTGCATATGATTCACTTAAATGCAACATGGTTAAATCAATGCTCAAATTCGTGACACTACGAAAAATGTTGAAATAACCATTTCATTTCTCTCAGTGTACGTTCTAGTGATGTATATAAAACTGCTGCTTTACGTTAGCAGCTACAATCTGCTTTTGCTACTTTAGATCGAGTTTGGCACCATTCAATGAGCCCTCTACATTATAACAAATTTTATTGAGATCTTTTTTTGATTTGATGCAGTGTTTTAGAGATATTCCGTTGTCTCAAGATAACAAACTCATCCAGTATGTATTTATATTGCAGATGACTCTATTTGATATTCAATAACGAATGGAGATAGATATACTTACATACGTACTATCGACTCAAAAAAGATGACATAGGGAAAATAAGGCATAAGGAAACATAAAGAAAGATACATCTCCTTGCCACCTAAAGTTTATGCGTATGTGTAGATTCTAAGAATTATTTTGTTATTGAATTCTTCTGCGGAAACTATAAAGCAAAACGAACGATTCATATCAGCATATATATATATATATATATTTCCTTTGTTGTTTATTTTGGCCATTGAGTACTCGATTAGGTGACCAGATGGCATAATTTGTGCAAATATTTAAAATTTGTAAAATTTGGTAAAAACGATTACTTCAATTACAAAAAAAAAACTGTTTAAGGTTTAGTTTTATAAGAATTACTTAATATGGATGTATAAAATAATCTATCAGACATGAAAGCGAATGGCAATTTTTATCGAAAAAGTCTAGAAAATATCGAAAAATCTTATTTTTTTTATTAAAAATTATTTTAATAGTTACTTAAAAAAATAATTATTCTTTTTTAATGTTTTATTTCTATTGCTTTTTATGACGGCAAAAATCGAATTACCTTTATTTATTTATTACTTAGATGTTTTGAGTTTTAAACTTTATAAATTAAGATGATTGTCAGGGCAAGCCGAAAAGATTGCGGCATCTTTGTCGTGCACCGTAAAGCGTATTATCTTTCGAGACGATAGCCCTCTCCGTCGGTCTGAGTCATAATTTTTTGAGCTAATTGTACGTATGCGAATAGCTTTATATATATATGCACCTAGGTACAGCATATATTTTCGCAACTAATAATGATCCACTAATATAAATAATTGATTAATAAATAAACGGAAAAGTATAAATTGGCATTTTCTATCAATTATAAAACGGTGATTGTAACAAGTTGTAACAATAATAACTAGTAATAGGTTTTGAGAGGTTACGTTTCTACAATGATATTTATTATTAGTTTTTGCATAGGTATTTCTTAACCAAAATCGATAAAAAGAAAAACTAGGAAAACTAATCAACAAAACTTACATTGAGTGGGGATGTCACACAGAATAACTATTATTATTTGGCATAAAATTGTCTCCACCTGGGCTTGACAAAAGCAATATTTCTATGTAGTTGTTAGAGAATTCTGTCTATTTTTATTCTCTTATTTAATTAAGGGTGTTAAATATGTTCGTATATTCGTTATTTCTAGAAGTTTTTTTTTACCGCGTACGCTTGTCATTTATTTAACACACCACTAAAATAGAAGTATTTTTAGAAATATCTTCTTTATTATGTTTGTTAGTTTATTTTTACATTTTTTTTTTTACAGTAAAAAACTTTTATGATATATAGATAGTGCCATAAAATGAACATGAACTGTTTCTTACAATAAAATGTTTCCTGAATTTATAATATCAAATAAATATAGTCTTTATGTATTTATCTTTGTTCCTTGTATTACTATCACCACCTAAATTCATATAAATAACAACAGCATACACAAATTATATTGTTAGTCTTTCAGTTACAAGTTACCACCAAAATTGACTACTAGAATAAAATATAACCAAGATATGTTGCAATAGTTTAGTACCAATTATTATAATAATATCAATGTGATTTTAATAATAAGACAAGCTATTTAAATCTACTTGACAAAAACTTACTAAATTCTTGTATAGCGCGAGACGAGTGCGGCCCATGTAAGCAGACACGTCCGACCACTCTACTTATAGATATCGCACAAGTAACAGACGATAATACATATACCTTACTGCATTTAACGACCTGTTTTGCATGCGTGCAGATATCGATTATTCCCCATCAAATAAATCCTCTCTTCCAAAGGTGACTTGAACCGGTCTATAGGGGAAAATGCACCTACCTATATAAAGACCGCTCTCAATTGCGTTAATACGAAACATCAAAGTTTATATGTAGTGCCTCTAAAGGTACTGCACGCAAAGTATAAACCAGTTCCACTTACTGGGGCACTTATAACATGCGGGTTCTGAGGCAAGCTGGTCGGGTTGGACTTAGCGAAACTATATAACTGCTTCGATTCGCTCGCAAATCTTTGTTCAGTCTCGCAACTTTAGAAATCGTCCTTTCAATAGATCCTCCAATTAGCGAATTATCTAGAAATCGGTTGAAAAGCGCGATTGTTGGGAGCTTCGAGTTTTCAAACGAGGCGAAGTTGTATGTTTTAAAATAATCGAAATTGAAGTTTTCTATAAATACAAGCGTAAATAATATTGGAGTTTTAAGTAACAGATAATAAGCAGAAAGCAGTAAGATGGAATATGTAGCTTAAACCTTCTATTTAGTTCAGAACAATTTTCTATAAAATTTTGCACACTGATATAGTTTCTATTCCTCATGCTATGATCTGTGAAATGCAAAAAAAAATAAGTTTTGCTCTAAATTTTGGTACGTTGCGTTGGAAGAAATTGTTTAGAAGACACACTTGTCAATATTAGCGTGTTCGAAAGTTCAACTTTAAAACTTGAAGGTGCAAAAATAGTCTAAGAGAAGATATACATACACAGAGATTCAAAATGATTGTCAATTCCGCTCCTATAGATAGTAACAGGGTGTAGGTATATGCCGCGTGTTTGTAATGAAGGTTTGAACTAAGTCAGTGTTGGAACATAAGAAAGTAAACGGATCTGTCATAAATAAGGAAAACGTAACCTATATTTGAACTCGCATTATATAAACGACTATGGATTGGTGTTTCTGCTTGTAAAAATGAAATGTAATTAATTTAACTTTACTAAATTATGATTTTACAATTCAGTACTAACTGGTGTTTAACTAAATTTATTTATTATTTTAAATTATAACATACAATTAGTATAATTATTAAGTGACAAAACTGCATCTCTCAGTTCTTGTATGGTATGCATGCGGTTTCTATAGATCTTATTTTTTAGATAGCCGAATATGAAGTAATCTAATGGGGTTAGATCAGGTGATCTTGGTGGCCATCTTTGTGCTGTAACAAACTTGTCAGCAAAAAACTGTTGAAGATATTGGCAGGTTTGTCGAGCAGTATGTGCTGGAGCATTATCGTGCTGAAAATAACCTGCTTCAAGCTCATTTTCTTGTAACTCTGCAATAAACAATTTCAACATTTGTTGGTAACGTTGGGCTGTTACAGTTTCCTCGAAGAAAATTGGTCCTATTATTCGTTGCCTGGACATAGCTAACCAAACTCCAACTTTTACGGGATGCAATTGCGTTTCTCGAAATTCGTGTGGATTTTCTGCAGACCAGATACAATAGTTTTTAAATTGATATAGTCTGTTAGATAAAACCAGGCTTCATCCGAGAAAATGATTTGTTTAGCAAGTCATCGTCCCTTAAATGGTTATTAAACCAATGACAATATTCCAATCGCCTATCGTGATCTAATGGTAATAATTCCTGTGCCGTAGAAACTTTATAGGGATGAAAGTGTAACTTTCTTTTGACAGCTCATTGCGCTGAAGTGTATGATAAGCTTATAAAATTATAAAATGTAATAAACTATTTCACTTAATGTTAGTATCGATTTTTTACCTGTTTGTTGAGCTATTACCACAGATAAATTCCCTTATTTTCTTACAGTATTCAGAAATACTATTGTTGGTGATATTAGATGTAAATATAAACGATTTGAAAAAAATTATAAGATAAATAATCGAAAGATACTACAACACGCACGCCAATGTCGCTAAATGTCAAGAAAATTCATTTAATGTATGAAATTTGTATGTTGCTAACTTCGCTCATTAAATTGGTAATAAGTGTAGATAAATTTTTCCGGAAAACAGTTTTTTTCTTACGACAATCATTTTGAATCACATGGTATATGCTAAAGTTTATGGTAAATAACAAAACCGCGTTTTTAAAAGTATTAGATGAATATGATGGCGTATTAGAGCATTGTTTTTAATCATAGGTAATCTATCTTGAATATTTTTGTCTAGAATCAATTTATTTTAGGGTAAACTTCGTATACCTGTAGACTCAAAAAAATGGAAATTTAATTGCATTTTGGATGTACTAATCTCTTAGAGAAAATATTTTTTTTCCTTTAATTTATCAGTTTTGTGAAAGAACCACCTTCTTGTATCAAATAACTAATAACATTTTTCATATACATAGTTCTAACTTAAGTAGACATATGTATACTGTGGAACATAAATCACACGTCAGGTTTAACAGTTGACCAATAACCTCAAATACTGCGTTTCGTAAACACATGCGCTACTATAAAAAAAAAGAAATCATGTGACGTCATTCACAAAACACTAAAAAAAAAGCTAGTGTAGGTGTTATATTCAATTCACGGATATTGCAGCACCGTTTCGAATAATACTCTTTTGTTTTATTTCATTGAATTGTTAACAATCGAAATACTCAAACACATAGCACTGGTATATAATTTAGCTAATATGTACACAGGCGTATAAATATTTCATTCTATTTTTTCTATATTTTCTATAAAAAGAAATGCCGACATACACAACCATCTACGTTATTTTATAATTATTCTGTTTAAGAGTGACTAATATGTAATGTTAAAGTATGTCTATTTGTCTGTTTTAGTGTCATCATTTTATAAAATCACGCAAAGAATTAACAAATAGCCATATAAATGTTTCTTTTTTGTGTAATGTAAACTTACCAAATAATTATAGTTTGCAGGAAAGAAGGTGTTCAATGTTCAACGAAAAGAATACCTTTTCTCAAAAAAGTGTTTATTTTAATTGAAAGTAGCGTGCTGTTTTGCCGGAAGACTATTTTCTTCTTAAGTACATGCTTTTCGACGAAAAGTAACCGTAAATAAATGGAATGCACCTTAGTTTTGATTAATATTTTATAATGTCTGTATAACTTCTGTTTAAATAAGACAATATACATTACATATTATATTGTTATTATTATGTACATATTTAACAACATATTTTAGTTTCTTTTAAGTATTATTGAACCATAAACACTATTTTAAATAAAAAAGCCGGACGTTTTGGTTTATTTGCGTAGATACGCATGTATACATTGATTTAAAACTTTTGCCTTTTAACGGAAAATGCAAGCAGCTGTATTCAAGCTGAGTGCTTTTTTACGCGGAAGCATTTTAGTTTTATTCATGTTTCCACGTGCATAAGTCTTAGATACACAAATAATAATGAACAAAAGCGAATATTTTTCGCGCGATGTTAAAGAAATTTCAGAGATAATTGGAATCTTTTCAGTTAATGCTGATTTACTTATAAGCCAAGGGACTTTACATTATAGTATATAGTGTTTGAAGGTTTTAAAACTGTTATACACGGGAAGGATCTTGTTGTCTTCAACCAATTTTCATGCATTTGGTTACAGTTACTAAATTATTACTTGATTTAGGAATATTAAAAATGTTCCCGTATTCAATCAAACAAATAATTTGGTTAGTAGATTTATTTGAAGCTAGCGCATCAGTATTTATTAATTTAACAAAATATTTACATGGAAGTAAAAATAAATATCGCATTTTATTTTCGCATAGCAGTTTTCTCCCCATATAGTACAGCAGATAAGCAGATATACTTATGTGTAGTAGAGAAATTGTCGCATAGATGGCGCATCCCCTATTTCATTCCAGTAACAGATAATATTTCGCATAAAATAGGCTGAAAATTACGATTGTAACATACTAATCTGGTATATTTAGCAGATTCTGCTAGGAGTCATCGCCGTTGAAAGAACGATTCCTTTAACAGTACACTTGGGTGCTCAGGATGGTCACTGCGACCAATTCCCAATACTACTAGGATTTACAACATTCTAACGGCAAATCCACCTCCTTAGTGCATGGGTTTTTGGAGATAATTCATTTTCATTTGGATTGAAAATGATCACGGTATTTTGTTGTGTTTTACGCTTAAGTCTAAAATGAATAAATGTTATAAGGAAGGGAAAACCTCTTGAATCAAAATGCTTACGGTTTTCTGCCAATCTGCATAGTTTTCAAGTTCAAAACAAAGAGGACTACTCAACTATCAATATCTTTCACTTAAAAGAATAAATTATTTCAACGAAAAATATATTATCCACAACTCTTATAAGGAAACTGCAAGCGAAATTGTCGCTTACATTCAGCGTAGGAATATTGCCATTCGCCATTAAGAAATTGTGCACTTCGGAAATATGCTTCAACAATAAAAATATGTTCTTGCAATGTATACATTATTTAGCAGTATTAAGTTAAAAACTGTCAAGAAAAATTATATTGCTACTCACAAAATGACAAATCTCAAAATGAGATTACAAATATAATTAATTATCATAAAAGGTAAGCGGTTTATCTATAATATGCAAGTACTAGTTTCTTAGTACCTACTCAGATGTAATTCATTTTGAAATACTGTGTGTAAATCATTATTATTCATCATGATTCAGCATCAGGTCAAAATTATACTAGAGAAGATTTAAGTCAAGCAAATTTTAGCTGATAGATTGAAGAAATTTTCACTTTTGATATTAATTTAATTAAATGTTTCGACTTTAATTGAAACTTTTGAATTACTTCTATTATAACAATTGAATAACAGGCTTTATTTTATTTATTCTTATCTATATCCAAAATAAAAATGTTTACCATTATTTGCGTGATTTGAATATATAGAATAGTTAGCTATTTATATCGAAATCAATACCATCAATTTGTATTAAAATCTTACGTAATAACCAAGATCCCATTTCGACATTAAACTTAGTCTGTTTACAGTGTTTAGACTAGCTAAAATCAGTTCTAAGATTACAAACAGCACTAAAAAGACTTATTTCACAACAGGCCAGTGTAATTTACATAACATTTATTTTCACTCCATGCAATAGTAGTTCTAAATTCACAGCGTCGGCCACAAAAATTAAATACAGTATTCCCCTTGGCTCCCATCACGCGCCGAAGGTATTAAGATTTTGCAGAATTCGTAGGTAAACCAGATTATGCGGCACACACACAGGAAAACTCTTCTCGTCTCATTCTGCTGCCTCCCCTCCCCTCTTCCTTGCGTTTTAAATAATAACAAGCCAGCTCCGCGTGAAATGGGAGAACCGGTTTTGTCTTATATATATTAACTTTAACGCCGCATGCAGAACACGCCGGCTGTGCGAAATACCAGGCGTCTGGGAGCTCTTTTCCTCGTGCCATATTTGGTATTGCGCACGCTGCTAAAGGAATGTTCGAGGGTCGGTACACCAATTTCGTTTCGTTCGTTGGGATTTGAAAGAGGAAACTGTTTGAATAGGAAAAACATTTGTCATGAAGTCATGATCAATCGAGGTTTATATGCTATACTTTAGAGAAAAAGATGTGGACTAATGTAATCCATTATAGAAGAAAAAAAATATATATCTGCGTATTATCGAAAGCCACATAAAATCATAGTTGCTGTAAAATTGTTTATAGATAGAATTTTCAGATTTTTAAACTGTTAACTTTATCACGCTTTCAGATAATTTTATTGCATAAAATGTTTTTATCTACACTGTTACAAATAGTTTAATTTTGTATAACTTTATATGATATTAATAGTGGTGTATAAAACTGTAAGACTTCGATAGCGATTGCCTTTCGTCAGGGGGCAAACTGCCTCAGAAAGTCCGTTGAATTCACCGAAGTAAGGGGAATATAAGATATTTAATACATGAGAATGCCCATGTGACCAAATGGAACTAACTAATTATTGCAAAATTCTGGAATCACCTTACATTCATTATAAAATAAAAGTAGATGTATCTATTATACACTACATTATTTATTTATTTATTGTACTTACAGAAAAAAGAAATTCCAATTGGTACATCTTTCTATTTATAACAAAATTTAAATTCTTGTGATCAAATAAAAGAACAAAAAAAAAAAATACTTAAAATACTAATTATGTTTAAAGACTTGAAGTTTTTTACAAAAAAGAAAAAAATAAAATAAAATAATAAGCACTACATAAACATAAATTAAATTTAACAAACTTAGATTGCTTGGGTCATCCCGAAGACAGGGTCTTTCCATTATAGCTTTATTTTTGCTTTTAGGAAAAAATCGTTTCTATAAAAGTTGTACAGAATTCAATGCTGCATAACCTAAATATTATTTTTAATTATACTGGGTGGTCGCTAAGACTGGGTCTTTGATTATAGCTCTATTTTTGTTTTTAGGAAAAAAATCTTTTCTACAAAAGTGTTATAGAATTCAATAGTGCATAAGTTAAAAATATTTTTAAATATACGGGGTGTTCAGGAAGCCAGGGTTTTTCATTATAGCTCTATTTTTGCTTTTAGGAAAAAATCTTTTCTACAAAGGTCTTATAGAATTGAATGCTGCTTAACCCAAAAATATTTTTAAATATACCGGGTGTTTAGGAAGACTGGGTTTTTCATTATAGCTCTATTTTTGCTTTTAGGAAAAAAACTTTTCTACAAAAGTTGTACAGAACTCAATGCTGCATAACCTAAACATATTTTCGCCTATACAGAGTGTTCCAAAAGTAAGAACAAAAGAAAACTACTTAAAACGTACTGCACATTAATGGTCAAGACATTTAATACGACTCTTGGGAATATAATGCTCCACCATCTTCGCTGACGAAGATGCGCAGCATCTAGTAAACATAAATTAAATTTAACAAACTTAGATTGCTGTCCAGATTCTTTGTGCATTATATGATGTATAAAGCGGGTAAGAGAGCAATGGAACACATCAATGTTATCTAAGGAATTAAGGTAGCCCAATATTCGCTGCAAAGGGTTATTTTGTCCATAGAGTGTTCTATGGAAGTGATTTTGAAAAGTGGTCTGGGTTCGGGAATTGAAAGTTGGTACTCGCAAGTTGATTTCCGATATTAATGTTGGGGAATCTATGGAATTATGCAGTAAATGGTAAATTAGGCCCAGTAAGCGTCGTCGAAACTCAAGGGAGTTGATCCCTAGAATTTATCTGCATACTCATAGCTCTCCTTGTTAATACGTAGTTTGTATAATACGAACTTCACCATTTTTCTTTGTACATTTTCTATTCTGTTGATATGTGCAGCATAAGTAAGGTGACCAAATTAAACAGCAATACTCTAAGATAGATCTAATCTATAGTGAGTTGAAAAGTGTAATTATCGCCATGACATTTGTGAAGTCTGCACATGTTCATTTAATAAAGCCACACAATCGCAAAGACCGATTTATTATTGCGTCAATATGCGGTGTAAAATTAAGCGAGTTATCAAATATTACGCCCAGATCAGTTGTTTGTGTAACCCGTTGCAATATGACGTCATCTAATCGGTAATCAAATCGATCAACGACGATGAACTTCTAGAAAAAGTTATTGTGCGACATTTGGAACTGTTTAAATGCATGTTGTTGTTTTTGCATCATGTAAATAACTGGTTTGAGTCCTTCTGATGTAAATGTGTGGAATCAGATAAACCTGTTACACTCTAAAATATTTTTAAGTCGTCTGCATACGATAAAAAGTTGCAATTCTCGAAGGTTGAGTATAGAGATCGTTAATAAAGAGTGTAAATAAGATAGGTGCCAGGTGGCTTCCTTGCGGAACTCCGGAAATTACAATTGGTTTAGATTTTGCATGGGTTATTGCAACCACCTGTACCGGGTCTTTTAGGTATGACGATATCCATGCGAGTAATGGTTCCTTAATCCCATACAGCGTGAGCTTTTCTAACATAAGCTTATGATCCACTTGGTCAAACACCTTTGAAAAGTTAAGATATACTGAATCATATATCATTATGGGAAAAAATACATTCAAAAACATTATAAAACTAAGTTTAAGTAAAATAAGTATAATGTAAACTTGATCCTCACTTGAAAGCCTTGATTTTCTTTCTAATTTATAAATTATTGAATTAGGATTACGGAGATGTCGAACAACTATTGGGTTTCAACAGCCTGACGGGACACAAGGAGAAATAAAATACTCCATTTCCAGTCGCTAAGCTTTCGCCATTTAATTAAGGCTTCTTCAGAGTGACATCTACAATATTACGGAAACAGTGGTGCTAATAACAACATCATCTAATATGTTATTAGCACCACTGTTTCCTTGATATTGTAGATGTCAATCTGAAGAAGCCTTAATTAAATGGCGAAAACTTAGCGACTAGAAATAAGAGTCTTTTATTTCTCCTTGTGTCTCGTCAGGCTGTTGAAACTCAATAGTTGTTGTCATCTCCGTGATCTTAACGTTGTACTCCTACTCAACCTTAATTACGGAATTAGGCTTAAGGTGTGCTTATACAGGGATAAATAGTTAAAAGTATGGAGACGGCAATTTAAAATAAATGAAAAAAAAAACTGAAGTACGTATTCTCAAATGTAGATAAAAATTCAAACTCATTGCTCATCATATTGCACATAATTTCGTAAAATGAATATTAACAACAATAAATATACTGAAATTATGAGAAATATGAACACTCCTTCACCAACACATTTTTTATTTTTTTTTTTCGTTTCTCATTGTTGGTATGTAGTACCAGTAACTACATATATACAAGTACCATGGCAGTTACGACCGATACAAGATAAAAACTGTTATATTTACGCACCGTGACAGCGAACGTTAATTGTTCAAACAACCTCTATCTGGAAAAATAAACAACCTGGTCTCTCTAGGTAGATTTTTAGAATCCAAACACACGGACAGATGACAAAGGGTGCGATACGTACGCGGTTTACGGGCTATGGTGAGCGTTCGCGCCGCTCGGATGTGTGAGTTTATTTGTAGTCCCAGGACCTGGTCGAATGGAGGTTTGCGCAAGCCATTAGCGAAGGAAGTCCCATGAATGGGACGGGCATGCCGTTCCCAGCGGTCGGACAATTTATTCCCGGACGTATATTAGCCGAAGGTATTGAGGGACCGTCGTCGTGTCGGCCAGACGCTAATCGATATGTTTTTGGGTCGCCTTTCCAATATATATATTTAGACAGGCGTGTAGTGTGGAGTAGTTTACGATACGTTGAATGGGTGTGAAGTTCGGGAGTGTATTGATGGAACTTCTTTTGAGGAAGTTACGTTCACCTCAATGTTACACGTGGTTTTTTTTTAGGAAAAGAAGTCGAGTCACAAAAAAAAATGTAGCAAAATGCATACAGAGTTAGGCAAATAAATGGATCCATTCGGATATCTTTAATATATAACTTTTCACATTTAATTAAATACAAATCGGGGATTCGACATAAAGAAAAATCCGTATAGTAATACTTACACTTCACTGCTGGACGAAAATTGTAGTAGGGGAAGTTGGAGCAAGATGGGAACATTAAGCTTTAGAACACTGCATCAGGATTGCAAATTGATATACAAGGTTCTAAGTGCGCTTGTTGTAATCTTTAAACATTTATCTGCTGATGGATGAATTTACAATTTTTCGATGGGTACTCTTGATGTTGTGAGAAAATTTTGAAAAGATATGTGTAAATACACCATCTTGCCCCACCATGGGGGCAAGATGGGGTTCCAGGTGAGTTAAGAATGGGTCGTACCATAAATCTAGGTAATAGGTAAAAAAAAAATAGATTCTTAAAATATTCTTAAAAACACGCAACAACAAAGCTTAAACTCTTTAAAGCGGGACTACTTAAAATAAAAAAATACAATAACGGTAAGAATATTAAACTTAATCTTCACAATTGAGACAATAGAAGACGAATTCATCCACGTTATTCGCACAGCTTCCATGTACCCAACCTCGCCATCCATGGCATTGTATCAATACTTCCCCTTACAATACTAACATTGAGCGTCATCTTTCTCAACAGAACAACTTGATTATTTCCTTGACGTTTTCTAAAAATCTATCTCTTTGCTTTCCTTGCAAAATTCGGCTTCTTGATCTCTTCTGTTTTCTTTGTCATTTTTTTTTCCTTTAATACTCCCTCAGCACTTCTAATTGTCTTAGGGATTCTCCAGACTTGTATTTTCTTATAGCAGATTTTTATACGTAATGCTTGTAAAGATCTTTTTCTTGTTACGCTTTGATTGAACCTGTACTTTATCCCTAACATGAGAAATAGGCATTATGTCTTCGAGAAAGCATAAATACTCTATTATCCAGGCATAACGGATCAGACTGAAGAGTGAGATAATGATGTCCCCATATTGCCCCATACCAAATAGCCCGATCTTCCCTCTTTGGGGCATTCTCTGGTTATGTTATAATAACATATTAAATATTTGAAATAAACAAATAACGCACTATAGAAAATACATGCAATACATGTCAATTAATAAGCACAAAAAAGTGTAGTTGTAAATAATTTACTTATGTTTCAGATATTGGCCGTTGAACTCACCATCAAAATAATACCGAAATTCTGGAAATTGCAAAGTTCACGCACAAACAGCAATAACTTTATTATTACGACTAGTAAAGTTTCCTACATTACAACAAACATAAAACAGCACTTGTCAATATTAGGACTGCTATTATTTGATAAATACTTACTACCGTTTTGTAGATAAGACGATGTCCCCATCATGCCTCGTGGCCCCTTCTTGCCCCACCTTCTCCTAATAATTTTTACAATTGTGCGAAATTTTTAAACAACGTCGCTGCAGTTTTGTATGCTACAGTTACAAAAAAAGCAATAAAATTGTTAGAAAATATTATAGCACAATCTTCTAGAAAATATTGTGAAATGATTTACAATATTTTACTTTACTTTAACTAGTAAATATAATAACTTGCATATGATAAAGTGAGGAAAAGTTATAAACGAGAATTTTTATACTGGGAAAGTTTGTAGTATACTCGAATGGTAGTTCACGGATCGAATTACTAATTAATTAAATATAATTGCAATGTTCTGATTTCCGCTAATGTTAAGGACGTCGGTCTGCCAAAATCTTGGACATACCTCAAAATTTACGAATTGCTATTTCTGAATGGCAATAATAATTATATCCACCAACTGCCAACATCCCTCAAGATATTTATATTGATTCCCTATTGTCGTTAATGAAATCAACAAAGAAACCTTCAAACTAATGAAATCTCGTTTATTTTAGAGATATTGGGAAAATTAAGAAAATAATTGGTATAAAAAGCGATCATATTATTTTGTTACTTCTAGTTTATTAATTTAACAAACCCATTAATTTCACTTAAACGATAAGTACTCTTTAATTAACAAAGTGAACCACAATTGTAGTTAATTTAATGTAATTATTATGTTCAAATTACTTTTTTTCAAACCTATATAGCCCACACTTTTGTAAACAGTAAACAGGTTCTGTAATCTAAGCATTATTATTATAGTGAAGTTTTCTACCCATATAGTTACGTTCAATAGATATATGTGATACAGCCATTGTTGTAAAGATGGCGCTTCTCCTATTTCACTCAAACACGGTTATAAAAAGTTAATTTGGTGCATTTACCGGAAAAAAAATATTGTATATCGGCTAAGAAGAATTACTAAACGTCACATATAGGACAAAATAAATTAATGAGATTAAAACTTCTCAAATTAAGGACCCTTAACGTTGTTCGATTAAATGCTCGAAAAAAACATGTTTTCTGGGAAAAATTCCTCCTAATTATTACAGTTAATAGCAGAAATATATTAATTTGTTAATTTCTTACTGTAAAAAGCTTCCAATCCTTGCATATTTGCCGTCCTGCCGGCCTTTCAAGATCTCATATCGACACATGTTCGGTTAAACGCTCGAACTTACATCTCCTGTTACAAGGGAACCTCGTGAACTGTAAATCGCAGATTTTGATGAAACTTTGTCAGTTTGTAGACTCCATGGAGTGTTTTCAAGGACGCTTTCCGTTGCTGCGGAACTTCAACTTTAGGGGGTGCAATTCACCCTTACAATTTGTCCCAAATTTGGTTTTTTTCTGAATAACTTTTAAACGGTAAGAGATAGAAAAAGTTTCAATGGCGGACTTGTACCGTTTAGTCAGCCCTTTCGATTGGTGTAGATATTTATATACAGGGCAACGCAATATAATAATGAAATTACAATCATTGGTCCACAACCAACTGTCCTCTCCAAGATATCGAAACTTATTTCTATATTCCTGGCACAAAAGCGGTTACATAGAATCTAGACCAGACAAATTTATTTATCCAGACATATGCGTTTTCGTACGATGATGAAAGCATTTTATCCATATGCTCAATATGTGGACACCCCGCTTTTATAAGATGTGCACGTTGTAGCCCATATTTATCTTACTTTTTTGAGGATTCTCACTATCATGATGAAGAGTAATACACGAATTGAAAGAATGTATACATATTTTCACTACTGACTTTTATTTTTTAAAATAGATAATTTTTTTCTATTAATGTATCTTTTTAAATTGTTAGTATCGTTTCTATATTTTAAATTTAAATATTTGAATAATAATTTGAATAGTAAATTTTAATAATCAACATAAAATACTTTATTAACTTTATATGAGATTCTTGATTGGAGATTTCCAGCTTTGTTCAGATTTTTGTAGCTCTCATGACGAAGCATTAATGTCAATGCGAAATAATTGGCAGTAAAAATAAAGAACAATAAAATAACTAATTTCGAGTTCTTGCCGCTACCCAGAATTTTTAATGGCTCTGGCTACCTGCAGATTTGCAAAACAATATGATGTCACTAATTATCAATAAACTAATAAATCATATTTTAATTTTATTTGCGTCCTAACTACTACCACGAACAGATGAATTTATGAAAATTTGAAGTGTAATCTGTCGTTATTTTTGTATATACAGTGGTCGGGGATTAATTAGTCATTACATACATCCGATACGCCGGTATAACTCGAAAACTATCACAATATAACGCATCTTAACGGCCTAGTATAAGTTTTACACTGATTTTCGATATACAATGTAAGCCACATAACAGTATACAGAGTATCTCTTAGAATATTGAAATATGCTAAGATTTATATTTTTGTGGACACCCTGTATTAACTTTTTTAAATTACCTTTCTATAGACCTATTTATGATCAAAAAAGGCCTTTATAAATAACGCTTTATATCTGAAATTCGATAAAATATAGCACAACATACTTTCTTTCCACTTTTAATTTGGTAACAAACCTGTATATAATATCTATAACAATCAAAAAGGGCTGTCTCGAGGTTCGCCTTGTTGGCTTAATTGGTAAAGCGTTTGTCCGGAAAACGAGAGGATGTAGGTTCGAATCCAGCGTGAGGAGAAAAAATTTTCTTGGGAAATTTACTCCTAATCATTACAGTTAATAGCAGAAATACATTAATTTGTTAATTTCCCCATGTAAAAAGCTTGCAATCCTTGTTTATTACCTATATAATTTCACAATATTATGATAATAGCTACCTCATAACTATATACCGATGCATATCGCAATAGCAGTCAAAAATTCTGTTGCGTCATCAGCCTTCCATTATAAATGTATCTCCCATCGCATTCTATGTAAGTATAAAACAGGAAAAAATACTCTCCCACACACTGCACCACGACAGTAGAAGACGCAGCAGAAGAAGCAGCAGAAGAAGAAGAAGTTAAAAGTAATCGATGATCGGTACGATTACACAACGTATCTTTTGTTGGGGTGAAACCAAACCTCCAACCCTCCCCCGGTCTATAAGATTGCCTCATCTTCTCAAACGCCACCTCTCCTTTCACACGCTACACAGCCGGGGTTTCCCGTAGCGCTGGCCTCTCGCTAAGTGTATAGTCTGCGAGAGCGTTTGTATTCCCGACGAGTCACCCCCAACGATTTCCCGTTATCCCACGAGGGACACCGACCGCGACTGAGGGTAGGTCCTCTATTGTACAGACGCATCCCCTGCCCTGACAAAACAGCCACTCGACGACACCTCTTCTGTATATATGTATACTTGGAGATCGAAGGCACTTGAACGCATGGCTTGCATTCTGCTTTATATATTAAGAATATTGCTATAGATGGGTGATGGGTGGCAGTTTTAAAATTGTATTCGTTGTATGTATGTTATAGATTTAACGTTGTAATAATAATATAACTTTATTGTCGAAACAGATTAGAACTAAATACAGGATAAAATAAAAAAAAAGTGCAATTTAGATTGATAAATGTGTACGTGTGCATGTGGTACTGAGAAAAATCTTTGGTGAAATTAAATATAAATACAGGGTGCTTCAAAAGTACCGAACTAATTCCTGAGATGTGATAAAGGAACGTTCACTGGCTCTGAAAATGTAAATAAGATACCAATAAATGTTTTTTTTTTACGATTTGTGGTCCTTGAAATATAAAAATTTTGTATTAGATTTTTGGTCATTCAGAGAAGAACTATATAATATGATTTTAGTTATTGTAAAAGATAAGTTTTACAATAGAAAAGAGTGTTTGCTAATAAAAAATTAAAAGTTTTAAGTTATAAAGCAAAAAAAAAAACAGCTAATTAAATGTTACAGGTTACAAAAAAAAAATATTTTTGGCAACATTGGCATACAATAACTAGAAATGTCATTTTTGACAGTTTTGAAATTATTTTGTGGTGTCATTGCTTTCAAAGTGTTTAAAAATGTCAACCAATAGCGATGTGAGAATGAGTTCCAGTATGATTTGAACTTTCATGATTTTTTTCGGTTTCTAATGGCTACAGTTTTGTTGTTCATTAACGTATAGTTTTACCTTAGCGTTAATTACACAATTTTGACGAATTGTTTTATTTTTAAATACATTTTTTTTTTAGAAAATTAAAAGTTCTAAAGAAATTCCGATTGCATTTTTCTCGTCAAATAATGATTCTTTAGCGCTTTCTAGAAGGTGGTTCAGTGCTTTTGAATCACCCTGTATATTAAAATCAGATATATTTTTTTCCATTTAACATTACCTTATTTTCAAATTACTATCAGATTGTTTTAAAGCTAAATTAAATAAATTCTTAATTCTAAAACACTCGATATTTTAAGAGTTACATCAATTACGAAATCAATTTAACAATAACTTTTACTTATTTATTTATTTTGCTAAAAATTGTGTTCGTTCCTATACCGAGAGCGCACTTTCTACCTGTCGATGACCGTAATATGAATAAAAGAATGATGAAAATCATCTGATGATTTATACCAGTTAACAAAGTATCTATTTATAGTAAAACAATTTTACGATAGCAATTCAGCAGCAGTTACACATGATTATATTAATATCGGTCGTACAAAATTAGTACATCCCAAGAACTTTTACCCACTCAACGATTATTACTGTCGCATCGAATTTTATGAATTAATGATTAATTAATAACCTGAAAATTAATATATTTTTCTAATAATAAGGTAGTAAAGTCAGGAAAGTGTGTAACCGAGGCAAGTGTATAGTTTGGCTATATTTATTTTTAAAATTGAAATATGGATGTCCTCTTGTTATAATACTAATGTAGTAAACTTCATACTAGTTTTACAAATAAAAGTTCGTATCTCCTAACGTGTAATAACTTGAAAATCTTGTGAATATATCATACCAAACATGCATCAGTTTAGTATTACACTCTTGGCCGAACTAAAGGATAATGCTATTAATATATAAAATGCGGAACGATTACACACTGACCCCATTTTGCTGGGTAAGTGTGTAGTATTGACAGTGTTTCAAATTTCTTTTTTTTTCTAGTAAACCGTTGATAATTATAAAAGGCGTATCTATTGAAGGCTTACAACTGGGCATATATGTATTACGTACTTCTATGTGTAAAATTTATCAAAATGTCTTATTATGTGAACAGTGTTACATTTTCTTCGCACTATGCAATTTTTACTACACACTTACCTGACTTTACCTTATACTATTTATAGTAAAACAATTTTACGGTAGCAATTCAGCAGAAGTTACACGTGATTATATTAATATCGGTCGTACAAAATTAGTACATCCCAAGAACTTTTACCAACCCAACGATTATTACTGGCGCATAAAATTTTATGAATTAATGATTAATTAATATTCCGAAAATGAATATATATTTTTTTAATAATATACTATTTACCTGCGAATAGGTACTTCATTTACTATCTTTAAGTTTTTTTGTAGACTCTATATTTGTTATTTTATTTGATTATTGACTTTTAAAATTCCTTTTCATTCGTTTTAGTATTGTTTATGAGCTCTGTCAGTGAATATATAGTTTACATTGACTGATGCTTCGATACAAAAATAAGTATGAATAAGAAAGAGACGTGAATAGATTTTAGTTATCAAATGAGTATTGTTTCTTTTTTTACTAATACGAATATAATGGTGAATTTAATATGATTTTTACAAAACTTCTAAGTCGTGTTTTACTATAAACTGGCTTAGACAATTGGTTATTAATCTGCTGTTTATACCATCAATAGCTATATGAGAGTGAGCTCTAGTTAGAAAGAGAAATGTCACATTCATTTTATTTCGCTGAGCTATGACACTGCACCGAACGTTAATAATCTGTTTTCCTAAAGCTTAATCGTACATAGCCTTTACCATAAGATTTTTTGTCGGAATGTACCTTCTTGAATAAAATAGATAATTTGAACCGCATGAAATCTAAATGTTTTGACGTTTAAAACAATATTTCCAAATCAGGGCATGTATTTTTGATCTATTGATCACCCATATTGCAAAGCAGCAAATCATCACCGGCCATCAGTGTTTTGCAATTGAAAGCTAAGAAAACTATTTTAAGTATATCTATTCTAGACTAAATTAGCACCACAGATTTCAAGTTAGCAATTGAACCAATTTATTTAGACATATATCACATATTAAAATAAAAAAAATTATGCCGACAAAACAACCCATCATACCGATACAGCCAGATGTTAAAACATCGCTATTAACTGGCCGATAATTTCTGATCAAATTCACTTCGTTTAAAGTTTGATTTACGACACAACATGCCACTACTCCCGTCCGTATACAGAACGTTAATGCATCGTAATTAACGCTAATTATATTCGTAATTCGAGACGGATAAAAATGTCTAAATTACATCTGTACATAGAGGAGAAATATACAGTTATATAGACACAAACGCAGGATGGAAAGAGATCATTATACATCATCTGTTCCTCGATGGCTCTCTATGTAGGAATCTCGGTTTAATTTACGACCGAGCAAAAAGCATCAATTTGAATCGTATAACGAGCCAGGAATTGCGGCCAAAGGCATCAAGCGTTGCGGAATATTTATGCCGTATATGACATTACAACAGAAGCTTAGAGCTGTGTCGTATATAGAGATTGCAATTAGGAATAATCGCGGATGAGATGGTATATAGAGTGGTTTTCTGCTTGTCGTCTGATGATGGCCTGGTTCAATGTTTTGTAAAGGAAATGTTTTAAATTACTACATCATTTTAAAATGTATACTCTGTCTTATAGATTATGGATATTATCCATTTAGACATGCAAGCGTTCGGTTAGTATATCTGTTCTCGCAGGTAGAAAGTTTATTGAGGTATTGATACGGGAAAAATACTTCTCAATTATGCAAATCAGGTAAAAGACTTGTAATTAATCAATACCTATAAAGGAAACGTTTGTATATTGCAGTTTAAATGTAATATTTGCTTGCACAGCTTGGTTGCTATATTAGTAATTCCTATATACTTGAAAAAACAAAATTAATAAACATCGTTTATTGACTTGGGTTTATTAAAATAAGAAAAAGATATATTGTATGGACGAATTTTTTTTATTATATTGAACAATTTTGTTTATTGACAGTCACGTTGAAAAAGTCAGTTTATTGTATTAACAAAATAAAGTTTATTACTTATTAGAAAAAGAAATTATTAAGTAGTAGACATTATATCGCTATTCACTAACATACCCACGGAGGACGCACTGGCCTTACTTCCAAAACTTGGACTACAAGAAGACATAATTGAATTAGTGAAACTGTGCTTATCCACGACATACTTTTTGTATGAAGGAAAATACTACGAGCAGAAGAACGGAACAGCAATGGGAAGCCCTTTATCACCAGTAATAGCCAACTTGTTTATGGAAGCATTTGAAGAAGAAGCCCTAAGTTCCAGCGATATGAAACCCAAGTGTTGGCTGCGATATGTCAACGATACTTTTGTAATATGGCAACACGGAGAAGAAAAACTACAACAGTTCTTGGAACACATAAACTAACAGCACCCAGCCATCAAGTTTACCATGGGGAAAGAACAAAATGGAAATCTCCCTTTCCTGGATGTTATGGTTAAGAAAACAAAAGAGGGAATGCTACAGCACGCAGTATTTAGAAAGAAGACGCACACCGATAGATATCTGCATGCAAGATCTCACCATCATCCGATGCAGAAGAAGACATTAATACAAACATTGCTGTCCAGAGTCGAAACCATCAGTGACGAACAACATCTTACCAGTGAAAAGATACATTTGGAGAAAGCACTAAAGAAGAATGGTTACACTGACATCGACATAAGGAGAGCCACTAAGAAGAAGACGACACTGGAGACAACTACAAACCCACGAAGAGGGATGGCGTGTTTACCTTATATAGCAGGAGTTACCGAAAAAGTAGGCCGAATTTTGAAGAAACGTAACGTACAAGTACGCTTCGGGACTGCAACGTCGATCCAGCAGTATCTACCGACCGCAAAGGATAAGATACCCAAGGGCGCACAGAAGGTATCTACAGATAACATGCCAATGCGGACAGTGCCACGTCGGACAAACAGGAAGAGCCATCGACATAAGAATAAAGAACACGAGAGGGACGCAAGATTAAGAAGGACCGAGCAATCAGCGGTGGCAGAACACATGCACGACACCGGACACAAAATGGTTTTAAGAATGTAAAAGTAATAACTACCACCAAGAACTACGGGAAAAGACTCATCAGGGAAGCCATAGAAATAGAGAAGAATAAAACCGTTAACAGAGAAGAAGGGTACCACCTTAGCAACACGTGGAAGAGCCTACTACGAACCGTCACGGTCAATGGAGCGGAAACTACACGGTTGGATGCACCAGGGGCGTATATAAGAAGAATGTCGGACTATGGAGAATCAGTTCAGCTATCCTGAAGAAGCTGTCAGTATGAACAGCGAAACGTCGAGCGAAAGTTTTGACACACGGTGAAACCCGCAAGAAGCTGTTAGTTATATTAAGTAGTTTGTTAATTTAAAGTAGAATGGTATTGATTTAATTAAATATTTTATTATTTCTATGAGATATAATGTATTTTTATACTGAGTTAATTTGTATTAATAAATGAATTTATAACGATATTGATGTTTCTAATCATTTCAGATTATTAAACATATTTTAGTTCAATAGCACACGTTGGCTTTAGTATATCGCAAATTTTTCAGAATTTTCCAATCCATACTCTTTCATATATCGATCGATGCAGTTCCTCGTGAGACACCCTGTATACCTATAGTAAATTTATTTATTATTTTTCGGAGTCTAGGAGCCATGAACCATATCGCACGAGCCGCTACTGTCTAATTCTATATTTCATAAATTAAACTCTTAGTCAGAAGTTTCGATGCGTAATTCTATAACATATTTTTATGTCCCCATGTCATAAATAAAATCTCCTAGTCGTAAAATTTGTTAATTCGCATCTGCCGTACAATCACCACAAACTTGGACAAACAACGAGTTCACTACCGTCACGAAATCATTCGCTCCTTTCGCGTTATAATTAATTAACCTTAAAATCTGCCGAAAAGGAATCCCGCCAGCGAAAAGTAAACATTTTATTGTCTCACCTCTAATAAAAACACGACAAGCGGCCCTCTTTTCCGCTTTGTATCAACTCGGAGCACTTGATTGTTTAATTGGGGGGTATAAAGTGCTTAACACGAAAATAAAATGAAGAGCGTTCTTGTGTTGTGTTATAACATCGTGATGAAAAGCGTTCCGCGAATGTAGAAATCTCTTGTTTGTGTTGCTCTCAGAAACCGACGATCTTATCAAAAGACAAACGTCGAGGCTTAAGACAACAGTTCGCGTCGTTGAGATATTTTAAATGATTATTTACTGTTTAAGAATGGATGAGGTTTGCTAACTCTTAATTGTTTACCGACAAAAGAATGCCGTTGTGTCCTATATGCATATTAGTGTTTATAAAAGTGGTGTATGTGTGTTATTTACATAGTTAAAAACTACTTTATAAAAAGAGTTCTTAGTTCCTTTTTTTTATATGTATGGATCTTTCTTTATTGCACTATAATTTATGATGGAGATTAATTATACAGGGTCGCTAAAAAGTATGGATACAGTTAAATATTATGAAAATTATTCAATTTGGTACATGGTTAAAAGTATTTAAATTTTATCGTCTAAGATGTTCTTCAAATTTCTATCTTCATTTGTTCTGGGGATACAAGGCTAATTTGATTTTTTTTTTAAATGGCACGAAGGGTCAAATTTAATATTTTTGAAAAGAGAATTTTTTTCTGCGTTCTGTGATGTAACACGTCCATATCTTATTTTAATCGAAACTTTAAAAAAAAATTTCGAACTAGTAAAATTTTGAAAAATTAAAAATTTTGTTAGCCTTGGAAATGTTTATCTATCGTTACTTCTTTGCTGCGTGAAATTTGACCAAAAAATAAATAATAATAGTTAATAATAATTGTAAAAATAACACATTTAACTGAAACAGAACAGATTTTAATAAAAAGAAGCTCAAACAAGAAATTACATAATTTTCATGTTACAAAAGATATTCGAAATGACTTCCATTTACCTCCTGGCAATAATGAACACGTTGAGCAAAATTTGCAAAGAATCAATCAAAATATTTGGACAAATACTGGCAATTTCGTTTCTTATACGTTCTTGTAGGTCTTCGATTTGTAATGTTCTGTTGACATAAACTCGATTTTTTACATGACCCCAGAGGAAAAAATCAAGTGGTGTCAGATCAGGAGACCTAGCTGGCCATTCAATAGCCTCCCTTCGCCCTATCCATCTACCGGGAAATGTTTCATCCAAATATTCGCGCACTTGACGACCAAAATGCGGCGGTGCTCCGTCTTGTTGAAACCATATGGTTTCTGTTGGTATACAATTTCGATTGCCGTGGTTTGGAAATATTTCCCTAAGTCGTGGAACAATATGTAAAAGTTGCAAATATCTTTCAGACGTTAAATTGCCGTTAATGAAAAAAGGACCTACGATATTCCGACCAATAATGTCACACCAAACATTAATTTTCTGTCGATGCTGCGTATGAACCTGCTCCATCCAATGCGGATTTCTGTCAGACCAATATCGACAGTTATGGCAGTTAACATATCCATTTAGACAAAAAGTTGACTCATCAGAGAAGAGGACTCGATTAAGAAAGTTACCATCCTGATGTATTCTGCGCATCATAGTTTCGCAAAATTCAGTTCTGCGGTCAAAATCGTCGTCACTTAATTCTTGTAGCAAGTGAATTTTATCAGGATGATATTTTTCGCGTTTCATTATTTTTTTTTATGGATCCTCTACTCATGTTGTGGTTCAACGCCAACTGTTGTACTTACTGAATTTTTTGGATTTTCTACCACATTCAACTTAACATTCAAAGAATTTTCTTCGTTGGTGATAATTCGAGGTCGCCCAGGTCTTGCACGGTCTTTAACGCTACCAGTTTCTTGAAATCTTTGTAAGGTTTTTGAAACCGTCGTCCTGGAGATCGGTTCCCGGTTTGAATGAATTTCATCAAAAGAGTCACTACTTGAGCACAATTCGTTTCTGTCGCCATAACCAACCATCATGAGAATTTCTATACGCTCAGTTTCGCTTAAATGTACCATTGTTAAACAAATTATTGCACATAAGCTTAATTTTTGGCGAATATGCAAGTGACACATCGTCAATAACAGCATTTTCAAAGCTAACTCAGTTTTATTTTTCCAGAATTAAATTTTTGAATTTAATTTTTTTTGCCTTTTAATAAAAATGAAGGTTGGCATGTGTTACATTACTGAATTCAGAAAAAAATGCTCTTTTTAAAAATATCAAATTTGACTACCCGTGCCATTCTAAAAAAAAAAATCAAGTTAGCCTTGTATTTTCAAAATAAATGATGGTAGAAAATTGAAAGAAATCTCAGATGATAGAATTTAAACACTTCTAACTGTATGCCAAATTTCAACGAGCTCTGCTAAACCGTTCTGAAAATATTTAACTGTACCATACTTTTTAGCGACCCTGTATAAAAAAAAAAAGTTCTGCACTTCTACGCGTTTAATTAGCAACTAAAATACTTCTGAAAGATAATTTAATACACACCACAAAATATTACATACACAAAAGCACACAATTTCCAATAAATTTCCTACTTCTGAGCTCGGCATCACCACTACGACTTTTATCTCACTATTTCCTCCGCTTTCTATCGCCCTCATCCAACACGCCAATCTTAAACTCTCGCAACATTTCCTCCGCGTCTTTCGAATGCTTCGCCTCTTCGAAAGCGTCAGTGGCGTCCGTCCCGATAACCTCCAGTAAGATGTCCTTGCCTCCGGGATGAGAATTGAGGAATTCCGTAATGTCGAATACTTCATCGCGGATCAACAGCCAAGCGCTCCTCTCATTGTCGTGCTTCTTAATTTCCGAAAGAGAGTATTTTTTGACCATTCTCACAGAATATTGGAAGATGCAGGGCAGGGTATGAGATTTTTCGAAATGGGAACGGAAAATTTTATCGTATAAAAATGTTTTGGACAAAACGGTGTTTGAGTAAATTTTGACAACTTTTGACAAACAAATTAGAATGAATCTTCCAAAGTATGACAGATGCTAGTGATTAAAATAGTACCAACAAGCTAGTACGCAATCGAACTATAAACAGTGTTCACCTTTCGATGTTTCTCATTCTTATATACACCGCGAGAAAAAAAGTGTTGTATTAACTAATAAAATGGTGTATTGAAACTTTTTTCTTTTCCAATATGAGCAATGATATTTTAGTGCTAATGCAATACGTAAAAAAATGTTAAATTGCGTTAACTGAATAATAATAAATGTTATAAGAAACAGACTATGCGTGATTCTTTGAACATGTACTTCATTTTCCATTAACATTTCTACCTGCTAATTGAATAAACACAACATTATCCCAACACAGTTACTTGTTGTAGACACACGAAGTAATAATTGTCTCTATAATTTTATAATGTGTTGATTCAAAACCTATATTGTTTCATTTAACCTACCTGAAGTATTCATCGAATGACTATTTGCATGTAATTCAACACCTTTAGATGGTTATACGAAAAAGATTTTCTTGTTAGTGGAACCATTCTCGATTTTGCTTAAAATCACATTACTGATCGGGCAAGTTTTTAATTTCATCGATGGATCCATCGATTACTGTATCATTAATGTATTAAACAGAGATACACTGTAATCGATGGATCTATCGATGAAATTAAAAATGCGCCCGCACATTCAGCAATTACTCCATTGATAGCAACGCATAGCTATATATTGCCTACATAGGAAGACTATAGTAGATAATAGAAGAAAAACATTTACGGCATTGTATACTAAACTTATATTAGCTTAATAACATAACTAAAAAATTATAAAGATTTTATTCATACATTTGAAACAAAAGTACAATTTAACGTTTCATAATAAATCATTAATAACAACATTTAACCAAAATTTCGTTATCAGCATTTACGATTTCGTATACTACCCACCAAATAATCATTATTTTCAAGGGAATTGTTTTTATCATATTAATCGATGTACTTAAACAATTAAAGGCAAAATGATTTTTACGATTACATTTATCACATATTTTACCATTAAGGCTGGACAACTGTTTTGCGCATGCGTAAAATTACAACGTGTACACCGACCTGTTCTAGAATTGTTCGAATCCGTTACAAACGGCTTATTTGAATTTGCCGACACCTCTTTCCAATGATCTTCCATCGTTGTACGGCCCTTGGGTGAAACGTGTCTTCTGTCTTGCTCCTGCATCCGGCTGTCGATCGATGTGTTTTCCAGCGTAATTTCAATATTATTTAATTTCTCGAACTTCCTTTCCTATACAGTGTAACAGCGTCGCTGCTTGTATTTCGGCTGGTTTTCCACTGCAACCACTCGCGGTAGAATATATTCCCAATCTTCTTTGAATTGCCTCCAATTTTTGCTAGGTCGCTCCTCCATTTCATCTTCTCGGGTTGAGATATATTCTCCATTTTTGTTTGGCTCCTTTCTGACACTTTTTTTTTTAATTTGTTGCACTTTTTTCCTTTCACTGATTTTTTTTGTATTTTGTTTGTTTTTTATTCTGACTGCGCCATGTAATATATATACTCCGCGATGGGTTTTGATTATCTTTATTATTTAATATTAATGTTACAGAAGCTTACAAACATAGGTCTTATTGCTACGGAGGTTGCATACTGACTGACTATACGTATGTGCGATCACCTATATGTAACAGTATTAAATATTACATTTCATTGAGTTAACCACGATAGTAAATATTTAAAGAACACCTTTTTCAAATGTCAAATCGACAATTTGTGGGATTAAACCAACAAGATAAAATATTGGTTTCGCCTGAACACTATAATCTTGTTAAATTAACTCTAAAGTGTACAACAATATAAATATGTTTGTTTCAAATAGGTGCATATGATTCACTTAAATGCAACATGGTTAAATCAATGCTCAAATTCGTGACACTACGAAAAATGTTGAAATAACCATTTCATTTCTCTCAGTGTACTAATTAATATTTGAATTATGTACAGCTCCCCCTACATTACTTTTTAGCACTTGAACGGATGACTCGACGCTTTGATGGTGCTAAATATTAATATCGGAAACTTGATATCCGATCAAATAAAACAAAAAAAGAAATTGACCTTCATCAAGGGCAATGCCTGTAATCGAGATCAAAGTATCCTCTGATGCTTAATGATTCAGTCTAAACATCCTCGTGCATATATATATTTTTTTCCCGCTACTCAAGACCAATTACTTTGAGATTGAGCAGACAGACTACCATCTTACCCCCGAGTAATTCTAAATAGATGGCAACACACCCACGCATTTCGCTTATACATCGATATACACTTGAGTTTATTTATGTTACATGATGTTAGATGCTTTCTTTCGAAAACGTCAGCATTGAACTATTATAAGCTCCCCAATATAAATATTGTATCGCTTTTTTCTCCCTTGAGTGCGCCGAAAAGACCGCAGATTTATTGTTTGGATAACAATACATACTTAGAGCTTCCTAAATTGGTATTAGGAAGAACTACGGATCATAGTTCTAAAAAACCATAGTGGTGATAATCTTGCGCAATTTTTATTCATACTTTCATATTTTATGAAACAGCGGTAGTATACAAGGGTGATTCTCAATATATGCGACAAACTTTAAGCCCTGATTCCTGGGGTTATTTTGAACATAAAAGTTCATAAGAACATACGTCCAAAATCGCTTAGTTCTAAGTTGTACAGTGTTTAATAGCAAGTAACATAATTAATGTTTTTATTATAAATTAACAAAATAATTAGTAAAACAAAATTAACTTATACTAACTACTGAAAATGACCGTCCCCAACTGCAATACAAGCTTCCATCCTCCGTCGTATTGACTGGCGAGTCCGTTCTAAAATACCAGAGGTATTTCGAATTGTTTGAAAAGCTGCGATAATACGATTTCTCAGTTCATCGACATTTTCAATGGGAGTCGCATAAACTAATGATTTTAGGTGACCCCAGAGAAAAAGTCCAAAGAATTTAAGTCTGGAGACCGAGGAGGCCACGGTTTAGACCTCCCGTCCTATCCACCGATCTGGATACGTATTGTTCCAAAAACTCGCGAGCAACTAAACTAAAATTTGCTGGAGCACCGTCATGCATAAAATACATTTGTAATCTTAATTGCAGCGGAACTTCTTCCAGCAGTAGGGGTAGCTCCTCTTCAAGAAAATTGCGGTATACCTCGCCATTTAACCAAATCGGTAAGAAATGGGGACCTATCAACAATTCTGGCCCACACATTGACAGAGAATTGATGTTGATGACGGGCATTCACTAGTTCGTGCGAATTTTCTTCGGCCCATATGTGATTATTATGAAAATTAATAATCGCGTTTCTAGAGAAAGTAGCCTCGTCGGTGAAGAATTTGAGCCAAATAGTCAGGATTTTGTGCGATTTTGTGTTGCATCCATTGACAAAAAGCCACTCTTTGCAGAAAATCTGCCGGCAAAAGTGCTTGCACCCGTTGAATGTGATATGGATACAACAGTTGATCTTTCAATTTTCTCCAAACAGTGGCCCGACTAATGTTTAAAGCAAACGCAATTTTTCTGGTGCTTGTAGTAGGATGTTCCTCAGTTTCATTTAGTACCATTTCTTCAACTTGTGGAGTTCTCACTGTAGATGGGTGCCCTTATCAGTCGTCTCATTTTTTAAAATTTCCGTTTCACTAAGAGGTTGGTGAAGACGGGCAAATTGAATGATGCGGGATGATACGGTTCGGGTATCGTTCTTCGTAAAGAACGTCTCTAGCAGCACGCGAATTTCCATTGGCAAGACCGTAACGAAATGCATATCACACATCTCAGCATTCGTGTAATTCATTTTAGAAAACAGAAACTGGCAATATACTGAATGAATACTCTGACAACTATTGACAAATATTGACATGACAAATAAACAATTCCCTCTCAACATAATAGTTTTTGAAGAACCAACTGTGATATTATATCGTGTTAGTCATAGTTCATAATTTATTATTAAACATTCAATAACTTTAAAACTAAACCGTTTTGGACATATGTTCATATGAACTTTTATGATCAGAATAACCTCAGGAATCAGCTCTTAAAGTTTGTCGCATATATTGAGAATCACCCCGCATATAAATGACTGAATGCGAGTTAATGAAATAAGTGAAGTGGTGCAAGTGGGGTCTATAAATAATAAATAAAGTTCACTTTGAAGTTACTTAACTTTATTGTAAGTGTACTGAGGGTGCGAACTTTTATACTGGAAACTCTATGGTACAATCACAAAATACCGCTTAATTGTTTAGGTTAAATGGAATCTCTGTAGTTTCTTCTCCATTCTATATACCTAATGTACTTGCTTTGTGTGCGGGGTAAAAATGGACTTTTTAAACCTTGAAACACGAACGCGATAGCCATGCGTTTTTTTCTTTAAAAAAGAAAGAAAAGAATACGTTCTACTTAGCACGTTCCTTGTGTTATTTGACTCGGAAAATATCTTACGATCGCGACATTCTTAGAAAACGAAAACTACGCTAAATCTGCGAAACCATCTCTTCTCATGTGGTATACGCGACGTTTTGCGAACGAGCATACATCGTGTTCTTATCAGCGGTAAAATTATCGTCGCCCATTATTTCCCAGTCCTTAACAATCCATGGGAAACCGAGATACGCGTTTGCCGCAGTTCTCGAGTTGTTAACGCGACAACCAACGCGTCAAGGATTCTCTGTAGTACGAAGTACGAACTCGGCTTCATTTCTAATCGTTTTAATCTCAAAGGAAACACATTGAAATTACAATACAGCAGCACAAGCTAGATGCAAACACTTTCCAGTTATCATCACTAGCAGTAACAATAAGCAAGTACATCTAGTGAAAGATAATTATGCGTATGTGTGAAAAAGGAATTTAATATATTATGCTATTTGAGAGATTGTACTTAAATTAAATTTTTATGATAGGCAACATATTATTTTATATACATAAGAAATTTATCGGATGTTTAGGTAACGTTTGCAGCAAAATTCAAGGGGTTATTCCTTGGTTTATTCTAAGATATTTGTCCTGTGATGATTTTTTGAAAAACCCTTTGTTTCGAAGATACAGGGCGAACAAAATTTGCGGACAACCATCTTCGATATTCGTTGAAATTATTAAGCAAATAAAAGTATGGTGCTAGCCCAATGAGTTTATCAAGTACAAAAATTGTTTACAATGCGTTGTTATTTTTTCGATCTCGATCACATGCAATGGCTCTGTTTTATCTAGTAGTGGATTTCATTTGAATACGTCACATCGGTTCGCTTTGTTTAGATTTGAGTGACGTTTGGCTGTTATGACGTGTCTTTAATAGTTAGTGAAACAGTCTATCATGATGTATACGCAACGCCGAGGATGACTGACATGCATTTCATGTATGGACTTGCTGATGGCTTCATAGAAGCTAGACGCTGGTACATTGAACGATTTCTGCCTATAATGTCCGACCCACGAAATCTTCGATAATATTTCATCGACGTCTTTCGGTGAAAGCGGACTCAATGAAACGAAGTGCCAGGAAGATTAATGACTGCAAGAACGGTACAATTGGAAGAGAATGAAATGCTGGAGATGATACAGGAAGATTTTGGTAGTTCTACGCGAAAAGTTGCAAATACTTTGATTGTAAGTCATTGGACAGTTTGGAAAATTTTAGGACAATTATATCCATACCACATTCAACACGTTCATGCACTACTACCTGCTATTTTCCTCCACGTATTTGCGTTATGTTAATGGATATGCAAACATTAGTTCGCATCACCCAGATTCATTTTTTACCGATGAAGCCAGTTTCTCAAGAGATGCAATAAGGAATTTTCATAATAACCATGTGTGTGCAGATGGAAATCCGCATGAGGTATTTGAAGATCGTTTTCAACATCAGTTCTCGTTGAATGTTTGGGTTAGAATTATAGGTGACTATCTAATTGGACCGGTATTTCTAGTACTCTCAGAAAGACTTACTGGCGTGGTGTATCGCAATTTTTTGGAAGCAACGCTGCCTGAGTTTCTGGAGGAAGAACCATACGCGACAGGAATTGTAATGTGGTTTATGCCTGATGGATGCACCACCACATTTCAGTTTTGGTTGCTCGTAATTTTTTTAACAGCACATACGGAGATCGCTGGATTGGTCGAGGTGGGCCAACACATGACTTGCTCGATCCCCAGACTTAACCCCCTACATTATTTCTTCTGGGATCTCTGAAGTCAATAGTTTACGCTACTCCACTGGAGAATTTGGACGATTTGCGAAATCGGATAATTGATAATTAGAAACGACGTGTTTGAAAGAGTTCGACAGTCAATGACGAGAAGATTGAATGCTTGTATCCAGACTGGAGGAAGCCATTTCGAACATTTATTGTAGATTGAGCAACTGTGGATGTACTTTTTGATAATAAAATGTTGTTACTGTCTCAAATCTTGTTCGCCCTATATCTTCGAAACAAACGGTTTTTTTCCAAAATCATCATAGGTCAATATATTCATGGAATAGGCCAAGGAATAACCCGTTGAATTTTTGCCGCATGTTTACCTAACGCCCTGTATAATGTCATGGTTTATTTAATTGTCCTTTCTTATAACTTAGTTTTATCTTTTACTCTAGGATTAGTTTCTGCCGTTAAGCCATTCTCAGCTATATAGGCTGATCTGTCAGTGTAGCTTTATAATTGGTAAAAATGCCATTTTTAGTTATATAGTACACTGATAGGAATATTCCTTTTTATTTAAAAGGAATTTACGATTAACCCAAAGTTTTACGTTTTCTATTGCCCAACATGATTTAGTGTTTCCTTGAAAAGGAATATAATTTTGAACCGACGCATTTCTTCGGAAGTAATATATTTTTCGTTGAAGGGGTTTATTCTTTTAAGTGATATTATTAACAGTGGGTCAAGTCCTCTTTATTTTGAACTTGAAAACTCATTGGCAGAAAACCGTGAGCATTTTAAGTCAAGAAATTTTTCCTTTTCTTATACCATTTATTCACTTTAGGCTTGACTTTTTGCGGTTTACCGAAAAGCTTAATTCACAACAATGTCGTGAGCAATTTTTGATTGAAATAAAAATGAATTATCTCCAAGAAAAATACATGCATTCCATATTTATCATACATGGACGCGCGGTTGGGATGTTGCAATACCGCCAAGCCTTTTTCCCTGGTATTGGGAATCGGGACTGCCATTAAAGAAATCGCCCTTCCAATGGTGACGACTCCTATCAGAAGCTGCATCCTATTTGTGCGAAATATGTTTTGTTACTGGAATAAAACAGGAGATGTGCTATCTATGGGACAGTTTCTGTACTACACATAAGCATATTCGCTGTACTATATGGGGAGAAATCTGCTATATGAAAATAATATGCCATATTTATTTTCCGCAAATACTTAGTTAAATTAATAAATTTGTTTGCCCTTGTTTCAAATAAACCTTCTAACCAAAATATTCGTTTGATTAAATACAGGAATATTTTTTATTATTTCATTCAGGTAATAATTTAGTATATAACCAAATGCGTTAACAAAAAACTTTTTTTCCGTGCGTAACAGTTTTAAGAATTCAAACTACATACTTCTGTAAAGTGCTAATGCAACATTAACTGAAAAGATTCCAATTGTCCATGAAATTCCTTTAATCTTGCACGAAAATATTATCCCTTGTTAGTATAGTTTTGTGTATTTTGAACTTATGCACGTGGGAACGTAAATAAAACTAAAATACCTTCGCGTAAAAAAGCATTCAGCTTGAATACAGGTGCTTGCATTTTTCGTTAAAAGCCAAAAGTTTTAAATCAATGTATTCATGCGCGCACGCCATATCATATTTATAAAACGTGGCTGGTTTTTTTTTTTAATTCTATTAGTAAAGCTAATATAATAATAACTGTTTAGGTTTCGTTGAAATTTTGAATTTAAAATATTTCGCGCGTAACCGTTCGATGATACGCTGCATTTTTAAATTAAGAATGAGAATAAGTACAATTAAGAATATTCTAGAAGCACGTTGTGCAACCATGTTGTAACAAAAGGTGTAGTTTTGTTATTAGAAATAAAGTATAGAAAAGCAAGCGACAGTTTGTATCAAAAAAAGAAGAATTCATAATCCACAAGGATTAACAATAACAAACAAAAGTTATACATCAGATATTATAAAATATTAATCAAAACTAATGTGCATTCCATTTAGTTACACTTACTTTTCGTCCAAAAGCGTGTACTTAAGAAGAAAATAGTCTTCCGGCAAAACAGCAGGCTACTTTCAAATAAAATAAATATTTTTCTGCGAAAAAGTATCCTTTTCGTTTAACATAATACATAACAAATGTTATAATTTTTTTCATTTAATGCAATTTATTTTCTCAGAGTAAAATCGAAATTTTTAAATTAAGGTGGTAAAGTTAAGGATATTTAGCAATTGAAAATTTAAAAAAAATAAACAGGCAGCGTTAATACGAAATGCGAAAAGGTGAAAAAAATTTAAAAGTGTTTATCCTAAAGCCGCAGGCGCATCGCTTTTTTCTTCGTTTTAATAATTTTTCACTGATTACTTAAATACTATTGATGTTATCATTTTACTACTAACCATCAATAATAAAAAAAAAAAATTCTATCATTAACTTAACTCACATATAAATAATAAAATACTTCACACTGAATTTGCTAGCTTATGTATTCCTACACGATTGATATGTAGGCGCGCCTAGATATTCTCATCTCGAATGAAACTTTCTTTTTGTACTTGGTCGTTAACCTGCGCTCGCGAGAGAGAGAGAGGAGAATAAAAGAGAAAAAAAGCGAAGAGTCCCGCGAATTTTACGGCCAGCAGCTCTCAGTCTGCGAACGATAACTTGGTAGTTGCGATGTCATTCTAAAATTGGATTCCCGCCTCGTCCGCCAGCGAGATAGGGGCAAGCAGGAGCGATCAGGGCAACAGCATCGGTGGAGAATCGAGGAGAAGACGGTGGAATCTTCGCAGACTTGACCGTGACCCGACTGTGTTCGCTGCGTGACCTACTCGTATATATGCACGTTATATAGCACTTCGAATATTGAACTTACTATTCGCGTACATTGATTCGTTTCCACGATGATGTGAAAGAAATGAAGAAAATTTATACTGTAACTACACGGAAAAGCCGATTATTTTTTTGAATCGAGCAAAATTTGTTCAACGCAATTAAATTATTTCTTTTTATATAGCGGCAAACAAAGTTTTAGTTCATTGAAAAACAAATAATGTTATTGTCCATATTTGGTAGTTCTAAGTAAATGTTTTGTTTATAATTATGTGTTGCAAGCATACAGGCTGATTCAAATTAAGTGCGCACCATTGCTATCTCTGTTATTATTGATTTTAGAAAGTGCGTTTTTAACGCTGATTAATATGCAATATACGAAAAAACAATTGCATGACGCCTTTCCGAGAAATTTTGGAAGTTATACAGGGTGTTTTGAAACATCGTTTAAAGATTTTAAGGGCATGTAGTACGATCGAAAATAAAGTTAAAAGTCATAATAAAACATATGCCACAAATTAACTGTTTACGAGATACAGCGATTTTATTCGCCAATTGCCAGAATAAAGTTTGCTTTAGCGGTTTTTATTAAGATGTTATTGCATTTTAACATAAAATAGATATAAACTAAAGAGATGTTCAAAAATGACGTCGCTGTCCATTTTTACACAGGATCTACATCTGCTTTCAAAGGAGAGCGCGCACTCTTTCAAAAAACAAGGGTTTTTTCTCGTATTTATCTGGCAACAGTGTTACATTCGTTGGCGCAACTCTGGAAGATCGTTTACCGGTGTTGCGTACACTAAACTTTTCAAATAACCCCCAGATACTAAAGTCCAACGGGTTTAGATCGGGAGATCTTGGAGGCCAAGCAATAGGACCTGCTCGCCCTATCCATCTCCAGGAAATTCATTGTTAAGATGTTCCCTAACAGCGCGCGTAAAGTTGCGGTTGGAGCTCCATCTTGCATAAACCAGAGGTTTTCAGTCTTAAATTTATAGGTAAATCTTCCAAAGTTCAGGTAAAGTATTTTCCAAGAACTCGAGGTATGCAGGACCTTTTAAGCATTGTGGCAAAACAATCCGGTCCTAACAACCGTTCCCCTACCATCCCTAACCAGATGTTTTAGAGAGTAACGTGCTGGTGTCTGGCTTCAACGGTAGCATGAGGATTCTCGTCACACAAAACGTGATTGTTGTGGTAAATTTAAATATTCCATTTTTTAGTAAAACTAGCTTCATCATTGAAAAGGATGTTATCAGCGAAATCTGGGCCGATCAGCAGCTGTTCGCAAAACCACTCACAGAAAGCCCTTCTCACTTGATAATCCTGAGCAGTAAGGGCTTGTACCCGTAGGATTATGGTAGGGTATAGGAGTTGCCTCATGAAGAGTTCTCCAAACAAGATTGCTGCTTACACCCACTTGAGTCGAAATTCTTCTAACACTAGTTTCGGGATTTTTCATCAATAGTATCAAAATTCGATCTTCTATCTGTGGAGTACATGCTATTCTCGTGCCGTCCAGTATCACAAGACCGGCTTCTCAAACGAACCAGTTTCTTCTTAGTCGTTGAAACACTGTTCTGAAACATCACATGCGAAGGCAGTTGGCGATCACGAAACGTTTCAGCATAGAAGCGATGGTGCTATAAAGAATTCCATTAGACGACTCGTACATGAACACCATATCGCTCATTTCAGCATTAGAATACGCAACCATGTAATTCTACAAATTGCACAGAATGTCAAATTAAACTGTCACAAAACAATAGCTGATAAGCACCTGTTCACTGGGATATGTTATATCTATGTACTACTAGGAACACTCGCTGTTATCTCGAGTTAATTTGTGGACATATGTTTATTGTGACTTTTAACCTTATTTTCGATCGTACTACATGCCCTTAAAATCTTTAAACGATGTTTAAAAACACCCTGTATATTTTTTAAATTGAACACTTTGTATATTGTTAAAAAAATTTAAGATATTTTAATTTGTGATGCAAAAGTTTTAATACAATATTGTCTTAAAACGAATAATAAAGAAGTTATGGTGGTTTTTAATTGATGCCAAAGATATGTAAAATTTATACTTAGTAGGCTTTTTTCACTTTAAATCAAAACAAATAGTATGTTGTTTAAACCTGTCAAAAACGCACCTGGGCTAAATCTTATTACACGTTGAATTATTTAAAAAAAGTTTGTATTTAATTTGTGTGTGGTTCTTACTTCTAATTGTTATTATTACATTATTATCATGGTAAGCTTGACCAGGTTTTCGTTAATATTTAGTTCTAAGTATTAGATATATTTCACCTGGTATTTTCCGCATCTGAGAAAGTGCGATACGCTGGAAGCATACATTACCTGTGCGGCAAAAATTCAATAAGGACTGTCTGAATATTAGTGCAGAACAGTATCCTTTTTACGACAGCAGCCAGATTCCGACGTTACTTTCTGAAAACTTTACAGGACAATTTAGGCAACCACGATTGCTTATTTAGAAGAAGAAAAGCAACAAAGAAAATATTTCATTATCAACAAAGAGGTGGAAATTACAGTGTTGCATATTTGTGAAGCCATCATGGCGAATTTTCTCATTAGAGATGCTGCTAAGGAATTGGGTTTAAAGTTACGCGTCAGGTTCAGAGAATTTTAAAAAAGCATTAAATATATCCCATTTAAGTACCGAACCTCACAAACATTACAACCGGAGATTCCGAACAGGAGGTTGGCTTCTGTGAAGTGGGTTTATTAATTTTTGGTGATGAAAATTTGAATGGAGCACAATGTATGATGGAGTGATGAAAGAAATTCTCTCAATAGAGGAATGTTAATAAGAAGAATGAACACTACTGGTCGCAAGAAATTTATTAATAATTGCGTCCACATGCTGCACAAGTGCGATTGTAGTTTTAATGTCTGGTTACTGATTGGCTACCGTTTGGTCCAGTGTTCTACGATGGTACATTGACAGGAGAGAGATTTCTGAATTTATTCGTACCCGTTGTAAAGGATTTCCTTGATAACGCCAATTACCCTGGATGCGCCAAAATTTTGTACTTTCAGCAGGACGGTTGCTCCGCGCACACAACTGCCGCATAGTTCAACAACTGATCTGGACATCATCTTTGCCCGATTAAGGTTGGATTTGGTTACAAATGGGCCAATTCCATGGCCAGCACGCTCTCCTGACATTTCACCTTTAGACTTTTTTCTTTGGGAATTATTTAAAAGATCAGATATACAGAACCCGGTACAACAACGTGAACGAATTGTAAAATAAGATTAGGGAAGTTTTCCGACAATTGGATAGAAGGACAATCTTAAGTGCTACCCAGAGTGTACTCAAGCGGACTCGAAAATGTATTGAGAATGAAGGTGACACCTTTGAGCAGTATTTATAAATTATGCATTTTCTTTTTCCTTTTCAATTTAATTTCAACGAGATTATTTTAAGATGTAATATGTTAAAATAAACATCAACCACAAAGACATGTATCCGTTTTGTTAAAAGTTGATTCTTTATTACTGCTGTATATTTTACAAAATAAAAACCATCATAACTTCTTTATTATTCGTTTTAAGACAATTTTGTGTTGATACTTTTGCATCATAAATTAAAATATTTTTCATTTTTTTTAACAATATACAGGTGTTCAATTTAAAAAAAAAATGTAAAAATTTCTTGAAAATGCGCCATGCAATTGTTTTTTTTTGGTATATTGTATATTAATCATCGTTAAAAACCCTAATACTTTGCTAATTTAACCTACTTTAATTTGAATCAGCCTGTATATGTATGTATCTATCTGCTGTGTACTGATTGTACAAAATGAATTTGCAAAAACAGAACAATTTAAAAAAAAAAATGAAAATGAAAAAATTAAACTAGCTAGCTCAACGGATAAAATTTAAAAGGCAAAACGCAAAAGAACAATTAATCTCAGAGTTACCCTCGCGAATTAAAACTTGAAAGGTAACCGCGAAGAGGTAAATTGTGATGTGAAAGAAATCTGACTTTCTTAATTACCCCCCAAAATTGAAAAGGTTTTATTAAAAAAATAAAAGAACTAGAAGTAACCCAAAGATGCTAAGTAACAATAAAATTTTATTATAAAAAAAAAAATAAATAAATAAAAAACAAGTCAATGATAATTTGCAGAAAAAAAAACCGTGAACCGAAGGTTCTGGCATAAATCAAAAACTGCAACTGATTCTAAATTACCATGGGACAATGCTATTTCCATTATCAAACAAAGATGAAATTAGTTCAAGAAGATAATTCTTTTTTTATTTCAAATGAATACCATGCTTCAAATTAAAATACAAATGTTTAAACGTGACAATTCAAGTAAAACAAAGAAAATTTAAATGTCAAGCACAATGCTTCTATTCTCCCAACTAGGTGTACATAATTAAATGAAAAATCACGGAGAAATTAAATCTATGACTATTAATAACAAAAACTAAAACTGAAATCTATCTTTTACACGTAAAATATAAATGATCTTACAACTACGATGTGCACACATCAATATAACAACAATTATTATTAAGCGAGTTCCTTGATGGACAGAATAAAATTCAATATAAGCGAACAAATCTCTATATCAAAAGTATTAACAAAATGGCAGCAAACAAATTAGAAATACAGTGTACTCACGCAGACAATCGCATCACGAACTGGCTCATACATTCACCAGTCGTTTTTCCAACCCCAACAGGCTGCGTACAACGCCAGAACAAAATCAAGTACGCTCAACGGACCAACATCTCAAAACATAATAACATAGGACTATACAAGCGAACGCTAGACATTTAAATGAATGAAATTAATTTTAAAAAACCTAACACTAAACTAAATAAATTTAAACAATAAACTCATTAACTTAATCTTATATAAAAATAAAATCTACATCTGTGAAAATTCTCTCGAAACATTGACAAAGGCCGAACAGAGTAAACATGACAAAAACTATGCAACTTAAAAAAAAACTCTCGCGAAAACTGGGTGCCCGTCCACAGCAGTACCTACGCATTTATATAATGCACGAAATCTAATTAAAAAAAAAACATTTAGGTACCTATATTATGGATATACCGCGTGGTCCATTTATCGTGGCAAATTCGGAAGAATACCGTTATTCAAGCTTATGACTTAACTACGAAAGTGTGGCTTTTGTTAATTAAAACACTGTGAGAAGAAAAAAGTCTACAATAGGAAAGAATTGTCAACATTATATATACTATACATATACCCGTCTTTCGTTGCGGTATTAATATGTATGTGCTGCCAGCTGAATAGCTTCTTGCCTGGTTTGATAATGAACATATGTTATTTATTCAAAGAAAGTGCATACGTGATCAAGTGGAGAAATTATTTCACACAACCTCTAATATTTATGCAACGCGTATGAGATAGTCGATTACGAAACCGCGCAAGAAAGTGAGCTGTCGATTTCAGATAAATTTTTCCTTGCCTATACTGCCGTTGTTAAAACACCTTCACTGCGCGTTGCACAATTCCACCCGATCTTAATTTGTTCTTATTTTTCACACACAATAACGATTTGGCATGTATTAACAACCATGGTTAATATATACTTAGTGATCTTAAATACTTGTTGCTCTGTTTGTTATGATCACGATGAATCCGGACTTGTTCCGACGATTTTCTACGATGTAGCCTGCTTTTTAAATAGGTTATATGTTGCTAATTACTTCGTTGCTTATAGTACAGAACGAATAAGAGAGATATTGCCGCTTGGCGTCTGTGTATATGTGGATCAGATAACTTGATGTAAGTTTCAAACTGCTTGTATCTTTTTTTGATATTTTTTCATGTTCTTTGTGGAAAAGTAAAGCTAAATACATAAATAAAATCGGATCTGAGCGGTTTAATAAATGAATCAACTGTTATAATAATATGATGTGCATGCTTATTTGTATATCTGATTTGGAATATTATCTATCAAATCATATTTTCTTAAAGATTTAAAATGAATTAAATTACATAATTACTAACAGTTATTATAGCTACTTATCAGAAGTTATTGAGAAAAGTAGCGCCAAATATTTCTAAAAGATATATAATATTATGTGCTACTGGCTTATTCCACTTATTCCACTATTCACTTTTCTGTGGAAGTGTATATGCAAATTATATTATTTTGTATGAAAAAATAAAAAATAAAATGTAAAATATATAAAAGCTATTTTATAACGCTTTATGAAAGTAATACTTAATGACTTTATGAACATCTGCAGGATTCTATAAAGGACAAATTTATTGCCAAGATTGCAAACTTTTCACAATATGAAATATGTAACGAATTTATGTATTTTCTGCTAATAACTGTATTTTCCCAAGAATTTTTTTTCTTTCCACGTAGGATTCGAACGTACACACTCTCGTTTACCGGACGAACGCTCTACCACTTGAGCTAGAGCATATGTTCCCAACGGGGGCGGTACCTTTCCCTAGTGGGCGCTGCAGCTTTTTCGTGGGGCGGTAGCGGTTCAAAGGCAAATGGGGGTCGTTATTACAGTCAAGGGGGGCGGTCGCGACGCACCTACCTAATTACAAAATTAATATAATAAAATACTTTGAAAATAGATCTATTTCATGAAAAAACATTTTTGTCTAGCCGTCTAAGATGTTATCTTATTATTATGGCGTAAAATAAACATTAAAACATTTATATAAGCATTAAATATAAACTAACTAATTGATCTGGTTTAGGACTGTCGGTAACAAATCTTTGCAAGTTGGTAAGCAAAGACGTGATTTACGCAATCAAGCATGTTTCGGCAGAAATAAGGGAACTTGTAACAACCTGTTTGCAGGGTAAGCGCACCAGGGCACCGCAAACGTGCGTGCTCGAAATCAAATCTGTAAAATGCAGGGATAGCTCTTCTTATGTCTTATTGTTTTTGTGTGCTTCGCCAGTGGTCCATATTCGCGCGTGACTGATAAAGTAAAGAAGTCATTATAGCCATTAGTTTTATAACTTTCGATAAATCGGTTGAAAAGTTATGTATTGAAATTGTGAATTCCAAATGTCTGAAACTAAGAAGAAAATGTCGGCAGTACAACTTTGAGTATTTGCAATATGAAATTATGCAATCTCCAACAAACCAATTATTACCTATGTTGTTTAATTTGCCAAAAAGTATTTTCAAATGAAGCCATGTAAGCCTTCTAGGCTCCAAGAACATTTGAATGAAATACATGCTGATAAAAAGGACAAAGATTTATCCTATTTTCAAGAACTTGAAAAGGAATATTTAAAACAGCCAACTATATCAAACCTTTTTGCATCGTGTTCTAAACAAGAAGACGATGGACCAGACGAGCTTGTATAATATTTCATTATTAATCGCAAAGCGGGAAAACCACACACAATTGGTGAGGAATTAATTATGCCGGCAGTCAAAGAGGTAATCGAAGCTGTTCTTCATCATAAGACGCCGTCAGATATCATTAAAAAAAATCCCTTAAGTAATAATGGAGTGCAAAGAAGAATCGATGAAATGGCTAAAGACGTTGAACTATCATTATGTGATTACTTAAAGACTTCCAGATTTTCCATTCAATTCTATGAATCAACTTTACCAAATAACTAAGCACTACTCTTGGCGTACGTCCGATTCATAAAAGAAAAAAAAATGTCAACAGTTATTATTTGCAAAAAAATTTGGAGACCGATACAAAGGAAGAATCCATATTTAATACCATGCACGTTTTTTTTTTCAAGAGAAGGAACTTCCTATTCGAAATATTTTTTCAGTAGCTACAGATGCTGCTTCAGCAATGACGGGAGCATCATAAGGGTTTCATTGCGAATTTAAAACAAGCAGTACCAATATACTCGCTGTACATTGTGCTATTCATCATCAACACTTGGTTGCAAAAAATTTTAATGAACACCTGCATACGTCGCTCCATTACGTTATTAGAGCAGTCAACCAGATAAGAAGCAATTCATTAATATGACAGATTATTTGGGCAACTTTGTAGTGAAAATGATGAAGACTATAATCGCTTGCTACTGCACACTGAAGTACGATGGCTCGAGAAGGTGTTTGCCTGAATCGCTTTTTCGATCTATTTGACTCAGTACGGGACTTCCTTGAAAACAGAGACGATGAACTGCGCGGAAACTTGATTGCGTCCAAAAATGACATGGCTTATTGGCAGACCTTTTTAAATATTTAAGGACGTTAATTTGCAATTGCAAGGTGATGAGTTGAATTTAATAAAAACAAAAAGCATCATAGCTGCTTTTGTGGGAAAACTTCTTCTATTCAAACGAAATCTAGGAAGAGATGACACTCCGCTTTCCGACATTATCATCAGCGTTATCGGTAAAACAGGCAGATTTACTTACTGACTGCCAACAGCTGGACGCTCTTCATACTGATTTTACAGAGCGATTCCAGGATATTTTAAATATGAATACACCAAGCTGGGTTTTAGAACCTTTCGCAAATGCAGATACAGCAGAATCATCAAATTTAGAAGAAGAACTGTTAGAACTCACAACTAATGAAGAATTAAAAGTAAAATCAGAATGGATAGCACCAAGAGTTCTGGCTCCAAAAATCAATGTCAGCTCTCCACCCTGAATTGTGGGAAATAGTACAGAAATTTTTAATTGCGTTTCCTTCATCATAATTGGCTGAGCCTGGGTTTAGTGCAGAAGCTAATTAACTGTCTAAGAAAAGAGATAGACTACAGATCACTGAGCGTGGTGATTTGCGACTGGTGTTAACTAAATTGAAACCCGCTATTAACAAATTGTTAAAACTCCACCGCCTTAACCATCTCATTGATATTTATGTTTCTTAAGGATTTTGTTTTTTTTATTGTAATTTTTTTTACTTATTTGATTAATCGATCTGTCTTGCATTTGTTGGTTAATTTATAATTTTGTTAATAACACTTTGTATGGTCTTCGTCTGAATTAAATGTTTTTATTATAACATGTTTTTGTATTTTTAAATAATTAATAATCACGACTCTCAGCCACGACCGCGAGTGGCACGATTACAGAGAGAGAGAATTAATTTTTAATTTGTGATTATTAATAGATAACAGATAGACATATAAAATTGGTATAATTAACTATTATGTAAAGGAGGGCATTGGAATTTTTTATTGTTGTAAAGGGGGCGGTAGTCCATAAAAGGTTGGGGACCTATGAGCTAGAGAGTAGACCATCTACTCTAATCAGGAAAGTTTTTATTAAAATCTTTTTTCTCATTGTGGGCTATCGAAAGGTATATTTAAAAATAGGTGAGGTGTACAAATACCAAACTGATTCATATTCTGGCTAGAACAAAAAATAGTGTAAAAAAATTGCGTTTCAGTTTTTATACCTTTTACAAAACATTTAGAAGGGAACAATATTTCCAATATAACTTGAAACGTTTCGCTCAGCTTTTTGCTTTAGTTACTACAGCAAATCTGAGAGAAAAACAAACAATGTTTACGTTAATTTGACACATCGGAAAACACGAAAAAAAAATCTCACTATTACCCAGCAGATACTTCACTCAGGCAGTACCGCATGCGTCATTGCCCCGTCGTGGGCATTTTAAAACAGAGTCGACCTTTATCCATGATTGAATCTAGTCAGTCGCATAAAGACCATCCATAAACCAATTAATTTGTTTGCGTTTCGTCGTGCACCGAATGGCTATCCTGGGGTAGCATCCATCGGTGGCGGCAGTCGCACTCGTCGTTAATGAAACTGCCAAAGCTGAATCACCGTCGCCGGGCCTTGAACGGCCCGATTAAGAATAACCGGCCGAGTATGGAATCGACGGACGCTTTCTCTGTATATCTCGACTGCACTTGAAGAGATTGACGTTCCGATGCCCCGGCTATACAGTATGAGTATTCTGAGAAGGGACGCCGGATGCATTCTTATCGACTTTTCCGAGCGCGCAGAATTGAAAAAAGAAACGAGCTCTTGATCTATATAATTGTGGATAAAATGAGTATATTTAGCTCATGTGCGGATGTAAGTAATGGAGTTGTGAAAGAGGAAAAAATACTCTTTTGTTCGTATTCCGTCGTATATAAATGCTATCAAAGTTTGTTTGAGAAATATTAGATATGCGAATGCGATAATGTGTTCGCACGTTGTAATAATAATAAAATAATAATAGTGTCAAACAACTGCCTATGTGTAAACAATAACCTTCTCATCGGGGAATTAAAAAGGTTACATCCAAGTGAAAATGAGATATGTTCGTCTATGAAAATGAGCTGATAATACCAGGAAAAAACACCAAGGATACAAGAATATATTGATTTCTAGTTGACCTACATATATGAATAAATATTGTCTTTAAATTGCTGTTACAGAACTGGAGCAAGTAAATTTTCTATATGTAATAATAATAAACGTCTTTATTTTCATAATTGTAGGAGACACAGTACAAAAAAGCAATTTTTAACAATAAATGCAGAGGTAATTGTGAAAACATATGAGGTGTGATTCAAATACGTAGATTACATCATAGCCACAGTCTTTTGTTTTAACTCAAAAACCTTAAACATATAAAATATAAATGAAGTGAATGGAAAGGACAGTTACATTTTTATGTTATTTTTAAATTTTAGTATTTTTTTAAAATAAATAACATTAAAATGTTATAAATTTTTAATAATTTTGTTGAAAACTTTAAAAAATGATTTAAATTGTAAATTTTTTAATTAAAACGTGCAAAAAGCCGCCATTCTCAAGAAAGAAAAAACATAATTTACACTATCGGCTAAGAATAAATTTTCATCAAAAAATTTTATTTTATTATCTACACCATTCAAACAGGATTTATTCAATTAAAATAATAAATATCGAGAAAATCATCTATTACAGCACTCGGCAAGGTGGCTCGTAGGAGCTAACTGTTTACATTCCCTCGCCAATTAATTCAAGCGTTTTGTAAGTTAACGAGAAGAATATAACATACGACCAACGTTGCTAACTTGGTGAATTTTCCACTAAATCTGGTGTATTGAAAGCACGTCTGGTGTACACAAATCATATTTCTAGTCGCTAGTGAAAAGTTTAGTGATTTTCTTTAATTTTAGGCAAAAATCTAGTGAATTCATTGAACACGAAGACTNCAAAGGGTGAACTACTAGCGACAGACTGAGTAATATCAATTATGATTGCTTTTAGTTTCACTGTGTGTACTAGCAGTATAGTTGCTATGGTTAGACAACCACTTTCCGCTGAGGTGTATTTTAAGTTGCATAATTTATAGTTGTTTGATTTCTCTAACAGCTGATTTTCAAGTTACCGAGAATTTTCACAATTTTATTTGCTTTGAATAAGTTTATTTAAGAGTTTATTGTATCATTTTAATTTTATAGTGTTAAGATTTTTTTTTTATTTAATCCGTCATTCAATTGTCTATTGTTTGCTTGTGCTGATTTTATGCGGATTCTATTAAATATTGTCGTTGTAATGTTATACGTCTGTGTTGTACGATTTTGAGAGAGGGATTTTTCTAAGAAAAACAATTATAAAATTTTATTAAGGACTTCCTTGTTCGACTATTGACGTGAGTAGACGTTTTTTTTTTATAATCTTGGTTGCCATTTTGTAATCCATTTTGATATTGTAAAATTTAATTGTCTTTTATTTAGTCAACCATGGAACTTTTATTATAATAATTGTTAATATATTAGAGTGTGCACTTTATAAGATATAAGATCAATTATTATTTCTTTGTTTAGGAAGGTTTATTTTAGTTTTTTTCTCTCATTTAGTTTGAAGATTTAATTTTCTATTATTCAATTTTCTGTTTCATTTTTATTTTTCAATCACCTCGGTTGTGTGAGAAGCTTTGTTCTTTCTTTTAGCTTTTTCATTTTTGTAAATTTCTTGCATTTGTCCACGCCTTGATTTTAGTTTGTGAAACCACGTGGATAGAAATTCAAAGGTTGTGTATTTTGGATAATCTTCCTGAACAAACAAAAACTTTTGCTTTGCATAGGGAAATAGCATTGTCCTATTTTAATTAGAGGCAAGTGCAGTTTTTATTTTAGCCAGAACCTTCAGTTCATAAGTTTTTTCTGCAAACATATTGCAATTAAACCCATTTTGGCAAAATAAAGTTGATTGTTAATTAGCGTCACTGGGTTAACAATTCTGTTCTTTTATTTTATTTTAAACCCTTTTCAATTTTTCAATTAAGAAAGTCTGGTTTCATTCACTCACAATTTACTTTTCGTGGTGGTTAGATTCAAGTTTTAATTTGCGAAGGTAACTCTGAGGTTAATAGTTCTTTTGCGTTTGTTTAAATCTTTTCCGTTGAGCTAGCTAATATTTTATTTTCTTTTTCATTTATTTTCATACTGTACACAGCAGTATGTATGGTATTTAAAATATGAATAGCTAAACCAAATGCATATACCAACTAGCCACCTTAACCAAAAGCTTGCAGCAGAGCCTTTTTTTTTTACAAAAGTGTGAATAATACCGTTGTTAGTAGAGATAGACATGTAGTAGCTTAAATAAAGTGTTGTTTTTTTTGTAGAATTTAAAAACGAAATAATATATGGGGTGCTCCCCATTTCTGTAAAACTTTTATGCAAAGGACTTTTTCCTAAAATCAAAGACCCAGTCTTCAGTGGGACACCTGTACGTAATGTTTTTTTTTGCCATTATAGTTGTAAAAATATATGAACCATATTCTATGATTGCGTTAATTTTACATTTTTACCCTAAATAGACGCACGATTTTAAATATCGTGTTCTTAAATTGACTGAGTTCATAATCGTTGGTTGCATTGTCACATTCATCGTTCACATAATTGTTTAGTACTTCATAAAATCCATTTAACAAATTATGCGAACGGAGAACGTCCATTAACTATTTATCACACATTCATACCCATACAATTTCCTACTATACCAAGCAAGAAAATATAGCACGGTACATCGATTAATAACACTAAGGCGCTAGTAATAATAATTTACAACCCTTCTTTCTAAGCCGTAGCAACAAATTGCATACGTTCCATATTTGCGCAAAATGCGTTATATACGTGCACATACATCGACCCCCCTCGTAAACATTAACAGTCTCGCCGCCGCGCGATCGCACGCGAACTACCGGGACTATCCAGTCGGCTCCGTTATCTATGCAACGTATGTATCTGAAATTTATAACGGCATTTATATGAAGTTATGGTGATAGCAATAAGCCGCAATGGCAACGGCGCTATATACACACACGCGGGAGAGCGGAGTTTAGGTAACACGGTTATACACTGCGGACGGAGCGTGCCTTATCGGCGTCCTCCGAAAACCAAGCGGCCCGTCCGCCTCGAAGGGTTGGAACTTGGAGAATTTAAAATCCTTCGGGGGTCGTAGGTAAACCGTTCTTACGGGCGGTAGTTCGAGGTGGTGCCCCATTTGAAGACGGTTTAATGCGACGAGAAACGAGCAACTGCGTCTTATACTGACGAGGAGAGGTAATGGTATAATGGGAGGAAGAGGAAAATGTTCTTCGTGTCAACATTGGCACGCGCTCCAAATTACTTTTCCCCGATTATTGTTTATGAGCCACCCACTTCATCTCGTCTTAAAGATTACGGTCAGGCACAAGCGTTCAGCAAGCCTATAAATTACCAGATTTTCCGCGAAAAATATTTCGTACCTAAATTATGATGAATGTTTGCGGATAAGAAAAAAAAAGCTTGCGGTAAAAGCTTGTTTTATTTAAATGAAACAAATATATCGTCATATGAAAAGAAACGTGGATAACCTGAAAGAATATTGCTTTGCCAATTGCTTTAATTTTCAACAAATGCAGCTTACTTTTAATAATAAAAAAATATGTATTATAAAAAAGCAGGAAATACCAAGCTCCTGGAGAATACTAACTTGAAATTTGCCTTGGAAAGTTACCCCACAAAGCAGAAGTCCTTATGGGCTTGACTAAGGATTTCTGGGAAATATGATAGGCTATTGGGCAAATTATCATCATATTTCCCAGAAATCCTTAGACAAGCCCATAGGACTTTTGCACGGTGAGAAATTTGTAACACTACACTACGCCGAGTTCATGGAGGTCCCTCTAAATAGTGTAATTTTTTTAACACTAAGAGTAGTGTTAGCAGTTAGAGAATATTTAATATGCCTTAGTGTAAATATAGTATATCACTACTAGTGCGAATGTTACGGCTTCTTAGTGTTTATCTAATTTTTTAGTGTAGATCGTAAGGCCACTACTAGTGTGCATTAAACAACATCAATAGTGATTGTTAACTTTAGAAAGAGGTAATTTTCTCTATTAAATGTTTTATCATTACTACTGTAACGGAAGGAAAGTAAAAGAGCTTAATCCTTATTCACTAATAAATAAAGCAACGACCGTGTTCGTTGAGATAAAACGTAATTACTCCCACATAAAACAATTCTATACATATACAGCACTTATATGGTATAAAAATGAACTCAAATATTGAAATTAAACGAATCGACAAAACATGAAAGTAGTTTTTTGAACATGTTGAACATGTTATCATTCTTGCTATCAGGTGTTCTTCTACTGTTGAATGCAGTAACTCAAACTGCGGCACCTTATTTAATCCGAAAATTGATAAGAATCTCGACCTATTTACTTTCTCCCTTTCTGATGGTATCCTCCTATAATACAATTCTAAATAAATGTATTGTTTATATTATATAGACAATCACTTACCTTTTACTATACTGCAGCACGTATGTAATACATAACCTAACTAGAATAGCGTATTGGCGGCTGATGTACCTACATATGTAGGTCTTGTCCACTGAAGCACTAAACACTAAAACCGTTACACTATTCCTGGCCAATCGAACGCAATCGTAACTGATCCATGTGTTATTACAGCGCGCGAAATATAATATGCACTCCAAAGAATTGACTATTGTTACACCGATAGAGTATATACTTTACTCTGCCAGTGTTGAATTGCACTAATCGTAAGTAGCTTGTTAGTGTAGTTATTTCACACTAAATTTGTTTAGTGTAATTATGTACACTACTTTTTTTAGTGTTAAATCAAATTGTATAAATACACTACAATTTTAGCTCGATTTGATCAAGAACATTAACACTGGCGCTATTTTTTATTGTGTGCTTTGTGGGGCAACTTTCCAAGGCAAATTTCAAGTTAGTATTCTCCAGGAGCTTGGTATTTCCTGCTTTTTTATAATACATATTTTTTTTTTTATTTTTAAAAGTAAGCTCTATATTACCAGGGTGGTCTAAAAAGTTCTCGGCCTCGCCCATAGAGGGCAGCACTACTCGAATGATATTTTTCCGTCGTGTTGGTATACCTGTTAGTAAATATCACGCAAAATTGCAAGGCATGCCACAGCCATCAATAGGCTGTAGGCTGTCATTTGAATCAGTTGCGGTGCGTGTGTTGTTGGAAATGGAAGAAAAAATCGAGTATCGTGCAGTAATAAAAGACCTCGTAAAAGAAAGGTTAACGCCGATCGAAATTCATTCGAGGATCGTACATGTGTATGGTGCCTCTTCTCCTTCGATTTCCACTGTGAAGAAATGGACGGCCGAGTTTAAACGTGGCCGTGAAAGCGTCCAAGATGATCCACGGGAAGAACGGCCGGCAAATGTAACCACACCACAAGTCATAAAAACAGTACACGATATGGTTTTAGAACATAGAATTGCTACTACTGCAGATATATCAAAGGAACACGTCGATTACGTTTTGAACGAGTAATTGTACAAGAAAAAGCTTTGCGCAAGACGGGTGTCGCACGTGTTAACTGTGGATCAAAAACGTATTCGCACAAAACAACACTCCGAAGAGTGGTTAGCGCGTTTTACGAAGAACAAGGCAGATTTTCTATGTGACAATGGATGAAACATGGATTCACCATCATACACCAGAATCGAAGCAACAGTCCATGCAGTAGACAGAGGCCGGTTCTTCAGCTCTGAAGAAGGCGAAGGGGAGTGCCATCGGAGAGAAAAATCATGACGTCGGTATTTTGGTATTGCGAAAGGAATTCTGTTGATTGATTATCTTGAAAAAGGTAAAACAATTCTAACCTGCTAACGGAACTGGATGCAAAAATTAATGAAAACAGACCCGGCTTGCAGAGGAAAAAAATCATCTTTTATCAGGACAATGCACCTGCCCACAAGAGTGTCTTGGCGAACGGAAAATTGAGGAATTTGCACTATGAAGTGCTGGAACATCCGCCCTATTCACCAGATTTTACTTCCTCGGACTTCCGTCTCTTACCAAAACTTAAAATCTTCGCTAGTCAACATTTTTCGTCCAATCAAGAAGCGATTGCGGCTGTAAACGAGTACTTGCAGCATGGCGCAACACTACAGAGACGAGATAAGACACTGGAACTCGCTGATGAAATGTATTAATGTTAAGGAGACTTATGTTTTTGAAAACATTAATTGTCATTTTACTAACAGGCCGAGAGCATTTCAGACCATTCACTTTAGTTAGCCGGATAGTCTCAAATCTATACAAAAGATTGCAACTATGCAATCACGTGAGCACGTAAGTCCTCTGCTGAACCTCCCAAGCTTGCATTTTTACAAGTACCCGCTTGATCCGCTCCTATATCATCCCGGAACTACCTCTCTGGGTATCACGTCGAAGAGGTGTCTGCTTTCACCTTGCCGTATGCCCCAATATTTCCTTTCTCACGCCCTGAGGTTTAGGAGTTCGGTTTGGAGAATACTACGGCCTGTTTCGTTCCTCCTGTTTTTTATAACTTCATGATTGTGAGGATCATACCGTGGATAGCCTTCCACGCTTCCAGCGACTTGGTCATCTCGGAAATTGAGTTCTCAGGGGACAAAGTTTTCCCCAGTAGTCGATGGGTCCTGCTACGTGTCGCATGTAATCTCGGACAATCAAAAACGGTGTGCTCCGGCATTTCCTCGTTCCCACAGTACATACGCCTATCAGAATCATCTTTGCCAAACCTGTGCGCGCAAGTTCTAAATACTCCTGTCCTGTCATCATCTGGGTGAGATAATAGTCTGTCTGTCTGAATGTACAATCGCGCCAGGGTTACATGTTGTATGTATTTTGTTCTTCTCCCACCTTTTCTGCTAGATCTCTGATCACAGTTGTTGTATGTTCTTTTGTTATTGGGCTGTTGTCAAATGCGCTCTTCCTGGCATAAGCTTGAATGCCAATAGGCGGTACTCCAGCAATCACTTGGAAAGCTGCCGTGAAAATTGTGCGGAACGCGGAAGCCATTCTTAGTAGGATCCTTCTGTGTACCTTGTCCACTTTAGTGGCATTTTCTTTTTTATTTATCTTCTCGCACCATACGGATGCATTGTACAGTATGCACCACTCTTTCTAGAAATTTACATTTGGCGCTATTAGGTGCTTCAACATTTGGCATAAGCCTGGACAAGGCCGCCACTTCCTCTTCCACCCTTGCTGGCACGTACTCTATATGTTCCCGGAAGGGCAACTTTTGGTCCAGCACAGTTCCTAGGTATCAAAGGCTCCCTTTAGGCACGATGGTGACATCACCAATTCTAAAAGTCACTTGGGGATGGCTTCCCAGACGCCCTTGATGGTTAACCCTGCTTGCATATTGGAAAATGTATTTACTCGATTATGTCTTTTGCATATAGCAATCGACACACGCTGTGGCGAATAAACTACTGTAAACTAGTGTTGGGAAGAACGCAACGATCATTCAAGATCTTGAATTTGATCACAGTTTTGAGGACGAAGCGAAACTGAACAAATGCAACTTGTATATTCGATTTTTCTTATTTTAGTTAGTGCTCAGCAGCGTTTCTACTGCTACATTCGATTAACTTATCATAATATAATATGTTTATAGCACCTGCCTATGGCATCGGAAGGTATGTTAGGATCTAGGATGTTTAATCGACAAGCAAATGAAATACGTTGTGTTGCGAACGCTAGTTAGAACTGGTAAGAACTAAACTGTATGAGTTACGTTCTTCTTAACACTAGAGTAAAAGGTAGTTTCCGATATTAAGTTGAAAGTACCAGTGTTGGGCAGTATAGGCTACTATTTGAGAAAACAACTTCGTAATTTTACTTAGGTTCGTCTGCTAAACTAAGTGGAAGAAAATTAATCACTTAGAGCCTACATCTTAGGTAGTTGCAACTATTTTTAGTCGTAGGAGTATGCAGTCCATAATTATCATAACTACAACAGCTATAGTTTAAAGAAGATAGCTCGATTGCACTAATTATACCATAATAAAAGAATTAGGTACCGAAAATTCGCCGTGAGAGTGTCAAAATAATTTTCTCTGCTTTTAAATGTCAATGCAGGCTCAGAAAGCACCTACATAAAATCTGATATACTATAACTTCTATCCAAAACTGGAGATATTTTGCTTGAAGAAGTTTTTGCACTATCTTAGAAGCCTGAACTTATTTGAAGGATTTTGAAATATTACTCGCATGTCACTATGTGATTGATCATGTACTTGAAGAAATACAGGGCATGATGCTATCTGATACCAAATATCAAAACCGGTTTTGGGAACTGAAAGAAACTTCAGTCCAGGTCCGGAAAGAATGGCGATTTCAATGTGACTACTTAAAATGGAGAGTTATCAGTATAGAATTAATGGAAAAAGCAAATACTTCTATGTATTATAGATTATTGGCAATCAACAAATGTAATGAAGAAAGAGATTCTGATGAGGAGAGCTACAAGCTACGGAAAATTCGTTCAAAAACACTTTCTACACAACAAAGCTAAGGGTATATAAAACATTCCAAAACATGAACGAAAGCAAAGGAAATCTCAGTCAGGAATAAAGGCTTAGGAAGGAAAGATACTGCATTTTTGAAAGATCTAGATTGAAATAAGTGAACCAATGATAAATTATATACCTTCTATATGAAACCTCGAATAAAGAAAATTATCAATTCCAAGGGAATGTAAAAGGCAAAGTTTGTAAATCCTAAAGGCAAAAAGAAAAGAGAAGAGTTTAGAAACAAGTGAAGGGCGATGATTTAGGAAGATTTGCAATATATAGTAATATGTAATTGGAGGAAAATTGCCAAAAACGGAGATAAATGGAGGAAAAATTATAAGCAATTGATCTAAAACTGTATTAACGTTTTGCAAGAAGAATTTCTTCGATTATATCTCCTTTTAGCTTCAAGGAAAACTATTTGTTTCTCTTTACGAATCTATTTTGAGTTTTACAACCAGGGATCAATGCTTAACCTATCATTATCTGCAGTTATTGAAGTTGTTTACTCAATACACTCAGTAGTTGTGTCATTTATTGCCACATAATCGTAGAGGGCGTATTTATTATTTCTCATAAATTATTTAGGTGTTTGCATTTAGTGCAGCGCTTAGTAAATCTTCCCTGGAAGGAAACGTCACTTTAAATTGTATTCTTTCGCTTTAGAAAACTTAAAAAAGGATTTATTGTTTCAATTTTCTAATTTGGCGGCAAATAGCAGATTAAATTATTAGCAGTTAAAATATTTACGCCATGCTTTTTGGGATAGTGTAAATCCAACCTATCTCTATCTTTTTGCAAGAAATGTCTTGTTCGTTGTACTTTTGGTATTATCGCATCTTACTCTGCACTTTGTTAATTTCAATCGTTTTGTACTTACACTCACAAAGAATCCTCCAGTTAATTTACTCCCATTTGAAATTAACACATAAATTAACAGTTTAAGTGAATCTGCACGGTTATTAAATTGATTAGACGTAATGGTTGTTGCAACGGCATCACACCCTCCATATAAATTTATGCGTTGAGGGGTCATCGTGGAACGGAACAGCATTACTTGGTCCATTAGAGCACGTCGCGATTCACTACGTTCATTATAATGTGTATAATGAAAGTCCATTATTTCGAAATTACAACATCGCCCGAATATGTAGGTAAATCCGATTAAATAAAATTAAATCACCCACTGGAAGAAATGATATTAATAGCGTTGTGGTATATTCTGACTAAATAAAACGTTTCTAGTCATTGAACCACGATATATTTTACAAAAAAAAATACTGCGAAAAGAGTTTTTGTATTTCGATATTGGATTGTATATACCAAAACTTCTCTACCAGATATAGATATGCTGTAATTTATCACAATTATTAGTTGCTCTTCAATTCTTTGTTTATGCACATAAGTGGTGTATTATATATAACTACTCTGAAACGCTCAAGTAATGGCTAATAAACATTTTAGGATTTCAGCAGACCATTTTCACCACAATCTTTTTTTTTTCTTTAGAGCAGAGATAGTATTACAGTGTGCAACAGAAATTAAACAGAGGGCTTTTAAAAATAAGCAGGTCTATATTGCAACAGATCACTATTATGATGGCACTAATATACCTAGACTACACTAGTATATAGATTTAATTAAGACTATTTTGGAAATGTATTTGAAAGCTGCATATTCTGGCAAACTGCAACGACAACAACTAAGGCATTGGGCCAAAGAAGGAAAGCATAACGAAGATTGCAAAATTACAGCTACGCAAGTTCTCTTAAACACCTTATTAAAAAACCATTAAAGAATATCTCCTTTTTCTTATCTCTAAGAAAGGAATTCATTCATTCTTTTACTGCTATATTCTCAGATTTATATTTTGATTTACTAATTTGTTTAACGCGCAGTGTATATAATTCACAGTTGACGTCAGACTGCACATTTATAGAGTAATAACATTTTGTAGAAACGCATAACGCACTTTCAAAATCTTATTCACATCCAGATTTATTAGATCTGTAATTAAACATGAACTTTCGAAAAGTCACGTAGACGTTTGGATATATGTGTATATGTAAGACAATCGTTTTAAATAATTTATTAGGTCTATTATAGTTTGGTACAATGCCAGTAATTAATATAGCTAATGTGATAAACATTACATGTTACGTTTCAGGTAGCCAATATCGCAGTAATTCCATTGACATCAGAAGAAAGTGAGTTGCATAATGCCTTGCAATATACAATTGTAGCTGCTCAACAGAACAGTATGTTTTCCTATGAATATGTAACGGGAGTGGAGTTTGACCAACCAACGGAACTACACGAAGTGCAATGTGTGGAAGAATTGCAGAAAATGACGAAGACAATATGGAGATATGGCGTGTGTACTCCAAGAAGGCGAAACTGTTATTGACCTAGATTACAAAACTAGAGTTAAGTACTTCTGGCAAAGCAGTAATCCAACAAGACGTTCTCTTGCGAAGGCGTCAAACATAAATTCAGGAAACTGAAGTCAGTGCAATAGTTATACAGATAGGAAGAAAGTGTTAATAGAGGTGGTACATAGGATTGCTACTTTTTATATGTGTTCGGCGAGGAGAAACTTGCGGAGGAGGATATCAGGCTAAAATTATTAGTGGTGGGAATAATCGAATAATCATTTATCATTAATTCAGTATGGGGACCTTTCTTTTTAGGTACCGACATTCATTTTGTTTTGTATATTATCTATATCCTATATACGTAATGTAATTATCGAGTCCTTGCGGGGATTTTTGCTGTCGAAGAAGGACAAGAGGATACAGTGTCAAAACAAGTATAATCCTCGCGAAAAGAGGACGGGTGGCAACTCTAAATTAAGATTTATTAATGTATTACAAACGAAATTCGTTGCAATATCTGATCAGTCATCATATGTCGTTTAATTATGTTAGTCGATTCTGGATGGCCAGCCCTATTTAATACGACAGCTCGAGACAACATTTCATTCGACGACGAGTTACCACGGAGAGTACTTCGCCCTCGCCGCTGTAGATGTTCGCCGTAGATGCGAACGAAACGTTCGGAAGAAATTCCATTCGCCCATGGCATAACAGCCCGGAACCTGTTTCTCTAAAAGCAGTAGAATATACATTCAAATTTCACGTTCTTAGTGACGCGAGGATTGATACCTTAGTGGATTGATACCAGAACCTTTCAAAATCGGTCGCCATCGCATTGCATAGGCGTAGCAACTTTTTATCGTTAAGTTAACTATCTCTAGTGTACATTATCTCTGCCCTAGTACCCAACACGATAAAACATATGAGAAAACATAGGGGATGTGTGGCATATTATTTGGTGGCCACGAGGCAATGCATGGGGACATCGTCTACTAACAAAACGGCAGTAAAAATATGTCAAATAATAGCAGTCCTAATATTGACAAGTGATGTTTAATGTTTGTTGTATGTAGGAAACTTTACTAGTCGTAAATAAAAGCTAATGCCGGTTGTGCGTGAACTTTGCCAAGTCAAGAATTTCGTTATATGTACGTGAGCTTCAACGGCCATATTGGAAGCAAACGTAAATGATTTACAACTACACTTTTTTTGCTTATTAATTGACATTAATTGCATTGTATTTTCTATAGGGGTTATTTATTTATTCAAATATTTAATATGTTATTAATAACATAACAGAAAATGTCCCAAAGAGGCAAATGGGTCTATTGGTATCGGGCAACATGGGACATCACTATCTCACTCTTCAGTTGGTGCGTAATGCCTGGAATAACGAAAGAAATATTTATTATTGTATTTTTTTTATTTTAAGTAGTTCCGCTTTAAAGAGTTTAAGCTTTGTTCCGGCATTTTTTTAAGAATATTTTAAGAATCTATTTTTTTTAACTATTACCTAGATTTATGGTACAACCCATTCTTAACTCACCTGGAACCCCATCTTGCCCCCATGGTGGGCAAGATGGTGTATTTACCATTCTTTTCACAATTTTCTCACATCAAGATACCCATCGAAAAATTGTAAATTCATCCATCAGCAGATAATGTTTAAAGATACAACAAAGCGTACTTAGAACCTTGTATAATCAAATTTGCAATCCTGATGCAGATGTTCTAAAGATTAATGTTCCCATCTTGCCACACCTTCCCCTAAGTACTTACCGTTGGCAGAGGAAATCAAGACCATGTGGGCTGTGAATAAAGTTGCCGCAGTACCTATTTTTACAGGAACAAGAGGGGAAATACCACTGAGGTTACATAAGTCAATAAAAAATTTAACCTTGGAAAAAATAATATTTCATATTGCGAGATCACTTAATTAGAACAAACTTACGCATTTGTTATTCAGGACTGACGCAATAAGTTCAGACAAGGAGAAAAGAAACTTGGTATGAAATAAAAACAATAGAACTTTATTTTTTACATGTGAAATGAAACATGTCTAAGAAAAAATAAAAGAACTCAATTGCAAAAAGAATAAGAAAAAGAGAATACACAAAAAAGACCTGTGTAAGTTCTATAGATGGTAGTAAAGACACGAAGTTTTAAACCAAAAATTTCATATCCTAGTAATGAATAAAACATTTGCCCGTACGATGTCTCACTTTTGATCATATGGTATTACCACAAGAGAATCAATATGTAATACACATAGTCTTGTTGACACCACATAAGGTTCAATCCTTTAATCCCGGAACACCCCACGTACGCCTTTGTTTTATGCGGAACACTTACGCGAATATTTTTATTGTCGAAATGGCGCTTCGAATATAAGATGCACTTCCGCTCCCGTGGAAGTTTCGACTTTCAGTTGAACGAATTATTACTTTTCAAGACGGTACGGTGGCAGCACCGGAGTATCGGAAAATGGGATGGGAATCCGAGTGAGTCGCGGTTGCGGTTTGCGAGAACGTAAAGACGGTAAAAGCTATGGCAACGCCGGTGTCGGATCTAGCAAGCCGCGAGAACCATAGCAAGCGCAGCCGGTCGACGGGTGGAACGATGGGGAACGAGACGGTTGCGGAAAATGGGTGGTATATAGGATTCGGTACACGAACTCCGAAGCGCAAACGAAGAGAAAAAGGGACGCGCCAAGGGCGGAGAGGATTGGAGAACAGAGGATCTAGAGACGCGAGGAAATAAAGTCAGTATTCATATCTCGTCCGCCATCCGTCAGACTAGCGCCATATTTCAACTATTTTTCATTAAAAACCAATGTCACAATCACCTCATCCCGTATGCATTGTCGTTCCACTTGTACTTTATTAGAAGGGAAGATAAATTAAAATTCGTCTTCTGGGATAAAGGGGAGACAGAGAGAAACGATCTCTGGAGTTTCCACCTCTAGCATGCATGGATAATGTGGTTTTGCACACATGTGCGGTTCCATGTGTCTATGAAAAGACAGGGAGCAGTTGCTTCAAAATTATCTTGGGTAATTCGCTAAACGTGCCTCAAATGTGTATACCTCAATGTGAAAAGCAACTTTACATTCATTTCATGCACGGCAGTGGCAGAGGGCTTTGACAAGCAATGCAAATGAACAGTTTTCATATTTGTATCGTGTTTCATTATTTGCAGAACTTGCCTGTAAGTAAATTAATTTATGAAATATTGAGATTTTTATGCTACATTATATTAGCGACAATGTTCTATTTTAAAATGTTTGTTCCTGTTTTTGTTTTTGTCCTAAATGTTTTTTTATAATAACCCATTACTGCTAATTTACAAGTAAGTATTATCATCGCTTTTTGGCTTCTTATTGTAATTATCCCCTACTTTTAGTTTTAATTGCTGGTCTAACTTTGTGCACCCACTGATGAAGACTAATTTGTTAGTTGAAGCGTTGGACTAATGTTGACACGTTATTATGTATTAATAATTAATTGATATATTATTTAGAGCCATATTCTACCAAGGATTTAGTAGTTTAAATAAGTATTGGCTAAGAAACACAACTATCATTTTAACTTCCTAATCAATAGACCCATAAAATTCCCACTTAACAAGGCAATCCTTTTAACAAGGAATTGCAATTCATTAAAAAGGTAGTGTTCTATAATAGTTACACCTCTATAGATGTAGTCTAGAGTACAACAAAAGGCCAAAATAAACACTATGAAGAGTGTCATGACTTTAACGTCAGAGAAAATGCGACAAAAATTTGTTGAATTACTTTCCATCGTATTTCAAAAGATTTAGGCGACCTTTTTAATAGGACAAGATTGAAATTGGTTCACTTGTGCGTAATACACTGAGAAATCTTTTAACACGAAAGATAACCTCACCTCAATGTAAGATGGGGCATTTACAACAGCGTTGTAACCGATTCGTGCAATAAAATTTATATTGGACAAACAAAAGCATGCGATCGGAACTAGGTTTAAGGAACACATAGCAAGCTATCGCTAGGGGTAGATTGAATCATCCAGTGTTTGCGCAACATATAAACGATAAACGGACATAAAATCGATATACGAGTTGGCGGCTTACGTTCTAACAGTAAACATCGTTTCTAACAGTTTGACTTTACTGAACTTATTTACTTAATAATTTATTACTCATAATGCACCTGATACAAAGCAAACGGCTGCAAGGGTGAAGATAACAGTATATAATTTTCCAGAAAAATCCAGATTCAGTGAATTGGTTAAATCCATAGTAACGAAAGGCGTTAATAAGAAATGAAGTACATCCATAATAGGAAATCAATTAGAATCAAAATAGAATCTTAAATGAGTTTGAAACCTTCAAGAATTGAGAAAAAAAAAATCTTGAAACTGTTAAGGACGATGGCAATGATAAATTAAGCATAAAGATTCCCGAATCCCAAAAACGGAATATTCCTACTCTGGTGCTGTAAAAAGGCAACCAGTACAAAAAGAAAACGAAATCAAATATCGAAAGAAATAATTCCACTCAAAGAGATATACAGACCAAGTATAAATCCGATGAGCTTCGCCGAAGAAAAATGAGAACTGCAGCATCAGAGCTGCTACTAAGTACTAAGCTTCTATTCAGTTGAAGAATTTTTGAATAATAACTTTGGCGATATGATTTATTAATTTAAATTCATTTTTACACCTATTCATATTTCTACTGCTTCTTTCTTTTTTTGCTGTGACGTATTGCTGTGTACTGATGGTACCAGCATAAATGCAAGATGAATTTATAAAAATAAAAAATTAAATTAACTAGCTCAGCGGATAATAATAAAGGGTGCAAAAGAACAATTAAACTCAGAGTTACTCTCGCAATAAAACTTATCATGAAAAGTAAAATATGGGCGTTTGAAAATTTGACCTTCTTTAAACTCCAACAATTGAAAAGGATAATTCAAAAATAAAAGAACAGAAATTTTTAATGACGTTAACAATCATTAATTTTATTTAAAAAAAAAAGAAAAAAAAACATTTAATTACAAATTGCAGTAAAAACAAAAACCATGGGCTGAGAGTCCTGAACGAAATCAAAAACTGCATGAATCTACAATTACAAAAGGACAATTCAAATCCTTTAACAAAGCAAAAGACATTTTTTTTTCTAAAAGAAAATCCTTTTCACAAAAATCCACGTGTTTCAAAAATAAACGAACTAAATAATTAAACGTGGACAAAACAAGTAAAATTTACAAAATTGAAATTTAATTACAAGCACAATGCTTCTTTTCACCTAAACCGTGGTGATTAACTATTCAAAACTAATTTGAAAATTAGGAAACGGAAAAAATTAAACCCTTAAAACTAAAAATACCTTCTAGAACAAATATAATAACTGATCTTACACCCAATCGTGTACACAAAAAAATACAACAGCAATTATTATTTAATGAGTTCCTAGATGGACGATTTAAATCGCAATAAACGAACAAATCTTTAAATAAAAACGAATTACCAAAATGGTAGGAAAAAAACTAAAATAAAATGTACTCACGCTCGTCAATCTGGTAACTGAACGCTTCTAAGGCAAGGCGCGCACCGAAATGACGTGGGGGTGGCGTGAAGGTGACGTAGCAGTGGCGTGGTAAGTGGTGTCACCTAAGCACATGAAAAACCAATTGGCTTATCAAGATACACACCAACCATTACACCACATGGTGCGCGCTAGTCAATTGGTTTTCATGTGCTTAGGTGACACCACATTACCACGCCACTGCTACGTCACCTTCACGCCACCCCCACGCCATTTCGGTGCGCGCCTTGCCTAAGGGATAACAGTCGTATACATATATCAAAACCTGCGCGCACTCGCAACGCACAAACGCAAAGAAAATATCTAGAGATATAAACTACATATACAAAACTGGTGAACGCAATATGTACAACTGAATAAATTAATTTATACAACTGAACACAATTAAAAGAATAAAATAATCAATTCTATTAACAAAATCCTATCCAAAAATAAAACATTAATTTCTGAGAGAATTTGCCCGACACATTGATAAAGATTAATCTATATAAATATAGATATAAATATCTATATAAAAAATAACACTGAATTTACGAACCCCGGGGTGCCAGACCACAGCAGTATATAAACACTTTGTGTATTAGCACTAATAAAGTTTGTTATTATCATTATCATTATACAAAACCTTGAAATCATATATAAGGAAAAACATTCAAATAACTTATTGAATCGCGAAGTGGCACCCGTCCAGCATTTAACTTTGATAGATTTATAGGAGTAGAATGATTCACATTTGTCTCTAATTCCTGGTATTTCGAAAGATCAAATAAGCGTTTAGATAACAGGTCTTTTTTATTTTTATTGAATTCATTCGGTTTTCGGTTGATAATGGGGATCTACGTGATGCCCAAAACAATTGTTCCGAATTAATAAAATTTCATGTAGCACGGAGTGATCGGATATTCATGTCTCCATAGCCAACTATACTAGTAATCGATAATTGTGGTGGGAATTTAGACGCTGCTCCGTCATGCTTCGACACAGACTATGCCGAGATTGTGTTTATTTTAATTAAATTTAGTATCCCGATAAAAAAAAAACGTGAAGAAATAGACGAAAGAGTTTTTATTTCTCAAACATAATTTTGAAAAAATTCAACGGGCCAAACTGAAAAATTAACATCTCATTTGCATAAAAAGATAATACACATATATTTACAGACCACTAAACGCCACAAGTTCAGAACAAAGTATCGTTTCTTGCATTTGCTAAATTGCTTCCCTCTTTTCCTTACATTTGCTTAGAGAAATTCCCATTTGCGTTCCCCTTTATCGTTACGAAAAGACAACTATCACCGGCAAAAAAAAAGAAATCTAATTCAATTTATCGTAGGACATACGTGTTCGCCGCTCCCGTCGACGATAAACCGAAATTATGTCTACTTAATGTTTTAGTTCGACAAGCAAATCGAACGGATCAGATCGAAAGTTTCGGTCGATTTGAAACGAGGTGCCGCTCCGTAGGAAGTTCGAAGCCACCCACTCCCATGGTGTGGGTATCGCGCGGCCGAACGGGGAACGGTCTCATTTCTCTTTTAAGTAAATTAAATTCTCGAAAATCAGGGGGATCGGGGATAAACAGCCGCGCTGCTTAGATCAAATATTTAGCGATAACTTCTGAAATTTAAATTAATATCCGAAAGAAAAATAAAACAGACCTTAGGAAAATTTGGGGGAAAAGATGAAAGAGCTTCTTCAGTTTCGGCATCGCACTTCTGGTGTTGTAATATTTCGGAAAATGAGATGGAGTTTTATGAAATTCCTTCGTTAACAAAGAGAGAAAAACTCTGTAGAGATGGTTGTAGTGGGAAATATAAGTGGTTATCAGAAGTTTTAAGGAGACTAGTGTATTGACGATTTAAATCTGTTGGTTTTGTCAAAAGCATTTTATTGTAACTTCTACCAAGTGGCTGGAGAAAATCTCTCTTTTATTTAACGAGAATTTTTTTTATTTTTAGTTAAGTAACAGTAAGTGGTTTAGGGTTGAACTATAATAATTGTTCGGTACTGGAGATATCGTGTGTCCCCGGATGAAGTTGACACGAGGAAAAACATCTTTATTATTGATTTTACGACAAAAAGTCATTCTTTATAAAAAGTTCTGCTTGTTGAGTATATAAATTAACGATCGGAAAATCTAAGATTAAATGTACAGAATGTCCACAAATTAAGATAACATGAAAATGCTTCAACAGAAGAGTATCATTTATTGCATGTTTTGTAGTTTTCTTTAAAAATTCTCTGCAAATGAGAATTACTAATATTCAGTCTTTGTGATCGTTTCCGTAAGGATAATTTTGGTGTTTCTATCACTGAATCTATTGCCAAAAGTGTAGTCGTATCGTCTTCATTGTATTTTTTCTTGGGTATCTTAACATTTACTACAGAATCAAACTTATGCACAAGTTTGCGCAGTGCTTCGCGCGATACTACAGTATTTGGGAATTTTTCGTGAAACATGTCTATAGCGTATCGATAAGATACGTTTCAAATTCCAAAACATTTAATCAAATAAATACGTTCTTCGCTAGTAAACATTTTGCAACTCCAAAGGAAAAAAAATCACAAATCTACAATTGATGACGTTTTACAGTTCAATATTATTAGACAACACAACAACCTTTGATTGCCAAGATTAATTATGATTATCTACATCAATTTTCAGATAACACGTTATCTCAATTAAACTTACCAACATACAATCATAATACTCAAACTTTAGACTCAAAATTTTGTATTTTAACTAATTTTATGTTGTTAAAGAACTTTTTTTGTTAACAGTAAACTCCAAATTGCAATAAATGATACTCTTCTCTTGAAGCATTTTCGTGTTATCTTAATTTGTGGACATTGTCATCATGCGACGCTTTTGGTACGGCAGTAGTTGACAGATCAGTTCGGAGAAAGATGGATGGGAAGATTTGGTCCAATAAATTTTACTGCTAGATCACCTGACTTGACACCTCTTGATTTTTTTTGTGGGGTATTATAAAGCAAAAAGTTTACGCAAATGACCTGCCGCATGATCGGAAATTACTAAAAGCACGAATACAGGCTGCGGTGAATGAGAAAAATGTACCACAAACCATATGTAAAGTCTATGGTGAATTTATTAAAAGGTCGGAGGTATGTGTGGAAGTTGGAGGTGGCCTTATAGGGTAATTTTTGTTGACTTTAATTAATTGAAATTTTGTACTTAAACTACAAAACATGCAATAAATGATACTTTTCTGTTAAAGCATTTTCATGTTATCTTAATTTGTGGACATTCTGTACATTTAATCTTAGATTTTTCGATGGTTAATTTATCTACTCAACAAGCAGAACTTTTTATAAAGAATGACTTTTTGTCGTAAATCACCGGACACATCCGGGGACACACGGTATATTAGCTAAATTTACTAATTCATAATGCATGAAACGTTTTTGTATGAAATTTTGCATTGTAATTACGTTGTAGTAATTCGCTCTCATCCCAGATAACAGTTTAAGGTTTGAACAACCTTTTTCTAAGGATGTAGCGACAACCTAAAAAGCTGGTGACAAGCTTATCATTGACAAGGAAATAAGTTAGTTGCATTTTATTGAGGTTATGTCAAGGACACGCGACAAGCTTTTCAGAAGGATAAATACACAACTATCATGAGGGCATTGAAGTCTTGCGCTGCTTTCAACCGCCTTCCAAATTATTTTAATTCCTTTTGAAATCACCTCCATGTTGAATAAGTAAAGTCCCAAAAGGATTGGTGTATTAAATGAATTGGAAATAATAAGACGGTCGAGTTTCAATCTTACTTATTTTAAAAATATTTTTGCTACATGTTTCGATCAGCGATCATCCTCAGGCAAAAAACGTCAAAACTTTACTATTATAATATGATCAGAGAAAAAACTTAAGTGAAAATCAATAATTAAAGACAAACACATTTATGATAACATTAAAATCTATTAAAATATTAGAAGAAACTAACAACAGAACCGAAACGAACGTACTGAGGAAAATATGTATATATTTATACCTATTTTGCTCCATTTTTGCTTAAAACACGGCACAATAAAAGAAAAATATAAGAATGTCAATATTTAATAAAAAAAAGTAAATGTATACAAACAATAGATTTGTTTCCCATATCTAACTGTATTTTTGCCGAGATTCTCTGTAATAAAAAAAAACAATCACTAAAGAATTAACAAGTACAAAATACCAGAAATAGAGAAAACAGGTACATATATAATTATAGATACGTTTGTATTTTTATAGTTGATTTCGAACCATTAAATAGCAAACTGTTCTCCATAAAAATCTTTTAAACCCATTTAATTGTAATTTAAATGGATTGCCAGAAGATGGCAATATATTTGAACTTGGTGAAATTACTCAATAAAAATAACCCTAACCATCTAGGGTTAATAATTTCAGTTGTGGAATTGATACACACATCATCCTTTAATAAAAGGGAATGTTACTGAAACATTACTTAATGAAAATCCCTGAAGAGCGGATAATTTCCAATGTCTCAGTGTTGTCCCTTAAGAAGAGGTTACACTGTATATATAAATTTGTTAAACGAATTGAGTTTTATAACAAAACAGTTGCAAGCAAACAAATAATGAAAACGCTAACGAAATAACGTAAAACATCTGTGTAAATATGTATTTTCTCAATTACACAAACGTTTTCATAAAGAGCAAAAACTCATATGAAAATTGTTTTGACATTAATGTTATTATTGCAGTGTAAACGTATATGTTCCGCGAAATTTTTATTTTAGTAACAAACCTAAAATGTAAAATTTACCCACCAAAAAAATAATGCATTTTAAATATCAAAATGCGTTGGTGTTTATTCAAATTCTGAGAAACTTGTGGTTCTTGTTGTACGTAATACATATAATATGCGAGAATCATTAATTTAATGTGCCATTTGCAGAAATGAACTTCTTATCCGAGCATTAGCATATTACCATATAACATTATTCATAGGTTGGACGATTAATGAAGTAACTTCAAATTGTAGACATATAATATTTGATAAAATAATATAATATTTGACAAAAAAGAAAGTTAGTTGTTAATAAGGCGTTCATATTATATACTTCATATACATTGTAACTAATGAATACGTTAAACCCGCTTACTTTCTATGTCCTTCGAGATATCCAAAAACAAATTAGAGAGATTGTAGCTAGAGGGTGCGTTTTTAAGTTCGCGGAATGTGGGGTTAGAAGTAGAAATAGAAGTACGAATTTATTTTTCCTTTTCAATATATTCACCTGCTACCCTTATACATTTTTCCGATCTTTCAATTAACTTACGTATACTTTCCAAAAAAAAAAAATGTTGTCTTAGCCGAAACTGCATTCTTCACTTTTTCGTCGGTTGAAAATTTCTTCCCACGAAGACTTTTGTTCAAATTTGGGAATAGGTAATAATCGCTGGGAGCTAGGTCAGGACTGTAGGGTGGGTGAGCCAAAATTTCGAAGCCCACCTTCTGCAGGGCTGCCATCGCAACACGGCTCTTGTGAACAGGCGCGTTGCCGTGCGGAAGGAGGACACCTCTGGTCAATTTTCCACTTCTTCTTTCTTTGACTGCTTCCTTTAACCGCTCTAGGTTTGAAACATAGTATTCTCCGATTATGGAGACATCTTTATCTTTATAATCGATCAACAGGATCCCTTCTGAGTGCCAAAAGACTCAGGTTCATAATGATGAACCCAAGTTTCGTCCTCAGTAACAATTCGAGTCAATACTCCATCTTTATCTTCACTACAGAGGTCCAAAAAACGCGCGAGGACATTCCATACGCTGTTGTTTTTGCGCCGGAGTGAGCATTCTCGGCACCCATCTTGCGCTGACTTTAGTCATATTAAGATGATCGTGAAGAATTTTAAAAATTCTTGTATCTGATACTCCCACCATTTCTGCGAGCTGTTTCTTCTTAAGTCGCGCATCTTCCAGTATTAATTTTCCGACTTTTTGATTAATTTCCGGAGTGATCACCTCGATCGGCCGGCCTGGCCGTGGGTCGTCTTCATGTGAGTCCCTGCCTTGTTTAAAGAGGGCATGCCACTTGTAAACCATGGTTTTACCTGGGCAAGAGTCCTCGTAAACGGATGACATCTCTTCCAGTATGGTTTGAACTGATTTTCCTTGCTTGGTAGGGAACTTCACAACAACGCGCGGTACTCGATTTTCCCCTATGTCTCACAATTTGTTCCCGATTGACTTGTGTGGTCGACCATAGTTCAAAGACTAATGACCTAATTACCATAAAACTTGGTATTTAAATTAATTTAAATTTCTGCCTACGTATGACTTGAGTGTCCTTATCACTTGAAAATCACTATATTTCTGACTGCAATTTTCAAAATTGTAAGAAATTTTAATATTTTTTTGGTAATATTACAATGTTAGATATTTTTCTCTAAGAAACAGAAATTTTCCCATGATATTTATGTAAAACACTTGTATTATCTTAAAATTTCTTAACATTTCGACATTTTCCTTAAGTCTTTGTACATTTATCTAACAATTCAGTATAAGAAAATTACCAATAAAATTGTGTTCACTCTGCACGATTCTCATATATATGGTCATGATTTTGCAAGTAGAGCCTTATATCACTGCTGTTTAAGAGGTTAAGAGGTTTTGTATGTTCTGTAGATATATGACATCTGTTTTTTTACCACAATAAAAGTCAAGATTTTCTAGTTTGTAGAAGAACAACATATATATTTATCCCAAAAAATCTGCGTATGAACACGATATATACTGTCTTCAACTGGGCTCCAGTAATTCTTCTGCCTCTTTGTATTCCCGACAAGGAAAAAAAAATCGCAGCAAACCTAATTACGTCTGCTTATTTAAGATAACGCAAAGTTATTATAATTGGACCCTCGAACAAAACATTTATCCTTCTTTACCGTGACGTGCCCCTTCCCGGTTTCACTTTGCCAGTTGGCTCCTTTTTTTTTATGCGTCGGCCGCCTCTTCCCTTCATATCTCAAGACAGACGCTTGTATAATTGAAAATGACGTTGAAGTGCAATTAAAAGGACTGTTCCTCCTCCGGCTACCAGCAATCCTTATAATTCAATTACAGCGGAATTAGACAGTTTTCTGAAGGCCCCTTATTCCGACGCGGAAGCGCCTGTACTATACCAAGAAGTCGGGCACGGAACGCTCAGACTCGAACCGAGAGAGCTGTTAGGCAAACTACATGCAGAAAGTTATGTAATTTTGTTACGTCAAATGGCCCTACAGATCCGTAATAAAATGGATTTATGGACGGCGTCCGAGAATCTAATACGTCCCTACACCCGTTCAACGTTATAAAGGAGAAATGCGCATTTAGGACGAACGCCCCGCGAAAATGGCAAACAATTTTTGCTGTACCATAAAATGAATAAGATCGATGATTTATTTTCGGAGCGCAGAGTCTTTTGGCGAGGGATAAACAACTCGGAACGGCCGAGGAAGTGTATGCGTGCCTGCGTATGTCGGAAATTCGTTCCCAAGAGGTCCGCGCCTTTTTGTCCCAGTTATTTTTATAGTGAGCGTTACTGCAATAAAGCCGGATATAAAAAAAAATCTCCGGATTTATGATGTCCGAATGTCCGGTTAACCTAGGCATCGTCCCCCGCATCGAAATTCTAAGCATTTCGAAATAATAATGCCAAGAGAAATACTCGGTCACTACATGTAGCATTAACGGAGAAAAATGGCACATTACTTCGGAATATGAAATACCCCTAGGCTGATGTGTGCCTTTTTCTAGAATTCTAGATAAATATTTATATGCTTTGTGGATAATATAGGGGATTTTGGGACAATAACAACAGTTTTATTAGTTCATATTTCCTTCACAAATCTTAATAAATTTGGAACGAAGTTAATTCTATTCCAATTCTTTCTTATTACATAAAATAGAGAACTTTCAATGCTTGTTAGACACCTCTGTTGGCCAAAATTCATTCCCAATGGTTATGAAGGGAGCCAGAGAGAAAACTCCACATCACATTAGATTAAAGGAAAATTTAAACTCGCTGTTCCTAGTGATAGTCAATATCCTAAGTGGAAGCTTTAAAGAACTCGACTGTCTCAGGGATTAACTGAATAAGGCAATAGGAAAAATACTGGAAAAGGAAGGGAAAACCTGGAACAAAGCTAAGGCAATGGCTAGAGACAAGAGGACTGTATATATTTAGTTAATATAAATTCTTATCCCGACACTTTTTGGGTAAAAGAGAAATGATTGTGGGCTGTTGTTATGGGGGTCTTCCCCCGCAGCTAAAGATGTATTTCTTACACAAAAAACTGTCATAAGATGCATTGCAGGTATCACGCAGTTAATTTCTTGTAGACAATACTTTATTACATATAAAATATTAACATTAGCTGAACTGTATATGCTAGAATGCGGCTGTTATATACGCAAACATAGAAATAACTTTATAATTAAAAACAACAACGATCATACCTACAACCTTAGAAATCCACAAATTCATTTTATGAGACATTGTTTAAAGTCAACTACTCAGACTCCACATATTTTAGGTATAAAAATTTATAACCATATGCCTAACAGATGGAAAATACTTAGTTTACAGAAATTCAAAAAAACTGTTAAATCGTGGCTACACTCACATTGTTTCTATAGTATTAATGAGTTTTTTTGCGTTTGCTTGCGAGCAACAGTATGTTTGTGTTTTTGTGAATCTTTATACATACTGCTGTGGTTAGACAACCCATTTCCGCTGAGTGTATTTTAAGTTGCATATTTTGGTTGTTTTGATTTCTCCGTTCAGTTGATTTTCAATTTACCGAGAATTTTCACAATTTTATTTTGTTTTGATTAATTTTAGTTTAAGAGTTTATGTATCATTTCAATTTATGTAGTGTTAAGTTTTTTTATTTATCCCAGTCATTAAATTTGTCTATTGTTCGCTTGTGCTGATTTAATGCGTATTCAATTAAATATTGTCGTTGTAATGTTATACGTCTGCGTTGTATAATTTTGTTAAGGAATTCCTTGTTCGACTATTGACGTTCGAGTAGACGTACTTTTTAAAACATTGTTGCCATTTTGTAATTCATTTTGAATTATGTATATTATTTTGAATTTGTAAATTTCATTATCTTTTATTTAGTCAATCAAGGAATTCTTATCGTAATAATTGTTAATGTATTGATGTGTACACGTAGTAGATATAAGATCAATTATTATTTTTTTGTTTAGTTTTTTCTCTCGTTTATTTTAAAGGGTTAATTTTCTGTTATTCAATTTTGCTGTTTCATTTTTATTTTTCAATCACCTCGTTTGGGTGAGTAGAACCTTTGTTTTTTCTTTTAACTTTTTTCATTTTTTTTTTGTAAATTTCTTGCATTTGTCCACGTTTTGATTTTAATTTGTGAAACCACGTGGATGGAAATTCAAAGGTTGTGTATTTTGGATAATCTTCCTGAACAAACAAATTTTTTGCTTTGCATAGGAAATAGCATTGTCCTATTTTAATTTAGAGTCAAGTGCAGTTTTTATTTTAGGCCAGAACCTTCAGTTCAAGGGTTTTTTTCTGCACATCTGTAGTTTAACCCATTTTGAAAAATAAATTGATTGTTAATTAGCGTCATTGGGTTAAAAACTCTGTTCTTTTATTTTATTTTAAACCTTTTTCAATTTTTCGTGTAATTAAGCGAGTCTGATTTCATTCACTCACAATTTCCTTTTCGTGGTTAGATTCAAGTTTTAATTCACGAGAGTAACTGTTTCTTGTTTTATTTTAAATTCTTATCCGTTGAGCTAGCTAATTTAATTTTTCTTTTCATTTAAAATTCATTTTTTGCATTTTCTTTTAATTCAATCAGTACACAGCAATACGTATGTATTACTTCATTGTATTTCTTATTATGACGCTCTTTATACTTTGGTCCTTGATTAAAGTTTCTACTATTATTATTATTATTATTATTAAAATTATCCATATATACCAACAAAGGAAAAGATTGATAAACTATGAAATATTATTTGCAAAACAATGTCAAGTATAAAATATATAACGCATTCTAAGCTACTTCTTACTAAAAACAGCAAATGATAAATTATGTTTCTTACTGAACAATGAAGTCTTTTTTTAAAGGAATTTGATAAAGCCTAAGCAATTATATGCGTCGTCAGGTACTCCTGCTGAGCCAAATCTCCCAGTAGTTAACATTACGACCCCGAAAAAAAATCCGGTTGTTCCGGTAAGTAAGACCTTAAGGCACTTAGCCACCACAGACATAAAAAACTTTTAATTTGGTGCATTGAGGAATATTAATTTTTACTAAAAAATGTTTCATTTTCGCCATATTATATTGGAAATTATATCTAATGAAAATGTTGTCAGTTTTATATTTTAAATAAATTTCAGTAGGCACCAGAAAATAATAGATACTCGATTATGAGTATAATAGAAAGTCAAATGAGAACCTTTTTTTTTTGCAAAACAATAGCGATTCAGTAAAGAAGAAGTAGGTTCCTTTTAATGTAAAATAACTGATATTAAGGAAGATAAATTGATATAATTAATTGGAATACTCTCTAAAGGTATATATTTACCTTTCGTGTTGCAGGAAAAGGGTAAATACAGAAAAGAAAAGCAAACAAATAAGATTTCGTGTTGCTTCACTTCGTTACTTGGAAGAAAACCAACTAAAAACTAACTACACGTGCACTAGTTAGAATCGTTTCGAATTCCGACTTTTAAGTTCCGTAAATGAAATTCTCAGACCAGACCGAGCGGCTTCCATTGTATCTCGGAAAATTTAAAACTTCTCAAACTGAATTCTTAATGCCATTCAAGCACTGAGATGATTAAAGTTCGAAAATTCGTACCTCCGCGCCACAGTACCCTCAAAACCAGAAAGGAAACACACCCACACACACCGAAAAGAAGCAGGAGGACTCCTTTTAAAATACCGCAGTATTCGCTAAAGACGTGGCCAAAAGAAAAACATAGATGGAAGCGAGGCGAAGAAGATGAAGGAGAATTAGAAGCGGAGCGCAGGCTATGCAAATCGTCGAAGTCGCCGTCCGTTCCTAAAAACAAACGTCGCAAAAGTTTTAATTAAAATATGCCTGTTCCGACAATAACAGAAGTATAATCGCATTACCCGGTATTAGCGCAAATGTTTGTTTTGAAAACGGTGCTCCGGAACCGGCGCCAACTCGATGGAAAAGGACCGAAACTTCTTATTTTTTTCCGACGAGTCGACATTTTAAGCTCTTCGAAACCGTAGCTTTATCCGTTTAACCAAATGTAATTATTAAAAAATTGCCAAAAGGAGGGTAAAAGGATATGAAAAAAGTTTCTGACATTATTTGATGCCTTATTTTACCACCACCGTTTGGAATATTCTCAAAGAGAATTTATTACACTTATTTCACATACAAGAAATGCAGGATTTGGCAACCAACTAGCAAATAATTATTTAAAAAAAACATGATATTTTTTGAAGTGGATGCTAGGCAGGAAAACAATTAAATTAAGAATATTTCTTTGTATGTGCGGCAGCTGCATTGCTTTTTCATCACCACACACTCAAATCATATACAAAAATTACTACTTGATACAATATGAATATTTATGTAAAAACATAATTTCTATAATGTTTCTCCCTAATCGTTATTTTTAATACACAGGGTATGGCAGTTATTTATGGACGCTCTATTATGGTCAACCTATCCACTTAACTGATATATGTTTTAAATACAAATGAGATAAAAAAAAATAATTCCTTTTCAAAAAATATGGCGTTATTATTTTTTAACTTATTTTATCAATAAGTAGAGAACTTAATACACACAGGTGGTATTATCAAAGCTCGTACAGACCAGACGACGAGCACGACTATAAGGTGAATATAAGACGAATGTAATCGGTGTGGACGTATGCACGAAGCGAACATTATAACCGTGCTCGCTGTTTATAGCGTCCTATAGGTTGTCAGTGTCACTGTACGGTAATTATGGTGTGAACGTAGGCTAGCGTATCACCATACTGCTGTGTACTGAAGGTACCAAAGAAAATGCAAAAATGAATTTAAAAAAAAATGAAAAATTAAATTCAATTAACTAGCTCAGCGGATAAAAAGTTAAAAGGGCGCAAAAGAACAATTAAACTCAGGGTTACCCTCGCAAATTAAAACTAATCACGAAAAGTAAACGTGGGTAAAAGAAATCTGACTTTCTTTAATTACCCCAAAAATTGAAAAGGGTTAAACAAAAATAAAAGAACAGTATTTTGAATGACGTTAATAACAATGAAATTTATTAAATAAAAAAAAAGAAAAAAAAATATTAAATACAAATTGCAGAAAAAAAAACCTTGGACAAAAGGTCCTGATCGAAATCAAAACTGCATTAGACTCCAAATTACAAAAGGACAATGCTAAATCCTTTAACAAAGCAAAAAGGTAAAATAGCTCCAGAAGATAGTCCTATTTATATCAAATCACTCCACGTGGTTTCAAAATTAAACAAACTTAAATTAAACGTGGAAAAACCAAGTGAATTAACAAAAGAAAAACTTAAATACAAGCACAAAGCTTCTATTCGCCCATCCCGAGGTGATTAATAAATAATTACAAAACAGCAAAATTTAAACAAAAACGGAAAATTAACTCTTTAAACTAAAAATATATCTTCCTGCACGCAATAATAAAAGATCCTATATCTAATTTGTGCACACAACAATATAATACCAATTATTATAAAGCGAGTTCCTTGATGGATGAAATAAATCAAAATTAAAATTAATAAACGAATTTTTAAATAAAATGAAATACCAAAATGGCAGCTAACAAGATAAATTTACGTCTACTTACACCGGCATCTTGTCAAGGAACTGGCCATAGAAAAGGATAAAATAGAATGGTCTCTCTTTGTATAAAAATTGGTTATTTTTTTAAGGGCGCCATCTTACCCATGGATTCACAACTATTGGAGATATTATTGAAACTACACCACAATGGTTCGTAAACTAAAAAAAGGCGGTATTTTTTGAAAAATATACCCCTGAATTTTGATGTAGCTATTACATTTGTACCTCTAAACTAAACAGTATTAAGCCTAATTGTTTTGCATTCGACTTAATACTGCTTAGTTCTGAAGTACAAACTTAGTTCAAATGAAAATTGATATTTTACCAGAAAAATTAAATATTCAATTATTGTTTTCTTTTTAAATGAACAAAATACAGATTTTTGGTAAAGTATCATTTTTTTTACAATAGAAATGTGTGTTACAATTAAAACACATAATGTAAGAAAATATTTTATTATACACTTCACGATAATAAGCTGTGATTTCAGATCTTAACACGAAAAAAAGGGGAAAAAATAGGATTATAAATATCTTGAATTTAGTCAAAATGCACTAATTAAAAATTGATTTAAAATTACTATGTTGCACATTATTTCTGTTTCTTTTGCTGTTTATGGAAAGCTAGGTTTTTAACAGGGTCATTAATAGTTAAAGGTTTAAAACGACTGTCTTTGCCATTAAGAATCTTATTTATAGATTTTGTCCACCCGAAAATCATAAGGTTGACTAAATTATTTAGAAAAATATCTACTAAATTAGGATGACGTTCACATGTAATATTGCTAAAATCCATCCTACTTTTAACACATTCTACGATTGTGCGACGAATATTATTGTTTAAACAATTTCTGACAATTCTTGGGACACTACAATTGCACATTCATGAAAAATACTCTTGAACAATGTTGATGGCAACATTCATGATTTAAGATTATATCGCCTTGCCATTATTAATTTATGTTGCTCTCCATCAGATGTTACGAGTAAATTTTTCATGCAGGTATCGTATTTGTCCACTTGTTTATATATTTTTCTGGCAATGTAACCGCAGACGTAATTTTCTATATAAACATGTACCGGCTTATGTGTTACATCTACCATTAAATTAATACTGGTAATGGATGGTTTACTGACTGGCTTCTGATTTAAAAATTCCCGAAAATTGTCTCAGTTTTTCGGAGATGTCATTTTCGCAATTTGAATTCACTGATTTTGAAGAAAATAAATTATTGATTGTCAATGTTTTAAATGAATTTATGAAGCCCTCGGAAGTGGGGTTGACGTTCCTCACACCATGACTTCTGATGCAGCAGAAGAAATTCTGGATGGCACCTTGATTAAATCGCCTTGGCATAATGTATGTAAAGCCAAGTGAAGAAAATTTTCTCCATAAATACTTCAATCGTACGTATCCAATTTTTCGATAGATGGTGGTTTACTTCTTTGTTTTGATATCGCTATTTTACATATACCATAACAAATTATCCGTAACTCACTCTAACAAAAAATATAATTCACTTTAATCCCAAACAACACAAAACCATAAACGCAAAAAAAAAGAATAAATGTCAATGCACGTCACTCGGTCGTTAAACAAAAAATGGCTGCTGGAAATAGTAAACTAGTAAACATGAACGTAATTAGCTAATAGGGCGACCCTTGCCGATTTTTTTTGGTACTATCTTCTGAATAGTTATGAATCTATTGGTAAGATGTCGCAAAATTTCGAAATACAAGCGATACAAACTGGCAATCTAACTGCCCTCCCCATGGAACTGGCCTCACAGGGTTAAAACAGTCGTATACATACAAAAATCCTACTCACGCGCTACCTGCAGCGCAACCGCATCAAAAATCAGTCCGCCAACGGACAAAATCACAAAACATAACAACATAAACAATACAAGTGGACGCAATATGTACAACTGAATGAAATTAATATAAACAACTGAACAATTAAATAAAAATAAATTAAACAAATCAATTCAATTGACAAAATCTTATTTAAAATAAAATACACAATTGAAATTGTGGAAACTCTTGCGAAACATTGTAAAGACTGATCGGAATGAACAAGAAAAAAAAACTGAATTTGCGAAAACCGGGGTGCCAGACCACAGCAATACGTAAGTGAAATATGAATAATAAAATAAAATGCGCAAATGTATATTAAATCAGACGTGTTCCTACGAATGATTAAGGACTTCACTGAAACAAGAAAGAATAGTATATTTTCTTGAAGGGAGAGAATTATGTCGGATGGAGATACTAACAAAAAGAGCACAAAAGACAAAATCATAAGAACAAAAGAAGATCACACAAGAAAAAATAGTTACATAAAATTGAAAAGTTAGAGTTAATTGGTGGTAAATCCGTGTTTGAAATGAAAAGAATAGTGAAGAAGCGCAAATCATTGATTGCAGATTCGAACTTGTTTTATGTAGGTATTTGTTCTGGTAACAATTTCAATTACATAACTTTTGATGATAAATAATGAATAGGATTCTTTTTTGTCGAAACAAAGTGCACAAAAAATTTCCTTGGATCTCATTTTATCTTTTCCACTTTATTGCAGAACGTTTAACAAGCAATTTTTTTATTTACGGTGGGTGTAAGGTTACGATGGAAAAGTCCTCTTTATATTCAGAACATCAATAAAAAGAAGTAATAATACTAAAATTGAACATGGCGCGAAACTCGCTTCGCACCATAAAAACAATGTAAAAATTTATTGATTATTGAAGTTTTTTTTAGGACAGCCTTCTTCAGGAGCGATTAATTCCCGAAAGTTTCGGGGATGTATCGCAGTAAAAAGAAAACGTTGCTGCCAGAGAAAATAAAGACAGAATAATTGAAAGCTTTCGGTTCAAACATTATACTTTCGTTTTTTTCTCTTTAATTCATTATTAATTTTGCTATACCAATAAAGTTTATATTCTGGGAAGGTTATTATTATTATCGTCATTACTTCATAAGTCATAGACGCACAAGACGGCAGACAATGGACGCCGTAAATATTTTATATTTAAATCAATATTGGTTCAATATGAACTAGCCGAGCTCTTGCTATTACATAAACGAATTAAGAGTTTCCTTAAGTGTTTCTTTGTTGCTTATTCTATCTGGTTCCCAATGTCATTTCATACTTGACTAAATGAATATAAGTACATGATAGTTTTACAGCCGCCTAATTATCCTACTAGCTGCTGCTATCAATAATCGTATTTATGATTTTCAGATATGTTGATGACTAAATAAGGTTTATAATCAATATTTTGAAAAAAATATTTTGTACGAGTTATGAAACAAAACGTTATTATGGGTTGATTAAAATAGTTAATTGCTGGAGAAAAATGTGGATATAACTATCGAAATTCATATTCAATATTCAGTTCTAAAATGTATTCGTGTATTTGTAGTTGAAATCTTTATTCATGTATAATCTTAAATAAAAAGGAAATAGTACAATAAAATATTTGCGTTACAATGATATTTAAATAAAAAAAATACTCGTACTTTGAATCACTCACAAAACTAACGCAAAATTTATAAAAGAGGGTAGAAATATGCTAAAAAGAAAGAGGATATATTTTTTGAATATCTGCTATAAATTTTCCACTTATACTGTTTGAGAAACTAATTTTAAAATTGAATGAAAATACCAAATCAACTTTCAAGATTTCTATACTATGGAAATATAAGTTCTTCAGTTCCCTCCCCAAAGAGTTACAATTTGCAACCGAAGGGCAGAGGGACAACAAAAACTAACAAAATTAATATGGATATACCGATTCTATAGGATTACCGAGACAATAGAAGCTCACGAAACAATGACCCAACCCTGCGTGCGTCAATTGCAGCTACGGAATATCCAAATCTGTTAAAATATTTGACAATATCGTATGCAAAAGACCTACGTTAGCTAGGTTTTATGCGATGGCGGGGTAAGTAATCCACGGAAACGCGGGTTCCGATTATAGATATCAGTACGATAAGTGATTTTATTACATAGATAATTGGGGTGTTTAGACAAAATGATGTTATGATAGAGACAATACTTATGCAAAGTACGTCGTTTCTCCATGTTCAGCCAATCCATGGATGCAAACATGTGACTAATTCTGTCAAATTTTATTAATTTATTAATATATAATACGCAAGCACGCATTCTGAAGTCTTTGGATCCTACCCTTGGTGTATTGGGTTATGTTGGAATCATATACTGAGTCACAATAATTAAATTTACTCAAAATAATAGCGTCACATAGTAGTTTTTCGTATTATGATTAAATTTATGTCTGATGTGCTGATATAAAATCTTTAATTTGCAGAATGAGGTTGCGATACATTTAGATATATATTCATTAAATCGGAGCTGTTGATCTAAGCCGACACCCAAGATGCTTATAGGTTGTGAGAGCGGTAGTTGGACGCCATTTCTAGTAATGTTAGTTTTAGTGGAGGCGAGGGCTATATCGCGCTTCTACCGAATACGATCAATTTACATTTATCGGGATTTTAGTAACCAGATCAGAGTATAATTTGGCAAAACAATTGATATCCGTGTTAATGTTTTTGCAGGCTTTATCAATGTTATTATAGGGAAAAGACATGTACAATTGCGTGTCGTAAAAGTGATAGTCGCAATATTTTAAATGCGACGCCAGCTGAGATGTATAAATCGAGAATAATAGTGGCCCAAGGATAGAGCTCTGCGGAACCCCAGAGCTAAGATGACGCCTTGATGATCATTTATTGTCCAAAATCACAGATTGGAATCTATTGTCCTTCAAAGTTTTATGAACGGAAGTCTTCGCTAGAAGGATCACATAAGCATATTTCCAGCAATCAGGGTACATCGAATTGAATACGCAGTAATTAACCATATAAGTTATATGAGGCAAAAGCTGTGGAATGCAGAGATGTAACATCAGTACACTAATGCTATCTGAACCATAGGCCATAGGTTTTAATTGACGAAATAGCTCTAACAACGAAATCCGAATGATAATTAAGGATGATTGCTACGAGTAGGTACTTTTAATTAAGGATATATTTTTCTGTAGTTTAATGTTCATCTGTTTTTTACTGTAATGTTTATCCTTTATTTAAACGGTTTAAGAATAAAATACATACTATTTAAGTAATTAAGGAAATACATAATAAAATAAATAAGAAAATATATAAATAATCATTGAGATGACAGGTATTACATACAAAATTATTTGTTGACGGTTTTTTTAGGACATGCCCCGGCCTATTAAAAATAGAAATTATCATTTCTGATAATCATAATTAAATTAGTTAGTTCAGTTAGTTATTAGTACAAAAATTTCTCATTATTTTTGTATTCGAAGGTTTATTCAATAATTATATAACCTTTATACATTAAGCTGACGTGAAGGTTAATTATTATTAATTAAATGAAAAATTCACTGGATTTAATTAAACTCATTAATTATCTTCAAAATCCTACGTGGGGTATCATAGATATTTAGTATAAATTAAAAGGGCTTTGTGTAAGGATTAATTTAGCATAAGCAAAGATATAGCGCGCTATTTGAAAAAATCAAGTTACCTTGAGTTAAAGCTAAATAAATATCAAGGACTATAGTGGACATCTATATACAATTATATCGATTTTAGTTTCACTGTTCTATCAAACTAAGTATGGATGTGTGGTATTTAAGATATGAATATCTAAAACAAATTGCATATACAATTTACACCGCCTTAATCGAAAGCTTGAAGCAGAGCCAATTTTTACAAAAGTGTGAATAACAATGTTGTTATTACAGATAGATATATAGTTGTGTACACTAGCGACACTTTCTAATTGTACGACCTACAGGGTAAAATAGAGCCTACATATTTAGCGTGGATACTAGACAGATCTATGCATTAACCGGCCGTTTCGAAATGTGTAAACACAGATGTGCTGTCTGTTATTTTAAAAAAGCTTAGGCTGGATTTATTAATGTGCGAAGTTGAATGCATCTATTGTGTATTTGTTATCTTTGCGTAGGAATAAATTTATTTGGTGTTTGAAGTATTTCGAATAACTGTAGTCTTATTAAATGGTTTTAAAAGGTATTTTCATTTTACAGTTGAACTACGACTAGGAACTAGACCAAAGCCATGTTAATTATACAATAAATAGCAATGTCACTGAGTTTACTACTTTTATTCATTTTATACGTATGCAAATAATAATGAACGTATCAAAATGGATCGCATGAAAACATTTAAGGTATCCAGTTATACTGAAATCAGTAAAGCATATCTCCGTTATGCTTATATTTTTTAATCTAATTGATATCTAACGATTTCATATCAATTCTTTAATTCGCTCCGGCTTTCTGCTTTGACATGAAATAATGAAAGAGATATATCAGATATCAGATATTAGAACGAAAACTCTACATGTCAGAAATACTTTTTATTGGTTATAGTAATGGTATGTTTTTATTAATATTATAATAACAAGATAAAATAATATTCCATTATAAATTCCCTATTTCCAAAGATTTTACCTCAAACGTCTCACAATATTTTTTCAAAAGAAATACAAAATTTGAATTAGTCCTAAATCGAATAGCAGTGATAGGTATAAATATAAAATGCAGGTTTAAATTAATAATTAATTACTCTACATACAGTGACCTGCATAAATATTGCAACTTATGGGATTTTGTTATTATTAAAACATACTAAAACTTTTTTTGGGAGATAGGTTGTGCATGTCTAGAAACTCCAAAATCTATTTTGACACGTGACGTGCACGTGACCACTAGCATGACGGTAAATTTGAAAAATATGCTGTGAATCTCCAAAAAGTGAGGTTAGATGACATGATATCGAAAAAAGTTATTCGAAAAGGTTGTTTAGAATTCAATTCTGAGGTTGTATGCAAATTTTTGTAAAGATAACTAAACGTCACTGAACGACGAGCCATCACAAGGAAACTTCGACCTCGCCGCTGAAGATGTTCACCTCAGTTGTAAACGAAACGTACGGAAGTAATTCCACAAGACCACGGCTCAACAGCCCGGGAAAACTTTTTACAGTTTTGTAAAGATACTTTAAAAAAAATTAAAAATCACAAATTTCCAAATCTTGATTAATTGAATTATATATTTCATTTTTTTTGTTTTTAGCAGCTCAACAACAGTAATATTTCTAAATCTGGTTAATACTCAAACAATTTTGTCAATTTTTGCATATTTAACACAGTGAAAACTGAAAAGTACGTTTTCAGTATGACAGTTGTTGTTGCAAGGGACTGTGTCTAGCAGTAATAAATAAAGTTTTACAAACATTTTTATTTTGAACCTAAGTGGTTCAGTGGTAGCAATGTTTATTAAGTATAAACATTGCTTTTATTGAAAATTATAACACCTTTTTATTTTCTGCATTAAATTGGAAATCGTTAGTCTAAAACTAATAACTCATAACACTAGATGCGCGCACCGAAGGTATTAAAGTAGGTTTTGAAATTAGAGAACAAGGAATAATAAATAGTAGGTAAAATAAAAATAGTTTAATGTCTATGAAACTCAAGAAAAGTTAAATAATAAATATGTTGCAATATTTATGCTGTTACTGTAAATATATTAATTATGCATTATGTTAATATCGAAAAACGAAGCCGCGAAACCAATCATTATGAATCAATGAGATTAAAAAATACAAACATATTTAGTAAAGCTGTAGGGATGTGTAAAGAAAACAAAACATCTGTTCGTATACAATATTATATTTAAGGTAAGTAAGGCAAAACTTCGAATTGTGCTAACCGAGGTAAGTCGGCAGGCATAAGTATGCGCCTTTGATGTATTTATTTGCCTCTACTTTATAAGTTCAATGTTTTTCTATGTTTACTTACTGCATTCTTCTTTACATTTAAAGTAGATTTACTACAAAAAAAAAACACCGAGACCGCACATCTGTGTTTACATATTTCAAAGATGGCAGTGAATGCATAAGCCGTCTACTATCCATGCTACACATATAGGCTCTATTTTATGCTGTAGGTCGTACAATTAGAAAGTGTCGCTGGTGTACATAAAGTCATGTTATTTTTATGTAGAATTTAAAAATAGAATAATAAGGCGAAATATATAAAAAAAATAACGGAGTAAGCATTTGTTTTTCTACTTTTTGAACGCCTTGTATAGGCTAAACTATGCATTATCGAATTCTGCAAAGCTTATGTACAAAAGACTTTTTTTCTAAAATGAAAAATGGAATTAAAAATCCGGTCTGTGATGGAATGAGTTGTGTACAGCGAGTTTTTGTTTTCCAGGTTAAGATTATTCAGTATTTCTTTGAACACAGGTAATATTTGCTGTAATTTCTTTGCCGATCCAGTTTAAGTCATCCGCTGATACAATTAAATCGCATAGAGCTTGGGCATTAGTAGATTTTAGTTCGCTGATCTACCTTTTTCAACTGCATTTATTTTGTTCATAGAGTTTTTTTTTGCGATACAGATTTCCTAGAAGGCTTGAGGCATAACAGATTGATACGAGAACTACAAAAGGAATCCTACAAATTTTCCCGGAAATATGGAATATTCCGAATAAACGATAAGATGCCGAGACAGGAATATCGATCGCAATAAATTAGCGTTCGCATAACGGCAGATCCTTGAACTTGTTTGTGCGAGGATTACGAAATCTGCGAGACGCGGGTGCGGGTAAGTGTTTATTTTTAATAAAACTCCCGCAAATTCGCGTCCCCTAAAGACCTCCGTTTCGCGTTATTCGCGCTGCTCAATATCTGAATCCCGGCAGGAGCACTAAACCGAGGAGCAGCCAGCGCGCCACATTCGCAAATACGATGACGGCGAGGAAGACGACGGCGACACAGACAAGCCGACTTCGCTTTGGCAATAACGCTCTAATTTCTGAATGAGAAATAGGCGGTTGAAGGCAGACAGCAGAACAAGAGCGCCGGAATGATTAACAAGAAGAAAAGGGCGCCTGGAGTGGGCGGCGAGGGCATGTCATCAGTCTACTATATGTATATAGAAACGTTTGATGGGAGCCATATTGGGATTCTGAAACCGAGCACCGAGTAAATACCTTCGGGGAATTAGAATACACACAATAACGCATGTATGTGCCCAATAGTTATATGTACATATATATGTGAATGCACATTTGTAAGCTACCATCTCTCGCAAGTTCAACATCAAGTTTTGGGCACGCGATTTGTGTGCCTCAACCATTAATCTTAACTTATTGTCAATGTCTCAAGGCGAAAACAAAGTTAATAACCCGAACGTAATAAGTTCTATTTGGATGTGAAACGGTGGTATTTTTTTTCTGTTTCGCGTTCGTAAACAGTAGGAATTTCAAAGGACCTACGAGGCTGCTAGCGAGCGCACAAAGTTCGTCCACGACGTATACGATCTGCAAATAAAGTTAAGCGTTTCGAAAGTTTCATGCGTGCCTAATGAACTCCATTCATATTTACTTGGAATTACAGAACGTTTGAGCTTCGTGCAGTTCTCAAATCAAATATCACTTTAGTGGGAAAGTACATATTAAATTTTTAAAGAAAGCGCTACTTCATTACCTTTTTAATTAGAATTTTAATTGCTACAATCTTTCTTTTCATTACAAAAATAAATAAATGGAGGCTTTCTCGAATAAGCAGAGAGCTTATATCATTTGGTACCTATCAAGAATGATTTCTAATATATAGTTGCAGAAGACATGTTAAATAATATACTGTTTTACATAAATTGCCGTAAAGATGGCGCTAATATAATTTCCCACCATATGTAATGCATATGACTTGTTTGTCAGACATCGTCGAAGCATATTTACTTGATGTATACCTTCGCAATGTATTCTATAGGAGCCAATGTTAAGCAAAATGGTTCTCAAAGACCAAAGCGCTCTCCTACCATACCACTTATCTAGAACCGTATCACAACACTCAAAAAATAGGAGATGTTAAGCAAATTTTACGCAATAACGAGGTTAAATGCAGTCAAAGCAAAAATAGATTTTGTGATCTAAACAAAAACCTTCTCACCATGTTATAGTTAGATTAAACCAGTGCTTCAAGGGAAAATGAATAAATATTATCTGTTATTTTAAGATAACTATTTTTGTTGCATGAAATAAGAAAATTATGTTAAGCCAAACGTAGAATTATTTTTCTATCAATAATGTTACATTGCTACAGCAAGAAAGAAGGACTCATTTCACTTTGCAGAGGATATAGTTCAAGTATTATGTACGTAATATATATTTACAAGCTCAAACATCAATAATATGAATTGGAAAATATATCTCCGAGATGGAATGTCAAATACACATCATCGCTGCCATTGTAACGACATCAGTTGCTCTCACGCATTGTTGATCGATAGCAAAAGATCATTCTATCGTGGTATGCGCAGTTGAAGAGCAGCCGTTTTAATGATCACGGCTGCTAAAATATGTTTACCTGGTACAGTTGCAAATAGATTGGTATTTTCCATTATCCAACTTTTAATAACAAGCAGTATAGAAATATAAAACTGGATGTCAACTGTGATGATATTTATAAAAATAATTGTAAATAACTAAATAAATAATTCGTATAATGTGTATTACATTTTCTTCTACTAAATACATCTGCTATTGCTTTTAATGCTACGTTCTATAGAGGTTCTAATACACTGGAAAACCAATCTGTTCAGGACAACAAAATATCGTAATTTCAACAAAATTTTATCATGAAAAATTAATTAATCCAATAAAATATTTCGTTATTTCAAATAAAGAAAGGATTAAATTAATAAAGAATTTGGTTCAATTAACCTACTACAACTATTTGTTTGCCCAGATTTAATTCAATATTTAGTTAAGTACGTTTCAGAATTTAATTTTGCAAAAGCAGAATAGTGCCGGCAACAATTTGAAGTCAAAAACACCTGTGAAATATAAAAAAGTTATTTTAAAATAGCATAAACTTGAATGTACACTTGGTTGGACGCTTTTTTTCTGTGTATTTAGTTGTGTATTAATGCTTTTGGTCCTATGTTGTTATATATGTGTATTGTTGTAAATAATTATTAAAAAATATTCATAAGTACCAGAATGGTGTTTAAATAATCACCTCTAATACAATTATAAAGCGAATTTGAATGAATGAACAAAAAGAAATTGTAAAATTAGTTGGAAAAATAGCATCGAAAGAGGAATTACAAATCAAATTCCGAAACGCACATAACCAAATGATGGTGATTTTCAATTTAGCCTAATTACAATACATTGAAACCGAACTACCCAAGGAGAAACTATTAAATTTTGTAATTATTTTCCGGTTAAAGGTAAAGAAAATTTCACATCTTTTTATTACAACGAATATTCTTATGGCTATAGAAAACCAAGTATTGTAGAAGGACGATGCACTGATAGTGAGGTCTCCATCAACTCAAAAAAAAAATGTTAGGAGAAGAATAAATACTTTTTAAGTCGAAAAAAAAAATCATTTGAAGTATTTGCTTTACTTTTAATATAATTATTACCGGCTTCAAGGAAAAAAAAGCTTAAAAAATATTCTTTTAATTAAAGATTTATTTCTACCTAATATCTCTCCATTCAAAGGGATTTCCGTCTTTTGATTATTTACCCTTTATAACTTTTACGCGCTAACAAATTTCTGACAGTTAAGCTCTTTCCTATTCAAAAAAAAAAACTAACACTTTTGGAATTCTGCTTTCCTGGTAAATATTATTTTCGAATCTTTGTCTAACGACAGATAAAACAAATTAACTGTATACTTCTAGAAACTAAGTTAAAAAATGCTAAAACTACAGGATTGATTCGAATATAGGTAGTTGTAGGAGGAGCTAATATTAACATTAATGATATGATGAAGTATTTCAGACATTTTTCCAGATGATACAGCGAGTTTAATTATCTTGGTTAGAGTATTATACCACCAAAAAATAAGTAAGAAATAATAGTACTTAGATAACCTTTAAATTTAAAAGATTAGAAATATATTGCAAATAATCCATGATATAAGAGAAAGAGCTGCAGAAAAAGCAAAACATTCAGCTTGAAAAAGCAGAATATGTATTTCAGAGCTCATATAGCGAAAATTGAGATAAAAACTAGAAAACAAAAGAAGTACTATCAAAAGCAACGAACACAATAAAAAACTATATCAAGGAATGCTAAATTCCAGCTTTACTTTACACCATAGTAATACAAACGAAGAATCACCGGAAGTGAAGCTTCTAGAGATTTAGATAAAGTTGGTGCAGATAAAAAGAACACATGAGAAAGGAAGATATTGAGATAAGATATTAGATTTTTGAACAAAAACATAGGAAGACGCAATAATTTTTTGAAAAGGAGTAACTTAAAAAGAGAATCTCGACACTCTCAAGTAAAAAAAGGACGATGATGATGATAAGATTTTGGTGGAAGAGCAAACGAAAACTATATGGGATTAAAATAAATATTGAAATTATTCTATGAAGGCACCGAACATAAAGCTAAAGTACTACTACTACAGCTGAAATGTTTGAAAATGATGGATGAAAAAGTGCCGTTGAGAAATGACGGTTCTAGTTATGAGAGTCGAAGGCTTAGGCTCGGGTTGTAACAAAAACCCCTAGTGAATACTAAAGAGATATAACCAGAAATTGGAAGGCCAAGCAAGCAAATGCTTCCTCATCAAAGATTTTTGTGTTTTGCTATCCTCTTATACCTTACATAGCAAAGTTTATTCTTTATCTGTTGGTTAAGCATTGGAAATAGAATTCTATAGTCAATTTTCTCTACTTTTCATTGGATTGAACCAAAAATTCTTTCAAGGTTTTCGTTCATATCTTGTAAATAAAAACTGTTTAAGCTTAATTAAAATTTCTGGTGCCGCGCGAAGATGATACTAAAATAAAAAAATGCTCTGTTAGTAATTTTAAAAGCAATGTTTAAATTATAATTTCGCTAATGGTTCTATATTTCCTCGTGTGAATATTTGTAGCATTGTCTTTCATCAAACACAAAAAAAAGAAACGTTGTCCGTTACGTAATACAACCACAATCAACAACAGCCAGTCCACTGTGGACATAGCGCTCTAACGACATCCAAACTCTCTAGTGCAATGGAGGAAAATTGATCTGACCAGGTGTTATCGTCGCGCTATAGTTTTCTGAACAATGTTATCATTGCATGCACAGGCGCCATTATATTATTCGACCGGAGAGTGACTCACACAATATTGGGGGCACCTACTACCATTACCTAACCCAATACAGCGCCTAGACGGTCATTTCGTCGATAACACGATCCTTTCGAACTCCCTTGTTGAATAGACGTCCGTTCCGAAATCTCTCTCTCTCTCTCTTACGGACTCATTCGAAAAGTGCATTCTGTCGTAATTGAACACAACGCACAATATACACGTATATATACTCGGCAGAACTCTAATAAAATTAATGCACCCACGCCTCTGAGAAGGGCGAGTTTCACTGATAATAAGCGTACGCTGTTAATGGCAGGGGATTGTGAGAATAACGTTTTTGCAAGCTAGGTATATGCGATTGGATATCCGAATAGCCGTTAGAATACACAGATTTAAAATTACTATAAGGTTGATATATATGTAGACATGGAGTGACCAGTAATTTTCAATACCAATAGTAACGTAATCACAGCAACTCCTGCAAATTTATACCCTAATTTGATGAGCTGATTCAGTCAAAATTTCTATTTTTATACTCACGACAAAGAATCAATCAGTAACAACATTATTGGTGATATTCAACTGTTGGAAGCAAAAAATTTTGTTTGTAAAAATTAACAGAAATTTAATTTAAATTTTCTTGTTCCAAAACCTCCACAAAAAAAATGTTAATGTAACAACTACACAAAATTGTTACCGAACAGTTTTATACTTTGTTAAAGGTGAACAACTTAGTTGGAATAGCTACAATAATTGGCAAAGTTTCTCTTTTAACTTTTAAAATTTGCTTCTTTTTTTTGTTAAACTAACAAATTAAATGACTATTATTCAAACAGTACATCCTTAGTCCTGCAGATTTTAAAAAATTAACAAATTAATTTAGTTAATCAACGAAAAATGTTGAAAATACGACAGGCAATTCTTGTTAGTACATTGGTTTTGTTGCTGTAGGTAGGTACCAAGTATTGCTTGTAATGTAGTTTGTTAAAATGAAATAATTAACTTCATTGACTATTTTGTGAAGGGTCATATATCAATAATATAAATAATAAAATTTAAACATAAAATATGTTTAAAACATTAAACTAAAACTATTTCATGTTATAAAACGATAGTTTACATCCAATCCATAAGGATGATAAATCTCATATGAGACTACATGGTTCAGAGAAACTATTAGGTATTTTCTTAGCGTTTACATAGGCTAGATAGTTTTTTACACTTATGTCTATTACATCATGATATTACTTATACAAGTGGTAATTTTAATATAAAACAAGATTCTAATTACTAAGTTGTGTTTCCTTATTTGGAAAACGTAATAAGTACGTCTTGCTATGCAAAATGTTAACGTGATTGCATTATGCAATTAATTTAAATTTTTATTTCAACTATGTACGTAACCTATACTGAGACTGTTAAATTTTCCTGGAAAAAAATATTTGCAGGCACTTGCCTTTTTGATTGATGCCGGGATAGATATCATTTAGTGTTCTCATTTTTATACATTCTAATAATTATGTTCACGTTTGTATTGTTTCTGCAATGTTATTGAATTATATTAAGTATTAAAGAATTTTTGGACGAAAAAAAAATAAAATACCAAAAAAATAGCAGTAAGTATTTATTATTGTTTTTTAAAAAAAATGTTTTTAAAACATTTGTATTCTATTTTTTAGTGTTATTATATAATGAAAAATATTTTCTTTACTGAAGAAAATTATTGTACTAGTTGACATGTATAATTAATCCTTGACATGTGGAAAATATGTGTTATTTCACTATTATAAATTAATTAAAGAATAAAGCCACAATATCCACAAAAACCGCATTTTCGTTGTTATGGGTATGTTATTATTATAAATTTTTCCGAATAATTCTGCTAAATTAACACGAGTGTCGTGCATAAAAAGCTATCAAATACTATGACCGAAAAACTAAATTCAACATAACGAACCTCCTCTATAGTACAGTTTGTTAAATCGACCAATTGAATGCTACTTGAACATAAAAATTTGAAACCTTAACAGATTTTCACTTAATACCAAAAATTTTCTTATTGTGTACTGAGTTATCTGTAGTTGAAAACGTTGCTATAAAGACAAAATATGATCCTCAAAAAGAGTAAAGTCCTTCTAGAAAAAAGAAATAAATTTAATAACATTGATCTCATATATTTCTGAGCCGTAAAAGAGGCCAAAATGATTTTCCGAACAATAAAAGTTTTTTTTTTCATAAACGAAGCACTTAGAACTTTCGTTTTGGGCCTAGCCTTTTCCAAGGAAATAATTGTTCATTTATAGATCTTGTGATCTTCATTATGCTTTCTGTTATGTGAATATGCTTGCCATAATTGCACATATTCTTCATATTTTTCTTTTATTGCTTTTGGTTATTTACATCCGGATTTATCGCATAACCCATAGAAAGGGGTACTATCAGTAAAATTGAGGTGAAAGCATTCCACCTGCTTGTTATTTGCAAAATAATTTTGGATTTTACCTACAAGTTCGCAAGAAAATTGACCACTACTACAAGTGAACTAGTGGTTTGGATTACAACGGTTTGTGAATAAAATCTATAAAAAATATATTGGTTTTTTTTGTCTAAACTAAGAAAAATGGTCCTTCTGTCAAGGTCACTTTTTTCGGACTTTAAGAAATTTTTTCCAAAAAGTACTTCAGTTAATGATTTTAATTTTGCATTTGTGAGGACGCTCTTGATAACTGTAATGAGTTACATGCATCCACGTTCTTATATACATATATATATTGTTTAATTTCTAACTTTAAGTATTGGTTAAACAATAATGCCTCAATAATTATAGGACTCGAAAAGAATTAAAAGATCATCAGCTGCTTTTGAAAAGGCGTACTTTTAAGGAAAACAAATAAATTCAACGTTTTTAGTGCTCTCACGATATTAAAAATTTACTATTTTCATTTGTTCTTGAATATTACAGTTCAGGACATTTTCCTTAAAATAAATGAAAAATGGTTTTAAACAGGCAAAAGGACTACAGATCTCACATAATTTCTACCAGGCGTCTAAAAACGATTTGCTTCACTTAACCACATTTATGAAGTAGTATTTTTAAAAGCAAAGTAAGATTTTGTAATCTATTTCGCTGCAATTGGTTGTACTATTAATTATCTTTAGGAAAGCTCTTTGGTATGTTATGCTATAGAGGCAGGACTCTATTTCGCACCCCACAAGCAGTCATTCTCCATGGAGTCCTCAGAAAAAAAAGGCGGAATCTGATGTCAACTAATAGAGCATATGCATCTATTCTACGTCTCCACTGGAATGCATTACTTGCCACATTAACATATGGCGACTAATGTCAAAGATATCTTAATTTCTTCTACATTTCCGCTAATATCTCAAAAGTAGGATGTTTTGTCGGAATACTGTTACTATCTACTGTTACTATTGGGTTCTTCATTAGAAAAATGTGTTTGTCTTTTAGTAATCACTAGAACGCAATTCTTGCTACTTTAATTTTCTAAATATTTTAAATTTGATTAAAATTCTTTAAAATCTTTTTTTCTTAACACCTCCAATATTTTTTGACGATAACCATTTGTAAAAAATTTCGTAAATCAGTTTTATTTTTTACAAAAGCCTTTCTCAACCACTTTCAAAAATAATATGCAATTTTACAGGTGAAACGAGGCTTGAGGCACGCAAAGACCTTTAATATAAATTTTAGAGATGGCGCTGGAGGTGATATTTATTTTTTTCTAGATCCGGAAGCAAACAAAAATATCTTGTTTTACGTAAATAATTATTACTTCGAGAATAAACTAATTAATTTAACTGGGGAAACATGGAAAATCAACTAGCTGCATTCGTATAATGTAGTCATGACAAATACGAAACTAATTCCTTTTGATTTATGAAGATTTATTTATCACATACTATGATCGAAAACCTGGATCATAGTATATAAGAGCAATTCCACATTAACTATAGCTTATAAAAATTCAGTGAGTAATCAAATAAGAATTCCAAATATTTTTTTTGCGATGGTGTGTTTTGTGCGCATATGGTGAAAATGATATGACGAACATTTGCTCAACAAGAAAAAAGTTTCGATTACATCATCTTGTGTAGTTAATCGAAAATGATGTGAACAGAAATCGATTTAGTTTTGGTTTTTCTAAACTAATTATTGAAGTAAAACGCATTTGTTAAACCACTACTTTATTTGTGTCAAAATTAAACAAGCCTTTCAATAAATTCGATTAAAATTGTTAAATTAACATTTACATTTGATTTACGGCATACACGAATGTACCGTGTGTTGTATTACACATTTAAATACGCTTTGTTGCATCCTCCACGCATACATATTTATATTATATAGTATGTATTATATTATAGCAATTGTAGGAGATTAATTTTGTTTATTACTGGCTGAATAGTGGCCGCAATTAATTTAATTTTGTGCAAACACCAAATTAATCACTTTCATATTGTCGCCGGTTCTAATTAAGCTCTTTGTAGTTCATAAATTGACGAGAAAACAGAAGGCGACCGTTTTACGTGTAACGAGTACGTTCGCGCACAGATCTGATAATTAACTCCGTATAATAGATTGGGCCTTTGTGTGTGCGCCGCCTTTGACAGAAGTGAGCTCCGGTTAAATTATTCCCGACGGGGTGAATATTTATTTTTCAATATGATACCGTTTTTATTAATATCTGATTTGACTTTCAGATTATATATATGCGTCCATAATTAAAGGACGAGGAGGCGAAACAAACGAGCAACTGCATGAGAAAATTAAATGGTAAACTAAAATAAAACAGAAAGGAACACATATAATATTAATATTTTGGATTATACTTTTACCCGAGCCTATTTAAATTTTGAGTTTAAATTTCCAACTTTGTCAACAGATAGTGCTACCTGTATGACGCAGAGATCACAATGGATAGTTAAGTCGCCTATAGAGGGCGCTGTAAGATGCTTTATCGATAAATAATTGAAGCTTCTAGTGCGAATATAGTGGAGTATTCCAGAATGATGTCGACCGTTCTAAAACCAGAGGTGCGAAATATAAACACGCCCGTGAACGAGGATTATTCTATCGAATTGAACACCTCTATTGGAAAGTAGAAAATTTATTGTTTCTAAACTAGCATTGGGTCACACACACTATAGCTTCTATCATTACTAGTTTTTAAGTTATTGGCGTTTTTTGGGCGATCTAAACATTAACTAAATTTGTTATTTTAAATGGAATACTCCGTATATACTATTATGATTATTGCTAGAGAGTAAATACAAATTTCTAGGGTCTTGGATTCGTATTTGTTTATGAGTCAATCAAAAAAATATAATTTATATAAAATAATCAATTTATAACAATACAATACATAAAAATTAATACAAAATTGAAATAATCCTGATTGGTAACAAAATTAGACTTATTACTAACTTAACTCTAATAAAATGATTAATTTTGATTTGTTTCTATTTAAAATTTGAACATTCTACGAAAAGTGCGTAAGATTTAGGTATGTAAATGTTAAAAATGTTGATGAAAGTTATTATGGCGTGTTTGGTGAATTTGATCAGAAAAATTATAGGTAAAACAACAACAATAAATACACAAATACGAGAAAACTAGCGAGAGAATAAACATATAACGATATTGAAACGCAATATAGTTCGTTATTTAGTTCTTTGTTCGTCTTCGAAGGGACTAATCTTGAAATTGTCTGGTTGAAATGGCTATTCGGGTTTATTATAGCGGGATGAATTAGGAAAATCAGGAAGAAAACCTCTCCTGGATGCAAAATTAGTTCGTCTAAGACGGAATTACAGGAATTGTCTTCGTAGAGAGTAAAACAAATAATCTCTGACATTAAATCCGGAAATCACCGAAAATCGATCAAGGTTAGACTGGTTTAAAAATAAGGAGAAATACTTTATTTAAATTGCATGCCAGAAAAACTGTAACACCTTGAAAGAGCCGAGTCAGAGAACCAAATCTGAGGCCAAAATTTTAACAGGTAAATCGTTAATGACACGACTAATATCTGCCTATTTATATCAACGGAAACTTCTAACCGCAGTTGGCGTTTTTGCATTCACCCCGTATTATCTCGTTTTCTCCATATTTGTATCATGATTTTGTAAATTCTGTCTCAATTCTATTCCGCTATTTATTTTCATCTCGTTGTGATTTCATCCATCCCCGCAGATTTCTATTTCTTTTGAGTGATCTTCTAGCTCTTCATATTTTTTCATGGAGGGTTCTGTTACCTCTTGTTCGTTTATTCTTAATTGTGTGTATTCCTCTTCAAATGTTTCACATGTCTGTTCCTCTATTTGCATGCACTGATGGATAGAAAAAAATATTGTTGGAAAAGCTTTCTGACGTTAGCAAAGCTACTTGTGGCACAAAATTCTGGTCAGCTTAAGAGGGTAAAGACAGTCAAAGCTGCTGTTCGCCAGATGCTTTTTGCATTGGGGTTGATTCGTAAGCCCATTGTGATGCCCTGACAGACGATGTTCTAATGACAAATTCATAGAAGATATTTACCTGATAAATAGATAAATATTTTGTGTCTGTCTGGCAATCTACCGCAGACTGATTGGTAAAATAAGAGGAGTAGTACGACATACAATAAATGTATTTTACGTTCTCGAGCTATTATAATGCATAAAAGACAATGTCATTATCTATGTACATTCTTGTAACCAACACTCAGGATACGATATCACTTGTGCAAATGCAATAATAGCGATATTAGTATAGGGTAAGTCCCCAGCGATTTATAATATAGAAGGGGAAGCAATTGGTATTAATTTTATCCTCATTTAAACCTGAGAGAAACGATTCTCGTACGGCATTGCGGTTGATTCAGGGAAGAGTATTACGTTTATTGACCTATACTTTCAACGACTTGACACTTTAAATATGTCATATAATATAAGGTCATGCATGTTAGGTTTGCAGCGGAAATTGGTCGGTGTATTTTTGGCAATTATCTTGTATTATTCGCTTGATAAACTCGAAGGCGTACTTTGTGTGTGTTGGCTAAAACAGGTACTAGTATTAAGGTGTATAATATTTGCAATAAGACAAAGGGACAATCAAGTGCATTGTAATTACCCTATTATTAGATTAATGAATACAAGCAGTTAATAGGAGGTAATAACACCAACAAACATTGTTTGCGAGGTTAGTGAAATTTAAACTTCTGTTTGTTGCATTTAAAAATATTTAAAGTTTGTATTATTTTTCATAGTCGTGAAGCTTATATGTAAACATCTATGAGGAAATTTAGAATCTTAGAAAATAATAGAATAAAGGACATACAAGGATATCACAAGGACTGTAGTGTAGTAACAGACACATGAATATCTCACTCGGCCCTACATGAGATTTTATTAATTCGGGCAATTGTTTCGGGAACACGTGGATTCGCAAAATAATTGTCTCAAATCAATAAAATCTCATGTAGCGCGGAGTGATCGAATATTCATGCGTCTATTACTAATATCTACTATTACTATAATCCCTGCCATATCTTTGTATAATTAAATAGCAATACTCAAATAGTGTAGGGGTTTATCTTTGCACCATTTACAGTGAAATCCGAAACAGATTTAAATAATCACCAGTCACCAGTAAAAGGTTAAAACTTACGCTGCGCTCTATGGAGACGGCCTGTCTGGGTCTGGAAACGCCGCCTGATCTACTGCCGTAATACGTAATTAGTGAGTACCGGGCACGATGCCATTTGGCCGACTATTGTGCAGTCGACGAACCCGGCCGTTCACGGCTACACGCTAGATAAACAGATTTCGTCGTTTTATTTGAGGGGGAAGATAGAGCCGCGACCGAAGCGAATGCATTCTGCATAAGATGCAGCTTGTTGTGCAATTATAAAATACGCATTAGGATGCATTTTTTAAGACTGGTTTATATATTGCGTCAAATGGTGTCATTTTTGATTCACTGAAATTTCTTTTTTTAGTTTTGTAAACGTAGTATTTATGAATGCATCCACGTGAAGCTTATTCCTGTTTACTCATTGATATTTCCGCACAATAAGCTGCAAATAATAAAAAAAATACCACTTCTGTCTCACAATACGTAAAGTTTGAAGGCTGTTGCCCCCACAATCCCACAAAACATCTTTAAAACCAGTCTTAGGACGATTTCAAACACCGATGAAAATTATTCGAATACCAATGCTTACAATGTTTCAGTTTCGACAGTAAAATGCACGGCTTCAAATACTTATGAACATGATTTAGAAATTAAACTAACACGTAAACTTCCACGGTCGTTGTCCCTACTATTTTCTAGGCTTTCGAGATGCAACTGCGTCCTGGATCCTTTCGCCGAAGTTTCGTCCACATTCGTAAGAAATATCTTCAGGCTGCGCACATCAATCTACTGCTTATATCCCTTACATCCAAAGTGTTACCGATCCTATAGCAAAGATCCTGTCTAACCACAACATCAAAATCGTCTTTAAACGTAACTCCAAGCTATCAGACTCTTTTCCCGTCAAAGTTGTAATCCTTTCGAAACTCCTGGTGTTTACCGAATTCCATGCTGGTGTGGCAGTGTTTACATTAATGAAACAAAGCGTTCTGTAGGCATTGCGCGTAGCTGGATCTGCACTTGCTGAGCATAGGCTAGAGACCAGCTACCAAATCCAACTTAACTCCGTCCAAATGCTATCCAGAAATCTTCACCATTACATGTAATGTGAAGATCTCGCCGTAAAATTCGTGAATCCATTGAAATTCTGTAAACATTCCAACCTGAAGCGTGAAGACGGTTATTTCCTACATAACACCTGGTCCTAAGTCCCACCTCTTTCCCAAACAATCCAATCATAACCTTCACGCTCCTCTAAACCGTAATCGTCACAATTCACCTATCCGTAATCTTTACCCCTATATAAACCCGTTCCCATGTTTTAGTCTTTTAGTTTCGGGTCAACAGCAGCAGTAGCAGGCCTGAAGATGTCCTTACGAGAGTGGACGAAACGTCGGCGAGTGGAAGATCCAGCACGCGGTTCCAGCGCGGAAGCCTAGCAGATAGGATGGTTTAAAATTTTCGTCCGCAAAAAAGCCTTAGATGTACAATGAAATAAAAACCTTATTAGAGTGATTGTCTACCAACGACTTCCCCTCCATTCGTATTTTATTCTTCACACAGTACGCTTTCACTTGCCTTTTTCTCGAGTTGTATGGTTGTTTTTTTTTCGTCAATTTGAATTAAACTAAAATTTAATTATTTCAAATATAATTGTTTAAATTTAAGCTCAAATTAATTAGTGCATAAGTTAGATTAAATTAGATTAGGATTGGGGTGGCCTATCGACCTGTTTCACCGCGACCTTTTCATCTATCTATTGTGATCCCCTTTTTTCTTAGACACTCTCTAATTTTGCCCTCTTAATTAGGCCTATCATCTTTGAGAGCGGCTTCCTTATGTAGTTACTGTGGGGTTCTCCTCCCCCATTACTAGAAACCTTGTCCTCGCCAGGCCTTCACATTGGCACAGCACATGAACTGGTGTTTCTCCCTCCTCTTGGCAGTATCTATACGTTGCATCATCTGCCAGGCCTATGTTGTACATATGCCTATTCAGTCTACAGTGACCGGTAAGCAGACCTACAATCATTTTGACAGTCTTCCTGTCTTTATTCAGTAGATCTCTCGTGAATTCAGGCTTCTGCTCCTTTAGGAACTCTTTTGCCTGTCTTTGTCCCGGTGATTTTTGCCACCACTCTCTGGACTCATTATGTATTCATTCATTGATGGATTTTTTAATTTGCGATTTGGTAGTGCAGAAAGAGGGGTCGGCTCCAACGAATGGCCTTTGACGAACCTCGCCTGGTCAGCTCGTCCGCCGCCTCATTTCCTCTCACGCCCGAGTGGCTAGGGACCCAGACTAGGGTTACTTTCCTTTGGGTGCCCACCTTATTTAGGGCGCTTACACAGTCCCAAATCAGCTTAGAGTCTACGCTTGTGGAGCTAAAGTTTTTGTATGAAAATAAATTTTGACTGAGTACATGGAATCTTTTGTTCATTCTAATACAAAATTCAATTAATGTTTGAATGTTTGTTTATATTTAGAATACGGAATACTCAACAAAAATACTATATATGCTGCCTAACTTATAGATTGTTAGTTAAATTGATAAAATTTAGATACCGCGATCCTAATGCCGAGATGTGTGATGCTGCAAAAATAACAGCAACACTGAGAGCACCCACACGAAAAGAAAGGAAAAAAGAAAACAATTTAATTTATTTGCGAAACGCTCTCCGTTTCGGCTTCCCCAGCGATACCGGTTCTCGTAAACGCGAGCGATAATTCAAATGCTCCCAGTATCGTCATTAAAAATTTAACGGCGTCTCCGTTCCTAATTAATTGGACAAGTGTCTGGGCCCGAGCGAAACGGCCCAATAATAACCAGATTACCGGGCCAAGATCCGGCCGTTAGTGCTCGAGGAATGGTGAAAACCGCCTCGGCGCAGTCGACCGGCGGGACTGACGCGTTCCCCACGGAGAACTACTTGCCGGTTTAAGTGCGGGGGTTTGGGAGGTGCTTCCAAAGTTTTTGCGCGCGTATTAATGACGATGCCCCCGACCAAAATTTGGATACTCCCGCGGCTACCGGTTCTGCACAGATAAGACACTCGAGAAAGCCACTAATGCGCCGGATATTAACTCATTGGGGATCATCGCTCGGTACAAGCAGTATTTCAACCGCTTATCGATAAATGCAATCGTAAAGAGATTCGAATCATATTTAGATGTTATCAGGTGGCACTTAGTGGTTTTAAATAGTTCCATAGGAGACGGAAATATCTGCTCGTAGAGAATGTTAACTTGTAACCTTTCATTTTTACTAGGGTATTTATTCGTAGTACTTTTATTTTATTATTTTTCTCCGTAGCGGTACTAGACGCATCATCTGTTGGTCAATTCTCGAATTATATATAATTCTCTAATTACAGCGCTTGTTTTACTAGCTTACAGCCCGTCCAACGGGGTAGTACTCTCTTTTTCTATCTAGGGGTTCGATCAGAATTTTCCAGAACGATCGACATTCGATCGCGTGTGGGCCGTTGCTGATCTCCGATAAGTGTTGTTAAAGTTTTGTGTGCAACCTTTGGGTTTTGAAGAAATTTTGGTTTGGAGTTTGGTATTTCGCACATCTTCGCAGGATTTAATTTTTCAATGCATTTTCCACTTCTTACGTCTTCCTTCAAGGGATTTTTTTGTCGGGACTCGCAACGCTAAGCATCCTGCAATGCCGCCATTCTATTTCTTTACATTTTTCTATTTTTGGATTTCGATTCTTAGGTTCACCCGTCGGGATACTTACAATTTTGCGAGCTTTATATATTTATATGTATCTCAGCCGAATTTTACGAAGAAGATTGATCTTTCATGTGATTGTTGACGTACCCATGTGCTACACGCATTTTTTCCGGTGTCTACATGCTTTTGTGAGGGAATTAAGTACATTTAATTAGTGGAGGCCGCCTTTTACTTGGGGAGATATTCGCCTTTATTGAAATTGCGAATACATAAACGTAGTTCGCATTGCTGCAGATCATCGGCGAACTCTGTCGAACATCTGTCGAATTCTGGTATCGGCTTACCCCCATTGAATCCAGCGATAACTCAAGTAGGCGTATTTTTGTTTTTTTATGTAATAAATTTCATTAATTTATCATTTTAATTCACTTATAGAACCTTTAGTGAAGTGACACTGTTTAACCTAGATAGTGTTACTCGCAGCTGGTTTCTTATAGAGACTAGAATTTAAACATTCCTTACAATAGATAAATCAGTTTTACATTTATTTTCAAATTATATACACGCCAAGTATTTGGGATTCAGATATTTTACGCTTTGCTGTATTTCTTAGCTTAACCGACATATTACACGAATAATCAACAACTTTACCGACTAATACATTTGTTTGTCTGAACGTACTGCTGCTATATTTTATGTTATTTTAGTAAAACATTCAATTTGGTGACCACACTATTTGCATTTTTATTACTAGAGCTGGGCCAACTCTATTTTCTTCTTATTAGAGATTGGCCAATTTATATTATTTTCGTTTTTGTAGTGTTTTGATCAGTATTTGAGCTATATTATAAACTAGTGTACTTGTGTAGCTTTTGAATTATTGTACCGAATTGTAGTAATTATATGTGTTGTTGTTTCTTATTGGCGATATTCACGGTTATATAACATCTAAGCAAACCTTATTGTGTTTAAATTTCGTGCATTTCTCTTGGTTTTCCTTCTTTAACATCCCGCAGTTTCTGGATTTATGCAAAGTACCTCGTAAGTGTTTTTTAACCACAGTGGCGCCTTTTTACCACCTCTTCGATCCATCCAGTCTTCACTGCAGCTAGTAGGGTCATCATAAGCGAGGTCTACGGTAAGTCAGACTTAGGAGGGAAATTAGAGTTTTTTTTGTAGAATGCTTAAGAAGTTTAAATTTCGTCCTTTTAAAATCACGCTTTCACACGAATTGAATGAGAATGATTTTGACAAGAGGTTGGAATTTTGTGAATTAATGATCGAGCGGCTCAACAATAACCGAAACTTACTGTATAATATCTGCTTTTAGGACGAATCACCTTTTTCATTGGATAGTCAAGCAAATCATCACTTCTGGGAACTTATAGCCAGAAGAGGTTTAGAGAATGCATCAACCTGAGTAAGAACAATGTTCGCATACTAATAGGAATACTTTCAGGCCACTGTAGGCTGAAAGGACACCTGAGTAAGCTTGGATTGGAAAAGGAATCTGAATGTAGATATTGTGGGGAACAGGATGAAACACCCATCCACCTCCTCTCAAATTGGGTAGCACTGTACAACTCGAGGGCGTTGCACCTCGGAGCATATGAAATCGAAGAGGGAGACTTACCTAGACTAGGGCCCTCTAAAATCCTGCACTTTCTGAAAGGAATAGGATTGGAAGGCCAGCTGTAAAGCAGCAAGAATAGAAGACACAACAGATCTTTTAGGTCGCAGTGTAACATCACCCTTCCATTTATATACATTACATTATATACATTACAAATCGTCACAACTGCAGATATTGGAGTGACACCAATTCTCATTTCACGCAAGGAACACATACACAACGGCCACACAAACTTATAGTATGGGTTGGTATCATTGGCGATCATCTCATAGGACCCTATTTATTGACGAAACTTTAAATGGTCAAATATATTTGAACATGCTGGACGATACAATCAATCCTTTGATCAAAAAAAAAAAAAGAAAATGGAGCAAGGTTCAGATTTGTTGGATAATGAGAATTTCTAGATCATCACTTTCGCGATAGTTACTAGGAGCCTATGGAATAGCCTGCTACATCGCCGGCTCTTGTACCATTTGTTTTTTTTTTTCTGGGGATAGCTTAACTCTATAAGGTGTATGTCAGGCGTTCAACTTTCTTATAAGAGTTACCCCAAAAAAATCATTGAAGAATGCCAACGAATAACTCCAGAAATGCTGCAAAATGCCAGGAGATCATTTGAAGCAAGATTGTACTATCGTATGGAGGTTAATGGTCATCATTTTGAATATTTAATAAAATAAAATGCAAACCATTTCATTCTAATCACATTTTATTGCACAAATTGTAAATTTTGCATTTTTTGGTTACGGATTAAAAAAAAAAAAAACTTTTTGATACGTGTTGAAAGATCTCTTGAATGAGTGATCACAAAACCCATCTTTTCTATTCAAATATTAAGGCTGGAGGCTGTTGCGCTTCCAGGAATGATTTTAAATCGTCACTAAAGGGTGTTCTCCCTTGATATGGCAATTGACAGGTTCCGGCATTTAATATAAATCACAGCAGGTAAAGAGTTATTGAAGGTGACCCGTTTCAATTGAAATGCCTTGTATATTAATATATAGGAAGACAATACTAATCTATGTGATATAACTCAGTTACAAATTACAAGCCACATCACGTTTGAGTTATTATGATAGGATTCTCTTACGTAACATCCATAATGTAGAGCGTACAAAGCACATAGACATCCATCACACTACTATTGCGTAGCACAAGGATTTATAACTAAAAAACATCAAATATTCATAGCGAGGTATCTCCTTATTGCACGAATCTGTCGGTATGTATACAGATACAGGAACTGTATACGTAATAAGAGGGCAAGGTCTCGGGTTTATTCCAATGGGATCGCGACGAACGTTCAATGATTCAATAGCGGCGCCTAACATCCATTCCGCAACCCATCGGTTTCCGCAGCGTCGGATTAAATTATTGATTGGCGGGATGGAATTTGTCTTGGAATATGTTCTAGTCTCGGAAATTATTCCGGCGTGTTACTATTGTATTGGTGCCGCCTGTAGTGGTACCGTGGAATTGTTGTAGGTGATCGAAGTGGAGAGAAAGAATAGGCGGTAGAAGCCTGTACCGCAACCACTCCGGACGTTTTTCTATTAAATTTTCGTGCCGGCCATATATTATCTTGGGGAGGACACAAAAGGAACGAATTGAAATCTCATTAGGAGAGTGCGTCATTGCTCGGCTGCACAATTTAATTTTCCCCTGCGGGGTTATTTTGGCCCCTTATTCCGAACTGTAGGCGTTGCGCTCGCTTTGTAGGTTTGTACTGGGTAGCCCAAGGGGTAGATAAATGCTGGAATATGCGTTTCCGGCAAAATTCGCTGACATCTGCAGGAAATCAATTTCAAATGATGTATCATTGAAGAAACTTTAATTTTCTGGGCATATATAATAATAATTTTAGAAATAGTTTTCACTCTTGTATTCGCTCTTAGTATTAATATAGTAAAAAGAGAAACGGCAGTTTTAAGTTGACGAGATTAATTCTTCACATTCTTTTAAGCGACGTTTTGACCATTTTTAACCATTGCTATCTTTCAAACTGAACCATAAATTTACATCAATTGGTTATAAATAAAAAAAAATAGCAATATATACTAATAAATTGCAATTTTTACCTTTACCAGTTACCTTTAGAATTGTAGAATTACAATAGGCAAAATGAAGATTGAGATTTTATAACACTTTCTTATTGGGCAATTCCTGTTAGTATTAATTACAGGTAAAAATTTAATTATACTATCAATTTTATAATTTAATGTGTGTATTTGGAAAGTACAATAGTCTGTGTGTTAAAGTTACTAATCGTAAAAGGAAAAAAAAATTTGAATTTGTCAGCAAAATTAAAAATTTTAATAAATTAATGTATTTCTGCTATTAACTGTAATAATTAGGAGGCATTTTTCCTAAGAATTTTTTTTCTCATCACGCAGGATTCGCACCTATATCCTCCCGCTTACCGGACGAGCGCTCTACCAATTAAGCTAAGAGGAGATGTGAGTTCCAGCGTTCAACCGAACATGTATGCATTGCTGTGGTTAGACAACCCATTTCCGCTGAGTGTATTTTAAGTTGCATATTTTTGGTTGTTTTGATTTCTCCATTCAGCTGATTTTCAATTTACCGAGAATTTTCACAATTTTATTTTGTTTTGATTAATTTTAGTTTAAGAGTTTATTGTATGATTTTTTTTATGTAGTGCTAAGAATTTTTTTATTTATTCCAGTCATTAAATTGTCTATTGGTCGCTTGTGCTGATTTAATGCGTATTCTATTGAATATTGTCGTTGTAATGTTTGTTGACTATTGACGTGAGTAGATGTATTTTTATATCTTTGTTGCCATTTTGTAATTCATGTTGAATTTGTAATATTTAATTGTCTTTTATTTAGTCAATCAAGGAATTCTTATTATATATATTGTTAGTATTTTAAAGTGTGCGCTTTATTGATATAAGATCAATTATTATTTTTTTGTTTAGGAAGATATAGTTTAGTTGTTTCTCTCATTATATTTTAAAGAGTTAATTTTTCCGTTATTCAATTTTGCTGTTTCATTTTTATTTTTCAATCACCTCGGTTGGGTGAGTAGAAGCTTTTTTCATTTTTGTAAATTTCTTGCATTTGTCCACGCTTTGATTTTAATTTGTGAAACCACGTGGATAGAAATTCAAAAGTTGTGTATTTTGGATAACCTTTCTTAACAAACAAAACTTTTGCTTTGTATAGGAAATAGCATTGTCCTATTTTAAATTAGAGTCAAGTGCAGTTTTTATTTTAGGGCAGAACCTTCAGTTCAAGGTTTTTTTCTGCACCATTGTAATTTAACCCTTTTTGTAAAATGAATTGATTGTTAATTAGCGTCATTTGATTAAAAATTCTGTTCTTTTATTTTATTTTAAACCTTTTCAATTTTTCGTGTAATTAAGAAAGTCTGATTTCATTCACTCACAATTTACTTTTCGTGATTAGATTCAAGTTCTTTAAAATTTTATCCCTTGAGCTAACTAATTTTATTTTCTTTTTCATTTTAAAATTGATTTTGGATTTTTATTTAATTCAATCAGTACACAGCATATGTATGAATATATGTATGTAAATAGTGTGGGTGATGTTACACTGCGACCTAAAAGATCTATTGTGTCCCATGTTCTTGCTGTTTTATAGCTGGCCTTCCAGTCTTATTCCTTTCAAAAAGTATAGGATATCACAAGGTCCCAGGTTAGGTAAGTCTCCCTCTACGACTACACATCCTCCCAGGTGCAATATCCTTGAGTTACACAGTGCTACGCAATTTGAGAGGAGATGGATTTCATCCTGTTCCCCAATCTGCTCCAGTCGTTTTACTCACCCCTTTGTTGTTTCCTTGTGACGTATTTTCACTTTGAAAATGGAAGGCATCTTACGGATGTCCTGCTCCAGTTCCTGCTTCTTAATGGTGTCGTGGCGCTTAAGTAGGTTTAATATATTTCCTTCCTCCACGAGTAGCTAGGGAAGAAAAGGTCCACATCCACCAAGATCCCCCATCCCTTTCAGGACCTGGTTTAACATTTGGGCTTTCCTTTTACGATAAGTAACCTTAACTCACATACTATTGCACTTCCCAAACACACACATTAAATTATAAAATATATAAAATTTAAACACACTATCAAATTAAATTTGAACTGTTAAGGATGTTCTAACACTTTTTTTTGTAATTCTCAGGAAAATTTCATGAATAATTTGATACATATATACTGTTACGCTACACAGCAGCATACAGCCCGGATTAAAAAAATAAATTTTACAAGAAATACATTAATTGAATTAGAAAAAAATCAAGTTTCATATATACCAGTGTCATCTATTTTTTATAATTTTGATTTAGAAGTGTTCTGTCTCACCAGCCAGATGGCATGCAAGGCGAGAAATTTCCGATCGAGGGGCGGTGACATAAAAAAAATATTGAATGGCTCGTTAACTCTCTTATATTTAACTCAGTACGCATAGAGATGTAATGGGATGATGTTGTCAATTGTCCTCTCCCTCAAATTCAATGTTAAAGACCAGTTTAAATGATCATCATAGGCATGATAATGTTATGCCTCAATAGCTTCGAGCTATTAAGTAAAATTAAAACATTTTAATAGTGGATAAAAGTGATTTTATTTAATTAAAAAAAAATTCAAAATGTGACTTGTTTATAATCAGACATAAATCTATGGATAATAATCTCAGGTGAGTCCGTGAGTCCGTTTATATAATAACACTAAAGTTTCATTAAATAATTCCATCTTTTGCAATTCAAATTCATAGTTTCTTACTTAAATACGTTTTGAAATAAATTTTAAAATCCCGCTTTTCTGACCGTTCAAATGGAGTTATATTAGATTTGAATAAACGTGTGAAACAGAGTAGCCAACCTTGATGGTAAATCATTGGATATTGGTTCGTAACGTAAAAACATAACAAATACATATAAACCTAATTACACAAATTTCCCCAAAGTAACTGGAGACCGCTTAGCTATGTTACAAACGATTTTCTAACCTCAAATTTTTGCGGAACGGAATAAAATAAAATTTCTTATAAGTATAATTCAAATTAGATTATAATTGAAATAATACGTTTATTTTTATAGGTAGATTTGACGAGGTGTACCTTTTTACAGGACCGAATTCTGCGATCATCGGTGGTCAGGACTGTTCAGTTCGGATATGGGCTCTGGTTCGGGTACATCGAAGGATAGGTACTTCAGATCAGAGAGGATGGGTCGCTCAGGACAGGAACATTACTCGGAAAAGTCGTCGTTGAAGAAAAATTTCCCAAAAATCATGTGTAATTTGGAATAAAATTTATGTGAAAAACTTTGTTTAACAATTAACCATTATTTTTAGATTGAAATTTGGGTTAAAATTGGATTTTATCGAAAAAGCCGTTAAATTTCAAGAGAACAAACAGAAATATGTCTGCCTCGAACAAGGTTCGGTTATTGAATGGTTCGAATTGAAAATGTTTTAACTGACCTGAAGGCGATTGTCTTCATCAAGAAATCTAACTGTCTGAGAAATACCGTTATTGTAACTGAAATGAGGAGCTTCCATTTGTTTTACATATGAAAATGGCCATGTGATCGACAGGAACAATCGTATGTTTCAACGAAGTGAAAATAAATTAAATTACAAAATCTGGAATCACCTTACACTTTTTATATAACAAAGGTATGAGTCTCTGCATTATGAGAAAAATACATTTGAAATTTTTAAACGCTTATTACTATAAAAAAATTAACAATCTAAAATTCATTACTATGCCCCCAAAAGGTAGGCAACCATTTATACACATAGAATTGTTACAGAATCCAATTTCCAGCAATTCCCATGTCTGTCTGTTGACATATCAAAGCAATTGATCTGCCAGTGCATATAAAAACATTATTAAACAAAAATTTACAGAAATAAATACTCTGTAAAAGAAATAAAACTGTTCACTCGAATTAAAGGTGGATCCAAATTTGATCTGTCAAAATCTATTGTAAAATTATACTATTCAAATGTGTAGGTGTATCACTGCTGATCATCTCGCTTCCTGAAGGGAAAATTCTAAAGGGGAAAAGCCTTGAAGGACCTGCCAAATGCAGAGATTACCTACATCACCTGGACATCGTCTAGCTGTCTGCTGCTACATATTATATCCTTTTTTTTTTTTTTATTATATCTAATAAGTTTTAAAATATACTTAAGTAAAATAGTGACATTCCCCTTTTTGAATAATAGTAGAATATCAAATAATCGCTCCATAACAATACATATTTCTTTCAAGAAAAATCATTCAGAAAAATGTCGACTTTGAGAATATGGTGATCTTTATGTTTCTTCCAATGTGCTAACCACTGCTGCTATTCCTTTTGTTAACAAAACTATTTCTTGAGCTACTGGTCCTCCACTTTCTTCAATGTTTTTATATAGCATCGATTCATCTAACCTGTGCTGCTTCAAGTTCAATAAACCTTCAACGCCTAATAAACAAACCTTTCCAGAAGAGAAATTTATTTATTCATTTCAATTCGGAATCGCTTCAATCGAGAACGATTCTTTTCAACGAGTGTATTTTCTTTCGTTAACAGCTTACGGCTGATGTTTTTCGCATTGTTGCTATAAGGCTGCAAATAAAAAACAAACGAGCTTTTTTCGAGCGCATCAACGGCGAAGTTTTCGTTTTCTCCCCCGCTAAAGGACGTATTTATCATCTTTGATGGAAGAGCTATCGATTCGCTGATTGCATAATGATGAGGGAAAAGTTTCGCTTCTCCAAAGAAAACAACCACTTAAGTATGGTAAGCGGAAAGTTTCCGCCCGGAGAACAGGGACGTTGAGTGTGTTTTTTCACGACGAAGGGGGATTAAAAGCGCGGACCGGTTTAAGAGGGAATTTATTAATCCACTTCGCGCGGAATTTGACCAACTTATGTAATTAAAATGAAGTAAAAATGTACCTACCGTGAAATTAAATTTAGGTTTAATACTTTTGAAGACTTTATCCATTCGAATTGAATTACATTATTTCGCTAATTGATACGTAAAAGAAAACACTAAATTAATGAATGATGTTTCGCGTATTATAAAAATACATGGTTCTGACAGTACTTAAACATGTACTCTACTTGCTTAAAGTACTATACCGACATATTGAAAACAATAGAGACAAAAAATGACAAAAAATACTCTCCCATCTGATCCAAGGTGTGATCCCTTTTTTCCTAGAAGACAACCTCCAATTTTGTACTCGTAATTTGACCTATCATCTTTGAGAGCGGCATCTTTATGTAGCTGCTAGCTGCGGGGTTCTCCACGTGCATTACTAGAAACTTTGTCTTCGCTAGGCTGTCACATTGGCACAGCATACGAACTGGTGTTTCTTCCTCCCCTTGGCAGAATCTGCAGGTTGCATCATCTGCCAGGCCTATGTTATATGTATGCCTATTTAGTCTACAGTGACCAGTGAGTAGACTATAATATTGACGGTCTTCCTATTTTTGTTGGTAGATCTTTAGTAAATTTAGGCTTCTGTTCCTTTTGCCTGTCTCTGTCTCGGTGACTTTTGTCACCACTCTCTAGACTCATTACATCCATTCATTGATGTTTTTTTTTTTTAATTTGTGATTTGGTAATGCCAAATGTAAGAAATATTTTCCCTTTGCATTAATTTGTTTGTACCGTCTACCATTTATGTACAAAAAGTATTAAACTATTCTCTATTTTACGGAGAGAACTGTATATACACTTTGTAAAAGCATTTTGATAAGTAGACGGACGAGTCTTGAAATTTGATAGCGATGCCGACAGCCGTTTCTTTAACGCTATAAGGGCTACGGCACGCCGACTAGTCAAATAAACAAAACGCTGAGACGGTTGAATTCCGATAATATACTTTAGAGTAGAGTGGCGAATTAGTCGTGGTACAGTGAGTGTAGGTTTGTGGCCAGTTTAAAGGTGAGTTTAATCACAGAGCATTCCTGTTACTTTAGTATAAGATAGAGTAACGAATTAGATTTGCGAAATAGCCTGAGTAACGTTAAGCATGCTTAGTTAAGGGCGCTTTGGTAGGAAAGCTAGTCGTCCTAGCGAAGTACGGCTTGTGACGTGGGGATCCGCACGCACAGTTGACCGCAGGCGCTGGGCGACCCGGGGTCGTAAAAATAAAGGGCACGAAGGGACCGCCGGGCGGTTTCGCATACACCTTCTGTGAACCGCGGGGGATTCGCGCTCACGGGCTCCCGAATCACAAGGACATAGCGAAGTTTGGCGAACCGAACACAACCGAAGTATAAATTTCGGGAGAACCGAGTTTGTTAGAGTTGTAGTCTGACATCTAACTGTGTAACCTGCTATATGCTATAATTAAAGATGACCGGAGTGCTCAGATGGCTTTTCTTTACAGGTAAACCCCCGGATTGTAACTCTGGGTTCAGAATCACCTCACCAACGCCGACGCCCCACCGCTCGACCATCATCATTGTCAAATAAAACACCTGTTTATTACTTGACTTTTACATGACCAGAATTAAAAAAATAAATATTGTAGCCCACGAATTCGACAAAATTTAAGCAATATAAGAGTGTTAGTTATCATTGATATTATTTTGGTATTTTAGTAATACTAGTCTTATTTTGTTATTATTTATATTTTTACTTTAGTGTATATTTTTGGACATTTCTTTTATTGTTTTTCACAAAAGAAGAGCCAACTCCAACAAATGACCTTGACGAACCTCCACTAACTAGCGCCTCATTTCCCTTCACGCTTGAGTGGCTAGAAACCCAGGCCGATGTTGTTTTCCTTTGGATGCCCACCCAATTGCAAATTATCTTATAGTATTCAGACTTACGGAACTAATCCCCTTAAGTGTGGACTGAGGGTCAGACAAGATAGCGAAGCTTTTACTTAACTCGGTGCATCTCTCTATTTCTCGGAGTCCATGATGAATTGCAACAACCTCAGCCTGAAACACCGTTGTGTCTTTGTTGAAGCTTACTGAAAGTGCCTTTTTAGGCTTTTGAATCCGCTCTTACTGGAGTACTTGTCTCCCAGTCTTTCTTATCAGGTGTTATAACCAGATATTTTCTATCTAGGTTAACGGTACTGGTAACTGCGCTCAATACTTTGCCAGTCGGTAATCATTACTTCAAATTGCGGCGAGCAACGAATATTTATTTTGTTTGTATCACTACTAGTCATCGTTTCACGGAAACAGCTGGAGCCGCAAAATCACTTCACGTGTTACAAATTAGCAATAAGATATGCAGCTGCTTTACTGTTGACCCTACGAAATGTCTACGCCAGAACGTGTTCTCTGTAGGCGCATTCAGATAACTACCAATTTAATACACAATGTCGCAGTTGTTCTATAGATTTTAATGATGTAATTCTTGGCGTTGTTTTGTATGTAGAAATACCATTAATTGTTGTTCAAGTCATAGCACCATTCAAATACGCGTATATTAAATGACTCGATACTTACTACATATGATTTTAACAATAACGCATTGATAAATATGGAATTTCATTTTAGTTTCGTGGATTTATAGAAAAAAAAAAAACGAATAAATTTGATCTTTTCATTTCCTGCAATTAATATCAATTAATTTAACCTTAATGCTGATATAAAGTGATTTTTAGTACACTCTTTACGTGTAGGGATGAATCTAGGAGACAAACAAAACTAAATAGGCGTACTTAAAATGTTTTCCACGTAATTTCATAGTATACGGGCGGTTTTACGACAGGTAGTTCACCAGCAAATCTAGATGTTAGTTAAACAATTATATCTTTTACATAGGCGATAACAAATTTTACGAGTAACTTGTGTGACCTCCTTCTACAAATACCTTATACAAGATATGGAGTTTATGTTTTGAGATTGTTATTACGGCAGTCATTATTGGAATGTTTTTTTATACACAATAGCTAATAAAAGTTAACACTATTTCTTTGGCATTAGGTATTTGACTTGAAATATGAAACAGAATAAAGTAACGAAAACGGGGAAAGTGCAAATTCACCGGATGGCGGTGAATTTAAATAATTCCCTTACAGTTTCTGCGTACATGCTCAAAAAAGAGAATCATTATTACAATCTGTAGCGCGCCTATGTATATGGCGAATATTTTAAAATCTAATTAAGACTTTCCACCATGTCCAGAAGCCCTTTTGATGGGACGACTGCTGCTCGCCTACGGTGCCATCAAAGGGGCGTAATTTAAATGTAAATATCTTTGAGTAAATTTCAAATAGCAGAATAATTCTTTTCCTTTCCAGCAGATGTGAATCTGCCGTTTGATATTGTTGATTTGCTCGGAGGCTACGGAACAAAATCCATCCAATCGATACTATGGAATGCAAAAGATAACTTCGATGTAACTGAAATAGAAAGAGAAAGTTACACAATTTCGTTTCTTAATGAGGTTAACTAGACTCCCCTATACGCGCTTTTGTTGATGCTCTGTGTATAGTGAGTGGTACGTGCATAACTGTTATTAAAATTTTATTCCTGAACGAATTCATTTATTGATTCTAGATGTAAATATTCAATGTGCAAACGAAGAAGGTTTGCAATTATAAAGATATGGGATTTTCTTTTGAAAGATTAGCGTGTTTAACGACCCCAACATTCATCTTGAAACAAGTCACATAACCACTAAAACGGTTGCAAATAAAATTAAATTATAATAATAAAATAGATTAAAAGGCATCTTATGAATCGGTTAATAATATGATATTCAAAAAGTTATTCGAAAAAAAAAGTTGCTCGGAACTAAAAGCTCTGAATTTGTTTGGCACTTAAACAATCTTGTCAATTTTGACATTCGCTGTCGCAATAAAGATTACTTCTATTGAAAATTATTTCTTTTTTTTTATTTCAGAAAATGAAATAGAAACCGTTAGATTAACTTTTTACATTACACATTTGATGCCTCAAAAGATTACTGGCACCTTCAAAAATATTTTAGTAAGTTTTGAAAAAAAAAAAGAATAAATTATACTAAACAATACAAAAATGAAAATAGTTCAATATCTATAAAAATCAATAAAAACAAATAAACAACACCTGCTTTAATCTAATAATGAGAATACCAAACAGGTAATTTTCGTGTTGTTTTGGCACACCTACATGCTACAAGATAACACTCGATCCATGAATAGGCAGAGATATCAAATTTTGCAGTATATACCACGCAATACATAATACAATTAAACACAACAAACAGAATAATATAGCGTGACGACTGAAAACCGGATGAATTTAAAATAAATAGTGCACAAGAAATTTACAAGATAATACAGGTTTATTAACACCAAAATAAAGCATACACAATGCCATTTACGATGTGTATCAAATAATGTCGTCCATCGCGTTGGATGCAGTTTTTGACGCTCTTCATGAAACCATCCATAACACGCTCCAACATCTCTAGATCAATAGTAATTATTTCTTGGCTAATAGCGTCCTTCAACTCGACCAAATTGCGAGAGTTGTTAGCATATACACGACTCTTCAAATACTCCCACAGAAAAAAATCACAAATTGATAGCTCTGGGAACCTTGGAGGCCACATCTCCAAAACGTTAAATTAGTTTTCCTGGGAACATGTTGCGAACAAGATTCATTGATGCGTTGGCAGCATCTACTGTAGCACGATCTTGTTAAAACCACAAATTTTTTAGATTTATCCGTTTTCTGGCGTGTTTCTGAGACAAAAAAAATTAGATCATCTGAACGTAGCGGTTGGAATTAATGGTGATGGTACGGCCAGTCTCTTCAAAGAAGTAGCGATCAATAATGCAAACAGGGCCAATGGCGCACCATACTGTGACTTTTTCACAATGAAGATGTCGATGGTGAATTTTTAGGAGATCAGAAGTTCTGTTTATTAACTGCTCCATCTAAATGAAAATGAGCTTCTCTCCTCATTAAAAATTGCAGGTCTAGATTATCCCCCAAAATAACATGTGTTCTCGTAGCAAAATCCTCACGAGATTCAAAATCTCTTTCCTTTATCTGCTAAACAATATGAATTTTGTAGGAGTGGAATAGCAAATACATATGCAAGATTATGAAAAACGATTTTCAATTTATGTCCAATTCATTGCAGGCAGATCGTGTAGACGACTCCTTCTCTTGTGTTCTTTTTTTTGAATACATTCCCAGTTGTTCTTAAATTATTGACTCGTCTTAAGATTGTGTTCTGAGATGGAATAGTTCCACGTTTCGGATGCGCCTATCGTATGCAAACACGCAATGTTTCAGTGTCCATTGCTGTATTGTTATTGAAATGGTACAACATTACCACAGAATAGAGGATAAGCAGAAGTTTCACTCCGGTGATTAAATGGACAGATATCTATCCTTTTCAATAAACCCTTAGGATATTTTGGAACGATTACGCATTGCTATATTTTGTACGCAGATTCGTGGCGTCGTATAAACAATAACAAAAAATAAAATACCATGGGAGTGAATTTCTGGTTTATACATATTTAATAATTTCTGCGATATCGGGAAGTGCTTAGATGTGAATATTCGTATTGTGAGGGTTGGCGAAAATAAACCTTTCTTTAAAAACTTCTTCTTTTCGTAAAGGTAGCAATATCGGTGTAAAGTAGTCACTCCAATTGATATTTTTTTAGTAAAATTACAAAAAAGACACTATTTAATTGTGTCTTTCCGTTTTTTTTTTTTATATTTAGTTTTACCATTCCCATTTAGATGTTGATTCAGCAAACCGTATTCAAAAAGATAGCGTACCTGCAAATATATGCACGCATTTTTCATGAATGCATTTTATTTTAAATTTAATTTATCATTTGCTTTTTAATAAAAGATATTCGATCTAAAACATGTAGAATTTGTACCGTATTTTTAGTTCTATATAACCTCCTGTGTGTGTGTGCCGATGACGTAAGCGCGTCAAGAAAGGAATGAATGAATAAAGGCAGTTCTCGCGACCACGAGGACAACGCAACGTCCCTGATTAGCAGACAACTGAGGAAAGCACATGGGAGAGCGTAGGTACGCAAGCGATCAAAGGATGTTGTTAGCCAGTGTCCACAGGGAGTGGGCGTGCCGTTCAACTGGAGAGCAGTTGTTGAAGGACCCGCCATTAGGTGCTGACCACAACACAGTTACATATATTATTCAAAGTGCATCGCGTAACGAGCTAGTAGAAGCTCTGTGATTGCTGAGTGCCTATTGTATCAAAGAGTAAACCTCCTGAGGGAGGAGCCTTGCAATTGTATTAGCAGGTAATACGCAATTATCAGCCACGTTGTGCTGCCGTACGCTTGGGAATTTCCCGACCTAGAGGACCGAATACAGCCTCCAGGGGATACGACGACGTAGTTACATCAAGCCAATCTCCAGACGAAACCGCTATGTGTGCCGAAAATCATACCGACCACGCCAAGACCATACCCAGAGCCCAGGAACCGCCAAAATCGCTAGTGTTACCGCCTATTTTATTTGTTTGTTAGTTTATAAATTCGAAGTCATAATTTTATTTGCATTTTATTTAAATTTAATCAGTTAGTAACATTTCAAAGAGGCTCTATTCATTATTTCTTTACCACTAAATAATCGTTATTTATATGTAGTGTTTATATACTTTTCTATTTTGCCTTTCTGCCGTTATTTTTAAATAAAATATTGTAAAGGTGAAATCAATTCCTTTTATTATTTTTCTTCGTTATTTAGTATGCAGGGTCATACTATATTTTAAATACTCATAGAACTTCACCGCCTGGGAGCGGTTATTTTGATCGATAAAAGATTCTCATGTTAGTCTTTTTTTTATATATTTATTCAATTAATTAATAGATATTATTATTCACCAATCTTGCGATGCCCAACGAAAAATGCAGTATTCATAAGTAAATTAACGAGCCATTACATTTTGACATACAGCGCAGAGCACGATAAAGTGTACCATTTCATACTAAAAAATAAGAAAAATAGAAGAGAACTGCAGCGTTTAGCTCTATATCTATGTGCGCCCATACATATTACCTTTACCATAAAATTAAATAAATCCTTGTGTGCTTGAGAGTACACTCTCTTGCAGCAGTTAAAGCGTATCCTAAAATGGCGGACCCTATGTTCTAATGGGCACTAAAAGGTGCTCATTATCGAGATTTGTTTGAGCTTCGTTACAAGGTGCGTCAGTTTTTTTTTTAAGATCAAAATATCCCGAATTATACCAGCATCTTGTAAGTAACAGCTGAAAGGAAAACAGTTGCCTTAAAATAGTGGATTTGTGTTCCAGTGAACACCAAAATACTTTGAATTGCGGTCAAAACTTCATCGATCAAGCTTAGACTAAATCAGCATCCCTGCGTGTTCTCAGATATCCGGGGCCAGTGGACTGCTGTTGAAGTTACAGCCCTGGTCACAAATGAAAGTGTGACAGAAATCAGAAATACAGCCTTCCCAAGCTAACAAACGAGCTTTGTCAAGGTGGTTTTGTTTAACAAGAAGATAAGCGCAAATTAATTTTTTATACTTGTCGTTCTAACGGTATTCTAAAGTACCATGCGAAAATCTGATACAGGAAAATGGTGCCTTATCTACTCCCTACCGACACTTATTTAAAATGAATACAGATCTTCTTTAAAATGATATAGTGAAGGTATTTTGAATCTGAATAGATTCAATATACCAACAATGGATCTACAATTTGAACGAACCGAAATTAAAGGATGAAGTGGCGATGGGGTGGCGATAAAAGCGACCATTTTCTGCTCGAAAATTCAGGTTCTTTTTTTCTGGAGTGCGTGCCGTCGGGTAGAAGGAAAGCGTGTCCAGAGAAAATGTGTTTCTTTTTATCTCCAGCGATGCCTCCCCGATTTATGGGCGCGCAGTTCCTTGTGAATTCCCGTGTTCTGGGGAAGTTGTTTCATATCCTACCGCGTTAGTCCGATCATATTTTTTCACCGGTCCGACACGATAAAAGTGATTTCTTTTTTATTTACCGGGGGAAAGGAATGAAAACGTTTACGCAAAGAATACCGACGGTACCACCGCACCAAAGAAATATATACATTGTGCGTGTTCGTGTACTTTTGTTAAATATAATGGAATCCTCTTTTGCCCGCGGGGCGCTCTATACAATGGAGATGTTTCCTTTTTTTCCTTAAAATTCACGCAAAAGGAACGGCAGTGTCTGTAGGCGAACAATGCGAGATTAATTTTGTTTGTTTATAATAAAGCATTGTTAGGAACCAAAATGTATAATAATGTTGAATCAACGGTACTTGCAAATGACGTCAAAGTAATTCAAGCGAATTTGATAAAATTACGCAAAAATATGTAATTTGTAAGGTTCAACTGAACCGCATTTCCTAAGCATTACAGAAATAAAGGTTACTTTGTGTATATTGCTGTAAAATGCATGTTACAGCTATATCATTTCTAATTTAATTCTGCAAACTTCTAGACCCCTCACCACAAACTGCACTAAACTGGATGTACGTATCGATAGTAAAGCTATCATCATCAGCAGATACACTGAACTGCAGTTTATTATTCCAGCATCAGATACACTGAACTGCAGTGTATCTGCTGATGATGATAGTTTTGCTATCGAAACGTACGTCCAGTTTAGTGCAATTTGTGGTGAGGGGTCTAGAAGTTTGCAGCATTACCAGGACCACAGTTTGGAGTATTTTTGTCATCTAATTTAATTGTTTTATTCACTAAAACTCTGTTTATCAATATTATGATTGATAATGCACTTGAAGTGAATTAGTGATTTATATAATGTGGATGGCCTAATCCGGAAAAAGAAACACAAAGCGCCTTCAATGCGTGGGGTACGCTGACGACTTTACAATAGTCGCCAGACAGCGGCAACTTAGCAAATCGCTCTAAATATGGTTTGCAATTGGTGTAAACAAAGCGACTATCAGTCAATGCTTAGAAAACATAGAGTCCGTTGCAATACAGAATGGTACATGTCGTCACCGAAATCTACGCGAAGTCTGTACCATTCTTTATTGCAACAAACTTTAAATCACATTCACGAAAAAAGTTTGAGTATAAGCGTTGTTATTTTCTCTGACAACCAGGCAACACTTAAAGCGATCACGTCCATAAGTACTGATTGTACGCTGCTTTGAGGCTGTGTAACTGGCCTAAATGAGATGGCCATCCAATGGAAATTAACATTGGCCTGGGTTTAAAGTTAATGCAATTGCAATAATAAAATTGTACTAGATAAGAAAGTAGAAGCTAGGAGACGCCTTTCCAAAGTTCGTAATTGTTATCTCAAGGGTGCTCCTGAAGAAAAGGCTGACGTTAAACCAATATGTTGAGTAGGTTGCGTTATAAAACCTTACTGTTCTTTTGTTTAAAATTCCCAGACTTATTAATCAGAAAATTTGTTTTCTTTGACAGTAGTGATAGGTTTGGAGAAATAATTTGTTGTAAAATTATTAAAACAAAATTGAATTGGTACACGAAAAACAAAAGCGAATAACAAGTTTATTTTGGTTCTTAAAAAACAATGATAGAATTTATTGGAAACAGTTTACTTTCATCTTTCCAGTTTTAAAAATTGTTTGTACATTTATATTTTAATTGCTCGAATTAAGTGAGTTTTAACATTTGTTCTCTTTTACTTTATACATGGTATACGCTATTTGCAAATACTAGTACAGATGACGCTGCCTTTGTTAATCCAATATTTTATTAAAATTTTTAATTTAATTTTACATACAATAAAATGTAAATAAAATCTGTTAACATTTTTTGAATTAAAGATATTGCAATTTAAACCGTCAAAGTATGCATATTTTTGATAAATACATCATATTTTAATGCCTTTAATATGATAAAACTAAAATTAGTTGTCACAATCTGATTCTAGCGCAATATTTATTAATCTGAGTGCTTCAAACGATTCTATTAAAGAACCAGGATTACAAGAACATCAATTCCAAAAAAAATCATATGATTTTTCTGACATAGAATTGTATTTATTCAAGTTGTACACTTGTACACTTTAAGATTACAAGTAAAATTATATATCCCATTAGGTAAGTCATCACGATTTCATACCTTACCTATGTATTCTTCAAACCTTTCGTTGTTAAGATTAAGTCCAAAGGCATATGACAACACGTTACGTAGTAAAAAATACCGTACCTGCAACAAAAACAAAATTACCATTAATATTTAAAACTGCTTCTTATCTAAATATAATTAGAAACTCATTTCGAGATAGTAAGAGTAGAAAAATGCACGTTCTTTCGATTTTGCGAGGACAGATTTCAAATTCGAAATTTGAAAAAATATAAAATCTTGGCAAAGAGCAAATTGGCGGATTAAATACAAATTAAATACAGTGTGAATTTTAATTCTGCTTAGTACAGCATAAAGTATGTATTCCAAAATAGAAGGTGACCTTAAGCTAAATATTCTCTATCTTGTTTATATCTAACATATGTTCTATATTACAACGTGCATATATTTTTAAATTTTAAATTTGAATTTCTTACTGTTACAGGAGATGGCGCCACCTCTTGAGAGATTACGCAAATAACGAAACTGCTCATAGAGGTCGCTATTGTATGCTGCATAGATTCCCAATGGAAATATCTAGGGCGAATTCACTCGAAAGATCAGGGAAAATGTAGATTCCTCCAGAACTAAACGCGCCAAATATAAATACGCGCACGATCGAAAAATTGGCCAGTTTGTACCGGAAAGCGCATAGCAAAAGCCGCAACGAGACTTGTGTGCGACGAGTGAATATAAATAATAATGGAAATAAATCGTGAATAGAAATTAGTAGTATTTAAGTGAATTTAGTTTAAGAAGTTTTTTAGTAGTTGTTATAGTTGTTAATCGCAGGAAAACACAGGAGTAATATTTTCTTGTTTTATTCGAAAGAGCTCTTACATCGTATTCATCCCGACATATTACTTCACGTATTCCCTCACTCTTCCAATGGAAAACCGCCAACATAACGCCACACATTTGCGCCTGCGCGCATTCTCATTTTAACGAGCGAAATTTAAAATTTTAAATAGATGTAACAGTAATGTTATTTTATGTTTAATAAACATTAAGTGTAGAAATAAATATATCGCCTGTGTTAATAATTGGAACTCCGAAGACGTTGCAATATATTATATTAGTGAATACCCACTGCAAGCGATGATCCCAATCCCGAAAATTTAAAAAGTATGAAACTTTGGGGATTTGTAGATGTATAATAAGCATTTTTTTGTGGAAATTTATTACATTCATTATACACCTCTGCGGTAACCGGATTTATTAGAAGAGGAATTATTTTGTTTCATAACAATTTTTCTAAGAAATAGGCAATTCGTTCGCCTTGTGCGAATTTTGCATTGGTGGCGCTCCGATCGTCGTTTTGAGACAGTTTACAGAAATTTACTGAGGCCCTCTCGAGTTTTATAATTTTAGCATTGTTGAATGTTTATGATATCTTTTCTTTTCATTAAGGAAAGAAAGAAAATCAACCTTGCAAATTCCTTTAAACCCACGTTTGGTTGCCTTGTTTGCTTTAAACACGACAGCTGTACATTTTTTTGTAACTTTAAAGTTGCCTCTGATGGCCAAATTAATCTTTTGTATCATACCGTGAACCTATAAGACATTGGGAGTGTAGGGAAGCTTGACAAAGCCTGCAATCTGAAATCTACTTATTTAATTCTGTTTGTACCTTTCGTTACTTCGCGAACCTTTCGCCAGCCAACTTGCGAATCTCGTTAGTGTGCGTCAGGGTTAAATTTATTCTATTCTATAATTGATACCAACGCTGCCTCGTCCGCCTATTTTAATCTAAATAATTATTTTCTGACACTTTAGAGTTTGATTAAATTTTGCTGTAACACCATTAAAGAAAAAGTTATTTTCTCAAATCATAACATAATTAACTTGAGCTAATTTACATTTAATCCTTTGTTTAGATTTGAACTAGGTTTACATCTTTTATAATTCCGATGATTTTATGTAATTTTTATGCCTGCTGGTATTCATTCTTTTATCGAAAAAGGGAAGCGCGGTTCATTTTAGGAGCATTCTTGTGTGATGGGGAGTCTACCACGACAAAAAAATCAGGCAAGGTTACCAAGAGCATTTGCCGCGAGTGGAAAACACAACGTTAACTCAAACGACCGTCTCCGATTGAATTCAGCGGCCATAGTTAGCCTTTTCCAAACAACTGCAATCTTCCGCACAGCAAAGGTACGCTGATCCGGTTCCTTTAAGGATTTAAGATTAAGGAATTATTAACTTACCTCCGGTGTTTATCCCCTGTAAATTCTTATAAAGGTCTGGGACTTCTCCCAGATCTCTTCAGAGTACGTTTTTGCCATGTTTCCACTACTCCGTGGCCATTGATTTTATATAAGTATATTATATATAATCAGTGTCCTTGGCGAATGCTGGGAGATAACGAAAGTCGTTGATGAGCGCATTTAATAATAACTGATAGCTGATCGATTTACAGTAGACTCGCGATTATATGAACTAATCACATTTCACATATTTCATCATTTCACAAAAGTAGTATTCATATGGTCGCGAGGCTACTGTATTATATTTTTGTTATTCAGAATCATAGGGAAATTATCTACTTAGAGTAAGAGCATTTCAATTGTTATGGAACCCATATAGTAGTTAGAATAGGTAGCCTCGTGTAGTACTTTTTCTTAGGTGGAGCACGGGGTTGAGATGATTTGTAATAATTTAGTTTTTTATAAATTAAGAGTGTAAATTCTTATGTTTCAAAACTCCATCGACTGGACGTAGCAAGCAAAGCAAGACATCATATAAAACAAATCGAAGTGCATAATAGATTCAATGTGTTCATTCTAGAGTTTCAATTTAGCGAATTAATATCATCGTCCCCGTTTGAGGGTATTCGTTTAGTTCTACCACAACCCACATCAATTTTTAATGCAGTGATCTACCCTGTAATATTTGTTGATATATGTATTTGATGTACGATAACAGTAAATCAATCAAAATAATGATTGCATCTGGTTACGAACCGCAGTTGTTCCGTACCCAATACAGGAGAAAATAATTAACATAGCAGCACATCGGCAGCATCAGATATTCATGATTGCGATACCAATATCAAGCGTATTTTGGAGGCGGAGGTTTCGTTTTTCCATAACTTCAAACGACCCATGAATATTTATACGCGAACGTCTCGTATTAGGCACCGTAGAGAAAGCTAATATTCTAATTTATATTCCGCGTTTTCTTCGCCGTCTGCTCGCGTCGCCGTCTCAGTGCGCCCGTTAATTAACTTTTCTGTTCTGTTTTCCACTAACTAACCTTTAACTATGCCGCCACCTCTACCGTGCCGCCATCTAACGTTTCACGTTAGACGTACGTCGCTCGGAGCTTTTGATATCCGACGCGGACGCCGCACCGAGCCGTCGCTGATGTGAATTTCATAGGAGGACAATCAAAGTGTTAATTCGCTCTCGAAATTCGGACGGTAATAACCGTTACGGTTTCCGGTGTACGGGAATACAATGTAATTTACAAGCAAGACACACACGAGATCTTTATGAAACATTTATGAAGACGGAAGGCAGTTTCGATGTTCCAAACTGGCAGCAATTTGCTCGTAAATCTATTATTTAGCCGGTGTAGCGATTATTATTATTATCACCCTCATAACAACTTTCTATCAGTAGTTACTATGCTGTCAACTTCCAGTTAGTTTATTTGAAACTTACTGTTAAGGGGAGGTTTACATGTATTTGACTGGAAAAATCGATTTTTAGTTTTTTGCATTTTTTGAAAGCTCTAAATATATAACATACATGATTAAAGCGATTTCGTAATATTTGCATTGTTTAAGCCGCTACGGCTTATTAAAAGAGCGGGTGTACCGAACACAAACGGAGCAAATTAGATGTAATACTATATTCGACTCGGGGCTGCTCGGGTCGAAATATCATACTTATTGTTTGTTAGTGTATGTATAGTTGTCTTTAATGATTAGAAATGCCACTGCAGTCGGGATCACAAATAAACGACAGAGTAGCTGTTTATATTACAATAATATGAAGCAATTAGATCCGAAATAAAACGCACATTTGAAGAAACTGATCTAATAATATTTCTTTTACTTAAAACACACTTTCCCACGCTTTAGAAAACTACTTACCATAAAATGTATCAATTTATTGCAGATGCACTTACTTACACTAAATTTCTTATAAAAGCTGGCTAGAATATGATAGCAAAGGTAACCGCACTACGGATCACCAGAATAGCACAGGAAAAATGGAAGTCGATGCGATGCCTTAAAAGAAATCTTCGCACGATTTCGGATAAGCGACTGAGACAAGACAACTTTTTAAGCAATTTGTGATTTTTAGCCGTACGAAGATGTTACTGTTCAAGAAAAAAAGAGAATGCGTTGGAGATGTACAAAAAAGAATGAGTGGACTTTGAAGAAAGGGCGCTGGTAAACTGACTGACAAAGTTATTGATAATTTAACAATAGTGTACTGTGGACTAGCAATTAGCCAACATCCAGATTCTGCATAAAAAATAAAGGCAGCTATTTGGATTACATTTCATTATAAATGTTCAACCGACGCGGATCCACGACACATTTATTGTCCAAAAGGTGTAGACAGCCTGTGTAAGTGGCGCGTTGCAGAAGCGAAGGTTGAGCTTGCTTCATTCATACATGACCCTCTTTTGCAAAAAAAAAAAAAAATCAAGTTGCTATTAGGCCGATTTATGAAGTTTTTTCTAGAGCTATTTCTTGCAAAGATGCATTGGAAAACATTGTCAAAACTGAAACGACTCGTTTAGTTCATGTGTGTAGAAACTAGCTCCAAAAGATTTATACTGCGACCCATAAACAATTCAACTTGCTACCTACATTGCCGCAAATTTATTCAATGAAGGTTACTTTTCTGTATTACAAATAATGAATGCGGTGGGAATTGCAGTAGAACGTGATGCACAAAATTTCGTCATCAATTCTGATCGTCAGCACATATAAACGAGCAGAAGCAGAGTATGTCCAGTGCTGCAAAACTTGCTGTGCAGTCTAAAGGGAAGCAACAAATTTTGCAAATGCAGAAGTATGAAGAAGAAGAAGGATTGATGTATGATGCTGGAATAGCTGACTAAGTGTATGTTGAACTATTTGTAAAAATTTTTTGCTGAGAAACTTTGAACGCGTTTTTCTCGAAACATGATTTTTCAAATCTGCGTAAGTTCTAGTTCTTCAAGTGTTCAATATATCAACTTAATTCTTTTGTTTTCTTAATGTAAACAGTTTTTATTGGAGGTTATACATATAATATACTAAAAATTGCAATATTCCACATTTTTAATATCCACATAAACACAAAAAGAAATAGAAAATAATCAAATCAAAGTCCAGGTATCTGCCACATTGTTTGCTTTCGACTTATTTGGTTAAATTTAGGTATAACCTCCAACAAATTCAATATATTTCTAACTCTTCTTTTTATTTTCAATTTCGGATCACTTTTGCGTATGCTAGAGTTTACGCAGTTTGACCGTGTTTTCTGTGCACATTGCTACCTAGATACAAATAGCGAACGTTATAGTGGTCTTGTCATTAAAAAAAATTATTTTTTTAATGTTCAAGTTTTAATATATTTATTAAGAAAAAGCCGTATTTCGTATATCTTTTCCTTTGTCTGAAAAAAAAGCTCAAAGTTTTTGGACTTTTCCGAATATATATATGTAAACCTCCCCTTTTAATTCACATACGAGGAAGACAAATTACTAAATTTGAATATAAAAGGAATAAACGTAATGTTATCGCTTTGCCCTAATTTGTGTACGCACATACAACGATTTTGGAGTCACAATATTAATAATGTTGACAATTCTAGTAGTTGAAAATAATAGTTGTCAGTAGTCTGATAGATAGAAAAATAGATAGAGTTTATTGATGTAGTAATGCAGAGTGCGTAGAACCAGTCAAGAAAATAGATGAATTAATACAATAGATGCTTGCAAGCAAATACAAATTAACCATAACAACATAAGTAAGATCTTATACAAAAATAATAAAATAAAATTCAGTCATAGTTTCAACAAGAAGAACTCGTCAACATTAAAAATAACATGTGCCTGCAGGTAACGGCGCAAGTAGTATTTGAGTGAGATATGGGCTTTTCATTTTAAGCTCAATAGGCAAATGACGCTTTTATTGCTCACGTAATTTTTATTGAAGAATGATTTGGTTGTTTGTAGCGGCAGAAGTTTCCTAGCGTTTGCACCCTTTTTGTCACATGTATGGGTAATTTTTTCTTTGCTGAATAGTTAGTAGCATTCATTTTTTTTAATAACAATAAAATAATGTTTATTGATGTCCTACAATCAGACCCAAAAAGGACCAGTATAAATAACGCATTGAAATTACAGTTATAAGATGAAATACAAAACTAGAAATGTGGTCAATTAGAATGAGTTTATATATTATATAAATTCATTCTAATATATATAGTTCTTTTTTTAACAAAGCACACCACAACTGGTATTGCCAAGCTTGACCATCATTGAAGTAGGTGAACACTTCATCAAATTTGTCCTGGCTTAAGGTGGTTTAAAGTTGTATTCGCTCCTGGTGTTTAAACCTGGCACGAGAAATGTGATATTTTCCAGAAGATATTGAAAATCAATATCTTTAAAGGTAAAACCGGTATCAAAGAGAACATCAAGATCTGTACATTCCATCTGCCTTTCTAAAGAAATGTCATTGACTGTAGTCCACAGTGATCGGGAAACCGAGAAGTGCATATGAGACAACACAACACTTTTTAACGTTAAGATTGAGTCTGTTGAATGTACACCGGTTAACGAGTTTATTTAAGTTTTCCTGTAGGATGATGGCATCTATATTAGATGAAAGTTTCGCATATAATTTAAATACCATCAGTATATAGGCTAGGACAGGACAGGTAAGACATGAGAAGGAGTCATTTATAAAAGAATTAAATAAGAGATGGCCTAAACTTGAGCCTTGTGGCACACCAGTATGTAATATGTAGTCTGTGGATACGAATCCTTTGTAAGATACGAACATTCACGTTTACTTAGATAGGAGTTCAATAAAGTAATAGGTGATTGACCAAAACCAAAAACATCCAGGTTTGACAGAAGGAGTGGATGCTCAATTGTATCAACAGGCTTTTGATAGGTCGGTATAAATAACATCCACTTGACCGCACTTATCCAATATATCACAAACGAATTGTATGTCAAATTGGTAACTGTAGAACGACCAGTACTGAAACCGTGTCGATTCGTGAACCAATAAAAGCAGGTACTATTACAAATAGAAGAACAGAGAATTTTTAATAGAACCGAAATTGGTTGGTAATTGAAGAGGAGGCTTTTATCACCAGATTTGAGTATTGGACATATCTTAGTCTTTTTTCAACCCATAGGGAAATGTGCATTCAATGACATCAATCTCTGGAAAGATAGGTATATTGAAATCCCTAAACACAGTTCTACAAGGATCCGTTCTTTTTATGCAGAAAATTTGACGAAGACAAGCTTTTGGCAGTCTAAATGTTCGTGGCGACTCAACAGATATGCCCCAAAAAATAATGCCATATTTCAATCTACTGTACACATAAGCATAATATGAGCTAAGGGCAACCTCTTAACTGATAGTTTAAGTAACGATCCTTAAGGCATACTGGAAGGAAGATAGTTTAGTTGTCAAAGTCGCAACATGAGCTTTCCAATTCGATTGGCAGTCAATCGTCAGATCTAGAAATTTTACCCATTCAACTGTGGGTAAGTGTATGGCTATTATAGCTAAATGTCTGTGGGTATTTTCTTAGACTAGTAAAAAAGTCATTATATTCGTTTTCTGTAAGTTTAGTTTCATTTTATGTTCTGCAAACCATAAGTCAAAAGAAGCTATGGTTGTTTTTACTTCATTATCGATATTGCCGTTTGTTCTCACCACGATTGAAGTATTGTCTGTATATTGGGTAGTTTCATGACATCTAATATTGGAAGGATCATGTACATATAACAAAAAAAGCAGGGGACCTAAAATAGACACCTGCTGCATGTAATTGCTCTTATGTCGCTGGTTTTTGCAAAATTTGCTTAATGATATCGCATGCACTTATTTTATGTATATATGAAGATCATTTATACAGTCAGCATTTGTAGGTTGCGAGTAGCATAAAACCTCAGAGCAACCAATAACTTATTTACAAGTGATAACGCTCTTTGTGTAGGATCTTTCAGTATACTAGTGATGGTCATAATCAAATGACGAAAAAGGTATCATTAGGAGCGATAATCGATTATGAATGATTTATATGTATAATAATCGAGTATGAATTATGGAATGATCGTGTTCGGTAATTGTAATAAGCATATTGGGAGTGATAATGCATACAAAAGGAAATGAGAACCTAAAAAAAACCTACAACCATCTTCTTCCAATGAGTCACTACAATACACCATTTATTATGCGCGTATTTTGCCTAATATATCAAATACTTCTTCATATAGGAGGACGGTAATTCATTATTGGCATACTACATCCACGGAGAAAACACAAACAAAAACTCAAATTTGTAGGTGAAAACGAAGTTTTAAGTTGGCTCTCTATCGGGACCAACGTAATTTTATCTTTTAATCAATTTTAATAAATTTATAATGAACTAGGTTACAACAGCCATTAATCAGTTATAAACTAATTATACAATATTTAACAAATGGTTACGTTTGTATTACTCAACCTTTACTTAGCACTTTATTAGTTTATTATTGCTAACAAATGTTTAACTAATCGCTTGATCACCCAAACTTTTTGTTCCCGGTCATTAGATATATTTTTATTTATACAGTACCATTGTAGTTATGAGGAAAAATAAATACTTTTATAAAGAATGACTTTTTAATTATGAGTAATTTTTATATATAAGGACGTAATTTAGACTACCACAGGAAATATAAAACTGGAATGTAACAATACGTCTTTCAGTTTTCCATTTTATTTACAGAAATTTTGTGTATTATTTATATGAATTAAAATGCACTTTATATAGGCTACAAAAAAAGTTTTTTTTTTTTTGAATCCTGTGGCGGCATTTTCGATCAAAGTGCTACATTTCTACGATGAATGTGAAATAACAAATTTTACAAAATAATACTGTCTGTATTACAAAATCCACTTTCCTAGGTTTCTCACAAATAAGTGAATATTTTTAAATTTTCGTTACACATACGTAATGTACAAAATGTAACAATCATGAGATAATTAAATAATCTCATTTTCCAAGAAACTGAGGCAATCAAAAATCTATTTTCTTCACCAATTTTTGCCCACCCTTAAAACAAACCATTTTTTGAATTAGCAAATAGAATTCAATAAAAATATGCTTTTCCCGTCAATAAGGCTAGGATCTTCGAGTGAAATGAAAATGCATAGATTTAATCTAAGATTTCTTGAATAAGTGCAAAAAAGTGAAACAAATTGTGTGTATGATTATTTCCTAGCTACAAAAAATGAGACAAAATAGGGAAATGGGATAAAGATTTCCAGAAAAAGAAATGAGAGAAGGAATAGAATAACCGCATCACCTTATCTGGGTCAAGGAACATCTCAACAAGAGCAGAAATTTCCCGATCCTCAGTTCGTTTATTGGCTGCTGTTAGTTAGAACGAACTGAAAAAAGATGGCGATTGCGCGTGCACATTCAAAATTTGTTACCTGACATGTTCCTTTATGACTGTTACAAATTTGAATGTGCGGTTTATAGGTTATAAAAATTTCTCATTTTATCTCTCAAATGATTGCCAAGAACTGTTTTGACAAAAGCCGAGCTTGAGTTCCTATTGACTAGAACGAACTCAGAGAAGGTGGTGATTTCGTGCAGTAAAAATTTGCTAAGTGTCCGCTCTTGTTTACATGTACTTTGTCTATGTGCGCAGAGGCAACAAAATTTGATGAATTAGGTGTCTATTAAACTTTCACATGTATTAACAAATTAATGAATTTCTGCTATTAACTCTAATAATTAGGAGGAATTTTTCCAAGAACAATTTTTCTCCTCCCGCAGGATTCGAACCAGCATCCCTTCGTTTGCCGGACGAGCGCTTTACCAATTAAGCTAGTAGAGGATGCGAAATTCGAGCGTTTTAACCGAACATACGTCGATATTAGATCTTGAAAGGCCGGCAGGACGCCAAATATGCAAAGATTGCAAGCTTTTTACAGTAAGAAATTAACAAATTAATGAATTTCTTACTGTAAAAAGCTTGCAATTTTTCATTTGTATTTTTTTTACGTTTTATTATCCACATTTTCTAAAAATGTTACAGGATATACTGTAGTTAGTGGCCAGCCAAATATTCTGTAAGAATAAATTCGCCTTTATACATCAATGTATGTACCTACTTATTTGTATTCAGTGTTCATCAGGTTGTTGAACCAAAACATAAAAATATTTTCTAAACAAACTAAAGGCTGCTTCACGCAAGTGTAACAAATATGTACGTACAGGATTTGTGAACTAATTGCGTAATAAATTCAGTTTTACTCCATAAATTTCGCATGTATGTAGTGTGGCTACTAGAGCGGCTAAAATATATGAGGAACTCCTTAAATTATCGGTCAGAACTTGGGCCAAAATAAATGGCCGCCTGTGCATCGTCGGTCGAAGAGCTTACACCAACCGTACGTGATATATTTAAGGGATATTTCTTCCCGGATTTTACACAACACCACATAACTCATGCGTCAGGATATAAAAGGCTATCGGGCGGAGTCCTTAATGCGGGATGTACGGCGAATTTTAAAGCTAACTAGCCGGAGAATTTCGCGCGTTCAAATGGATAACGATAAGGCGGAAGACACATATGCATATATGAAACTAATGCGGGCGATACGTTATCCGGGAGTGCAATACGTGGCCGCAATGTAGAATGTATTTCGTACGCGTAAAATTACATCACGTTCCTGACATAATTAGTGTACATTGAAGGAATATAATGAGATGAGAAGATATAGGAAAAAAGTGTAACTCGAAAGGCGGGCGCGCTGACTGTGCGTGCGTATATAAGGAGCAGAGTCGGCGATAATTCAGACGCATTGTGGCTGGCACCTCACGTCCGCGTCTAACGCGTGATCTCAACGAAAATCCCCCGAGGAAACGTAAAAGGTTATTATTTTTCGACAGGAAAGGGAATATTTTCGGCGCTACTGCCGCCTTGCCGTGACCGCCCAAGATGTAGTCGCCTATCTCTCGGACGTGCCAGACAACTTTATCACGGACGAGGACTTCCGCGTGCACGTGAAAGCACGGAATCGCATGGGGCGAAATTAAATATCTCGCGCCACACAAAAGTTGCTCTGTGGGCGATGGAAAATTTGTTGTGTTTCAGTTGAACGTGAATGGAACTCGCCCGAAACTAGAAAAATGGAAGGAAAAACGTCTGGCCGATGGTATTGTACACAGTAAGAAATTTGTAACACCAGAACTACACTACGCCGAGTTCATGGAGGTCCCTCTATATAGTGTAATTTTTTTACCACTAAGAGTAGTGTTAGTAGTTAGAAGATATTTAATATGCCTTAGTGTAAATATAGTATATCACTACTAGTGCGAATGTTACTGCTTCATAGTGTTTATCTAATCTTTTAGTGTAGATCGTAAGGCCACTACTAGTGTGCATTAAACAACATCAGTAGTGATTGTTAACTCTAGAAAGAGGTAATTTTCTCTAGTAAATGTTTTATCAATACTACTGTAACGGAAGGAAAGTAAATTAAGTTCCTTATTCACTAATAAATAAAGCAACGACCGTGTTCGTTGAGATAATTACTCCGACATAAAATAATTCTATACATATACAGTACTTATATAGCATAAAAATAAACTCAAATATTGAAATTAAACGAATCGACAAAACACGAAAGTAGTTTTTTGAACATGTTGAACATCTTATCATCCTTGCTATCAGGTGTTCTTCTACTGACGATGCAGTAACTCAACACTGCCGCACTTTATTAATCAGAAAATTGATAAGAATCTCGACCTATTTACTTTCTCGCTTTCTGAGGGTATCCTCCTATAATACAATTCTACATAAATGTATTATTTATAATATATATTAGACAATCACTTACCTTTTATTTTACTGCAGCACGTATGTAATACAATAGCTATGGGCGGCTGAAGTACCTACATATGTAGGTCTTGTCCACTGAAGCACTGAACACTAAACCATTACAACTATTCTGGCCAATCAGAACGCATCGTAACTGATCATGTGTTATTACAGCGCGCTAAATACAATATGCACTCCAAAGAATTGACTATTGTTACACTGATAGAGTATATACTTTACAGTGTTGAATTGCACTAAGTAGCCTATTAGTGTAATTATTTCACACTAAAATTTTTTTAATGTAACTATGTACACTACTTTTTTTTAGTGCTAAATCAAAGTGTATAAATACACTACAATTTTAACTCTATTTGATCAACCCTAACGCTAAGAACATTAACACTGGCACTATTTCTTACTGTGTAGTAGTAGTAGTAGTAGTAGTAGTATTTATTTTCATTACATAAACGTAACATGTCACTAACAAAAGATGTATAAAACAGTAAAAACACATATATAATACATTGTATAAATAAAAAGTAAAATCTACCAACATCACAGATGGGAACAGTCATGTGTTAGAAATTCACTAACATTATGAAAAGGTTTTTGAGCAAAATAGCTTTTAGTTACTTTTAAAACCTGTTTACATTAAGCTTTTTTAATTGATCGGGTAGTTTATTATACAATTTCACGCACCAGTAATTCACAGACTGTTGAGTTTGTGTAAGCCTATGATGTGGAATGGCTAGTTCGTCTTTGTTTCTAGTTGAGTACGCGTGATAGTCAGAATTCTTCGCAAACTTCTGTTTGTTCTGGTGAACATAGCTTATACAGTTTAATATATATACATTCACCACTGTCATTATCTTTTCTTGAACAAAGACTTCTCGGCAACTTTCTTGAACCCGTAATCCCCATAATGTTCTTAATGCACGTTTTTGTAAAATTAAGATTTTTTTTCCAATTCCGCGGACGTACCCCAAATCATTATTCCATAAGTGGCTGCACTATGGAAGTTTGCATAATATGCTAGCTTTGCAGCTTCGTGAGTAACTAGATGTTTGATCCGTCTGATTATAAATATTGCCGTGCTTAATTTTGAAGAAAGCGAAGATATATGTTCCGACCACTTTAAACTACCATCCCTGATTACTCCAAGGAAATTCACCACTTGATCTCTAGTATTCGGCGAAAAGGTAAGTATCTGCGTTTTGTTCTCATTTATTTTCAGTTTGTTTGATTCGCACCATGTCTTTGTTACAGTTAATGTGCTTTCCCTAACGATATTCATTTTACAGGAGCTATCGCATCTCACCACAAAGGATGTATCGTCAGCATATAAACATACCTTATTATGGATGATATTGTCTGGTAGATCGTTCATGTACATTATGAAAAGTATAGGCCCTAAAATGGAACCTTGTGGAACACCGCAGATGATTGAATCGGTGTGGGATGTAGAATTGTTCCAGCTTACAACTTGTGTTCTATTTTGAAGGTAAGATCTTAATAATTTATATGCCGTAGCCCTTATTCCATAGTATTGCAGCTTTGTCAAAAATAAACTGTACGAAACAGTGTCAAACGCCTTGCTAAGATCACATAGGACCATTTCGGCACTCTCCTGATGATCTTTCACAGATAACACCTCACCCACAGCGTCAGCTAGAGCAGTAATGGTCGATTTTTGAGATATATATCCATGTTGCGCTGTTGTGAATAACTTTTGTCTCTCCAAGAAGGAAACAAGGTAAGACCGATATCGGCCTGTAGTTTTCCTCTTTCTCCTTATTTCCTTTTTTGTAAACAGGTACTACTCTCGCTACCTTCATTTCTTGTGAAAATATTCCTTCCTCAATGCAGTGATTGATTATATTTGCCAAGGGTTCACTAATTTCTCTGGAAATCTCTTGCAATAGCGCAGTACTCATGCCATATATATCTTTAGTTTTCTTCTTATTGATGCTAGTGATGATGTTTATTACTTCTTGCGGATCTACTGGTTCAAAATAGCAGGTGTTTGGGGGTGAGTTATTTGTATTCTGCAGGAATGTGTATGGATTTACTCCATTGTCCTTAATCTGTTTCTATAGATCATCACCCACTTGTATAAAATATATGTTAAAATCGTCGGCTGTGAGTTGCACTTCACTACACGAATCAATCTCTTTTGTTTTTCCATATTCTTTTTTTTATTTCCCAAACCTTTTGTTGTTTTTTTTTGCACTAAAAAGTTGTGATTCATAGTGCTTTCTTTTCGCGTTGGCAACTTTATATTGATATGTTTTCTTTTTCTCGGTATATAGCTCTAATATCCTGAAATTATTTGTTAAATTAACATTCGAAATCATATATGAATATGCATTGATAACATTTAATATTATTGCCTAAAAATGGAAACTTGCAGAGCTATTATTTTATTGCAGAGAACTAACAACTTTCACATGATGTTTATACTCTTTCATTCATGTTAACGTTGCTTGTGAATAATGTTATATGTGTACCGTAATTTTATACATTTTAAATATTTTGTTAGTCTTTAAAAAATTTGGAATTGCATGTATTCTATAACAAACAATGAAATCAAAATTAATTTAAAATTACAAACCGCGTGCTATACACAAGTGCTATATACAAGCATGGTGTACCACAGGGATGTGTTCTTGGATCATGTCTGTTTTTAATTTACATCAATGGCCTAGAGAATTGTGATGTTAACAGCGATTTTTTTTTCTATTTGCTGCTGATACCACAGCTATTAATTCTGACTTCTCACAAGTGGGTCTCAGTGCCAGTACTGAGAACATGGATACTGCTATAAATAATTGTTTTTTAGCCAATAAATTGTGTGTGAATCCAACCAAACTGCAGAGGCAGATACTGTCACTGAGACCAACTGAATCACCTAATTAAACTTGTAAGGCTACTCGGTGTATTGTAGGATCCGAAGTTAACTTGGGAGAATCATATCGATGATCTGTGTACAGACTCTCAAGCAAAATTTTCTTGATTAGAACTCTAAAGAATAAACTATCCCCTAATTATTGAATAACAGTATATTTTTCATTTTTTTCATTCAGTTATGAGCTATGCCATTTTAGTTTGCGGTCATTCCAGTCATTTATTCAAAGTATTCAAACTGCAAAGAAGATGTATCAGATTGGTTGCGAATTTGGAATATAGAGCTGATTGCAGAGAAACTTTTTTTAAACTTAAAGTTTTAACTACACTAACTAACTAATTATATATCTCACAATGTGAAAATTTTGATAATTGAACTCGTAATAGTGATTTCCATAATTAGATTTAACGAAAATGTTAGATTACGTCAACTAAGACTAAAAAGAAGTCAAAATAGCATCAATTATTTTGCCATCAAATTTTTCAATGTCATACCCAGTTCCATCAAAAAATTACCATTAATGTCTTTCAAAAATATTATGTAACAGTACTTAATTTCGAGAAGTTTTTATTCAGTTGAAGAGTTTTTGAATAATAATTTTAGCGATATGATTTAATTTGATATAAATCCATCTTTGTAACTATTAATATTTCTATTTTTTCATTCTTTTTTTGCTGTGACACATGTAAACACTTCGTGTACAGCATTAATAAACTTTATTATTACTATTACTATAAAATTGAAAATATTTTCCTTAATGAGTCATGACTACCCTGCAAGTCTTTTAAAATTAAATTCCTACTAGAAGTTTGAAAAAGCCTCAAGAGCCAGTTTGGTGGGACATCTGCGTAGTGTAATAGTCCAGTGCCTTAAAAGGTTTTAACTATTGCAAGGAATCGAGATCGAATCTCTCTCTGGACAAACCGGTTTTTTCTTTTCGGGTTCGTAATGATGATTAGCAGAGAGATTTGGCTCTACAGGGGTGACAAATAAGTAATAAATTGCTTAGGCCTTATCTAGCCAAAAAAAAATATATCATATTCCAAGAAAAGATCTGTATGAATCGTCTTGTTTGGCCGAGTAAATCGCTCGGAAAACAAGTAACGGTTCATGCATTCAAACAAACGCGAATCATCAAGCTCAGCTGCACACCCTGTTGAGTGTTTTTTTAGGAAAAAATAATAATTTTATTTGCTTGATCCAAGTTTCAATGTAAAATTTTAGTAAAATTTTACCTTACATTTAATGCTGTAGCGAAAAATGTCAGAGTGATAGTTAGGAGGGAGATTTGGATGTACGGATGTGTCTGACAAGTAATAAATTGACTAGGCTTTATCTATCCCGAAAAAAATTACTATCATATTCTGAGAAAAGATCTGTATGAATCGTTTTGTTTGGCCGAGCAAGTCTCGCGTAACAAGCAATAATTAATGCATTCAAACAACTGCGAATCGTTCACCAAGGTCAGCTGCACTTCCTCTTGAGTGTTTCTTTAGGAAAAATAATAATTTAATTTGGTTGAAACTTGGAATTTAAAATTGAGTACATTTCAAGAAATTTCATGCAAGTGCTAATTTTTTAAAAACTATTAAGAAGAGATATACTAAACCCTAATACACATTTTTGAACACCCTGTGAGATTCAGTGATTATTTCCATAACACTGAATACATACATCCTTGTACTTGCATCGACTTTAGACAGCATAACTACAGTGCTACAAATTTGAAAATATTTTCGTCAAATAGATCACAGTGGGTCATGATTAGGTACTCTGAAAGTTTTAAAATCAAAGTGGGACACACATATGCTAATGTGGGAATTAAACTGAGAGGGATACCATAAGTAAAAGCAAATTTAACACAAAATATTAGGGGTTTACGAAAATTGGATCCGATATATACTGATGTACCAAAAGCGTTCGGAAACTGTATTTGCAATGTACTGGCGTTTAGAAATTTACCGTTCCATCTACCGAATCCATGATTCGTGCATCGAGAATTATAGTCGATAAATGAAATTGTATCGGTAAACATAACCTTATAAGAACTATAGTACTGATTATACTCAATACTTAAACTTATACGATACGTACCTACATAGTTGTTAATAGTTGTTATACCCGGAATTTAAATATGAATGTAAATAACGTATTAGGAATATGTTGTATTTGTGGTATATATGGTGATTTAAATGTAATTCAAAAACATTTTGACGAAAAGGGAATGCAATACGAAACCAGTACGAAACGCACGTAAAACACAATATTCTTAGGTTACGTAATGATTGAAAACAAAACAAGATGCATTGAAAACGTACTAAAATACATGAACCAGTTCCATCCTCCATTTGAATCACCTGTTTACCGGTAGGAACTCGGTAGATACCTAACAATCCAATTTTCGTAAACCCCTATTGGAGAATCGATTAAGGATAAACGTCGATTATAGAAACACAAAAATAATAAATTAATTCCGGAAAATAATAATACATTTGCGTATTTCGCAGAAGTTTCTTTCTTTGGCGAGTTAGGATTTTGATTACTCACAACGAAGTCGTTTATACGAAAACTCTATTTAAGTTCTGGTAAAAGTAAGTGAATTATTTACAACTATGCAAATTTCTGGAATGACGAACACGAAGTAGAAATTTATTCTTTCTCTCTTTAACTTCTAGGTTCTAACAGTCCAAACACTGCTTCCAGTTATTTTCCACGACGGCTGCTGAAAATAGACCGAGACGCCGCGCCGTATACCGTCGCGTACCGTAGATGGTCAAATAGAGCGGCAAAGTAAGGGAATCTACTCGTTTGCAGTTCGACCGGAAACCCAATTAAACTTCCCGTTTTCGAACTCATCTAGTCAGTCAGGAGTACAGAATCGGCGTTAAGGCGAATTTACGGCGACGACAGAGGCGGTAATAACGGCAACCGAAAACGACATCCACCACATTTCAGCTGCACTCCCGAACAATTTTGATTAAATTTTTTAAACGATCTCGCGTTTTTTTTTTTTTGCGCCAGCATAGTTGTCGACGAGGCCCGGCAAATTGGGCGCTCCCTTCGCCGCGCCACAGCGACTGCTTTCAGCTTGTAGCCTGTCAAGTGCGGTCGTGTTTTTGCGGACGGTTCGCACGTAATAAGCTCTCTCCTCGCGCTACCGACACGCTTTTCCCTCCGACACCAATTACTTACCGGCGAATGGATTGATACCATTACGGTAAATTGTTTTAATACCGGCGGTTAGGGATGTTCCCAGTTGAGTGCTTTCTAGGTTACAAATCGAAGTACACTTCGCCTAGAACTTAATGCGAGTGAAACGGCGCAAAGTACAAATTGGTGGAGATGGGAACAGATAATTTATTTAAAAAAAAAGTATCAAGTAATAGGATATACCATCGATACTAGTAAAAGAAAAACAGGCCAAACACTCGATGCATTAAAAGCTTCCGTCAAAAACTACGCTGTAATCACAAACAATGTAGTATTTGGAATAACAACCAGTAACAACTTTAATTAATAATAAAAACTTCTGGTGATTAGAATGAGTGTCTTGCCCTCTATTTGTTTGGTAATTAGTTATTTTTATTGAATAATATTCTCCCCCGTGGTAGATTTTTATGCAAGCTTTTAAGAATTGAAGAGTATTTATTTTAACTTATTAATCTTAATAATAAATAATAATAATAATAATAATAATAATAATAATAATAATAATAATAATAATATCTATATTTGCCCAACAGAAACCCATTTACAGGACAAAATCAAAATACAACAATAAGTACAGTGTAGCTTAAACTAAAAATAACACAATTTAAAGAAAAAGAAAAAGAGGTACTTTTGGTACAAACTATAGAAAGTAAATAATAAAAAAAAATGAAGCGTTCTACGCTAAACTTAGAATAAATATAGGATTGAATATATCCACCAATTTATATATTTGCAAAGTTTGGAAGTGTGAGGCTTATATATTAAATATATCACTGAAAGCGATATTTGCATTAACTGCCATATGATAAAGTGGTGCTCGTTTCAATAAGTTGGATCGTGCGGCAGGAATACGTAAGCTGTAAGGATATCTGGTATCATGAATTGGGACGGTAAAGTGCAATTGAGACAGCAAAGTTTGAGAATCCACATCGCTTTTAATTAGGTTGGCAAGAAATTTAGCACTGGCAGCTGTTCTTCGGCATTGTAACGATTTAAAGTTATGCCGATTTAATAAGTCCTCATAGTTTGATTCGCGTGCTGGATACACATGATCTATTCACACGACAAGTATTTCAAAAATTGTTTTTGGATTCTCTCTAATGCAATCTGTTGATAGTGATAGTAAGGATACCAAATAATAGACGCGTACTCAAGCTTAATGCGAACAAAAGCGAAAAATAAAATCTTCATGACGTTAAGACCGAACAGTGATCTGCATGTACGTATTAGGAATCCCAAACACTTAGAGGAAGTGTTCCCAACATCTATAATATGGTCACTAAAAATCTTTGAACTATGAAAATATTAATATTAATAATCATAGAATCATCTCTTCCAAAGAGGTGTCAGAAGGAATAACGAAATTTTTTCAAACTCGGAGGTTTATCAATTCATTTATATACAGTCGTGGACTTTCGGAATGACCGCCTGTAGAGCAGCGAGCACCACGCTAGTCAACAGTCTATTCTGTTTCTCCACGTAAGTATAAAAATATGCTGTTCATTCATTCATGACTAGCGCGGCAATCGATGTTCTTTAGGCGGGCATTCCGCAAATCAACGAGTGTAATATTGATATATTCAAAGATATTGGTATTTTCGATGAAGAAAATTTTTGCGTATTATTTTTGTCTTTCATCAAAATTTGTAAAATATTTTAATGAAAAAGATCGTCCTTTAATTTGATTAATAGACAAAAAAATTCTTCATTAGAAATATTGATATTTTTGAATATATCAATATTTACGCGAAACAAAATATGTTTAAAGAGTTATTTCATTGACTTAAAAGGCACAGATAAGAATTTGTCTCAGTGTACTTTTCCTCCCTTCTATTTTGTTATCGATGTTCCTACTAAAATAAAAGCTTGTCTCTATTATGAATTGCATAACTTGATGTCTTTTACAAATAATTACAAGAAATAGCAACAGGTTCCATTTACCATAATAAAATAAAAAGCATAACATGCGCAAATGATGTACAGCTCGTCCTACAAAAAGGTTAACAATCTGAATCGCGATTTTAATTATATATTCTCAGGTTGAACTATACATACAACTGTGTTTATTGCAGGTAATTTTATTCATACCAGCCGAAGAGTAGCCCACATACGTAATGTTTACTCGTATTTGATAAATTTATATTTTATGTCCGCCATTCATTTGGTAAATTGTCTATGAAAGTTGTTTTGACGGCTTTGATTTATTATTATTGGTTTTCAAATAAGGGTATCTATTCAGTTTAAGGCGCAAAATGTTTACGGCAAAAACCACAAAGGGAAGTATTTGTGTTTATCTGATATTCGCCTCTTATAACATATGTATAAACATATTTTTCATTGAAACCTCGCATAACTAAAATATATACAGTTACGGACAAATGTCACACGCATATTCTTTCATAATAAAATCAATAAAACATTTCAGTAAAAATTCTGCATAACTTTAATTTTTTTTATAATATCTCAATACTTCCTGAATAGTTAGCTTTTCATTGCTTTTTTGCAACTTAATACTGAAAAATAAATTGCAATTAACTCTTGTCTGCGATTGTATATCTCGACGCTAATATTAGGTCTCTCTTATATTTTTAATAGTAAAAAAAAAAAAAATAGAATACTGAATAGTTGAAATGACAGCAGTATGTGCAGAAATCAAGGCTTATAAATCTGATGATGCCATCGGTAAATATAATGCATGGGGACAATTTTGTGTTTCAGCACGATACTGTCCCAGGCATAAATCGCTAATTGTGCAAGAATAGATACGTTCCGCAAACATTTATTTAACAAGTATTGACCTGGCCTCCGAATAGTCCGGACTTTAGTCCTATTGAAAATGCTTGAGCTGCATTAAAGCAAAATATATATTTATACACATATAAAGACTTCATTCCAGAAAATGCAGATAAACTATGAGAAACTTCTAGGAAGTAATCGAAAATAATGGGGACTGGAGACATTGGATGCTTCAAGATTGAAGAAATGAATTTATGCAAATGTTATAATTAGATAAAACAATAAAATAAATTTATAGGGAGAACATTTTGTTATTACAGTGCCACATGTGTGTATATATGATACGTTACTAGCAAAGTATGTCCTTGCATTTACTATTGAAAACTATAAATTTTATTTATATTCAAATTCACTTATTGCTAAACGTTACAATTAAAAAATTACGAAAATGAAAGAAAGAAACTTGTCTATCCACTATGTTCCATATTGTTCGTATATATGCGAAATAAGGTATTCTAATAAATCAATAAGAACATTCAGAAACAGAAAATCTGTTTTACCAAGGAATACATGAAAATATTATTTCAACGCGTGCTTGTTTATGTCTTGACATCAAAAACTAAATTATAAAAACAAGAAATCATGTGTTGGATAAATACACAACGAATCATATATAACATCTGTTTACACCGATAAGCCGCAGTCGTAGTAAAAGCTATAGTCCATCCTAAATGCGCTCGCCACATACATTTTCGCATAGGTCGTTAACTTTTTTTGGTAGGAACTGTACTTCTGCTAAGAAGATCCAAAAAGGAACTCTTTTTTGAATTTTTTGAAGGCCTTCTCAGGAAATTCGAAAAAGAAACCAATAAATATGGATTGCATATAAACAATTAAAAAAAAATGCATGGAAATGCGAGCAGTAGATCCAAATAAGTATGCCTAGTTCAATGTATAAGGAAAAGAGTACAAATTTGAAAAAAAAGTCGAAAACCTAGCAATAACTTCCAAAAATGTAGAAGAACATGAAATAGATAAGAGAATCTTGAAGGCAAATAAAATGGTGGGAACATTATCAAAAATACTGAGAGTAAACCTATCACAGCCAAACTTAGAGCTTACCCAGCGATCATAAGACCATTTCAGATATGCATGAACAAAGAATTGTTACAGGAAGTGGTATATGAAGGGGAAAGCGCGAAAAGTAGAAGAGGAAAATGGTGAAGTGAAAACGGACGTAAGCGCAGTAGACATAAATAAGTAAGAAAATTCAGTAAAAGATCGAAAAAAGTGGAAATAAATAATGAGAAAAATAGAAGCCAAAGGCCTGCAAAGCTGGTAGCGTTAATATTAATGTATGTATTTTGGAAATATTATTTGTTCTTAAAATATTAACCGTGAAAAAGCTCCGGTTAACAATTATCTTCGTAATCCTTACATATATTATTTATATACTTATACTCTGGTACTAGCTTGGGCTGGGAAAAATCATCACCAGCCAAAATTATCAATTATAAAACTTCTAACCAGTTTGGTATAAATTTAATGCTGTTTGCTTTTCTTTTATTTTTCTCGTTTTAGTTCATCGTTACCGTGGATAATAATCATCTCACCAACAACATATTGTAGGTGGATTTTAAAATAAATTTTAAATTAAATACTTATAATAAAAATAATGCTGAAGCAGTGGGATTCTAAGTTTTTTGTGAGCCACCTGTAGATATTCAATTATTAAGAATAGATATAAAACTATATAGACTTTCTGCAAGAACCGATTTGGTTAGATACAGTCTAAAATCTATTACGATTATATTATGAATTGAATAATAATTTAAACATATTACAGTTAACCAGAGATTAATTCTACCGTAGATTAAATATTAAATTATTTAACAATATAACGTATAAGTGCCATAGGATTCAGTGCTTTCCCAAAATAGTTTTTTTTCCGCATTTGAAGCATCGTGCGCCGTAGTTTGCAAAATAGTTTCGCCATAAGGTAAAATTAGAGACAAAATATAAGGAAACTACCATATAAGTAAGGTAAAGCGCTAAGGAAAATAATAAGAGGTTCTGTAAAAAATCATTTGCAAATAAATACTTCTAACTCCTGTAATCGAATGAATTTTTAATGTGAATGAAAAGAAAACATAAAAGAGACGCTGTAATATCTCGTCTAAGTAATTTACATGAGGTACTGGTGCTACCAGATGGTTTTTAATTTGAATCCAAACGGAGCGTTATTAAATAGGTAAAAAAAGGGAGAAGCAACGAACACCAGCGATATTAATTTTAATTGCTTTTTTGTCGCTCCTAATCCGAAGTTTCCCCCAGGTCACTGGATGATAATATCGTGCTCCACTCCCACAATTTTTTTTCACCAGCTAGCATCGTTTCCTTCGTCAACGTCTGCAAATTTATTACGTCAAGTAAATACCGACGGTTGGTCTACCCGTCGCAAAATGTTTCACAACAAAATTGGAAGTGGGCGGGTACAAAGCTCCAAGGAGACATGTCTTCGGGCCGTTTTTGCTGGGTTTTTTTTTTGCCGTGTTGTGCGTGCGCCAATGCGCGCGTGTGGCATTAAGAAAAGAAGAGAAATGATGGATTATCAGAATGACAGGTGAGTAAAACTCGCTCGGCGGACGTTAATGTTGAGCTCGTTTGAGGGAGAAAGGGGGAAGGCCGGAGAAGGGTAGAAAAAAAGATTAGGAGTATTACGTAAACGGTTTTTTTACTTATTCCGCGCTGGAACTGTGTTTAAATTTGTAAAATGAGATCATGCCCTGTATGCTGTAATTTATTGCTACTTTTTTTGTAAAGATAATGTCGTTTATGTTTTATCTTTTTTTTGCCGCCGTCAAAATAAATATAGCTTACTTTAAAGGACGTTAAGCAAATCATTTTTGCGAAGAAAAGTGTCAAAATTCGAAATAAATTTGTACAAATTCTTACGGTTACTACATTTTTTTTTAGGGTTATTAGAAACGATTCCATCTGGAATCTTTTTTAATAAAGATTTGCTTGTTTACGCTAACGATCTAATATTGCTAAATAATATAGCTGAAATACAAGTGAAAACGTTGTTCTTGTAAACAACTACAGGATGAACAGAATTGGAAATCAATACAGAAAACACTTCTAAACTAAATTTAGATTGCTGGATAGTACAGCCTCCTAAGGGCGAAGGAGTCATACTAGTCAAAAATACACAGATTCGCATATATCTCGAAGTACTGACCCAATATCCACGCAAGAATAGCTGAAGTCATAGAAATGCTAAAGACAATCATTCAATTCTGAAATTCAAATTCGCCTATTACTGAATAAGCCGTGGCTAAAACGATTTTGCGACACATTTTAAGGCGGCTGTGAAATGTGGTCGATAACAAATAAGATTAAATTAAAATTAGAGATCCGGGAGAATAGAAAATGAAATCAGAGATTAAAATTGTTGGGCTATATCGAGAGGATGGGTATTACAAAACCAGTTAGATGCATTCAGCCCAGCTACATTGAAAGGAAAAACCGAACAGAGACATTTGGAATACTGAAAGATACAAAAGAAAATAATACGTTTACCAGAAGCGGAATATAAAAATTAAAAGCATACCGTTTTATGTGTTACATACATGTTGCTACGTTTATACAGGGAAATTCGAATTCTGAAATTTTCATTTTTTTATTATATAACATGCGTTACATTTCTTATATCTTTAAATTATTTCATTCATTCATTCATTAAGTTAGGGTGGGCTTCTATAGTCCAGGCACTTGAGCTAGGTGCTCATTGTACCGTCCCAATTGAATCTCTTACTTTCACTCGAGCAGCTTGGCGTTCTTTATAAAGCCCAGTATCTTGCGCCCAGTGGAAACTTGAGAACCTTCGAGGGCTCCAATAGATCCTTCCAGAAAAATTTCTGTCTGAGTACTTTCAATTCCTCACATGCGCAGATTACATGTGAACTCGTTTCCTCTTGTAGTTCGCATCTTCTGCAGCACGGTTCGCTTACCCAACCTGTGTTGTATACATGCTTTTTCAGGGAGCAGTGTCCAGTTACCAAGCTGGTAATGGTTTTAGCCAATATGTATGCTTAGAGTAGATCCCATTTTGCAATAATTAGATATACTCGTGTGTGTTGTCGACTCTCACTGCATAAAACGAAACCACATTCCTGAGGCGAATAAACACAAGTATGTCTAATCGCTGCAAAACGGAATACATTTCCACTAACTTGGTGATCGTGACTTTATAGAGGTGAATAGTTTCTAATAAGAATTTTAACTATTTTAATATACCTCTGAGACATTGCTTTTTGTCTTTTTAAAATTATCAACATTCAATTCTCTTCGATAAATGACAGTAAAACGCTTATAACGTTATTAAAACCATGCGACACACCCATTCTAGCTATTTGGAGACATATTATATTCATATTTCGGAACCCAAGTCGTAACTAAGGAAGCTATATCTATGCTCGATATTGTATGCAATATGCTTCACCAGGTTTTTATAAAATCCACACTAGAATTGCATGAAAACTTGTCTACAACCAGGAAAAGTAAAATTAGTGAGTAAAAATATTTAAACATTTAAGAACTCACAGTTGAGGTGTGTTAATTAGGTTAAGTTGCCACGATAAACAACTGTCATCGTCTCTATTCTAACCAGAAATAAAATTGCAATTTACTTAAATTAACACGTCAGATAATTTACATTTTCTGTACCTTACCATTTGCCTTGGGATAAAATACCCCAACCGACATTGGAATTATGAAATTACCAGAAATTCAAATTTGTCTATGTTGAACTACAATGTAACTACCACTTTATATTATATCCTAAATCTAAATATCACTAATAGTTCTAAAATATCGAATGCCCTTAAGGCAACCAATAAACGTAAATAATTAAAAGTCATTATTGTCATGCATAAGCAGAAATATTTTTTTTTTTAAAATCTAAGTCAAGGAAAATATATGTTGAAGAAACCAAAGGGGTCTAGAGTACAAAATCACTACATAGATTTTTTCTGCTAGTATTTGTAATTTGCAAAACATTGAGTAAAAGATAATCAAGTGTCTTTAGAGTACCAGCATTCTTGTTCAACACTAATATAAATTTTCACCAAAGATATGTAGAAAGTTTAGTCACTTTTTAATTTTTTATTACCTTCCATTCTAGTGCCAGTGCATTCTTCAACACAACTCTTCCTTAAATTGGTACTACATTTTTCATATTTTTGCCTAAAAGTTGGGTTGAATATTCATTGAAGATTCCGTAGTTGTTTTTGTATCGTAGGACATTTGCTTTATATTCATTTTTTTTTCTTTTCTAATTATAAGCTTCGATAATGTTTAAAACGAAGATGCATCGATGTAAATGAGCTTTAATTATTTATTCATCGCTCTAGATAGCTTTAAAATGATGTTACTGCAACGAGAAAGATTTAAAATATTAATGGAACATTTATCAAAACAAAGTACCAAGATATACTTTCCAGCACTTAGGAAAGTTCACCTTTTTTTATTTAATTTTGCACTTTACGACGTTTCTCATCAATTTATGTGTCTTAGTAATGATTTAGCCACGACGCGAATGCATTCTACAAAAGAACCATAAATTGTTAACTGTCTAACGCCGACTCCCTTATTTCTTGGAGAAGCTAAAAGCGGCAAACTTCAAGCCAAAAAAGAACCACATCGATATGATAAGATATTGATTCGGCTAAAGACATGTATACTTTTGTCCTCATTGTTAGTGTAGTGAGAGAAATAAGTTTTTTGCATGCAAGGTGGAGATTCTCGCACCGTTGCTAAATGCGTATTAAGTAATTTCTTTGTTATTTATTATTGGTATGTATACATACATATACCGACAAGTATTTGACGAACTCGAGATGAAAATACGTGTATTTGACACACAACTACACTAAAAGCAAGCAATCTACAATACACCAGCTTTTAGTTATTTGAAAAATGTTTACTTCGCAAAAGTATTAATATATTAAAATACATGTGCCATTTTATTACATTATCAATTGCTTCAATAATCGCTTTCAATCGTCCGGCCTTGAACATATATAACTAATTTTTTTGTGTAATTTGGATTTTACTTAATTCTTCTTTCTATTGCTCTTTAAACCAGTTTCCGCAGACTATTTGCCAATAATTTACCATTAAATTACATGGGTACTTTACCATGATGTTTTCAATTTATGGTATTTTATCACATTCGACGGCACGGTGGAAATGAGATGGGGCGCGATGTATACTCGGCTATTGACCGATGTATTCTTTACTATATCTCCTTTGTGAATAGAGAGAAATTGAGATGCGACGAGAAGTTTATGGCGCTTCGAAAACTGGTTAACACACAAAGATTTTTTAAGCTGCATCTACAACAATGAGATATGTGCTAGAGAGTTCTGATGGAGACGTCAAATACAATCCAATGAAAACTTTCAGCGATAATCAGGTGGTACTGAAAGCGCTACAGGAGCATAAATGCAACTCTAATCTGTCCATAATCTGGGTGCTCGAACACTCACTCGTTCATGAAACTGGCGTAAATTTCCTAATTTTACGAATCAGAAGCTGCTATTGGTATAGCAACTGCGGTAGTTAAATAGCAAATTAATTTCTGGACAAATAAGAAGGTGCCCCAGGATTGGAACAATTGTCTTATTTTAGTACAGGCGAAGGAATGTATTCTACCAAATTATGTCAGAAACGCTTTGTGTCAAAGTAATTGGTTCAGTAAGTCTTTGCAAATTCAGGAAGTACCTACCCAGAATTAGATTATCTGGTGAAACAGAATGGCGACTGTGTTTGGAGGACAACGATACAATTGAGTACATTTTACACCATTGTTCTGGCGCTACAACATCAAGCATTTAGCTTGTGGGAGAAAAGTTGGTTTTATTCAACAAGATTCTGGGTTACTTTAAGGACCTCGAGTTGTTGGAAGAACTTTAAGATAACACGCTTTACAATAAGTTAAAGAAAATCAGAGATATGTGATCTTTGAGAATTGACCAAAATTTTAAGTTGATCCAAGGATCTGAACTTATTGAATGAATTTAGGGTCATATGGTCTACAATAAAGTCTAGTGGCAGTAGTGGGATAATTAATCAAGCTACGAGGATATTTTCCACTTAAATCCTAATCCTCTTCAGAGTTTCGCTACAGAACGACCTCTGAAAAAGCGTAGTCAAAATTTGAAAATAGGTATATCATCGTTTGATAGAAATATTTTTCGAGGCTATCTCTGCTCTGCTATTTCTGATAGTTCAGATCTTTCTTGGGTTCTGTTCGACCACAGTATTTCTTCGGAACCGTGATCTACATCAGAAGAAATTGGCAGATGTACTGTGTTAGATTCTCCTGCTACATTTCCTGCACCAAAAACTTGCATTTCCATAATTCAATTATTAATTATTCCTCCAGAAATAAATCCATTCACAGGAACAATACGGAGAGCGTTAGCTGCAAGTATGCTAAAGCGGGAGATAATTAAATCATTGCAGACACACCTCACAAAGAAGAAAGACATTAACGAGCACAAAAAAGTCAAGTTAGGAAAAACAAAATATCATGACAACACGGAGCGGCTTTGGAAGAAAGTCTAAGCATAAAGACTAGGCATGAAGAATTAGAAGACATCTTTATGCAGAATTTTTCTAGTAAATAAGAAGAAAATTAAGAGGGGGACCAGTAACTGAAGATGCCTTAAATGACTACTTTGTAATTATAAACCTACTACCCCAAACAGACAAGTTGGGAACGAAATATGTGGCAAGAGTAGAAAAGAAATTGAAAGATGGATTTGAGGCCACGTCATCACTTTCGTTTAATGTCTTCCAATCTACACTTACAGATTTTCATTCGTGGCTTTTGCACATCCACTTCTCATTGTTCCAAAGGCTATTATAGAGTACCGCTCCAGGTTCGAAGATATGTTATATTTTAACATATTGCTTTTTATTTACGTATGGCTCTCTGTCATTGAATTGCAATTTGAATGTCCTTAAAATATGTTCATACAACTTTTAGGTACCGTCCAAATTATTACTCAACTAGAGACATATCATGTAATCCATTTCTAACTTTATGTGAGTAAATTTAAACGGAAATGTGAGATTGAGTAATGGTCTGATTTCTCACAAATTCTGTTTAATTAAAGCGAACGGTTTCGTCCAAATAAGGACATCCTCAGGCAGGAATTAAAAGAAAGCAGATTAAGATTCGAATGCGAAATCGGTCGCTTTGGTTAAAAAGAATTTGTGAGAAAATAGATCCAATGCTTCATTTCCTTAGAGACATATTACTTTGATATCAAATTTTGAGAAGAATATAGATGCTTCTAAAACGTTAGGTTAGGGGTAATTTATCTTAATAGATTACTCTAAATATTAGTCTAAAATGTAGAATATTTTAAGGGAATAAATAGCACATAAAGTGTTAAAACCATTCACATTTCCCCTATAAGATTAAAGCCTTTTTTTGTTAAATAGGAAAAAGAATCGTACCTTCCGCTGCTGGATAAAGGTTTCCATTTGGTTAAAATTGAAAATTAGTGTTCAGGAACGTGTAATTTTCAAACATACAAAGTGCCGTATTATGCGTTAACACCAGAGGAATTGCAACTATAAAACACCACATACTCTGCCGGAGTATTTTTTTCTTGCCCACTACCCGCTTCCCAAAATACACAATTTCACGGGGCGTAAAATCCGAATCTGAAAGGATAGCGCCATTTAAGGCATTAGCCTAAAGAGGTCGGGACTTTAAGAGATCCCCAAAAGGAGCCAAAAGAATTCGTCAGGAGACGGACAAAGAGAGGGAGACGATAGGAAAGAAAAACGACAACGGTGTCACGGGCTAGACCACCGCCGTCACTATCGAGAGTTTTGCACGTTCTCCGTCCGGGAATTTATTCGGGAACCCGGAATAAAAGGGCGCTGCCATTTCAGAAACTTCCGGTTATATATTGGGTCCATATCTGACAATAAGAGGAATAAATCGCACCGGGGCCAAGCACACATACACGATTCGGTCGACGGTCATAAAAGAGAAAGAGAAACGGCGCGAGAAAGATCTGCGAGAATCTACCCCTACCACTTCTCCGGTTTAGAAGCAACTGGAATGAATTAAGACGGTGTACGCGAAGATGATGGCGGCAACAACGGCACCGAAGCGTAACGTGCGAAATGTATAATGCAGGCGTGCGCGAGACACTTGTAACGTATTTCCGGACGTAAACACGCACTGATTTATTTAAGCCGGATATAAATGTATCAACTCTCGATCCGTCTCTGTCGCACCGACTCGATTGGCGAAACGTATGCCAGTAATTTACGACCTACGTGGCGGCATCTCTAATGGATTGACGGAAGAAGGCGGTTAGGTATAATTCAAACCATCCGAGATGTAAATCCGGCAAAAAAGTTGCATTTAAACTTGAGGGACCTTCTTCAAAATTGGGAAATTAGCAATGGCGGCTGGTACGAAAGGGCACAAGGGCACGTGTCCTCCCAACACCAAGATAAACACAGAAAGAAATCGCATGTAATTCAGTGCATTATTTTATTTTATTATTTTTACGTATTTTTATAACGATGGTATCAAAGTTTTCTTCTGTACCACAAACACTAGTGCATATGCGAACGCTCTACACTATGTTCCAGGGCAGTATTTCCGATGTACCTATTTCGAGCATGAATCGGACGGCTCCGTTTGCCTTCGCCATATGCTGTTATACGGTCGCTTTGGGGCACGCAATTTCGTGTCTCCAGTTAACGTCTTGCATTCATTGCGAATGCATTGTTTTCTGCGCGTACCGCGCATATGTGATTTGAAAGGTTTGAAGTGACGTTTATTATTAATGATGGAAGTTAATTGTGTGCAAAAAAATTGTCATATTTTGCACCGGTTAATTATGGGTATAAAATTTTGCAGAATTCTCCTAGATTTTATGTACAAAAAATAGGTACCTGTTTATTTTGTATGTTTGATTAATACTTAGAGTCAGCGCCATTGTGTCGATAATATATGAACATGGTAGGTGTCTACATTAACAAACATATGTAGGTATTTACTAGTTATTAGTTTTCAGTAGGTAATACCAGCAAATTATTATACTGATTGAATTATATCAGTAGCCAACGCCGACTAGATACCAGGCCCAGGCATTGAGTGGGAAGTATCCCAAGAACACCGGTCACAACGACGGATCCGCATAACATCTATACCTCAATATCCCGTGCGCACTCCTGAAGTACCCCGATACGCTACTTACTCCCAAACATTGTAAAACTATAACGTATGACAGTAAATTTACTTCATTACATAATATTTCTTTATTTATTAATTTTCCCCTACCGAGGTTTTTTGGTGTTACAGACAAAAAATTAGTAGGTAATTAAGATATAACAAGGAACATGTCGAGGTTCCTTGATCCTGCCAGCCCTTCAATAAAGTACTATTTTCATTAGTCATTAAATTCATTGTAACCTTAAATAATATATAGTCGAACTCATATTTAGAGTTAATTTTGGTTATTTAAAATTTATTCTTTTATCTATTTTAAGACAGTGTTTTGCAATCAGTTGAAATATTCCACTTTACTTGTTTTGATATTTAAAAATTTACTTTATTTTGCATGAATTGTGTGGACGTTTACTCCCTTATATGATCTTATATGTACACCAAAAGATAATCTTTGCGGCCAATATTTAAACTTTTTTCGTTTTTAATAAACATTTTATTTTCTTCATAATATTTACTTAACCGTTTTTTTTACTTTATTTTTTTGAGATACCCTGGCGCCGCATTATATAGGGGGTAGTGATGAGCGATATTTCACGAACTGTGATTCTTTCACAGTGATTGGAGAATCACAGATCGCGACCGTGAGTGGAAAATTCTGAAAGCAGTGATTCGTGATTCGTGATTGCGGTAACAATCAACGGCGAGGCGCGACTGCGCACAGCAAATTAATGATAACCCGGATAGCCGGAGCTGTTGCCTCAGTGCACTCGCTCCGCACCCGCACTCGTTCTAAATCTTAACCTGTTCATATAAGTTGTAATGAATCGTTGAGAAAAGCTGACTACCTTTTTTTTTTTTTAGATGACTTTTTTTGCAAGAACCGACGACCTTTTTTTTTTTAGATATTAATATCTAAAAAAAAGGTCGGTTTTTTACAGCGCTAAGAAGAACTTCCGGCAAGTTACAATACCAGAGGACCTGAAACACGATTTGATATCGATGAGTCAGTACAGGAATCGCAACACCGTTTATAATCACCGTGATTTGTAAATCACTTTCACGACTCACACGTGATTTAAGAATCACGTTTCGCTCATCACTAATAGGGGTATGCAAAGCGAAGTTCTTATTATACAGGGGCAACCCAATATTTTTTTCCATTATAATAAATCGAACCCTTGTTATATTTATGTTTGAGATTTATTGTGGTTACTATTATTTTCATAACAATAGCAATTATACATTGCATTACTACAGTAGTAGTTTAGTACTCGCATGCGATTATTCATTTAATAACATTGCATCTTGTCATTACCAATGCCGTTTGCTCCAGAATTTAATGAATTTGTGGTGTATTGCATACCCGTTTGGATAACATCGACTGACCCTAGGACGGTCGAACGTATTGTATACAAAATAATAATGCCACGAAGTGCAGGACCTGTCTATTTTTATGAAATTAGTTAGATTTGGTTTGTATTATAATCAATAACCTTAATTATACTTCATGGGTCCAGAGCCCGTATGTGGGGACTTCGGAATTACCAAGGATTCCGCAAGAAGGGAGATCTGGACCTGGTTAGATAAAGAAAGGTACAAAGAATGGAGGTCGACTGAAGGTCAACTCCATACCAAAGCGCTAAATAGGGTATGAGGATGTTAGATTCTCTGATAATACTCAGGCGCAGTAAGAAAGAAGTTAAAACCATGACTAGGTTGGTAACTGGACACTGTCCCCTGAAAAAGCATCTATACAACACAGTCGAGTAACGAACCGTAGTGAGAAGATGCGAACTACAGAGGAAACGGGTTTACATGTAATCTGCACATGTGAGGAATTGAAGGTCCTTAGGCATAAATATTTCGAGAAGGATCTATTGGAGCCCTCGAAGGTTTCCAAGTTCCCACTGGGCAGGATGCTGGGCTTTATAGAGAACACCAAGCTGCTCGAGTCGATATAACGGACTTTAGGTGCCCACCCTAACCTAATTATGAATAAATGAATGAACCGAATATATTCATAAAAAGAAGCATTTCTACTTTCCAATTTTACTATACAGAGCTATAACCTTTCGCTCCGCAAAAACTGTGCTGTACTATTTTGATGGTTAACATCCATCAATATCACCTGATTTTCTCACACAAACAGATTACGCATGAAAGAATATTGAAAATAATTAGGGTGGCACCCTTTTGCATGAAAATCATGAATTCGCGATGAATGGGAATAAAATAAAATTGAAATTTCAAAAAAAGCACACATGAAGACTAATATTTTATAATAAAAGTTTCCACTGCAGAACATTTTTAAATAAAATATATCAAAATAGAAAAAAAATATAGGTGCGGAAGTTTATGTTATTAACACCTACTTTGAATAAACTACTGAATTATTCAGTTTACCCTGTTTATTACTCTTCGCAACGTTCAAGATATTACAAATAACCAACCACCGTACATGTACGAAAACATCATGATAATTTAATAGCCAAGAGCTTCCATATAATTTCCTGAGTAGAGCAGAAATCTCTGAAAAATCGTATTCAGTATATACAACGCATTTTGATATTCTGGCCGGTTTCCTTTTTTCCTTCTTCCACTTTAACAATCACGACTTAGGAGCGTCGTAAATGTTAGATTTTCTTTTGTTACGTCAGGACCATTGTATCGGTACGCAGATGGGACGCACATAAAAGAAATTATTGAGGTTTATCGTTACGGCATATTGTGTTGGCAATGTTAAGTTTGTTATTAGAAGCCATTGTACCTTCAAGCAAAGGTTGGGAGAAAGAAAATATTCTCGGCAGGGAGCACAATGGAATTTTAAATTCGATCATACGCGGAGGAGTTTATTCAGTGAATTGTTAAAACGGCTCTTTTTTTAAGGGTTTGGTTGTGAAAATATCCTAAATGTAGACATATTAAAATGAGAAAGAGAAAATGTTTTATAACAGTATTTAGCTTAGCAGGATCAAGGATTTTCTAATAGACGGTAACCTGGAAACCTTAATATATTATTACATTCAATGTGCTTACGAAGAATTATTAGAAGTTAAGTTTTTATATAGCTTAAGAACAAGTAGGTAATATCGTTAAATTTGAATGTTTGATCTCTTTCCGAAAAGAAAATGAAATGAAAGGTTTACTAGTGAAGTGCAACAAAAAATATGAGCTAATTATTTAATGAGAATTGCGGCCGTCACACAAAAACGCATTGCATTTTGGCCTCGTCAACTGTAAACAACAGAGCATTAGCTGTGTGTAAATTTTCACTTCTTCTTATTTTCATCGGTGTTAATGAAAATCTGCATTAAGAAATTCATTTCGACATAAAGACATGAGCCTGAGTCGAGTTTTCGAAACCACAAACCACAAACAAACTAGATGCCTTGATGTTGCACATACCATTCACCTATTCGGAGAGGCGATTTTATCAACTTTTGTTAAGACGTAAATCGGTGAGTATGCAACTAAATAAGCAGCTAAGCAACACAATAAATTAATTCGCGCTAATGGTGAAAGTTTACAAAATGGGAATTCAGGAAAAATCAAAAAAAAACAGCAAGTAGTTTGTTTAACACAGAATATTGGATCGAAATGATGAACACAATAAAGCTTGTGCCACACTAGTAGTAATGGCAAATATGCGCCGCAGCAAGATGCATGAGATAGAAGTGAAGATGACATCATTCACCTCTACAATAATTTTAAAATATGGATGTACCTATAAGTGACTAACCTATACTTTTTAAATATGGAAACGTCTATATTGTCAACTTCAGAAAAAGTATTCTCAGTATATTAGTCTGATTTAAGATAATACTCGACTACCCAACACCATGTATCGCAATAATGTTTACCCCGACTCATCTCAAATCAGCCCGTAGTGACATCGAATTCTACCAAAGCTTTTGTGAATAACATCGTTCATGTCTACATCATATTTCCCCACCAGCACGCTTTGTTTGAGGTCTGAAGTGGTTTGTTTCAATTATTCAATTTACTAGTGAGCAACTTAATGCTGAAGGTTGAGCCGATTTAAAAAGTATATCAATTTCGACACAATCATAGCACACTAGTCAAGAAGCTGTCGTCGTTATGGAACTGCCTGATTACTGTCGGCGGTTGTTGCTATGACAAAGAAAATTAATCTTGCTCGGGCGCTGAAGCACACTCATACTGAAGATTTTTATAATTTATACCTTGCATACAAAAGTATCCGAACGATACAAGCCTAACCGAGCGAGAGAGAAGAAGAAGAGTGCCTTATATTAGTAGGAACCGATATTTTCTCTCTTGCTCGTTCAGGCTTGAATCCTTCGGATATCTTTTTCTTCAAATCTATAAGATGCACTGTATATGTACCTTATATGTTCTTACTGTTTGTTTCCTTTGCTATTTTTTTGTTGAGCATCTCTTGTACAAAGTATACGTTTTCTTGTATTTAAATAAAAAACAGCATTCGTCGTTGAGGCTTCGTATTATTAAAACTCAAAGTATAGCCTAAATGGGATTCGAAGTCACGCGAGCAAAGCAACGAGATTGCTGATCAAATGGTCAAACATGGGACCAGAAACCTCCTCTATGCTCGTTCTGGGCGATTTCAAAGCCTAAATGAAGGAGAAGCTTCAACAATGGGAGCGCAGACCTTTTCTTCTTGATAAAAGAACTTCCGGACAATTGGTAGCAAAAAAAGTTGGTCAACTCTTAATTAAACATCGACAAAAGCCTATTAAGGTTCGGAAAACCGGAATTAAGGTTAGTTACTAGCTGAATTTCCGACCACCGCCTTCTATGATGCTATCTCAAGAAAAGTCGAGAATAACACGTTTTGAATGACGGTTTTGCAAGTGCGAAAGCCAAACTCCGGCTCACGTACTCTGCTATCACAGAAATTTGGTACCTCAACAGGTGCTAAACTACGATAAGGAGTCAATAACTCCCGAAATACCGAAGACGGCAGCACTATAAAGAAAACCATCAAGGTTGCGCTCAGCACACGGGCTAAATGATAATCTCAGCAATTCTGTCCTCCCTCAGTAGTTAGGAATCCTCCTTTTTGCCCTTTTCATAGAGACTTTCTTGTTTCTTTTAATTGTCTCGTTGTGGCTTATACTGAAGATTCTGAATTTTATTTACATATACATGTAGGCACATTTTGGTCTAGGGGCTTGCACGCTTGGCTATTGGCCCTGAGTTTTTCTTGATTCGAATCTGAGGGCTTCATGGTTTCCCCTGAATGGGCTGGCAAGTGCTGAGAACATCTTAAGTCGCTCCATGGACGCCGGCGTAATAATAACTCATAGGTGACCGATGCCACTTGTGATTGGTGGCGAAAGCTGTTGGGGGCATGAATTATTATTAAAATAAGGCATTATTTTTTGTTTAAAATATGCTGAGTTACCCTTGTATATTCAATATTTTCGTTTCTTTATAGGAAGAACTTAAATTCCATTGATTCCGGTTGTTTTAATGACAACACTATTGTTATTTGTGTGGACACTGTATCTTGCCGTCTTATTTATTCTCGTCTTACGTACAAAATACAAATTTATATCTTTCGGCAGAAAAAAAACTCTCAGATTTATGCTAAGTAGCTTCATGTTCTTCAACAATAATGGTTTGTTATAATTGTTGTACTTTAGTGTTATCGTCAGTTAAATAAACTTCGAATTACTTTCATCATTGCAGCATTTCAGTTGAGAGTTCATTTGGTTAAAGTTATTTGTTGTTCTTTTTTGGCTTTTCCGTATACGCTTTTTGGTGCTACAATTGGTTTTTCGTTTCTCTTTCATTTTCTTTTGTGCTATTTTTTCACAGAATTTCATTAATTATGTTGTTTCGTTGTTTGTATTCTAGTAGATGCTTATTATTAAGACACTCCTCTGCAGCTGTACATCTGGATCTAGTTATTATCTTTACTCATATAATTGTAATAAAAAATTCCTAATGTTATCGCGACGACTAAGCTCTTCGCTGTTCAAACTATCAGGAAAGCTCATAATCTTACTTTCCCAATCTATATTATTTTACACATTAAAGCTCGCAGAAGGAAACTGCTGAAATACTATCGGAATTTATCACGACATTTCGTCAGCGATAATACCAGCTTGATTTTACTTTGGGAGAGAAATAAAAATGTTTACATAGCCATAAAAGGGAGAAGGCAATATGGTCAACACACACACGATTATTGAATTTTATACTTTCGCCAAAGGTCAAGTGCCGCCACTCACCAGTTCCATGGAGTAGCGAAAATAACACTTTTATTATTATGATGGTTGTCCAAGGAGCTATTGTTGTTATATTTCGGGTCGCAGTTGAAGATTTCCCGTGCTCTTACTGGTCCCCGTGTGTAAATACTATTTACTCGAATAGAAATCATCTGGTCCCTAAGAGATGTGCAAACATCGTATGGGATATTATGGGACCGAGTTGAAATGTTTCCTGTTGATTAAAAGCAATTCGGACCTAGATTATGTTGTCGTAGTTTAGTAATAGAAGATTGCTAAAGCAGAAGGGAAGAGAAAATGAAACTTCGAAAATATTATTAAACAAATCATTGAATCCGTCTATATTTTATTTACTAAAGCGAGAATAAACGTGGAGTTTTTGTTTCCGGTTTAGTCAGTACGCATGAATATTGCATGGGTATAGTGCGGTATATAAATATGCAAAACAAAGCAAATAACCATTATAATAGCAGGCGATGCGCACTTTGGGCTAGTAATGAGATAATCGGTAATCAATTAATATCTGAATTGTTAATTCGCATTAAAACTAGGATTTTGGCTGCACTGGTAGCAATTATTAACTCAACCGCAAATATAATCCTATACGATTTTAATTGAAATTTCAAGTGATACAGCATAACGTGCTGGTTCATATTTCTTTAATTGTTTCAAATGTTCTACTAAAAGTACAGTTATTACTATTTGCACGATAGGTAGACTCATTCAGTGTTCTCCTTTACGCAGATGCTACAACGCCATTTTTATAAGATATCATAAACAAACGCGAATTCTTTCTATAAAGCACGTATTTCAATATATTATGATTCAACATCCCTTGAATTTTTATTCCTGTATAAATTTTATGGTAAAGAAGTGCCGGCTCCTCCACCATATATCCATTGTATTAAACTGGTACTAAAAACTGCATGCGAAATTATGAACCTACCGCACATATAAATATGTTATTTTGTTCTTATTGCGCAGCCTTCGTTAATTATGTTGGACTGGTAAAGTTAAACGTAACACGAAAATTAATTTATTCTTCCACCGCCCCTGTTGTATTATACAAATATATTCAAAACAGAGTATTATTTGCATAATACCGAACTGTAGTTCTACGTGCGCTGCATACGTACTGAGGATACGGTTGCAATTTTACAACGAATTCTTCTCTAACGTAGTATTACGAGAAAGTATGAAAAGTCACCACCGCCCATAAAAGAGTGGTCGCTTGCTGGAAACTAGGAAAAAGTTTATTACCAACGACTTGCAGTAGTTGCTATTAATCATGAATAACACGATTACATTTTTCCAAATTTCTCTTGTTGTTGTATAGCCAGTGAATTACTTTTTTATGAGTGTTATGCTTTTGCATGTTGTTAAATAAATATTATTTTGCTGTAAACTAAATGCTATGATACGGGGATATAAAAAAAACCCATTTTGAAACAAAAATTAAAGAGGTTACTATTAAAACGAGCCGCAATATTTAGTAAAATGAGGAAACACTGATCCAGGCATACTGCACAATTAAATTGATATCTTTTCAGTACAAAACTGATGGTTTTAGATGGAGGAAAACTAGCAACGTAACTTATATGTATTAAGAATGATTCTGCGAAATTATTTGTCAAGTTTATAGCCACTATTAAATCAGCCGATGCCAAGTTAAAAGGAGAAGGCACAGTTCAATTAGCTGTCTCAATGTAGTAGCTTATTATTTTTTTGCCCACAGATTTCAAACTGTGACCAATATTCAGTAAATGAAGTTTTAAATTTTGTGTTTTTATCATGTTAAAAGAAAAGGATACCTTTTCACAGAAAAGTGTCTTCTTCTTTCGTCCAAAAACATGCACTTCTGCTTTTGGACGCAAAGCAATCGTAATTAAATGGAATGTACCTTAATTTTGATCAATATTTTATAATATCTGTATCACTTCTGTTTAAGTATTATATTGTTATTATTGTATACATATATATTTAAGAACATATTCTAGATTCTTTAGCCACGTTATCATGTTATTGAATTATTTCAAGTAATAAAAATAGACCGTTATTTTGATTTATTTGCGTGGACACGCATGAATACATTGATTAAAACTTTTGGCTTTTACGGAAAATGCAAGCATCTGCATTCAAGCTAGGTGCTTCTTTACGCATACATGCATAAATTTCAGGGACAATTCGAATCTTTTCAGTTAATGTAGCATTACTTATAAGCACTTTACAGAAGTATATAGTGTTTGGACGTTTAAAAGAGTTACCCACCGAAAAGAAAACGTTTTTTGTTAACGCATTTGATTACTAAGTTATTACTTGATTTAAATAATATTAAAAAATATTGTATTCAACCAAACAAATAATTTGGTTAGAAGGTATATTTGACAAGGGCAATACTTATTAATTTACGTACAAGTATTTACATGAAAGTAAAAATAAATATGGTATATTATTTTTCGTATAGCAGACTTCTCCGCATATAGTACAGCATTATGTGTAGTACAGAAATTGTCGTATAGATGGCTGTTCTGGTATATTTACCAGATCAACAACTGATCTGGTGATCTGTCGTCACCATTGGAACGACAATTTCTTTAATGGCACACTATGGTATATATAAGCGTTTGTTCTCCTATTTCTATAGCATGTACCCAAGTAGGAAATGTTGGCCACAACCAAAAGCCTATTTAAAAGATAAAGATCGCATACTTTGCTTCCAATTTATGAGTGCTCGGTTTTGCGGATTATGCCCGAAATGGTCAAGACCATGCTACTAGTAAAGAGGGGAGGATTCAAGATTCAATCAAATATCTCTCGCTCACGTCTGAAAGACGCAAAAAAAAACCCCAAAGCTCTGACAAACTTAGTTAGGTATACGCCCTGGAAAAATAGGTATACAGGTCCACCATCCTCACTGCACAACGAAAAGCGGCAATCAAGACCACTGTAGCCGACAGGACCTCTAACGGTAATAGCTCGTACTGCAAACTTCTCCTAGACGCTTCACCACCAACTGCACTACAATAGCAAAGTTATTATCATCATTCAATAGCAAAGTGATCATCATTCTGATGATGATAGCTTTGCTATTGAAACGTACGTCTAGTTTAGTGTAGTTTGTGGTGAAGGGTCTAGCAGAAGTTTGCAGTATTATCAGTGCCACAGTTTGGAGTATTTTTGTCTTAATAGCTCGTACTCCTCCGATCGATATACGACAAAAGGTCGCGGTCATTTGGATGCACGACAAAAGGACGCGGGCGACAAAAGAACACGGCGACAAAAAAAAAAAAACCCAAAAGCCTTTCTTCACACTTTATCCAAGCGACTGGCAGCTTATATAACGGGCGTTAAAAGTTTTTGGTTGAATGACTGTAGTAGTCACATATAATTTTTTTTTTCAGTTTTATTTTGCATTTCGACTTTTTGCCTTTTTTGCTAGTATTTTATAATACTTAGACATGCATACAATATTTACATAATATTTGCATATTAAACGGGATTGTCTACTACAGTGGTTCTCAAACTTATTTAGACACTGTACCCCTTTTTACCCACAAAACATTTTAGGTACCCCTTCTCAGTTACCGGTACTAAGTAAACTATAATTAAAATATTAAACAAATCTTAAAGCCTTCTATGTAGCATAGAAGTATAGTGTTAACCTTTGAAACTGAATTACGCAACATGTTTAAATAAAAACAAAGAGATATTGTTTACAAACATTTTTATTACATTAAAAACAAACACACACAAAATTTAAAGAACAAAAAGTGCTTACTTTCAAAGAGATTAGTGAGAAGGGTGAGCTTGTTTCCTTTGCACAGTTTATCAAAATTGGGTTTTAACTTGGTTAAATACAATCTTAAATCATCTTCAACATTTAATTTGTTTCTAGATTTATTTTTTAGATAGGTTAAACTTGAGAAACCCTTTATACATAAATAAGCGGTGGAAAACCCAACAAGAAATTTAACAGCAGTGCTTGACAGTTCTTTGTATTCCTTCCCAATACCGATCCAGAAATCTAACAATGTAGTACCAGCAGTCAAATACTTGTTTTTCAACGTGGGATCACATGATACTTCAATGAGGTGTTCCTTTTGAAAGATAGTCAGGTTAGTGTCCATAGCATCAGCATTAAAGAGTCACGTATCCAGTTATACTGTTTCCCAAAGGTGGAAAGTACTCTCTTATGCGGATCTTCAATGCATTCAAATGCTGGCCCATTTGAGTCTTGAGTTCAGTGAAATCAGATATGTTTTTCTCATTATCTTGCAAAAATGTAAGTAATCTTTCAAACGGCTCGCAGTTATTATTTTCTATTTGTTTTTCCCAGAGAACGATCTTTTTTACCATTGCATCAGTTTTCTTTTCTATATTAAAAATATCAGAAACACTGCCTTGCATGGATAAATTCCAGATGTTGAATTTTCCAAAAATATCACTTAAATAAGTCAACTTCAAAAGCCAATCAAAATCAGTAAGTACAGAGACAGATGGGATTTGTGTTCGGTAAAAAAATTATGTAATTCTTTGTGGAGTTCAAATACACGGGACAAAACATTCCCCGAGAAAGCCATCGTACCTCAGTATGTAGCAATAAGTTCTCATGGAGGCTCCCCATATCCTGGCATAGAATTTAAAGTAACGAGATTTTAGGGCCTAGTTTTTATGAAGTTCACAATTTTCACACTCTGATCAAGGACATCTTTAAGTTCATCAGGGAGGTGCTTAGCCACCAAAGCCTCTCGGTGAAGGACACAATGAGTGAGCTTACACTCAGTTGAAACCGTTTTAATATGGCCTACCAGCCCTGTGATGTGACCGTTCATAGCCTTAGCACCATCCATACACACTGACACACAGTTTTTCCACTCGAGCTGGTTTTCGAAAAAAAAGAATCTAACAAATTGAAAATATCTTCACCTTTTGTCGATGTTTTAAGTGTCTTACAAAATAAAATACCTTCAAATATTTTATCTTGAAAAATGCCACGTACAAAAACGATCAGTTGGGCTAGGCCAACGACATCCGTGGTTTCATCGAGTTGTATACTAAAGCAAGGACTAGCTCGAATTGCTCCAACAAGTTGTTCTTTTGTGTCATACGCCATATCACTAATTCTCCTTGAACTGTATCATTTGATAATGGAATTGCTGTAATTCTTTTTGCCTCGTTCTCTCCAAACATACAAGAAACAATTTCTGCTGCGGCAGGGAGGATTAGGTTTTCGCCAACAGTATGGTTTTTACCAGACTTCGCAATTAAATGACTAATTTTGTAAGAAGCTTTTAGAGTACTTTCATTTTGTTCTGCACCAGAAAAGTGTTTTATCGCGTTTTTCCTACTTTTCAAATCTTCCAAAAGACGTTTAAAGTACCGTAACTCCTTTTTGACAAAGTTCTCATGTTTGCTTTCAAAAGGGCGTTATAATGGAAAGGTTTCATAGAATTGTTTGATAAAATTTCTGAACAAACAACGCATTGTGGATTAAGCTCGTCTGAGCTTCCAGTCCAAGTAAAACCTAATTTTAAGTACAACTCGTCATATTTTCTCTTTTTACTTTTATATTCATTTGCCAGTTTTTCGGGTTTTTTTATTTTTTCCTTGAGCTGCTCATTAGTAACAAGACGTCAGGTCTACTTTCATTTTGAAGTTGATGGCCAGAATTTTGATGCAGATCTTCATGAGGCCTTTTCTTTAGGAGCCATTTATCCATTGTTAATTTTTATTGTAAATCTCACTTACGTGGTACCTGACTCAGTTTTCAAACAGATGTCCGTAAATGTGTTTTAACAGGATTGAGTGTCCGCAGAATAACACAACACACCACAAAAATAACACAATACTGAGAGCGAGCTTGTAATAACAGGCAATGCTACTGCAGTGCAGTGACACGAGTGATTGGCCGGCCACACAGCCCCACTCTGATGACTAAGCCCTTAATGGCGCGCGCACGTCAACGTGTCCATACGTGTCCCGGGTTGTTTTATTTTATTGTTGACCGCGTACCCCCTAAAAATTTTCGCGTACCCCCGAAGCGTACCACAGTTTGAGAACCACTGGTCTACTACATTAAAATTATGCTGTGACACTCTGTAGGGCTGTCCTCATACTGTAAAGCAATTTATTTATTATAGCAGCGGTGTCCTTGTACATTTTTGTTTCCGTGGTGGCTCATTGCCAGTGATATATTGCTCTATTTTTAATTTATTTAGAATCTTCTTTTTTTCAGGACACTTATAATTTTTCATATGCTTGGGTATGCACCATTAAGACGGAAGAAAGGTTGTTATACCGTCCTTCGATGGCATTATTTGTCCTTGGTATATCTTCTTCTACCATATCATGGCAATGCCACAAATTTAAATTAAATTTAAAATTATATATGACTTATTGTTTATAAGCTATATATATTTTTGGAATATTTGTCCAGAATAGCACAAAATTAAGTGTGATAGCTTGTTACAGCCTAGTAAACAATCCCATTTAATATATGAATATTATGTAGGTATTGTATGCATTTTTAAATAATGTAAAATACTAGGCAAAACTACTCTAAGAACAAAAAACAAAAAATTACATACTTTTACTTACATTTACATTATTACTCATTCAACCAAAAACTTTTAAACATGACAGTTATATAAGCTGCCAGTCCTAACTCTGGATGTGTATTTTTTGCGTCTTCTTGTCACGCGTCCTTTCATCGCCCGCGTGCTTTTGTCGCGACTCCTCGTCCGATAGACCTAATGGCAATATCCAGGTGCGATATGGAGCAAGAAAGAGTTCTTTCTTTCTTTCTTTCTTCTTGGACCAGGATGACACCACCGCAGATTGTACGAAGATCCTAATCAAAGACATTAAACCATGGTACTAGAAGAAGCGCGGAGAAGTCTCCTACTACTTGATGCAGTTGCAGACAGGCCATGGCCATTTTCAAGCTTACTTGGTCCGTTTAACATTGAGTGATACGGAGGATTGCTCTAGGGTGGTTTGAGGGATATAGTGGAACATATTTTTTTATATGCGCAAGGTGGCAAGAGTATACAGAATCAGCAACAAATACTCCAAGAACTCTTATCAACACCATGCTGTCATCTGAGGAAGACTGGAATTGTATCGGCAAGATGGCTGCAAAAATCTTAATCCTAAAAGAAAAAGATAGCCGACAAAAGAAAAGCTAGCGAACCCTACGCTTTGAGAACCCGAACATCTACGCGGATAACCCCATGAAGTAATGCCTACTATCATATGCCCCAGCAGTTCCAGGGAGATGGAAATGTGGCACCGCCATATGAGAAGGGTTTTTCTAGTCGGTAAGAATCCGATATACCTCTATGAAACGGGCCACCGAAAGCCTCCTGAAGATATTTCTCTGTTGGCCACAACCAAAACCCTGTTTAAAAACAGAATAAAGATGCCATACCTTTGTTTTCAGTTTATGAGCCATGGGTAATTTTAATAATTTTTGTTGATTTATCCAGCAATGCCACAGAGTTTAAATTTTAGAATTGTGGTGTTGGCGGCACTCGCAGGTATGACTTACAGAAAATTGGAAATAAAAATGGGTCAGTATTTTTACCTGATTTCATAATAGATAGAGAATAGAAAGGAGTACCATGTTGGACACGCATTTCTGTAAACTGTACTTTGCATCGTAATACCAGCTTATTACGGCTTGAAATCATCATAATGACGGGCAATTTATTATAGGGTGTAAAGATTTGCAGTGAATAGCAATTTTCAATGGTAATCAAAGTATACATAAATCAAAATATTCACATCCATTTTAAACTGCTATAAACCAAGCAAAGGGAAAAGAAATTGTTCATTGGATTAGCTTCAACTAAAACCTTTTATCAGCAGTAATGTATAGGTATTGCATATACCCTGGAGTGAGAAAGGCGTATGCAAAATAGTCGCGATAACATTTTCCCGACTTCCATTTCAGCCAGATATTGACGTAGGGTGCCTCCATTGCATATAGTCGTAAATGCATGTCGTCCGATCCATTTTTATCAGTCAACTTTACATTATGGACGTTCGTCTGATGCGCGTAGGTCGTTACGTCCTGACTACATCAAATCGGTACATTTTTATGACGGTTTCGCGGTAGGAAAATGCACCGAGGTCTCTCGCCGATAGATCGCATACGAAAATACACCGTCTGCGGTTCAAACGGACGTCGTTTCGCTTGGCGGAGCGTCCCGCAAAGAGCAAACGGCGAAACGACGTGTCGGAAATTTTGCGAGAAGATGTTGACACAGACGATAATGCCAATTTTACGACGGCTAATGCCGTTTATGTGGCGGATTTTCCGTGTTACAGAAGCTGTCGGATGTGGTCCCGCTGATTTTAGTCCGTGGGGCGGCATAATAGGCCCGCATAAATGGAAACGTAATAACATAACGCGTCCCGTCAGCGCCAGGATATGTATGCGCGCTCGTCAGACATGATTTTAGATATATCGCCTAGATGGAAATGTGGTAATAAATATTTTTCCCCATAAAACTGAAGCGGTGCTGAATCTTTTCCAATTTTTAAGAAATAAATTCACCAGGTCATTTCGGTACTCTTCGCAATATGTTCCAGGTTGCATCATATATTTCCATTATAACTACATATGATCACATAAAATGTTACGGGTGAATTGATTTGCGCTGAGCAAATGTGCTTCAAAAGCATTTAGATTGATTAATTAAATTGAATTAAATGTGTGACAAGATTCACAGGTCGTAATCAACAAGTCAGAATGTGCAATAAAGGAGTAGTAAAATACAAAGACTAAGTGATACACAAAATATAAAAAAAAGCAGAAGAGTAGAAAGGAAAGGAAATAGAATCAACATATGGACAAATAGATAAACAATGCCTTTGTATGAAAATTCACTCTGAGTGGTTTAAAAAGATTCTTGAATATTTGGTTATTTTATTAAATTTGATTAATCATTCGCTATTTGTAGAAGGTAGAGAAACAGTTTTGAAAAAAATAAGTTATACACTCTATACATTGAAGTACTGTATATAGTTTTAACCAGAAGTACAAGTCACACAACTTATATTTAAAATTCTCTTTCGTATTATAACGACAACACATGAAATAAAAACGTAAGACTTAGTGCACAATAGAATCAACATATGGACAAATAGATAAACAATGCCTTTGTAGGAAAATTCACTCTGAGTGGGTTAAATTGATTCTTGAATATTTGGTTATTTTATTAAATTTGATTAATCATTCGCTATTTGTAGAAGGTAGAGAAACAGTTTTGAAAAAAATAAGTTATACACTCTATACATTGAAGTACTGTATATAGTTTTAACCAGAAGTACAAGTCACATAACTTATATTTAAAATTCTCTTTCGTATTATAACGACAACACATGAAATAAAAACGTAAGACTTAGTGCACAATCTGTGTACACGTTAGTAACGTATTTTGAAAGATCTTCAAATATGATACAACCATTGCATTTACACCTATCTTCTTCTTTTCTATTACTTGAGTTGTGTGGAGATAGTTAATCTATTTTAATTAAAGTTTTAATTAAGATTTTACGTACAAATTAACTACGCTGTTGCTATAATTAATATACCTGGTTGTGAATAATAATTTACTGTATAATGTGTTTTTTTTGAAACATAATGTGCAATTTTATTGCACAATTTACCTATTTACAATACTTATAAAACGGGCATAAATTGAATATTGCTTGCCGCAAATTCAATAGTGAATTTTCAGTTGAATTTTTCGTACAGTTAAGGTGGACTGTTGGAACAAGGAACAAAGTGTACTTAATTTGAGAAGTTTTGATCTCATTAAGTTATTTTATTGTGTATATGATGTTTGCGAATTCTCCTCCGCCGGTATACAATGTTTTTCTCGTAAATGCACCAAATCAACCTTTATTTATTCGGTTATGAATATTTTAGTACATTTCTTGCAGTGGGCTGTGAAAGTTTCACAGTTATCAAAGCAATAGAGTTGTCATGTCAATTTCAGATCCAGAAGTGTCAAACTTCTCTTTGCTAGTTTCCCTATTATAGCCGAATTTTCATGATTAATGGGTCTTTGTTGTTGTTTGCTTTATTGTTAGGCGTTATTTTGTTATTTTTTATTGTTCAAGTTTTATGAATTATTTTTTTAATATGGTATTCTCAAATGCAGAAGCATTCACAAGGAAGCACAAACAGAAAATGTACGCAAAATGATCTAACAACGCAGAGCAAATTGTATGGCATGTTAGAAATGAATTGTCAGTGATCCTCGAAAACGTGCCGTTAAAAACAAGAAGAGATATGTGGTTCCAACATGATGATTGACCTGCAGATTTTGCTGTACATGTGAGAGAAAAATTAAGTGAAATGTTTCAAATAAACGGATTGGAGAGGACCGAAATTTCATGGCCAGCTAGATCACCAGACCTGACATGTTTAGATTATTATTATTTTTGGGGAAGGGTGAAAGATAGAGTAGTGTTTATCAAAATCGTCCGCAAAGTGGGGAAAAAACTGAAGATAAGAATAAAGCAAACGTGTAGATCCATAAGCAGAAAATAGCTAATTCGAGTTCATAAGAACTTTGAGGGCAGAATAGAGCGATACATAGAAAAAGACGGCAGACATTTTGAATAATTTATTTTTATTTAGTGATTTTACACTGAGTTCAAAATTTTCTTTTATGATTATTGCAATCTCTATTTCTTTAATGTAATAAGCACCATCCTTTTGTATGGCACATCTAAATTATTAAGCATCATCTATTCCCTTCCACATAAGCAATAAATGTATCTTATAATATCTTTTACAATACTCTTATCAACCACAACATTACAACTACGGATCAACAATGGAAAACTAGATCTTAATGATGAAGTAAAGTAACATTGCCTTGATCATTGCCAAACTTACTTGTTATTTTCATAGCCCACTGCAAGAAATGTACTAAAGTTTTCATAGTCGGGTAAATAATGGTTGATATCTTGAAAACGACTAGGAATGGGTATAGGCATTCTTTATACCTATCGACGGAGAATTTATTTCTGCATTGAATGGTATAATTAGGGATATAATGTTACATTTGAAAAAAAAAAAAATGAATTTTCTAAGGTTAAATGTATCCGAATTGACAACCGATTTATGAACACTCTGTATACAATTTAGTGGTTCTTTTGACTGAATTTTGTAGGGACAACCATTTTTCTTTGATACTAGTTAGTAAAATAACATCATTATGTTTAATGGTTTGCAAAATATGGTACGTTTTCGAAAGAGATGCAAACGTCAATATTTTGACAAAATCGTAAATATCTCAAAAACAGTTGAATTTAGGGATAGAGAACATTAGTGAAATAATAATTCAAATAATCTGTAGAATTCATTGAGGTAAGAAAAAGCATATGATTCCATTTAAAATAAGAAAATTGCTATCCACTTGCGGCATAATGGAACGTTTTCGGAAGTTAAAAATATTTTCACGTAATTCTTTAGGTGGGGTTTTGTCATTAATTTTTTTATCGCATTAGTCTAGCTACAACACCCTCTATTTGAAACAACAAAGGGCCTGCTTGTTTCAAAGAAAATATATTTCGTTGGTTTAAATATATCGGTTTTTCAGTGTGCAGTATAAAGTACATTACTCTGAAAAGCCCATCGAGGCTCAATTATAATAACCGTGGGGCGCATCTATACACGTTATTTAAATGCCTCTCCTATATCTAGTCGACGAAAACGATACAGTTGAGGTGTGGGGTGACGTGGAAGTGAGAATGACATATGCACACCCTATTCATGTACGCATGGCCTCACCCCAATCGACATCATCTTGTCAAACTCGTGTCTCGTCATCGAGCTGTGGGGACTTCACGCCCTAGGTGGGCAAGTCGACGTCCTAGTTCCTCGCTCGCGTGTCCTATTATTGTTAGATGTCAAGAACTGGCTTGAATTATTTATCGGTAGACGTATGAGTTTCAAACGTGCTACGGAAGATGATTCAGGGTTATGATGTTATTAATAAACGCGTGCATTAATATTAACGGTTACATTGAATTAGGTTCTAAAGATAGAAAGTAGGCGCTGTTGGTAATTTAGTATCAGCTCCGGCAGTTAAATGCGGTATTATCCCTTGGTGTTATAACTAGTAAGGTAAAAATACTTACGCTTATAGAAAGTCTGTTTTGATTCTGTGATTGCTTACCTAAAAAAAAAAAAAATTGAATTAGTTTCGAGGTAATACACTTGATATTTGGATATTTGAATTTGCATACTGTAAACTTATAAATCTAGATTTGTGTATATTCGACTAGCATACTGACATAGTGATAAAAATGTAAACGTTGGTTTGTTTATGACGACTATTATCTACTTAAATTAAAATACGTTTTTAAAGAAATCATATGATTTGCAGCATCGCTGTTTAATAAAACAGGTCAGCACCAATTTGGAACTGTTTCTTACTTAATCATAAATAATCAGCACAAATTCGAAATTAAATGAACAAGTAAAACTTAAATAAGTCACGTAGTATATACTAATAAGTTGTCTATCACTCATTTGTTTAGCCTCCTCTTAATTTTGGGGTAAGCTAATGAAGCATCTTGTGCTAGCAATGAAAATACATACATATATAATTCAGTTTCTTCAGCAAGAGTCTCTGAAAATTAATTTGTAACTTATATAACGAACTTAGATTATTAGCTTGTTGGGTGCTACTGCTGTTTACGAGCTTACGTGTTATTCTTTGATTTATAAGTTTTCACGTACATTTAAGCAAGTATACAGTTGGTTTCTGTATAAATGCTAACTGAAAAGTAAACATCTAGTAATTGATTAAGAGCGGCGCAGAGAACGGCGACAATGGCGGAAAGAATATCTAGAACTCTGTAGCGTTTAGCAATGATTGACGATTTTCCTTGGGGCAATATGGTGATAGAATAAGTGTGTATCGGGATTCTGGAAAGAAAAACAAAAAAACTGAGCAACGGAGAGTGCATTTCTCGGCGACATATAGCACTGTTGCATTCCCGTCAATACTTCGGGGTTGCTTGGCGTAGAAGTTGGGAATTTTCAAGTGAAAGATCGAGTTTAGAAGTTGTAAATTTGTTGTTGTTAAAACACACAGAGATGCTGTTGTATAAAGATGGCAAAAATCACTACAAACTAGTAACTAGATGTGAGAATAATAAGAGTAATAGTATTGAAGCCTTTTGCAGGTATACATAAAATTATAACTTTATAAAACTTTAAAAGGCGTAGGCGGGGTACTGATTTTGATAAAGTAAAATCATAGCAGCAAATATCCTGTTTTAGGTGTCTAGTCGAAACTTAGATCTATTCAGTATTGTCATAGCAAGCGAAGGCTTTTCTTAGTAAAGGTGATATTTCTAATATTAGGTTACACTGGTGAGCATGAATGGATAAGAGGTAAAGATATCATATTTATTATACAGGTAGTATAACATTATAGAGTGTTATAATAACATCTACGATCGACATAATGGTTTAAAGTACTATCACTTCTGTTTCCAGCCTACTATTGCTACAATCCACGAGATTGAACCAGTTGCCAAGTACATACAGGTATCCTAGAATCCATAGCATTACCCTTTACATAAATCACCCAGAACGAGATATTCCAAGATAATGCTGGAACTCATACAGTGCAATACTCTATGCTTTTCTAAACCGTAACCTATATAAATTCGCATCCATGCCCCGCAAGATCTCCTGGTTTATCTCCCATATAACAACACTGAAGACGATTCCAATGAAATCCCTCCCATGCTACCAATAGAGAAGAATTATGGCATGAAGTTAATGCACCGTAGCGTGGTAGTGAAGCCTCTAGTCCGTCTACATATACAGGATGTTGGCATAAACTTTTTTGTTTTAAATCTAGATTAGGTTAGGGATTGGGGTGACTATGGACCTGTTTTGGCCCCGTCCTTTTCAATCTTATTTGATCCTCTTTTTCCTAGAGAGCTCTCTTAATTTTGCCTCTTAATTAGGCTTATCATGCTTTGAGAGCAATTCTTTGTGTAGCTATTAGCTTTGGGTTCTCCTCACCCATTACTAGAAACCTTGTCCTCGCCAGGCCTTCACATTGGCACAGCACATGAACTGGCGTTTCTTCCTCCTCTTAGCAGTATCTGCAGGTTGCATCACTGCAGACTATGTTATACATATGCCTATTTAGTCCACAGTGAGCAGTCGCACCCCTCTAATTATTTTGACAGTCTTTCTGTCTTTATTCAGTAGATCTCTAGTAAATTCAAGCGTCTGTTCCTTTAGGAACCCTTTTGCCTATCTCTGTCCCGGTGATTTTTGCCACCACTCTCTGGATTGATTATATTATTTATCCATTCATTGATGGATTTTTTAATTTGCGATTTGGTAGTGCCAAAAGAAGGGCCAGCTCAAACGAATGACCTTGACGAACCTCGCCTGGCCAGCTCGTCCGGCGCCTTATTTCTTCTCATCCCCGAGTGGCTAGGGACTCAGGCCAAAGTTAATTTCCTTTGGGTGCCCATCTCATTTAGACCGCTTACGAAGTCTCAGACCAGCTTAGAGTCCACACTTACGGAACTAATCACTTTAAGTATGGACTAACTGTCTAGAGAAGATAGCGACGCTTTTACCCGGTTCGGTACATCTTTCTATCTCTCGGACACAGTGATAATTGCAGCACCTTCAGCTTGGAACACCGTAATGTCTTTGCTGAGGCTTACCGAAAGAGCCATTTTAGGTTACTTAGCGTATATTCCAGCTTCAACGCCGTAGTCCGTTTAGAGCCGTCTGTATACGAGTTTGAATCTGCTCTTACTGGAGTACCTGTTTTCCAGTCCTTCTTATCTGGTATTATAACTTGATATTTTCTATCTAGATTGAATTTTTGAACCATGACATCACATGACATTCCTAAAAGGGGTGCCTCCTTTGAGTTCGTCTAACAGTTTTCTATAGTCAGTGCCGTGCGATTTACTTATCTTGACTATACAAAAGTTTATATACTGTAGACCTTGAAGCTTCTTGTATATAAATATGTGTCGGCGGCAGGTTTAGAATTACTTCCATTGCGGTGGTAGGGGTTGATCCCAGCGCCCCCGCGGCGCACAGACACGCCAGTCTCTGCACGCTCACCAAGCGTTGGCCCACCCACTGCCGCACCTTTGGCTGCCACACTATGGCTCCGTACGTTATCATGGGTCTAATTACCCTTGTGTATAACCAGAGAGTTATCTTGGGACTAGGTCCCCAATTCCTTCCACACAGCCTCTTGTACCTACCTAGGGCGATAGTGGCTTTGCTGGTTGTTTTCTGGATATGTGAGTTCTATGTGTATCTTTTAAATCTAACAAGGGAATCTATTTTTTGCATTTTTGAATTGGACTTAAAATTTTAGTTTCAGATTCTCTATAACTAAATTCATTTATTGTGGATAGTGGAAAAGTGATATGTGCAAGTTAAATAAATGCTATTATCTCACATACATTTCCGGTTTTCTTCAATCCACTTGGGATACTTGCAAACTTACTTTCCTCCCTAGGGAGGAAAAGTACAACTTTCCTTCCTCAAATGAGGAAAAATGTTGGGAAAAAAATACAAAATTTCTTCTTTACCGCCTAGATGCGTTCACCTTTAGTATATAAGTAAACCTAATGATTCGAAGAAAATCAGAAATGCGTATGAGATAGTAGCATTTATTAATGTGCGACACTCTCGCTAGAAAATAGAAATATCCAGGTAACCAAATGAATCGAGACCTAGAGACTTCAATATGTTCAATTAGGCCAAATAACTGTTAGTATACTACCAAATTTTCAGATTCTTCCGGCGAATAGTTTCCCATACATCGATCGCTGCAGTTCGTGGTGAAACATCCTGCATGTTATGAACTTACCTTTGGAGAAGGTTAATAAGTATTGTTTTTAGAGGCGGCTCTCCTTCAATAGCGCTATTGAAATATATATTCCAAGTTTAAATTAAACGCATCATTGGCTAATTGTCAAACAAATAGCTGTACGTTATATTAGGCGTGAGTGGACATTTATACGGCACGTGTAAATTATAACTGATAGTTGTTGATAGGCATTAGAAGCGTTAGAGAATTTAACGACAGATTTGTTACTAGATACTTGGAATGAGGATTGTAATATTTTTTGGACTAGGGCTCACGTGGATACATTTGCTAATGAGAGGGCGGATTAACAGGGTAGGTGAGGTACCATTTGTTTTAGGGAAATGAAGTGGTTTATGATTAAGGCGGTAGAAGAATAACGCGTTACGGTAATTTTAAATCATATTCATACAGATTTGGGTGGTTTACTGATTCGCATTGTGCATATGGTGGGGTACATACAGTGGGAATGTTCAGTTGAATGTTGGCATGCAGAGAAGATACTGTTATGAAGGAATATTTTATACTCTTTAGTGACCTGAATTGGTGCTAAATTATAGCTACTAGGTAATAATGTAGCACGCGCGTTTAAAATAAATATTTAAGATATACATCTTTAATTTAATTATTATAGGCACTTAGGATTAAGTTTTTGTTGAATATTAGAACAGGTACTGCTGTTGTTATGTTTGCTCTTAGTTCATTGTGATGGTCCATCCTTCCGCTGATGGAGAGACATCTCATGATCTGCGAGGAACTGAGAATTCTGGCTTGAAGAGGGTGGAGCTATTGGAAATGAGGACCGAACGCGCTTTTTCAAACCCAAAAGGATATAATATAATTTGGTTGGTATTAACAGAGGATTAGATTGTTTCTCAGGTATTGCTTCCAAAGTAGTTTTGGTCTATAGTTTTAGTCGCGAGTGTTGATTGATATTTTAAATTCCACATTATGGGCGCAACATGATAACAGCTAAGATGATGATTTTGTTTTTTGTTTTAACATCTGAATCATAGTGAAAATATTATTATTAAATATGCTTACTCAGAATAATAGCCTTGTGTAGTGCTTTCAGGTAGAGAATGATCTGGATGAATGCATTATTTCCTCTTCAAAAATAAAGTTTATATTATGAACATTTATAATACACATATTTCCAAACAAAATTTATGTGAGCGTTTCCAATTGGTAGTGTATACAATCTGTGCTTTTTGCTTAGATAAATGATTTGGAGTACCGTAACTATTTATATATCCAACGGGGCTTTAAAACTGTAATAAGGATATAAATTTGGTACTTATTTACTTATACCGAGCGACGTTGCCCGTCGCATAGAAATAGGAAATCAAAGCGTTTCCGTTACGACGGATAATTTGTGCAGCTGTTGGAATCCGAGGGTGTTGAGTTCCTTCTAACCGCTTTCATTACGGTTCCGTGTTTAAGCGACGCATTTGGGGTTGGCCGCCGCACGCACTTCGCCTTTTCTTCCCGCCGAGAGAATCTCTTAAGATCCGGTTAATTAATGAAGTCCGCGCACTGAATAGTCCAAGAAATTGTTTCATGCGAGTCCGACCGCACGCACACGCACGCACCCGGGCCGGCCGCAAAGGCCATTTCCTCGCAAACCGGCGGCCCCTGAATTCGTCTAAAGCGTCGTCCGACCACGGAGTGTATAGTTTCTTCCACCGACGCCCAAAACACTTCACACCGACGCTTCCCTGTCCGTTCTAGCGTGAGCGTCGAGCATCTTTGTGTGTTAGAAAATTATTAATTGAGAACGTGGGCATATATTAAATTGGGTAAAGCGGTATCGGAATTAAGGAAAGGCAAACATTCAGAAACAATTACAAGTCGAAAGTATAATTATCCGTCTGTGTTCGCCGCGTGCGTATATATTTTGGGAACGGATGGCGAGGTAGAGGGCAGACACCTAACTGATGACGTTTGGGGCTGTTTCCTCGCAGTCGGGAAGAAATTAATTGCAGCGAGCGTAATTGTATTGTTATTGTTAGTTACCCCAGATGCTCATATAAATACGCGGCCGTAAACAGCGCCATTCGGCGAGGGAATTAAATGGGAAATAACATGAACCTTTGAGAGTCACTGGGAGGAGGATGACGATGAGAATTGAAGGCGTTATAGGGGTCTGTTAACGTTGTGGTGATGGGAAAGATGGTTTAATTCTCGCAGTGTTCGGTCTATACATTTACCAATCAACATATTAATGGCTTTTATAACACCAGTTTACAGCCATATTGCAAACTGGGTGCGACTATTGTTTTATCATGTACGCTTGGCTCGCCTAAACCTAACAAAATCGCCATAATTTCTTTTTATTATGAATACATCTTTCGAGATATAAATTCTTAAAATTCTTTATTGATTTTTTGGAGGCTAGTTTGGTTGCTTGGACCATTAATCTGGACTTAGGCGCGACAGATTTAATCGTTAAAAGGTACCAAATTAAAGACGATGAATAGCCTACAAATGTCACATGGTTTTCTAATCGCCTTAATGGTTTCATTGTAATAGACCACATCATGAAAAAAAAGTATCGGTTTTGACAAAAATTACAGATTCACACTGTCGTATCGCTTGGAAAGAGTAAAAATTGTGGCAATACACCAAGGTTATTATTTTTTACGTAAAGTTTCTACTTTTAGGAAAAGAATAAGGTATTTACGAAGAAAATCTGTGGATAAATACCGGCCATATTTCTACGATTTCTACTTTTTCCCGGCTATAAAGTGCATATTCAGTTTCAATGCTGGCCAAAGAAGCAAACCTTTTTTTTTATAATATGGTTGATTGCAATGAAACTACTGAAGGGATTGCAAAATAATGTTAATGATATTTGCTGACGATTCGATGATCTTTGATTTGGTGCTTTTTACTATCAAATCAGTCGTTTCTAATTCGAGATATCGTCTAAACAAATTATCTCCAAAGAAATAAAAAAAAAAACAATTAAAAATTCATCTCAACGTATCCATAAAAAAATGCGATTTTCAGACCAAAAGATGTAAGAAAAATATAGTGGTAACCTGTAGAAAAATCACAAAGACCTTCTCTGAATCAGTTTTTACAGCGCCTATAAATGTGTTTCATTTTCTTTTAATAAAAGTGATAATAATAATATGAGTTTATTGCCCAAAAGAATCGTAAACTTATTTCAATTGCATATGCATACAATATATGACAATGTGTGTACAGTACAGTGTGAGTTACATACATATGCAATAATGTACTTAGAATTGACAATGTAAATCTAACAAAAAAGTCTGCACAGATGACAAGCAATGTAAACGGGCATTAATTAACATTAAGCCGTAGAATAATTGGAAAACATGGGGATTGAAACCACACACGATGTATTGGACCTATATTAACTTATAGCTGCCTGGTTTGGTGGACTAAGACCACGCAGAGCAAGCTATTACTAAACTCGTAAAGATAAATAAATAATAAAATTGTGTATCACTAGAGCTGCAAAAAACTCACAAACAGCTGCTATGGGAACCATGCTAAATCTGCACGTAGATTGAAATGCAGTGAAAATTGGAGAACCCAGAGTAGTGGGAGATGCCAGAATAACAATCAAAATCATAAACATGATGATTCTCAAACTCTTGTTTAACAAACCCCCAATGTTACTGGGATGAGTGGAACCCTGGATTCAAAAGCAAAACTGGTATGCAGGTAGGTCAAAAAGAGTCACAAGGGAAACCCTAAATCATAAAGAATATATGGTATTGGAGCAATATACCAAATATTAGCAATAGAAACATGCGCGTGGGAAAACAATCCAAAGGTCAGTGGATTAATATCCTCTCAGGTAGCCAAGTGGCTCTTAGGGCATCAGCATCACACCGCATAACCTCTAAATTAGCTTGGAATTGCCTGGAAAACCTAAGAATCCTGACCAAGTAGAACAAAGTTAATTTGGTGTGAATGCCAGGACATAGCAGACAACGAACTTGCAAACAACCTTGCAATAAACGGCTCTGAAATAATATTCATTAGTTCCGAAATAACTAAAGACTGCGATGACGTGGTGCAGTAGCTAGATCGTAGAAAAACACCAGATCCATTGGAACAACGTAGAAGGACAGATACACAGCATACGGACGATGAGGCAACCATCTCAGCAGCTAGCGAAGGATGTACTAGCCCTTGACCAATTATAGCTTAGACTGTTGGCGCGCGACAGAACATGGCTGTCTAAGAAAGTACCTACATAGAATAGGCCTCTTTAAAGTTGGATCTATATGTAGACTATGTAAATCAAAGCAGAATAATAATGTCGGTTGTTTAAAAGTTTGAAGCAGATAAGAAATATCTACTTGGTAACACAATATTTCACAAAATTTCATTGTACTTGTTCTAGGTTGCCTTTTTTGGTTACAGTAAATGAAATGAGGCCAGCGTATTCTAACGAAATCTCACTGAAGCAAAATAAAAGCACTTTAGTACTCAGGATTTGAGACCAACCTGGAATGTCGAATTATGATTCCTAATGAGTTCTCTACTTGTGCGCAGATGACTCGGATGTGATCGTTAAACGACAGCTTACGATCAAAAAGTACTTCTAAAACGTTTAACAAAAATCAGTATGGGAAAATTGATGGAATCAGTAGCATAATTATAATCAATTGGATTGAGTTTTCGTGTACAGGTCATAATTTCACATTGCTTATATTTACGGGAAGGCTGTAGTATGTGCGTGAGTGGCAATATGACCTTGGTAAGATCATTAATGAAGATTTTAAACAATAAACAATCTAGACATTACCCAAGAGCATGTGAAAGTCTTATTATTGTTGGTCATAGCACCACAATCAGGAAAAAGTAAAATCACATTATTTTTTTTCTGTGTGTAACGTACAAAATAAATATATAACAATTTTGCTCCACTATTGAATCTTTGAAATTCATCGCTGAAATTGAGGTTTTTTGTACCATTTCTGGTAAGCTAATCTTGGTTGAAGTTAACAATATTATGCTACAATATAACTTTCTTGGATTAATCGGTATCATGATCATATTTAACAGGATGAAATAAATTAGGATGAACGCCTTTTTCCAAAGCAAAACATGTTTCGCAAGCAACGAAGCTTTTTAACTTTTTGAAATTTATGCTATTACCATGGGTCACAAATTGTTTATACTTTGAGATCTTAAACGTCCCATATCTTTTGTTTGTGAACTTTTACTTACTTACTTCACTTCTACCGCTTCAGTTACATTAACCACACTATTTTTTTGAGGCATTTAGAACTAACATCATTAATTATTAAATTTATTATTTTCAAATCACTACAATGTTTGAAGTAATAAACATATTCTTTTGTATGTCGTTCCCAACCTTAGACCAGAAAACAACTTAATCATACAGAACGTTTTTACTTCGCCCCGCCCAGGTATTGTAAAAAGCAATTATTTAATAATTTGAAATAGTTTGTAAATTACTTCTTCTTGCCATTAAAATGGGCGTCCAGTGTAGTCAAGTTTGTGTTTTAACGTGTGCAGTAAAGTTATACACCATTAACAAATTAAATATTACACTTTAGTCCCCTCCCCTATCTATTTATTAACTGTCCAGCACTATAACGCCTACCCATAAATTACCACAGCAAAAATAAATTAGTGGCATAGTCATTCGAAATTATTCAACCGCAGAGCTATAATCCGTGGTGATGCCTACACAGAAACTTAGCAGTTACACGGTGTCCTATGGCATCTAAAATGATTAGTCGGGAAGTATAAATTATAACTTACACCATATTTTAGGAATAATTACGCGCTCCAGTTTGCAAATAAATCAAAACTATAATTACTGGAGAAATATCTGCAAGTAGCTCTGGCAGTTCTCACATCCATACAAGTTAGTTTATTGAGTTGAACTTTCAGTATGTCAAAGCAATCGTAAATTGAATAGCTCTTAGATTCTGATTTTGTGTATCTACGGTAAATAAAATGTTATTTACGCTGGAAAACGTGTTTAGATATTGAATATGTGCTATAGAATAACAAGCTGAAAGTCAAGTGTAAATTGATAAACATGTAAGTAAATATTGTGCAAAACATACATTCTGCGTTTGAAAGATGTAAACATCTATTGCAGTATAAGGTTCAGTTGTTGTCGTCTGCAAGAATAAAAGTCAACGCCGATAGAAATATTAAGACCCCAAGGCGTAGCAAATTTATTAGAAGTTATACGTACTAATAACTAAATAAATAAAAAAAAAAAACTATTTGATCGCTAATGATACCTGCAGGTAAGTTTAGCATTGAGCTCACTAGATTCACATTGATAAAATGTGTTTACATGACCAACACCGACTAATTATAGGGTTATGACAGCCGTCCACCTGATACTTTACGTTATTGGAAAATAATTTATCGTTGCGACATTTACTAATCATTTTTTTACAAAATTCTATACGACGGTAATAATCATAAAAAAAAGTTCCCGTAAAGTCATAGTTTTGTAAGACCAGTATTTATTATTATTTAAAATCATTTGAACCGTTGTTGCACATCGTAAATTCACAAATAATTTGTCGTGATGGTATAATAGGATTTAATTTTAACATAATATAGCTGCCTGCATTGTTAACTACAAAACGTTAAATTGCAACGTTATAAAATGTTAAGTAATGGATGCATAAGGTCAACAAAAAAATGAAATAAAATTGGTCCGTGCAATCGTAGAACTGATTTTTACTGTAACATACAAATTGGTTTTTTGGTTTTCAGCTGTGGTTGGCTTAAATAAAAATAAAACTTCTTAAGTGTGCTATTGGTCATTGATGTATGTTTTAGTGACAAAGTGCAAGGCTAGTTAGTTATAAGCAGAGACTTGTGCTCGGGAACACATCGCTTTAAGAGCCTTCGCAATTTCTATGGGGAGCATGTAGAATATCTTATTATCAATGAGACCGCTTCGGCAACCGTAAGAATAGCTGGTAAAATTGATAAGTATAGTAAAGAGGAATCTCTTTTGAAGACCAGAAGGGAAAATGGGAAGATGTAGTGGTGCAAGCTGCTGTCGAAATAACCCTGTTTCAGCGACACGCTCCTACCAACATCGATGAAAATCAAGTCATCCTTCCTGGAGGAATTACCTGCCCTTATAAAGATAGAATGTGCATCGATTCTACATTTGGATATATCCTTTGGGATCATGTGGATAATGAGCAGTGTTCACCTACCAAGTGTTTGGTCTTGTATGAAGGAGAAGCAGACCGAATTAGTCCAACCAATTTGACCGACTTAAATTCACAAACAATTGTTTATTCAGTCAGTCATGGTAACTCCATTTTTGCAATGCCAATATCAAATCCCACCACTGCCACCAATTGTAACGGAACGGGTTTTCTTATCTGAATTTTTTTTTTTGGGAGTGGTCAGCCTAAATTTTCTTTTCACTGAACCAAGCCCCGTTTTACAGAAAACCCCACCTGCTCTTTTGACCGACGAACCACCGCAGGAAAACAATCTTTTTGTTCGGTAGCGATTAGTTTTAGAAGATATAGCCAAAGATGTTTTACAGCGGTGTTTTCCTCAGTCATTCGAAGCAAGGCCGTTAGTTAGCCTGAAGATTGACAACTTATCCACCTCGTCGTCTTTTTCTTTACTCAGGACTTCCTCTCCAAAACTTTACTAAGGGTACAAATTAAACTTCTATTATTTCGCTATAAAAATTTTCTTTATACGTTACTCTTATGTGAGGGTAGAGGTAACTATTGATTTCCCATTGATATAAAAAATGTATAACAATGTAAATAAAAAACAATATATTAAAGCATTGGCTTGGTAGGTAAATGCAGTTTAACAAATGGAAACCAGCTAGTCGTTTTTCTTTGCTGTTTATTTTGACCATCCCCGATTCGCTTGTTGTTCGTTAATTGCTTGTCGCACTCCCCTAGTATTTTTTTTTTTTGTTTTTCAAGAAAGAACTAACAATAATAAATTTTATAGATTTATCGATTAAAATATACAGTTGCCTACTAAAAAGAAACCTAACAGCTAATTGTTCCAAATCGTTCCAATGAATATCATTTGTCTTGTCTCAGCGGCTAATTAGCAGAGAAAAATGTCGTTCTTTTATTTATCAAAAGATCAAATTCAGACGTCAACAGCCAATTAAGTGGTTGGGCTGGGCTTATTGCTACCCGCCGCGATTCGCATTCCACTCATATCTACTCGAAATTCGCAAAAGACTTCCACAGTTCTTGGTCGTTGACGTTTCTCTAATTCCCCATTTACTCATTTTCGAATCGATTTTTTTTTCTTCGCCATCGCAACCTCTCTTCTTTATTTTTACGCGTTCGTTACCGAACTGTGTCTTCATCTTTTGTCCCGACTTAACTTAATCAAAATTCAGCAGATGGAACTCCGCGGCGCTCGAATTCAAAGGTATCGCCTTGTCGGTAATGTAATTGGGTTCTTGATGCCGTCGGGACATTACCGTTACATTTTACCTAATTAAAATATGGCAAATCCGGTAGGGGATTCTCCGTGTAATTCACTTATTCACGTTATCCACTCCCATTTATAATTACAGACGGACGGAAAGAGTTTTAAGTGCCTTCCGCCAGGCGTACTCTAAAACTTTTCGCCATCATCGCCACAAGCGTTTCTATTTCGGAAAACAGCGGCCGTCGGTTTTAAACGCGGAAGGGACTAGCTAGAAAACACTCCTTAACCATATTCAGCGCGCCATTGAATTCACCCAGCACTTATAATTGAATTTAAAGAAAGTTGTAACCGACTACGAATTATATCGAAGCGACATCATTCACGTTCATAAAGTATAATAAAAAAAGGGATAATTTATAGCAGCAATGCTATGCACACTCTCCAGAGTTTAGCTAAACAGGATACCGCATTGTACTGGTCCCAAAGTTAAGATAATTGGTTAAAGCAAACGGAAGCTGGATGAAAAGCAATTACAGGCACTTCGACTAGCTTCACTTGAACCCCCCACGGAAATGAAATGCAAACATTATGTGTGTACTCGTAGTTAATCCGGTCGAGAAGACGGCATTTTATAACCTTTAGTGCACGTATTTACTTCAGCCGTAAGATGAAGGGTAGTACTGAATAAACGGGAGCTTTGTTAGACTTCTAACAAATTGAGTGTCTAAGAGGGGCAAAGCCTTAAATTTTAAAAAACGATGTATTAGTATTGGGTTCTTCTCGTACATGAGCGCGAACATTTTTTCAAGAGCTGCTAAAAGTATGGAGGTACTCAGTAGATAAAGCGTACATTGTACGCCTTCAACGCGTACTTCGGCGTACAAGGATGCATGATGTATTATTATCAAGAAATGAGTGATATAAGGCGAATATTTCATTCACCCACTTTTTTTTAAGGGGTGGTAACGCCTAAGCTTGTCAGGCCCCGCAGAGCCAAATCTCCCTCCTAATCACCATTACGACCCCGGAAAAAACCGATTATCGTAATTGACCAGAGCGAGATTTGAACCCCGGACTCCGCACTGATCGCCAAGCGTGCAAGCCATTCGACCACCAGCCAGGCAACTCTCGATAATCGAACTATGGAATTTCAGAGCACAATACTAGTGTACATTTACATTGGTGCTCATGTATATTACATTATGTTTTCGATGGCAATGCTGATTCGTTCCTGACACTCCAAAAAAAGTGGGAAAAATTACCCCAAAAAATGGAAAGCCATTGGCTTAGCCCACCCTTGATGTAAATTTACATAATAGTATTACAGCAACGGTTGTGAATTACCCCATATGTGGTGGAGTTTACTGGGTAATTTTAATCAAGGAAGTATTTTTCCCGTTATAATGTAAATTCAGGTGGAATATATGAGGAATAAACTTACCCTACAATTAGGTAAGTTTTTAGTATTAATTATATCAACTCAAGCAATGGTGGTAGGTATAAAAATGACCTATGAGAGAAAGTTAGAAAAATTGCCTTCCATTAGAGATGGAGAACACAATGTAATTTACGGTTGTTTAAAAGTATTCGAAATAAGGGTAAAGAATTGAAGTTAATATTGTAGTTTACATTCTTTAAGAAATATATATTATATGCGGAGTGTAATAACGTCTGTACTTATGATTTCATCTCTTTTCTACACATTCAATTTTGTTAAATGGCAGTCTTAGATATATTATGAAAATATGACTTACTTGTAATTCGCAAGAAATGCTGTCAACGCCTTCTCTAAAAAGATGGTATACAATTTCAATTATTCAGCAAATTTTCGTCGTTTGCACTTGGTACGGAATTAAAATACTTTTTTTGTTACCGTAATTGTCAATATTTTTTGGCACTTCGTGAACATATTTTTTACAAGTGCGCACATAACCGTACATCTTAAATATATTCTTCATTATGAAAAGAAAATTTTTGATTAATTAAAAACACCTCAAGATATTTGCCCATATTGTGGTTAAGTAAAACTACTTCAATAAAACCATAAACCATGTCCGTGGTGCTTGCTATACTCCCAATAGGTTAGACAAATGCGTTAGCTTATTTATTGGGGTAATTTGAAACTCCCCGCATTTGTTCCCTACAGAAAGTGAAAATCTCATTGATCCATATTTTGAGGTATTTTTACCCAAAACCGAATTTACTTTGCAAAATTACGCCAGTTACAGAGTATTTACCATCTTCCCTAAATAACGTAGAATGTACTCCAAGTTTTGTACACATATTTACACTTTTAAGTGGATAAAATTCCCTACTTTTTTTAGAATGAATAATTTAATTGATTTCTTCATGGTGTATCGGAAAGAATTAAACAGACATTATTAATGTTTAATTAATATCCTTAATACGAATTACTAAAAAGATTTGTCTTCCTTGATATTTATTTATTTATTTATTTATTTATTTATTTATTATATATGTATGTATATTTATTATATATATATGGATATGTAAGTAAATAAATTTGCCAGTGTAATAGGAAAATAATTTGTTTCTGTGCCTCCGTCCAGAAATACCATTTTGCAGTACTTCAAAGCGGCCGGAAAACTACCGGAAACTTCAGTTTCTGGCCTATTGTTACAAATAACTATTTTGGCCTCCCTGCCGAAAAATTCATTTTGCATTACTTCAAAGTAGGCAGGCAAAAATGCACTAAAGGTTGCACACTATATTCGACATGACAGATGTATAATAAAATTGTCATTAAGCTACTGTGCAACTTTACTAAGATGAACTGGTGTCTCCATTGGACTTATTATTGATAAATAGGTATTAAACTAGATAGAAAATCACAGAAAAAGACTTATTCTCGGAAACCTCAAAATACTAATGTATGTAACATATATGTCAAGCTGTAGTGTCAACTCTAGCATGAAATTTCTTTTCTTTTTCAGTAAAAAATTAAGACACACAAACTGTACCAAACTGTACTCATATTCGAAAAACTATAGTTTCTGGCCTAGTGATACAAATAAATATTTTATTATTTAATGAAAATGCAATTTTGAAAATCAAAATGTATTTGGAGCGAAAATATTGAAATAAAAGGCCATTCAAACGTTAATAATGCTACATAGTTGGTAGAAAAATATTATTTGTAAATTTGCAATTTCTTGACGGTCATTAACTCAAATAATTATTCATGTATGAATTAAAATCTATAATTTGACCCTGTGTGAGTTGTATTTAAAAGGAAAAAAGAAGAAAACAAGGTCTTGATCCTCTTTAAGGTATCGCACGATCGTTTCGCCTAGCCAAGCATCTTCAGGTCAGCTACAGAAGTATCAATTTATGAGAGAGTGTAAAATTATTAAAAATTAGTAATGTATAGGGTTAAAATATTCATTCTTTTACCTAAAGCAATTGTAGGCGCGGCATTGGTCGACAAAATCTACTCCACCTTCAGAATTATTGTAGTAGAAAACTATTTCAGGCTTTCTTTGAGTAGGTACTAGAATCTTAATCGATTTTATCATTATCTTAAACAACTTTTTCACTTTCGTGGGAACATATGAACTAAGGTAACGCTAGGTTCAAGACATTTGGCTTTGTGGCGCGATTTTGATTTTATATTTGGGAAGTGGAGCAGAATATTTTGCTTCCCTCGTCTCTTTCCTTTCTTGAAAGAAGTCTGCTTTCATTTCCAAATTTTTACAATTTGCCACACCTTTTTTATCGTACTTCAAAAAAAGGTGGTCGACTTTGTTCCACGATATAGTCGTTATCAATCAATTATCAATGTCGTTATCACCGTGTGGTTTCTCTTCAGAGACACAATTTTGTTCTATGGTGAAATCATTTAAGTTTTTTTTATCACTATAGGTTTCTGTCCCAGTTGTTCACATCACTTTGATCATCGCTCTCTTTACCACTTACATCATTAGCCAGTATAGTATTTCCTCAAGATCGTCTTTATTTTGCAATGAGAAACACCAAAAGACAGGAAGTACGTAACAATTACCATACTATATTTCAAAATAAGATATAATTATATAAATTATCGGGAAGGCTCTATTGGAGCCCTCGAAGGTTCTTAAGTTTCCACTGGGCAAGATACTGGGGTTTATAGAGAATACCAAGTTCCTCGAGTAGAAATAAGAGAATAATAGAGATGGTACAATGAGCACTTAGCTCAACTGCCTGGACTATAGGTGCCCAACTAACTTAATAAATGAATGAATGAAGGTATAATTATTAAGGTTTATAATTACCCAAGGAAAGAGCACTTTTTTTTTACCAAGTATGAGTACATTTTTTTCACACTCTCTCTCGGACATAATATCATATAAAATAAACTGTTACTTATGGCCGTCACTGTAATTTAGTTCCGTTTGGTTGCATATTCATATTTACATTTTTTTTTGTGATTTTTGAAGGTTAGATTTAATAACTAACACGAAATACCAATAAACTTCTGTCTCACAAATTCTTTAATCTTCAAACACTATGTACATTTCAATAGCTAGGCTAACATCACCAGGTGTACATACAAGTGTATTGTCTATTATTTAATTGTTTAGATTTAATATCTGAAAAGATGAATTAGAAAGTAGTTATTAATATTTATGCATTTTTGTTAAAAATCGAGTAAAAGTCTTGCTTAAATTTCGTTTAGCTCGAAGAATTTTTATTGAATAAACCACAAAGTTTCAATATTTATGACTAAGCCACCCGACAAACAAATTAAAAAAGAAGAAAATATTAAAAAAGGTAAAGGAGAACGATTCACGTCAGACCAAATGCTTGGTTTTATTCATGTTTTGCATTTTACGCTAAACGGACTTTTGATATCTCTCCATTCCTTGTTATTTTACCTCTTCACCTTCTAACCTACTTAATCTATTTTTATACCTTCGAGATGCCCCGTTTCGTTCCTCTATGAAAGAGCGGAACGTATATTTTCACTAAGTCTGCGGCATTATAACCCTGCGCCTCGTTCCACCGTAGAAGGCAAAATAAAACAACGATTTCAGATATCGTTCTTGATAGTCGACTATGTGCGGTAGACCTGATGCGATTGCGGCGGTATCTGAAGCCATTTAGAGGGAACGGATAAATTCAAGGAATTGTGCCAGAGACGGCGGCCTCATCGCCTCCCCTCCAGCCACCAACAACGTTACCTAAACTTGTAAGCCGGACGATATCTCCGAATAGGAATTGGAGGATCAATGGCGATGCGAAACATTGCCTCTATCAAGCAGGAGAGAGCAACGCGAAATAATAGACTCGGCACTGAATCACCGGTCTTGACGGTTGCGGCAGCCGTAACGGTCCAATAGACGACGTTCCTGTCCTGGACATCTTCACAGATATATCGCGACCACCGCAAACTGTAAGGAATAACGTGTTTGAAAAGGAGTAAAAGGAGACAATGCTGAAGTTATTGCCAGTTTCACCGAGCAATAAAACTTCCTAATGCTTCCTCTAATTTTGCACCAACGGTTTTGTAGGTCAGGACTAATTCATTAAAGGCCATTTCTTTCTCAAGTCCCTTTTTATCCCACGATTTCTTTTTTTTGCAAAAGTTGATGAAGTAGAAGAACCTACCCAACGATATATGTTTGAACTTATAATAGAATTAAAAAAGCGACAAAAGTGCAGGAGAAAGTGAGATCCTGGAGAAGTGTTAAAACAAGCAGGACTGGCATTGCAACAAAAAATAGGTCACCTGATACAAAGAGTGTGGAAGGAGGAAATGACGCCTAAAGATTGGAGTAGCGCACTTATTTGCCCAATTTACAAGAAATGTGATGTAAACATTACAGACTTTTGGACCTAGTATACCAAATAGTAGCAAGGTTGACACGTAAAAGACTAAAGAAGTAGGAAGACAAAATGGGTGAGAGGTAGACAATGGATCAAATCTAACATAACAGCTAGGAACAAATCTTAAGTCTTCACTTGCTCTTTATCGATTTTGAACATATGACTCAATTTCCACAGGGAGAGTGTATGAAGCTATAATAAGGAAACATAAACCTAGGGAAAATGACACTAAAAGTAATAACAAATAAAATGTTGATAGAGGGCAGTTATTCAGAGCATTTTAAAGTTGGGAAACTTGGGAAAGGCTTTTAACACACTATTTTGGTAATGCGAAATATAATAATAGATGTAAGAGCCAAACAATAGGTTCGATTTATCATAATAAAGCACAGTGCATTGCATACCCAGACGACGCGACGTGTAGTCCTGGTTACAAGGTACAAAAAAGCCTTCTAGAGTGGCTTTCAATAAATTCGAAGAAGAAGCAAACAATTTTGGAATGCATGTAAACAATGAAAAAAGAAAATACAAAAATGGAAATGAGGTCAGATGTAATAGAGCAAAACAAATATGCCGAGTTTAAGACAAAAGAAACGCAGTATGAATTTTAAGAAGTTAATCAATTCGAATTTCTAGGGGTAGTAATAACATAAAAAAAAGCGTAAAAGAGTGGGAGATAGATAAAAAAAATCTTGTTGAGAAATGAAGCAGTGGCGGTAGGGCCACTAAAAAAATTTGAGATTAAAAGACCTACTGCCAGCAGTCGAAATTGGAGTTTACGAGACGATCACGAGAGCGCTTGCGCTGTATGTCAACGGTTAATCGGAAATGAGGGTTAATTTGTCGTATCAGGTGGTAGAATTGACAACGAGTCAAGGAAATTTTAAATCATATTTATGTAACATTGGGAGGGTTAATGATTCGCATTGTGAATATGGTGGGATAGATATATCTGCGCATATTTTATTTAAATGTCCACTCATTGCTGATTATCGATCGCGTACGGAAGTTAGGGTATTAGGTAAGAGGTTAAATTGGTCGCGACGGGAAATACATATTAAAGAAAATGAATCGGTCGAATGGTGGGAATTTTTTTATAATGCTACTAAAGAATTAGATAGGTTATGTCATGATATTTAGATAATTAGTAGGGTAGTACGTATTTATAAATGAATATTTTATACTCTTTAGTAGTCTGAATTACTGTTAGCATAGTTGTGGTGTATAAATAAATATTTAAAATATACTTAAATCTTTAATTTAATTATTATTAGTTAATAATGAGAATTAAGTTATTGTTAAATATTAGAATAGGTGCTGCTGTTGTTTTATTTGTTTTTAGATCATTACGATCGTTCTACTATTTCAAATTCATGATGCGCGAATAACAGAGTAGGTACCTGAAGACGAGAACGGCTGTCGGAATTCAGGAGATGTGGGTGCTGCCTATTTAAACTCAAAAAACGAATTAGATAATCAGTAACAAGGTGTGAACTACTTCCCAGTCCTGCTTCCAGAGTAAGGTTTTTCCATGGTTTTCTTGTTTATCTTGGCGAATGGCGTGAGATAAAGTTATTCTATGAGCATAGACATATAACAAGTGATAGATGACATTTACTTGTCTATTGTGGAAAAAGAACTTACATTAAATAGTTCCTAATTTACTTTTATTTTGATATTGTATCACAGAGTATACATACTAATAGAATAATATGCACTTTTGTTGGCTGTCAACACCGTTTCTTTTTTTTTTCCATTTATCCGAAGTTTGGTTATTACAAACTGTCTTCTAAAATATACTTTTATATTGTAACTTAATTCAGAAAAAAAAAAATGTTATTATTGATAACTTCCTCGTTGGCTGTAGGCAGCTGGACTGTGTTCAGCATATGATTTTCGTGATACACTAAGTGCTTTTGCGATTTATTGAAACGGGTTTCCTATTCAAAATTTTATAAAGATAAGGGAGGTGGCTCTTGTATATGTTAAAATAATTTAAATTTATATCGAGGTTTATTTGTGGCTACAGCCACAAATAAACCTCACATTATGTATGTTTACTCTACAGAGTAAACATACATAATTATTTAAAAATACAGGGATCATTGCATAATATATTTAAGAAAATTAAAAAAAATTACATATGCGGATGCATAGGAATATGTTATTGTGATTTTTTTTTATAAAGGATTTCCCGATTAATATTTTACTTAATAGCAAATATAACTTTATTCTTTAATCTGCCTTTTCTTTACAGATACCTATCCTCCTATGTTAGATAATATTCAAAGATACAACCCTCTTCACTAGATGACTAAGAGCTTATACATATGCCTCGAATTTACCACTGCAGGCCATGCGCATTAGTTATCTCCTCTTTTATGAAGCAATAGGTAGTTATATTTATATTATTTTGCCAGTAGCAACTAGGTAGCCGAGGAGGCTGCACGTGATGTGTCTTTTAAATCAATAACTTGTATAAGACTTTTACTTCGTTTAACATTACATTTATAGTTTAATTTTAATCATTTAATTTAGTGCCAGTCTTTATATTAATAGAGACAATGTAGATATCGATAACATGCACAATTTATTGTATAATAATGTATCAAAAATGTTTGAGGAGCTCTTACTCAGGGTGAGAACAGTTGCAATATTTACATTAAATATCAACTACTATTCAGTATATTTTGGATTATTAAATCCCAATTTTAAATCGAAACAACATTCAAATCTCCCGCTATCCCATATAATGAATCTCACTAACGATACCTACCAACTTATACATATTAAAATTTCAATTTAAACTGTGATTTATAATTATATAAATAACTTTAAAGTTTACGAAATGCTAAATAGTTATTTACATGGAAATTTAAACAACATTTGTAAAAAATACCTCCAACATCAGAAAGTTCACATCCCAAAGTATTTCAGAATGGAATTCTTTTGCAGTGACAAACCAAACATGTTACAGAAAAGGGATCCACATCCATTATAGGTACGAGACCAAAGTGAATCGTGATATACTTTGAAAATAGCAAAGATATACACAATTTCACAAGAGAAAAGCATGTTAATTCAGCGAATTTATTCTAACGATGAAAAATCTTGATGTTTCTTCGAGATACTTTCAGCTCAATGGTCAATACAGAATTCACATAGAAAACCCCTTTCAATTTCGAAGAGTTACGAATCAGGTTTTAAATTATATTGAATTCCTAAAATAAAAACCATTTTTGAACTTCCTTTGAAACTGAAGCCGATAACAAGGAAACTTATAATATATTGTTATGGAGGAGAGTATTTAAATTCTACTATTATTTAAAAAGGGAATGTCACTATTTTACTTAATTATATTTTAAAACTTATTAGATATAATAAAAAAAGGATATAATATGTAGCAGCAGACAGCTAGACGATGTCCAGGTGATGTAGGTAATCTCTGCATGTGGCAAGTCCTTCGAGGCATTTTCCCTTAGAATTTTCCCTTCAGGAAGCGAGATGATCAGCAGTGATACACCTACACATCGAAAATGAATATTAGAATTTGTATAGTATTTTATTACAATAGATTTTGACAGATCAAATTTTGGATCCACCTTTAATTCGAGTGAACAGTCTTATTTCTTTTACAGAGTATTTATTTCTGTAAATTTTTGTTTAGTAATGTTTTTATATGCATTGGCAGACCAATTGCTTTGATATGTCAACAGACAGACATGGGAATTGCTGGAAATTGGATTCTGTAACAATTCTATGTGTATGAATGGTTGCCTACCTTTTGGGGGCATAGTAATGAATTTTAGATTGTTAATTTTTTTATAGTAATAAGCTTTTAAAAATTTAAAATGTATTTTTCTCATAATGCAGAGACTCATACCTTTGTTATAATAAAAGTGTAAGGTGATTCAGATTTTGTAATTTTATTTATTTTCACATCGTTGAAGATCTGACAATTCCTGTCGATCACATGGCCATTCTCTTATGTAAACAAATGGAAGTCTCATTTCGGTTATTATAACGGTATTCTCAGACAGTTAGATTTCTTGATGAGAAAATCGCCTGCAAGTCAGTTTAAAACATTTTCAATTCGAACCATTCACTAACCGAACCTCCTTCGAGGCAGACATATTTCTGTTTGTTCTCTTGAATTTAACGGTTATTTCGATAAAATCAATTTTATTCCAAATTACGACCTAAAATAATGTTAATTGTTAACAAAGTTTTTCACATAAATTTTATTCCAATTACACACGATTTTGGGGTAATTTTTCTTCAACGACGACTTTTCCGAGTAATGTTCCTGTCCTGAGCGACCCATCCTCTCTGATCTGATGTACCTATTTCGATGTACCCGAACCAGGGCCCATATACGACTTGAACAGTCTGACCACCGATGATCGCAGAATTCGGCTCTGTAAAAAGGTACTCCTCGTTAAATCTACCTATAAATAAATGTATTATTTCAATGCTAATCTAAATTGAATTATACTTATAAGAAATTTTTATATTAATCCGTTCTGCTGAATTGAGGTTAGAAAATCGTTTGTAACATAGCTAAGCGGTCTCCAGTTATTTTGGGGAAATTTGTGTAATTAGGTTTATAAGTATTTGTTATGTTTTTACGTTACGAACCAATATCCAGTGATTTACCATCAAGGTTGGCTACTCTGTTCACACCTTTATTCAAATCTAATTAACTCCATTTGAACGGTCAGAAAACGCGGGATTTTTAAAATTTATTTCAAACGTATTTAAGTAAGAAACTATGAATTTGAATCGCAAAAGGTGGAATCACTTAATGAAACTTTAGTGTTATTAATTAAACGAACTCACGGACTTACCTGAGATTATTATCCATAGATTTATGTCTGATATTAAACAAGTCAGATTTTGAATTTGATTTAAATAAATAAATCACTTTTATTCGCACTTAAATGTTTCATTACACATAAGGGATTGAACACGATTAAGACACGATATTATCATGCCTAAACATCATTTAAACTGGTCTTAAACATTGAATTTGAGGAGAGCACAATTGACAACATCCTCCCACCACATCCCAACGCGTACTGAGTTAAAATATAAGAAAGTAACGAGCTATTCAATATTTTTTTTATGTCACCGCCCCTCGATCGGAAATTTCTCGTCTTGCATGCCATCTGGCTGGTGAGATAGAACGCTTCTAAATCAAAATTATAAATAACAGATGACACTGGTACATATAAAAACTTGATTTTTTTTTTATTCAATTAATGAATTTCTCTTAAAATTTATTTTTTAATCCGGGCTGTATGCTACTGTGGGGCGTAACAAATAAACTTGGCAACCCAACGTGTGGGGCGTAACAAAGAATATTGCTACCCAAAGCAAGGGGTTTGTTTGAAAAGAAACATATGTCCTATTTTTATACAATCGTAAAATCAATTTTACGTGGCGCCTAACCAACTTAACTAACTAGATTCATTTAACAAAAACCTCAATAATATTTAATAACAAAACAAGATGGATAAAACATGTAGACAAGGGGACTCTGAAGAGCAGAGAGTAACCATACCAAAACCGGCGATGACTTTTGAAGACTTATTAGAATATTTTAAAGAGGAGAAAAGGCGAGAAAAGGAGAAAAAGAAGTAAGAAGGCAGAGCAGAAGCCATACAAAGGCAGAAGGAGAGAGAGAGGATTTTATGAAACTAGAGATGATAATAAGTAACACAAAGCAAGAGTATGACGCTAAATTCGAAAGATTTGACACGTTAATAAATGAAGTGCAACAACAGTGTAACACCGAGATGCAGGTACAAAGTGAGAAAATATGCAAGAACACTGAGAACATTCACCAGGTCCTGGTAAGCCAACAACAAATCGTGCGACACCTAGAAAGGATCGACGACAGGGTGTTACAGGCAGGGAACAAAAGACATTTGGCAAAGCGCAAGAACAAAAAGAACTCAAAATGTAAATATTGCAAGAAAGGATTTTTAAAACTAAAAGAGTTGGGGGAACACGCAAAAGGACATTATAACAAGAGTAGATCAATTAAAGCAAAACATGCATGTAAAAATTTCAAACAGAAAAAGTCAAAATGTCGTCAAATCAAATATTTATCTTTAAAATCACAAATTCGCATGTACAGTCACAAAAAATTTAAAAAGCACAATTTTCACAATCAAGAAAGAAAAAAATACAGAAACAAAATCTATTTCACGAAATGGAAAAGAAAAATAAACAATCGAAAAGGTTCAGAAAAACACGTTAATGTCACACACAGAATCTCAAAAATGTACCCAGAACTAGATTCACATAAACAATACTTAGACCTAAATTATTAGACAATGATGAAAGATGCAAAAAGTGGTCACAGCATAAGGAAAGAGTTATTCTAAAAAATTATTTAAATATTTACAAAAAGTTAAAAGTTGATAATTAAAATTTTAAATTAATTAGTTTATAATAAAAATAGTAGTAGTGGAAGGATGCCTTGAACAATAATGAAAACATCTATACAACATTTAGAACATAACAATACAAACTAAATGAACAACTTGCAAATCTGCATGTCAGAATTTAATTTAATAATAACTTAAAAGGGGGGAAAACTACAAAGTTAATATTACAAGATCTAAACTGTTAAACATACAAAATGAATATAGTAGACTGTATATTGAAGAATAAGAACAATTAAAAAAAGAATCAAAATTGCATAATAACAAAGAAGAATACATAAGGAAAAGAAGAAATTGAAGATGCATGGAAAAATAGGAGTGAGGTGATAAGAAAAGAAGGAAATATGTTATAGAGAAGAATGCTAAAGCAAATGTGAAAATACATTATTATAAATGTGCAAAATGCAAGTAATAATGAAAAAGGTTAAAAAATGAGAAAATCAAAGAAAGAAGATTATATATAGAAATATGCCAAAGAAGCAAAAAGAAAAATACTATGACTATAAATAAGTAAAAAATTAAATAAATATTAGCACAAATAAGATGCAATAAATAAAGTATTAGTAAGATTCGAATTTTAATAACAGTCTAATTATATTAAAAAAAAAAAAAAAGATTTTAAAAATTTCAATAAAGGGGATTAAAAAGTTGCAAGTTAAAATTATCAATATTATTAAAAGGAAGATTTTATTTAGATAAAAAGGTTAGAAACATTTGAATTAATTGATAAAAACACCGATCAAATAAAAGGCAGATTCCACATTACTCAGTTATTTCATACCAATCTTAAGGTATTTTTATTCAAATTAGATTCACAGATAGGTGTTACATACTTGTTGGAAACCAGCTTGGATAATCCTGCTTGTCTACAAGGACGGTAGATTAAGTGCAAGAAAGGATATTCAGGACGTAGACAGCCTGTATGATAGCAATTTAGTTAAATTCTTAATCTTAAATTTAGAAGTAGATAGTTATTGCTTAAATTGAAAAGTAAATTTTATTTGAGTCATAAAATTTATTTTCACTTAGGGGGGCATTTGTTATGGAGAGAGTATTTAATATTCTACTATTATTTAAAAAGGGAATGTCACTATTTTACTTAATTATATTTTAAAACTTATTAGATATAATAAAAAAAGGATATAATATGTAGCAGCAGACAGCTAGACGATGTCCAGGTGATGTAGGTAATCTCTGCATGTGGCAAGTCTTCGAGGCATTTTCCCTTAGAATTTTCCTTCAGGAAGCGAGATGATCAGCAGTGATACACCTACACATCGAAAATGAATATTAGAATTTGTATAGTATTTTATTACAATAGATTTTGACAGATCAAATTTTGGATCCACCTTTAATTCGAGTGAACAGTCTTATTTCTTTTACAGAGTATTTATTTCTGTAAATTTTTGTTTAGTAATGTTTTTATATGCATTGGCAGACCAATTGCTTTGATATGTCAACAGACAGACATGGAATTGCTGGAAATTGGATTCTGTAACAATTCTATGTGTATGAATGGTTGCTACCTTTTGGGGAGTTAGTAATGAATTTTAGATTGTTAATTTTTTTATAGTAATAAGCTTTTAAAAATTTAAAATGTATTTTTCTCATAATGCAGAGACTCATACCTTTGTTATATAAAAAGTGTAAGGTGATTCCAGATTTTGTAATTTTATTTATTTTCACATCGTTGAAGATCTGACAATCCTGTCGATCACATGGCCATTCTCTTATGTAAAACAAATGGAAGTTCCTCATTTCGGTTATTATAACGGTATTTCTCAGACAGTTAGATTTCTTGATGAAGACAATCGCCTGCAAGTCAGTTAAAACATTTTCAATTCGAACCATTCACTAACCGAACCTCCTTCGAGGCAGACATATTTCTGTTTGTTCTCTTGAAATTTAACGGTTATTTCGATAAAATCCAATTTTATTCCAAATTACGACCTAAAAATAATTGTTAATTGTTAAACAAAGTTTTTCACATAAATTTTATTCCAAATTACACACGATTTTTGGGTAATTTTTCTTCAACGACGACTTTTCCGAGTAATGTTCCTGTCCTGAGCGACCCATCCTCTCTGATCTGATGTACCTATCTTCGATGTACCCGAACCAGGGCCCATATACGACTTGAACAGTCCTGACCACCGATGATCGCAGAATTCGGCTCTGTAAAAAGGTACTCCTCGTTAAATCTACCTAAAAAATAATGTATTATTTCAATGCTAATCTAAATTGAATTATACTTATAAGAAATTTTATATTAATCCGTTCTGCTGAATTTGAGGTTAGAAAATCGTTTGTAACATAGCTAAGCGGTCTCCAGTTATTTTGGGGAAATTTGTGTAATTAGGTTTATAAGTATTTGTTATGTTTTTACGTTACGAACCAATATCCAGTGATTTACCATCAAGGTTGGCTACTCTGTTTCACACCTTTATTCAAATCTAATATAACTCCATTTGAACGGTCAGAAAACGCGGGATTTTTAAAATTTATTTCAAACGTATTTAAGTAAGAAACTATGAATTTGAATCGCAAAAGGTGGAATCACTTAATGAAACTTTAGTGTTATTAATTAAACGAACTCACGGACTTACCTGAGATTATTATCCATAGATTTATGTCTGATATTAAACAAGTCAGATTTTGAATTTGATTTAAATAAATAAAATCACTTTTATTCGCACTTAAATGTTTCATTTACACATAAGGGATTGAACACGATTAAGACACGATATTATCATGCCTAACACATCATTTAAACTGGTCTTAAACATTGAATATGAGGGAGAGCACAATTGACAACATCCTCCCACCACATCCCAACGCGTACTGAGTTAAAATATAAGAAAGTAACGAGCTATTCAATATTTTTTTTATGTCACCGCCCCTCGATCGGAAATTTCTCGTCTTGCATGCCATCTGGCTGGTGAGATAGAACGCTTCTAAATCAAAATTATAAATAATAGATGACACTGGTACATATAAAAACTTGATTTTTTTTTATTCAATTAATGAATTTCTCTTAAAATTTATTTTTTTAATCCGGGCTGTATGCTACTGTGGGGCGTAACAATATATATTAAAATCATACAGTTACCGTACGATGAAGATACATTCCTAATTAGGGCTGTGTGTATGTGGGTGATGATTATATACCAAGGCCAATAGTAATAATACTAATAATAATATTCCTAATTACCACGGCTACGATGCAAATTAATTAACACTCAATAGGATTTACAAATAGGTGTGTAGGCAAAGTAATAATCATATTTAGTGACATTCATTATACATTCCATAACAATATATATTTATGTTTCATTTTCCTAAATAATCATGCTTGCATGCATGGAGATAACGTGTATGTGTTTATATTGCATTCGTAATGTGTCGCGATAAATTTCGGAAAATAGTCGGAAACGCAAGCAGGGTCACCGCCAGAAAACTTACAACATCCATTGGATAACACCGAAACTTTACGGTTCCCCGCTGATGCCTCCAGCGCTTTTCGCCGTAAAACGCGGCCATTGGTTATGGACCTTCGGATGCCTGCATCCATCCATCTGTGTGCTGCAGAATGTCATCCTGCCCAATCTCCCACCCTCGCCATCCATATGTTGTACACCGGCGGACGAGTTAAGTATATTGGTCGCGTCGGCCGTAAGCTCGACAAACACTTCGATGGCGGTAACCCTTCGGTGTCCCGGAATTGCGTGAACACCTGCAATGTATCTTCCGGATCAGGTACTTACGGTTTTACGGTCTGTCTCATAGCGACGGCGACGGGTAGTGGGTAGCGGCAGTAACATACCCTCTCGTGGTACTACCGTCACATAAATAATCCCCAGCGTTGTCTCTTTGCGACGGGCGGTAGAGTATGTAGACATTTTTTACTGCCGAAAAGGACTATATATCTGCGTGTACACGACATAGGACGTAAGACTGCCATTACACACGTATATGGATACCTTACCTTAACTACACCCAACATAAAAAAGAAGAAGGGGGGCGTCCCATCGCATTAGAGGAGTAATGATCAGTTTTGTCCCCGCGTAAAACTTTATTTGTTTTATAACACGCAATAAATGCATTACAACACATTAACTTAAAAAAGTATCTCACCTTAGGTCGTTACGAAGATGTACGCATTAGAGCTATACTTCATTCGTGTTAAGAATGCAGTAAATAGCGTTGCGATCGTGCCCAAATTAAAACGAAAAATAGCGGCAAATTCAAATTGTAATTTGACAGTATTACAAACGTAACAGTTTCCTTATCAAAATTCTGTAGCAATAGTAAAATATGCGCATTCAGTAGTTTAATTGCACTGTTAGAGGTACAACATGATAAAACGATAAATAAAGTAGCAGCAGGTAAATGTACTTCTAATTGAAACTTCAAAATTCAATATTTATCTAACAGACAAAATACATGTTTGAATAAATAACCATTCAGAATTAAATTCTGGGCTATAGCTGCGTATATTATCCGCTGATTTATTTATAATTTATAGCCACATTAACGTATATAACATGTCCCTCTGAGCCCAAAAAGGGCATTTATTTTTTTAGGAAATGAAAAGTAGTAAAAAGTGTGTTTGAAAAATGTCATTTCTAGGTTATGTTCAAGGCTATTTCGACATCAATACGTGTGATCTTGTGGTGGTGGTGAAAGTTATTAAGTGTAACAAAATAATGTTGATTAAAGGGGCGAAATACAATTTAACCAGGTTTAACTTTCCGTCGAGCCAATGTAAATTAACCTTAATAAATATAAATGAATTGATAATTATGCAGCTGATCGAATGTTCTGAAATAGTGTTTTAGTTCTTAGGATTCTAAGAACTAAACATTCGTGAATCGATGTTTCATATAAATATGAACTTAGGAAGAATGAATAAAAACTGTATTTAATACAAAAATTGTAAAATTATAGTTATGATTATGAGAGTGGAATCATTTTATTTAAACGCAAATTGTTTGATTACATCATATAAATACAGAATTAATATGTAATTGGTGCTAAGTGAAGATAATCGCATGTTCGGCGTCTTTAAGAATGAGAGAATAGTGTTTGATCAATACGTGCAATACACATATTTGATCAATAAGACATCAAATGTGCTAATCTCCTAATTACCTTAATAATACAAGGGAACGTTAAAATCTGTCTAAAACTTGCAGATTTGGGACTTTTAGGGTGAGTTTATCCATGCAATGATAAATAAATTAACTTAACAGATAAAATAGTAACAGAAAGATAAATAATCCAAACCGTTTATCATGTGCAATTATCTGCTAGAAAATGATTATATGAAAGATCAATTTGTCCAGCTTTACTTTATTTGAAAGGTAAAGCATATGATGTATGATTATCGGTGATCATAACCTACAAATGCAAGCAGTTAACCAATTACAAGACAAATATTTGAAAATATTACACAAAATTCCTAATAATATCACACCAATAATCAATTCTCGGTCTCACTGTGTAGGGCCCTCTTTCGTGTCTTAATAAGTGTGCAACGTCTTCGTCTTCATCACTACTAGTGTTGGGAACGAAGCTTTCATTATCATTCACGACAGATCGCCCGCATCATAATACGACTTCCAGCAGTCTATTTCATCATTGCATGAATGAAGCGCTTGAGCATGAAGTAGATATTTCACATTGTCTTCACGAGAATAAACGTGTTTCTATGTAAACAATGTACTATTTATTTTATCAATAAGTTATTATAAATAAGGTATTTGTCTAAAAATTAAAATGAAGCTGCTTGCTCAATAAACACGCTTTTCACGAAATATACCCGGTCACGTGCATAAAAGCAACCTTGAGCATTCGTTTCAATCATGGTTTGGTTTCGGACTGGAATATTTATTCAGAACTACATTTATCCTAACACTAATCACCACTAAATAAATAAGCCAGGATATATATTCTGATGATATTATGATAAAATAAGCCCGATATCACAGGCAATCCATAAACAAACTGTTTATAAACAAGCCTATCCCTATGTAGTATGAGTCAAATATCAAACGAGGCGTGAGTCTATTTTCTACTAACTAATCGTAACGCATTATTTGTGTGTTGTTAGAACATCCTCACGAATTACGTTTATTTTCGTCGTAATATAATAATAAAGCCACTGATATAATTTTAGATAATGAAGTTAATTAAATAAAACAGCTTATCACTAAAATACTGCATAGAATATGTTTAATGATTCACGATTAAGTAACGTATGCGGGTTATGTTCGATGTAAACTCTATTATCTCTCCTGATTTAAATTCTAGTGCTTCGATATCTTTTCTGATGGGGCTTCTCTAACATTAGGACTACCGTTTTCATTAAATTTCTTAAGCTCTCTTTAATTCAAGTTTCTCAATGCACAGTTTGATCCTTTATTACATGTGCAACTTTATATTATTCTTTTCACTGTAGTGGGTAAAAAAATAAAACCAGTAGCAAATATCGCAAAAAATGTGATCAGACACACAACGGGTTTGAAAATTATGTCTGTAAATATGCCTCATTATGCTTAGTCAGAACATGACTAAATACAATTAAAAGAGAATTTTACAGAAATGTTTTATTTTCCTGCTTTGTAATCACACGTTTAAAATTAGAAAATTATAAAGGGGAGAAAAATAAGAGCAACCACATTTTTATTAAATTTCATTTCATAAACTATAAAATATTAATACCACAATAACGTAGTGAATTAGTTGATGATAAAAAAATGATAAATAGAAAAACGCTGGCGCACATAATAGCTTCTTAATTCTTATCCCTGTTTCTCTGAGATGTTTCATGTCCAGGCCGTTTACTTTCTTTCGCAATATCCAATTTTCTTCCCTTTTGGATTTGGTATTTTTTTAATTTGATCTTATTATTTATTTTATGATCATCCTGTATATGTAAGTTACTGTCTTTTTTTCATTTTTTACATTTTCTGTGCAGGTACTACTAGTTTTTGCATTTTCTCTTTTGAATTAGCAATTGAGTTCAATTTCTGATAATATATTTCTGATAATACTCAAAATGCGTACCTCTAATACATATATAACGTTTTTGTGATTTATATGGATTCATTCATTTACTCTTTCATCATCTATTGTGATTTTTGATCAATATGTTTTATTATATATAGTAAAGATGGCAGTTTACCCATTTTACCACAGTAACAATGCATATTTGGCATAAATTTTCTACATGGCAATATTTGGTAGTACTATAGTAATATTTACCTCTTTACCAGGTAAATATTCCGTAGGAACTATAATCATCAAAACGGCGACTCCTATTGTATATGGCGGGTTGATCTCTCTGAATTAACCCCCTAGCGTGCACGCAATGACTTTGGCTGTATTTAGTCTCATGATATTGTTGAAATGATTAAAAATGCTTAATTTTTTAACATCTATAATTTTACGTGGGTGAAGCCGTTGACAACATATACGCTTAATGAAGTAAATTGTTTCACTCAAATAAGAAAATCATTGAACTAATTGTATGTTTATTAATTTCAAATATATTCGTTTCTCATGAACTAAATATTTAAATAATTCATGTCAAGTGTGGGCGGTTGATATAAGAATTGAACCTTATGTTTTTTAAACCTCTTTGTTAAACTAAATATTTGAGTATTAATTGTCGAGTTATCCGATCAAACATGCTTTAGTATTCTAACAAATTTAACTTTGCCACTAATATTGATTGTTTTCAAGTCACGGCTGTTTTTTTTTTCACGAAGAAACAATATACTTGTTAAACCACTATTTAAAAAAATAATTTATTTAGAATATTTATTAGCGACAAATAAATCTTTTTCTCAGTGTACAGTTTTAGAATAAATCGTAGCTTTTTGACGACCTTATCGCAGATATAAATTCGCTACCACCACAATCCAAAATAAAAATGCACAACGCATCACATACCGCATAAATCCTATTATGATTCCTGTTTTTTTTTTATTTTTCCGAACGCATTCCTGCTTTTACGAAGTATGCACCGCGCCAATTCGTTATCGTTCTAGCTAACAGATCGCATGCATCCGCAAAACCGGTTTAATGCTAATTCGTATTTATGTCGGCTATAAATAGGCAGATTTGATATTATTAGCGTTGTTAGTGGGGTAGCGGCATGCGTGTGTGTTTGCGCCGGCATATTGCCGAGCCGGTCGCTAGGGAATTTATATCCTTATTTACTGTTATTTCTGGATGAGATTTTTTTACGAGGATCCGTATCCTATCCGGTTCGGGTTAATTTTTTCCCGTTCGTGAATTATGAGCTGATGTTCGCATGTGTATCGCGTTTATTTGGTTATTTTGTAATTAGGAAGTGTTGGACGGTGATTAGGTCATTTCAGCAGAAGGGTTGTTTTGAGTTATGGATGTTAAATGGTTATTTGACAACACGTTCGAATATTGTTGTATGGTTTTCAATCTTGTTTCTCCCCCTATTATCAATTGGCGTATTTATGGAATGTGTGGAGAAAAATGGCGGGGAAATTACGTTGTTGATTAGGAAGTTATTCCAAAATAATGAAAAAAGTGGCCATTAATTGTGTTGTTATTTTTTGTTGTTGTAAAAATAAAGAGGCTCTTAAGATGTTTTTATTAAAATACGTTTGAGATGCTCTAAAAGAAATGTATCAGATAATTTGGTAAAATTTTTAGTTTATAGATTCTCAAAAATTAACAAAATATTTTAGTTTGTTATGCTGTACAATCAAAAAACCGTGTTGTTTACGAGAACAAACTGTATTTTATCGAGAAAAATGTCGTTAATCAACAAGATGTTTGGTTAATTGACATAAATTTAGATTAAAAAAAAAAAAAGCATCTACAAAAGCAGTTTTAGTTGTGCAGATGCAAATTATAAGACTTCTAAGGAGCATAAAGTGAAGGTTCTCCCGCAAACCCATACTTATTTCTCTTAGAATTTTGACACTGCCCTCACTATACATTCTGGACGCACTTTTTACTTTTATCTGAAGATATGTAACTACGTAAAAAAAAAATAAAGCAATACGCAATTGACTTTCATTTGTTGAAGTCAGAATTGAATGTTGTTAGTAACGGACTACAATTTATACAGAGAGGCAGAAATCTTTATAATAAGCTATCAAAGAAATATAAACAAGAAATTAAAAAAAAAATTACAATATAGAGACATATTTTATGTGATTGGGATGGCCAAACTTTTATTATATATTTAGAAACGATGTAAATTACAGCATTTATTTAGGTTCATTGGTTTCTGTTTCTGATATTTCTCCTTAGTTTTGGTATTGTCAAACAAATCGGTTTTTCAATGTGTACTTTGATGTGAAGTTCCTTTTAATATTCTTGGGTTTCTTGCTACGAAAACCAATTATGATATTTTTATATTTTCTTATTACTCATTTATAAGAAAAATTGCAGTGCTGTAACCATAACTTCGAATAATAAAATTTATTTATCACACTTATAACACACCAATTTAACATTCTGTAGATGTTACATAAGTTAATCATATTTCCAAATTCCTTACCATTTCGGTTTTGTACCTGTTTCATTGTAAGTTACAGTGCCCTTCAAAGTACTACCTGAAATTTTGGAGGAAACTAATGATGACTATAAATGAGAGTATATTGAAAGGTATATCAAAAATATCCAACCCAATTCTTTTATATTCTTTCTTTGTCGAAAAATGTTACATTAGTTGCAAAAATGTACGATTCTAGTTTTGCTTTATTTTAATTTTAAGCATTAAAGACATAACTTTAACTTAGTTCACGTAAGTTAAATAGCAGATTTTATTTCGGCCTCGCCTACAGATTGCACTGATGTAGTATAATGTGCAATACAGACATGTGTTATTATAGTATTTAATAGATAACACCTAGTCAGTCTATTAAACAAGAATGAACACATGACTCGCTTCAATTGCATTAGCATGTGATATGGTCCAGCAAATCACTTCGCGGCGAATAAATTTTATGTTTTTAAAAGTAATTTTACTGAAATTAATAGCTCACTAGTAAAATTACAATTTAATGTGTATAAATACCCAAAAATATTGTCAGTTTTACATTCTTAAATAAATTTTAGTAGCAAACACGAAATTTTACATTTTTTTCCTCTACTTTTTTTTCCTTCTCAAACTTGCATGAAAAAACTTTAAATTTTGCCCGTTTTTCCATTCTTGCAGGTGCAAAAAATCAGGTTCACAGGTCTATAGATCCACTTCTACACTCTACTCCTCTTTTTATTGCACTGGTATTACAAATGCAAAAGCAAATGTAACGAAATGGGAAAACTGATATATTGAATATTCCTAATTACGTCGGGCGTTCTCCTAGAACGTGCCCCTTGAGGAGTGTTGTTTTGTAAGTCGGTCGCTTTATCCAATAACATTCCACTGTTAGGAAATGCAATACGATTCAGGTTCAGATTTCCTTTTGTTTTCTCCTTTATCATTTTTTAAATTTTGTTTCTACTTTTTGAACTTTTTATTATCAGTGTTTCTCAAAATGTTTAATCTCCTTTTTATATTTGTCTATTTTGGAATTTTTTTAAAGATTTTTCCATAATTTTTCACCTTCTGTTTGTTTATTTTTAAGAATTTTAGTTTTTTTTTCTTTATTTACTTTCCCTATTTTGTTCTATATCTTTTTCACAGTCGTTTTTTTTTTCTATTCTTCAAACTTATTCGCATTTTTTTACCTTTAAAAACATTGTTTTTCTTTTTTTAATTTTCTCCAAGCTGTGCACCTCCGTTTTAACATCTTTTTGATTATTTTTAACTTTTGATCACTTGTTTATGTTTTTACAATTTTGCCATCCCCTGTCAAATATTTTTTTTTTTTAGAAAAGCGAATAGTAGTACTGTAGACAACGCAGTATATTGTACACCTAAATGTTTCAGTTTAATATAAACTTGCATCTGTATGCATATCAATATATTCTAAAATCGAATATAATTGTTTTTATGATACAGGGTTAGTATAATAATCTCTGTGAATACCTCTCTGTGAACCACCAGTGCTCGAAGGTTTAGGTAATACTTCTTTTCTGAAGTTCGAGTGCTATTCATCCATTCATTCATTAAGTTAGGGTGGGCACCTAAAGTCCGGCACTTGAGCTAGGTGCTCATTGTACCATCCCTATTAAGTCTCTTATTTCCACTCGAGCAGCTTGGTGTTCTCTATAAAGCCCAGTATCTTGTCCAGTGGAAACTTAAGAACCTTCGAGGGCTCCAATAGATCTCTCCCGATATATTTCTGCCTGAGTACTTTCAATTCCTCACATGTGCAGATTACATGTAAACTCGTTTTCTCCTGTAATTCGCATCTTCTACACCACGGTTCGCTTACCCAGTCTGTGTTGTAGAGATGCTTTTTCAGGGGACAGTGTCCAGTTACCAACCCAGTAATGGCTTTAGCTTCTTTCTTGCTGCGCCTGAGTAGGTTCGAGTGCCAGTAAATAAGTCAAATCGTTATATCTATGCATAGACTGTAGTATGCCAGGTATACTATGGTAACTTTACTGTAATTTTTTTCAATGTGGCAGACTATTCGGTTCTGGAGTACATTGTAACATCAGTATTGATTGTATCCTGGGGTTCGCTAGTGCCCTCATTATATTATCCTTTATTTTGAGCCGGAAAATCAGAGAGCGTATCAGAAATAGGCCTGCGCCGTCACTCTAATTTTAGGTTTATATTTGATATATAATACAACAGCATATATCTTGTTAAGCGGTTTTGCATTTTGGTGATTAAGAATTTCAGATGAGGAACATCCTTTAATATATTCAAACAAAACTTCTGTTCTGCGCAACCAACTCGAATAAGGCACAATTAGATCAAGTCCGAATTTACTACAAACCTCACCGTAACCAGACACGGTCACGCTACAGTATAACCGTGTATACGTTATACAGCCGTCATGGCTGATGGTGCACTTTCACCTGGTGACGTCACCCATTCACATCGTGTTACCCATTCAATAAGACCGTAGTAGTATACACGCCGGAGGTGTGCGGGCCCTTCTGTATAATTACGTACACGTTTATGTATGTCGTACGCAGAGAGAGAAACGAGCAAACGTATAAGTCTGTACAGCAGCAGATTTCGTATTCATCTTTAATAAGTATTGATTCGTCGTCCTGGTGGCAGTGCCGGTGGTTTAATGACTGCGACGCGGCCATGCACGCTCGCTAGGAACGTATGCATAATAGTAGTGTACGAGTGTATGAACTGCTGCACGTCACTGCACCAGAAAGGGTAGTAATTCCATCTCTGTCCACTTCTCTCATCGTCTCGTTTATCGATCCGGCGCGATTTAAATAATTAAAGGGTATGAAACGTTTCGAGTACGAGGTAGCTGGGAAAAAAAAATTGTCGCGTGAATGTTCTTTACCACCACGCTTACAACTCTACGTATAACGAAACAGAAATTATCTGGGTCTGCCTTTTTTTTCTATTACGATATCACGTGAAATATACATTTTTGTATTACACGCGCTTGTTCGTATTGTTTCTATAGAAGTTCTGAATGTGCAACCTTCAACGTAGAGGAGTAATTTTAGAGTTGTCAGGTTATTTAACGATTACGTGGCGTAAGTCACAACACTAGCCGTATGACAGGTAATTCATCACTTATAAAACGAATAACTATGTATACGTAGTAGAAAATTGCGATAAAAATTGCTGTTATTAACTTTATTAGGTGTACAATGTGTAGATTAAATTTTGTAATTTTATTATTATAAGGACTGTAACGATGTTATTCAAACAAAACTTGGTCCTTAAAACGTCATTTACTACAAACTTGTTCGAGTAACGATGTTTTTCAAACAAAACTTGGTCTTAAAACGTCATTTACTACGAACTTCAACAAAAAGAGTATTGATGATTTTCAAAGGCAATAAATTAATTTACGGTGATTGTATGCATGCATTTTTCTTTTAAACCTTCTTGATTTATCCCCTTTCTTAACGGTTAGACATATTATTTCAGCTACAAACATTGTTACCGGTCTTCCTACATTGAGCGTCGTAATTTTGCTAATTAGTTCTTTTATTTGTCACGAGCTGCTTATATTTATAAAAAGTGCTTCACCTTGTTTAACCAATGCATAAGCTTCTTTTATTTCTACTACTTACCACAGTTCCAAGGTACTTAAACGGTTTTGACTCTTCCAAACTTATATTGTCTCAGAGTTATTTCGGATCTATTGCTTAATTGTTTCTTCCCCAGAAACAATTTGTTTTTTTTTTCTGGTGTACTTCTAGTCCGCATTTCCACGCCATTTCACTGATACTTGTATGTATGTATGAGTTCTCTATTCTTGTTGATTTACAGCTTGCCTTCCAATCCTATTCCTTTCAGAAAGGGCAGGATATGAGAAAGGCCCTAGGTTAGGTAAGTTTTCCTCTTCGATTTTACATGCTCCCAGGTACAACGCCCTTGAATTGTATAGTGCTACACTATTTGAAAGGAGATGGATGGGTGTTTTAACCTGTTCCCCACAAAATCTACATTCAGATTCCTTTGCTAATCCAAGCTTACTCAGATGTCCGTTTAGATTACAATAGCCTAAAAGTTTTTCTGTTAATATGCGAATATTGTTCTTTTTCAGGTTAGAGCATTCTGTAAACCTCTTCTAGTGATAAGTTCTCGAAAAAGTTTTAGTTTGCCTCGTTCCCTGGAGATTCTCCCAATAATTTGATTTTCTCTACTCTATTTCGCTTTTGAGCTTCTTCAGTATTTTATTGCTACTTATCCCGCAAAATGGCCCCACGAATGATATTCCAGCCCTCTTTTTAGCAAGATTATCCGTTATCTCGTTTCCTTCCACTCCTGTCTGACCCTTAACCCAGAAGAGGGTTACTTTAACTGACTTTAACTAACTTTAACTCCTCCAGTACTCTCTTATTTATTACTACTATCGCTAGATCATCTCCAAAAAATTGTTGTTAATCGTCTCCGCTTTTCCAGACACACTATTACCCCTCCAACTACTATACTAAATAAAGATGCTGCCTCAACCCTGTCTGTTCCTATTTGTGTTCGAACCGTTGTCGTTGGTTTAACGTTACTTTTATCAACCTGACTAATTTATCTGGTATACTGAATTCTTTTGCATCACAAAGAGAAAAAGGATTCTTTGAACTACAGAAATACTTTTTGGGCTTTATTCAAAAAAACGATAGGTAGGAGGTATTTTAGTGAATATCTACTCCTTTCAACTGAAAATAGTAATATTTCCATCAATTAACTTAAAGAAATCTATTAAATAAAAGAAACAGTTGTTTTAAGTAGTGGTAAAGAACGATTTCTTGGATGCAAGGAATTATTTTTCTCTGTGGATCCAATAGTATCCCTCCCTTCAATCTGCCAAATGCTTATTTGAAGTCTATAAATATTATTTGTCGTTCTATTCCACTTCAATTTACAGTGACTAGCAGAGGAAGACACCATTCAGGTTTTTGGGTAAAAAAACTATTTGTTTACTCTCAGTTCATTCATTCATAGTTTTGTCGGGAAGGCGTCTGTTATTATTTAGTTCGATGAATGTGTTTCAGTTGCAAGTGTTTTTCGGTGCAATAAGTATGTTTATCTGATATTTATCGCTCCAGTCAGTCAATTCCCCTGAGCGCTTTTTCCCTACGAGCTATCGGTTATTTATACGGGTTACAATAACAGACTTACACAATATATACAAAAAGGAAACGAAAATGTTTGCACCTTGGGGTGCAATTGTAGCAATTGTATGTGTTGATATTAATGCTGCGTCAATCGCCAGATATCAAATCGGTTAGTCGATTTTCAGTAAAAATCGGTTTCGAAAACCGGTTTTTAAAATCGATTTTCAAAACCGGTTTTAAACCTTGGGCTAAAGTGCGGACTAAAAAAAACCTATTGCTTTTTTAGAATTAGGTACTATATATTTTAAATTCGAAAATATATTTAATACGCAGTAATCTAATTTTAAAAAATGGTTTTGATTTTGAAAACTGGTTTTGTTTTTAAAAATTTTGTTTAGAAGACGATTAATCGCCACATCCAGAACCGGTTTCACATAAAACCGATTTCGAATCGCGGCACTATGATACACTTTTTATAAATACTTCCCGTAACCTGGTCACGTTTTGCGCCAGAATAACGCTTTTCACTAGGCATTAGTAACATATTTAAGGTGTCATAACTCCTGAACGTCTAGTCAAAATATAAGTTACTCCTAAGGTGAGGGAAAAAGTGAAATATTCATATATTTAGTGTAAAATTCTAAGAGCAACAAATTTAAACTTGCAATTTATTTCTTAAAAAAGGTTTCAGTAACTTCTGTTTTTGTTACTTTTAGCCTTTTAAGAATACACTTTATTTCGTAAATTTTCTTTTGGGTATTGAATCGAATTTATTCTCGGGTAGCGACCATTTTGATTCGAGATTGTACATACCTCTCTAACACACGCTCTTTATGACTGGTGTAAATGAGAGAAGACAACTGAGACATCTGGTGCTACAATAATACAACAACACTAAGAGTAATTTTTTGAAGATAAAGCATCATAGCTGCTGTCAGCACATGACGCTTCTTTTCTAGTCTATTCGCTGTTCACTTGTCATTTTAACAGTTCCGCATGCACTGCTTTGGCGTTCTTACAACTCTGTCAATTTACTCCAGTCATTACCCTAACGTTGATCTTGAAGGTTATTGGAAGTAGTCGATAATAATTAAACATTATTCTTGGAGTAATTCTACCGCGTTCTTAATTTAACTTGTTATTATTTTGTTTGTTTTCTTTCTGTATAGTTATTTCATAATAACAGTAATGTTTTAATTACTAATCAAATTCCATATTTGCGCTACTTACATATTTTTAACGCAACAAATTACAGCAGATGACAAATACCGGCCATTTTGAGTCGAGGTCGTACTTTTCTCTGATATAAATTCTTTATGATACGCATAAACCAAAGATGACAGGTGAGGTTCGCTAAAATAATGCACCATCGCTGAAGGTCACTTTTTGGAAACATAACACCAACCGACAACTGGTATATTTGCCAGATGCTTGACACTTTTCAAGTTTGAAAAACTTATTAACTTACTTATTAATATCCTAGTTACAAAATGTAAAGTATCTTTTAACATTCTTTTGACATTTGTTCGAGTTCATTCCGTGAGTAGTTATATAGTATAATTGAAATTTCTCATTATAGGTAAATAAATATTTCTATTGCAAATTTATTTTTCTCTTTTTAAATATTTTACAAATAAATTAATGAATTTGAGTTATTATAATAAATTATAAATTAACAATCCCCTTGGTATTTCGTTATTTATTTTGTCTTTCTGAATGAATTTCAAATTAAAAAAACGCCATTTAGAAATGGCAAATTAAACTCCTTATGAATGAAATCATAATTTTTTTTTGTGTTAAAATTGATGAAACTGTAAAATCCACAATCACGTAATGTGATTTTATCACAACACATTTAAATTAGTTTTACAGGTGGAAAGAATTCTTGCGTGTTATTATAAACTTACAGTCAGAATTGGGATTTTATAATCCCAGCACAAATTACACAGACTAGATGAGAACATTGAGTATTACATTGTGCACGTTGACATTGCTCCAAGGGAAGACTTGCGGCTAGGTGTCCTCCTCTTTGTGTATGCATATATGTAACCAATGGGGAGTTCCGCCGGCTATTGAGGTACTGTATACGACCTTAGCGTTTATTGCATGTATTACTACGTTTAATTAATTATCTCGTCCATGAAGCATACCCCCTCGGCTTGGAGTACGGTTTACGTACCTAGCTAATGGAGTCGAATCCATGTCAGGTTAAGATTGGATCCTGCAAGCTCTATTATCTGTGCTTGTATAATATTCTATTATTTCTGGAATATCCCCTGATTGGAAATTACGAAGTTTGTTTGAGTTAATCGACCGTGCTTTATTAGGATTTAGGAGTCGGTATTAGTCAGCTCCGCCCTTACAACATACGTGTTTCGTATGTACTACGTCGTAGGTTGTCCGAAATATTAATACTAAGGGAGAATAATTGCTTGCTATACTACAACCACTATTATTAAAACTGTTCTTAGATTATTGATTTCATGTTTAGGGAAACGCAATATAAAATTGCCCTCCTAAATGAAACATCCTGAATACAGATTAATCATTTATGATTTGCCCAATAACTTCACCCTTTTATTTTAGTTTGCACCGGCTACTGACATTACCTTTCCACAGTAAGTACACACGTGCTATCTTAATGAGTAAATCATATAGCGATATCATAATTACATGCTGCTGTATTTGCATGCAAATTGTTGAAACGAATTATTCGTTCATATTTAAAATGTGTAGACAGAGATATATAATTGCGTGTGCATGTGGAATTTACGAAGCACAAACTGTTACGGTAGGTGAGGATTATGCATTCATGTTTCCATTCGCGGTGAATGCAACAACTTCTTTCTGATGTAAATTAATGCTTTTCGTCACATGAGTTTGAATGAATAAGGTAATTCATTATTAGGTTACACGATATGGGTGTGCATATAGATCTAACTCGATTAGCTTTATATAAAATGTTTCGCGGTTTTATAAAATTGTGATATAAATGACGGGTGCATAGATTTTCTTTCATTATTGCGTGTTAGAAATGGTAGCAAATGTATAGAATGCAATGGCAGGTCCTCTTAAGTCCATTATTGAAGTTTAGGCTGTTTAGATATCGTATGCGGTAAAAAAGAAATGTTTGTTGTATCACATATTGCCATCTTAATATGCTTAATCAATAAAGCAGCTGCCTCCATAGGATCTATAGATCGAATCGATCGTAGTTGTGGAGGCTACGGGTGTCTTAGCCCTATTTACAGGACTCCTTACGTTGTCCAACTGTGGAATATAGCATGGTACACTAGTTTTGATGTCTCAAAAGTCTTAACATCTGCTAAGCTGCGTTTAGCGATATAGCGACGATAGATTGACTCATATATTTCGAATATGATACACTCAAAGGTCAACTCATTCGTTATGTATACTCCCAGAAAGCTAATTTCAAATTGCTGATAAGTTTTTTGTTGTTATTATAATTTTGTGGGTTTCTTATTGTTTGTTCCATTCGCATGCTACAAGCTATCAGATCTTCTTTGCTTGACACATGGTAATCCCAACAGGGAACGCTCGCACTCATTATATTATGGTTTATCTTTTTGGCATATATGAGTTTGATATGTATATACATAGGTATAATTTGTATAATGCCAATAAATTGATATTATTGTTATTATTATTATTATCTACGTACATTAGAAACAGTACTGGTCATAAAGCGGAGCCCTGCGCATGCTTTTTATTAAATATAAATCAATTTTCCATAACACATACACACAACGAGAGAGCGATTAGTTTTACCTACCAGTAATTTGACGATATTTGTGAGTACCTAGGTTATGTATTTATCTTAAATCAATAATTAATTGTAATTTGCATCATTTTTACTAGATTATCTGAAGATGGTCTAATTTTGGACTGAAACATGTACTAAATAAATCATACATCTAAGGATTAGAAAGAACTTTTGATTTGCAATTAAAAGGGTTATTGATTTATAAATGATCTTGAAATGTAGGCATTATTCATTAGAAACCCACAGGTAAGTTTAGTGGACTATAATAAACTGTTACAGATATTTCATTAACTTATCCAAAGCTTGCTTAACTACCTATTTTTAAAAAGTCTAGCATATTCAAGTTGTGTCTTCTATTGTTAGACGGATAAGTTAAACTTTCTTAGCCAATATGTGCAAGAAAATAACCAGATTTTCAAATTTGCTGTAATAAATCATACTAAACGAACTGATATTTTTTTTTTTCATTTTTAGGACATCTGCGTACGGGAAAGCTGCATCAAAAATAGGTCCAAATCCAAGAAAAATGGAAACCCAAATCGGACTCATCTCAGGCTCTTAATGGTAATGCTGGTCAGGATATATTCTCTGAGAATTAGTCGTCAAGACAATATTTAAGAGTCGATACAGATAAATAATTGTGAACTAAAAGAAGATATGGAATTTATATCAAAACTTCGTAGATAAATTTTAGTGGGATATTACTGATTGTGTGACGCTAAATTGTCGGAGCAACCATAAGCATGACTATCTCCTATGGTGGTCAAAGAGGAAGTGGTGTGTTACAAATTCCGTAACAGTCATATTAAATAAAATCATTCTATAGTTGAATCAAACAGATACAGTCATCTGAGACCTAACAGGGTCCTTTATAATAATTAACTTAAGAGAAATGTAACTGAAAATAGGTTCAAATGTATTAACGGAATAAAAAGAGGCATAATGAAGGTTTGAATGGATGTATAACAAATGTACTAAAATAAAAGTACATTATTTTATTACACGTTATATATTCATACAGTATAAAGCCCGGCATATGCATCGTAGCAGTCAGGATTCTGAGGATATATTCTATATTTTAAACTTTCTGAATAAGTATTAAATTAACAATAAGGTAGTTTAAATAAAGGTGACTACAAATTATCATAGCAGTATATACTGTAACGCTACAGAGTAGCATACAGCCCGGTTTAAAAAAAATAAATTTAAAAAGAAATACATAATTAAATTAGTAAAAATCAAATTTTATACATCCGTGTCATCTATATTTATTAATTTTAAATTAGAAGTGTGCTCTCTCACAAGCCAGATGGCATGCAGGGCGAGAATTTCTGATTGAAGCACGTTGACATCAAAGGAATAACGAATAGCTAGTTTAGTACCCCCCTTTTATTACCTCAGTACGCATGAAGATGGTGTGTGAGGATGTTGTGAAAAATGTCCTCTCCTTCAATTTTAATATAAATGACCAGTTTCGAAGATGTCGTAGGCACAATAGTGTTGTTTAGTACCTCGATGGTAATCAATCTCTCATGTATAATGAAAACATTTAAGTGTGAATAAAAGTGGTTTTATTTAGTAAAAAAATTCGAAATGTGAACCTGTGTAAGATCAGATGTAAATCTAAGGATATTATTATCACAGATAAGTGCGTGAGTCCGCTTAATCAATAACACTAACGTTTTATTAGTAATTTCACTTTTTGCAATTTAAATTCATTGTCGAGAACGTGAATACGTCTAAATTAAATTTCAAAATTCCTGCGTTTTCTGAACGTTCAAACGGGGTTATGCTAGGCTTAAAAAGACGTGTGAAACAGAATGGCCAACCTTGATGGTAAATTACTGGATATTGGTTCATATCGAAAATACATATTAAATATTTATTCCTGGTAGCTATACTGCCAACTTATGCAAATTTCCCCAAGTGAGTGCAAACGGTTCAGCAATGATACAAACAAATTCCTAACCCCAAAATTTGCTGAACGTATTAAAATGAAATTTCTTATAAGTATCATAAAATTTAGATTAGAATGTTATAATAATAGGTACGTTTATTTTTTTAGGTAGATTTGACGAGGAATACCTTCTACAAGGACGAATTCATCGGACATCGGAGTAGTCAGGAATGGTCGGGTATCTGATAGGGGCTCTGGTACATCGTAGGTACTTCAGATCACGGAGGATGGCTCGATCAGAACAGGAACATTACTCGGGAAAATCGTCGTTGAAGAAAAATTACCCAAAAGTAGTAGGTAATTTGGATAACATTTATGTGATAAACTTTGTTTAACAATAAACAATTATTTTTAGGTTGTAATTTGGAATAAAATTGGATTTTATCGAAATAGCCGTTAAATTTTACGAAACAAATTGAGGCACGTCTGCCTCTGACTCAGGTTGGCTGTTAAATGGTTTCGAATTGAAAACTTTTTACCGACTTGAAAGCGATTGTCTTCGACAAGGAGTACCACTGTCACAGAATGTCCGTTAATTTAACCGAAATGAGGGGAATATACATTGTTTAATACATGAGAATGCTCATGTGACCGAATGGACTGTCGAATGTTTAAACGAAATAGAAATAAATAATTATTGCAAAATTCTGGAATCACCTTACAACTAAAATATAATGAAGGTAGGTGTCTCTGAATCATGAGAACAATACATTTAATATTCTTAAACACTTATTACTATGTAAAATTAACAATCTTAAAATTCATTACTGTACACAAAAAGTAGGCAACTATATGTACACATGGAATTGTGACAGAACCCAATTTCCAGCAATTTCCCATGTCTTTTTGTTGACATATCAATGCAATTGGATGCCAATGCATATAAAAACATTATTAGACTAAATTTAAATGAAATTAATACACTGTAAAAAAATGTTCATTTATGTTGTGTGTATTTAATGTTTATTGGATACAACATTGATCTGACAATATCTATTGTTAAAATATACTATTCAAATTCTAATATTCACTTTCGATGTGTAGGTATATCACTGCTGCTACTGCTGCTCATCTTTACTTCCTGAAGGGAACATTCTGAAGGAAAATGCTTTGAATGACTTGCCAAATGCAGAGGTCTCCTACATCACTTGGACATCGTCTGGCTGTTTGCTGCTACATATTATATCCTTTTCTAATTATATCTAATTAGTTTTAAAATATAACTAAGTGAAATAGTAACTTTACATTTAAATAATATCGAGTATACATTCCATTACAATACATATAACTTTCATCTACATATCTACATTATGGTTTCAAACTTTCTAACTACTCGGAAATGAAGAGAAATCATTACAACATTTTGCACTATCCGTTTTTACTCCGTACACATCGTAAATTGTATGACGGCGCTAACTCTCAGCTAGCGTCATAATGATTGACGCGACAAGAAACAATGAACAATGAACTTGTTTATAAAGGAAGTGTTACAGCGGCTTGCGTCGCTCGGCCTCAACAGCAAACGGCCCTTCCTTCCTGAAAATCTCATAATCCCCATAATTCCAAATATAGGGCAAAAATCGATAAATAAATAAAGCATGTAAAACCCCTATTCGGCGTACCGTACATCTTTTCAGCTCTACATTGTCGAAGTCGCTGCCGCGCTTCGGGCGTACATGGTTATATTTTCATTATTTATTTATATGAACACTCCGCGATAGGCCGGATTTGCTGCTTGATACTGCTTTGTTCTGTTCGATTAGCTACTCAGATTCAAAATTAACAAAATTCATGGGCGCCTTTATTATTTTTGAGTTTTGTCTGTCGACATTGTTTGATCAGACGGTTTCCATTGTTACAATTCGGATTCTCTGTCTGTTAAAGCGTTGTATGCGATAATATGCTTATTTGGTTTGCTAATATCTGCCCGGTTTGTTTGCGTTTCGAAAAGTTACGCTTTAATTTCGTATTACACAATATACTAGAATGTGTTTTCTCCCATTATAAATATGACTTTAACAACGGGACGAGATAATACTTGATATTTGCGATTCAGGGATTTTGTCCCACTGGAATTCTGAAAGTAGAATTTCGCTAATTTAATGTCACCCAATTACGAGGAAGCGGCACGAAACAACGGTAAAGTAATTTCGGGAGAGAGCAGTAAACAACATTAAAACAACTTGCGGCGAGAACAGATGCGATTTGTCCTTCTGGCAATGCAATAAAAGGTGGCAAGATACTGTGTGCAATATATACTATCCATGTAATTATTCAGCAGCAAGTCTACCGCACCACACTAATATAACATATAAAGTAATGCAGATAACACTTCTTATATCACTTTATCGACAAACTGGCGAACTATAACTTTTGTTATTCATTCTATATAAAGCATCTGATGAGGAAATTCGAGATCTAAGTGCAGTAATTTCTTGATCGACAGCAATAAAAACTTCCGATAAACAAGAATCTTACTTTCAACTGTTGTAAAGATACGGATGATCCAACTTTGCGCTTTATACTACGACATATCTATAGTTTAATATACTGAAAATCTACGATTTCTTTTTGAATTTTCAGGTTTTAAAATAATTTGCATTTTAAGTTTTCAAAACTTATTTTAAAACTGAAACCAATAATTAACAAAAAGAAAAATTTTGCACACGGAGTAAGTTATAATATGAATTAAATAAATAATATGAATTTCTTAATATTTAAAACTGCTCGAAATGTCCAGACCAAACAGGCTTTCATAGTTTCGCTCTTTTAGTAGCTATTACTATCAATACATATTTTCTTTGTGCGTCATCATCAGTAGTTCTTCTCTGTTATACAAATCTCTGTCACTGCTAAGCCAAATCAGTCCTTACCAGACATCCACAGAAATAAATGCACTGAAAATGATACAAATGGTTCTCCGAAATTGCAGATTTTGACATCCACTAATTTCATTGCCTATACTAGTGATTCTCTTTGTAGTAAGCGTCACTTTGTAACAGAAAAGTTCAATCAAAATGAAATCTTTACCTTCCAAATCCCAAACACAAATGATCTGGCTAAGGGTAGGTAATCAATGAGGTGTACAAACTCTGAACTTGCTAATATTGCTACCAGTACAAGTCATTTTCTTGTAGTGTGGATGACTTTAACTGGTATTGCTGCAATTTTATCGATATTTATTCGTGGGTTCTGCTCTATTCGTCGCAGAATGCCTTTAAGATTATCTCTGCGAGGTACTTCATGCACAATGTTCATTTCATCCTTTTCCTTTGAGGGCTTGAAGCAATTTTGCTTATGGCACTTTCCAACATATTCAATTTTGCCATTGACTTAACTTTGAAAGTTATTCAATTCCTATTTTCTTAAAAAAACGTTGCTAAAATAAAACAATTTTATTGTTGTTGCCAGAACGAAGAATCACAGATATGCAAAATAAAGGAATGGCTATTTTAAAGATATAATAATTAATTACAAACCGAAATTAATTTGCGACTCCTTTAGTCCAAAAAAAGTACTTTTTTTTCAACTCCGAACTGTTCGGGGTCCTTTAAAAACATTCAAACCATTCTTGATCATTTTGGCAACGTTTTGTATACAACCACTGCAAAAAAAAATAATGAAAACACTCATACCCAAATAGAATGTTCAGGAATGTCAATACAGGGACAAATCCAAATGCTGTGAGAGGTGGCATATGTCACCGAAATGGATATCGATATCTTTCTTATATTAGTAGAAGGACAAAGTTCTAGAAATTCTTCCCTGATTCCAACGATTGCTGTTACCTTTTTTCAACTGGATTTGCTTTCCAACTAATGAATCAAGATGAAGTAGGCTCTCTTCACTGTGGGTGCTTCCAGGTTTCATACCATCAGAAATTTCCTGAATTCGGATACATACTGCAGGAACCAAAAAAGTTTCTTATAGCTTTGTGGTAACTACTTAAATTGTAGCCCTGGTATATGTACGAAAGTACACGCTTTACAATACTTTCCTGTACATAATTTATGGAATTCATTATATAATTAACTCCTTATCGGAAGTGAATGGCTATAACGAATACGTCATAATTGCATGGTAATTTACGCTAAACAATGTCACTGCCAATTATTTTTCTTTTTTTAAGTTGGGCGGTGAACCGCAACTAGAGTTATTAGGGCGTAACGCTGGATTTTAATTTTGTTAGTTCATTCACCGCTGCACTTTGCACGTGAATAAAGCAGATCATGTTCGGCATTGAGAAAACAGTTTATGGGCAATATAAGTTTATTACGTATGTGTCTCATTTGTTTTATGTTATTGGATCTGCACAGCTACAGCACATTATTCCCATAAATGATCGTAGCAATAATAAAAATGAATGCCCTCTAATATTGTTTATTTATTTTTCTTCTTTTGCTTTTATATTGGATGTTAATTACATATTGTATTTCTGCAAAACGTAAGTTCAAGGAAATTTATACTTTTGATACAAAAAAAGAACTAGTTGAAATATTCACCAATAATTTAGATTTCTGGTATATTCATAATTATGTTTTAATTGCAAAAGTTTTGCCCTTTACAAAATTAAAAATAAAAAATAGAACAATATTATATCCGTTTGATGTATGAATTAATTTGAAAAAGAGTTAATAGAAGTAAATAACTAATAAATGGCTGGTTTATTCAACACTATTCTG